>JAIUCV010000012.1:11441349-12644001 GCA_026724425.1 Erythrophleum ivorense | reverse complement strand
AACTTGTTTGTAATCTCTTTTTGATAGTAAGCTTGTAAAAGATAACTAACACTTGCAAAGTTAATTTCTTTGATGGTGGTTGTGAGTTTGAAGACATGACATCCAAGAAGATGATTGATGATGCTAAAGAGACAGATGGTCTTTATCTCATTGGTGCTAAAGGTTCAAATAAATGGAGTCTTAATGCTAATTCTGATTTAGATGTGATCTTATGGCATAATAGACTAGGTCATGCTAATTTTTAGTACATGAAAAGAATGTATCCTAGTCTCTTTAATAAAGATGCTACTATTAAAAATTGTGAAACATGCCAACTTGCCAAACAAACCAAGGCTAATTACCCCACACACACCTACAAACCATCACATCCCTTCCATCTCATTTATAGTGATATTTGGGAACCTTCCAAAATTAAAGGCATTACAAGTAGTAGGTGGCTTGTGACTTTTGTTGATGATCATACAGGGATCACTTGGGTGTTTTTGATGACAGAAAAATCTAAGTTGCCTACCATATTCAAAAATTTCTACCAACTGATTAAAACGAAATTTCAAACTAATATAAAAGTCTTAAGGAGTAATAATAGAAGAGAGTATATTAACACATCTCTAGGAACCTACCATATTGAACAAGGTATCCAATATCCATCACCAAACCTTTTTCTCCCACACACCCCAACAAAATGGTATAACTAATCAAAAAAATAGAGACATTCTTGAAATAGCTAGACCATTATGTACACTATGAATGTGCCCTACAAAGTTTAGGGATAAGTTGTCATCACATCTGCCTACTTTCTTAATAGAATGCCCTCTAAAGCTCTTAGTTTTTGATGGAACTCTCGTAGATTGTATTATTGAAAAAAAAAAAGAAACAACAGCTATAGCTCCCTTGATATAAGGAGATAGCCGATTACAGAGTAATGAACACAGAAAAAAATGCAAAACAAAGAAACGTAGCACTCCTGACTCTCGAGAGGTCGGGTCCTCTCCTCTAGACTAGTGACTTTTCTCCTCGACTCCCTCCTAGATCCTCTCCACCAGAAATATACCTCCAGCACACACTCACGTGCCCCACCCCACAACACAACAAAGTTAGTTAGAATCTACTCCTACATTCCCTTCCTCCCTTTCCCCAGCTGCCAGCTCACCTCTCATTTTATTTCTTTTGGTTTCTTCTAACATAAACCTTTCCCCACCTATTAATTTGTTTCGGTTGAGCTATTTTGGGCCTTCTTTCATACACTTGACAACCCATAGGTCCATTAGTTTTCAAACTCCTTATGACACATTCCTCAAAACTTACCCTATCACCTATTTTATCTCCAACATAACCATGAAAGTATTTGGATGCATTACTTCTGTTCACCTCCATCACGATAGCAAGCTTGATCTAAATGCCACTAAATGTATTTTTGTTGGGCACTCATCATCTAAAAAAGGCTACAATTGTTACTCTCCATCTCTCAAAAAAATTTGTCTCCATGAATGTCACCTTCTTTGAGAGACAACCATATTACCCCAAATTCTCCATTCAGGGGAAGACTTACCATGATGAATGGACTTTTTGTGTTTCGCCATGTTCTTCCCCTACTATCACTGCCACTGACCCTGAACCGAAGAATCATACTACTTGTGAGCTTGAAACTGAAAATAGTAGTACTATTCTTGAAATCAATGCAGTACCATCCCTTGAAATTAATAATAATCTTCTTGAAAACAAGCACTGGTCTTGATATTGACCAGCCTCGGCAACATATTCAACCTAATGATGAGTCTCATTAGCTAAAAGAAAATTACCACTACCCTCAAGTTTCCTTAAGGAAACATAAAACCCAAGAGATAACAGTCTTTATTCTTCTTGACCAGCACCAAGAAGCCTTTTGCCCAAGTCCAAGAATTGATAAGAACTCAAGATTAAATTGGCCCATTGCCTTAAAGAAAGGAACTAGATCTTGCACTCAGCATTCTATTGGGAAGTATGTATCTTATGAAAAACTTTCTACTCATTATAAAACTTTTGCTACTAACATTTCTAATGAGAAAACTCCCCACAATAGTCATTAAGCCTTAAAACACAAGGAGTGGAGGAATGCTATGCAAGAAGAAATGGAGGCACTCAAAAAAATAAAAACACACACACACACACATGGGAGCTGGTCACCCTTCCTCATGGAATATGTCCCATTCAGTGCAAGTGGATATTCAGCATCAAGAACAACTCAAATGGAAGCATCAATAGACATAAGGTGAGACTTGTTAGGGCATTCACCCAAATTCAAGGGATAGATTATCAAGAGACGTTTGCTCCAATGGCATAACTCAATTCCATCAAAGTTCTTCTTTCGCTCGCTGCCAATCTCGATTGGCCTCTTCACCAATTAGACATGAAAAATGCCTTTTTAAACAATGACTTAGAGAAAGAAGTTTACATGTCTATGCCTCCCGACTTCGAGGATGAAAGTGATGGCAAAGAGTGCAAGCTACAAAAATCACTCAATAGGCTCAAGCAATCCCCTAGAGCTTGGTTTGAAAGGTTTACCAAAGCAATTAAAAGGCAAGGGTACCCCCAAGGCCAAGTCAATCACGCTATCTTCACAAAGGTCTCTCCTAAAGGAAAAATTGCTATTCTAATTATGTATGTAGATGACATCATCATCATTGGAAACTACACAAAAAATTATCGATCTTTAAAAGGCTTTGGCTAAAGAATTTGAAACCAAGAACTTCGGGCTTCTAAAATATTTTTTGGGTATAGAAATAACGAGATTAGCTAAAGGCATTATTATCTCTCATCGGAAATACACCATTGATTTACTCACAAAAATTGGGATGCTTGGATGTATGCCCACTAATACTCTTATGGAAGCTGATTACAAACTTAAATCTAGTAACAAAAGTCCTCTTGTTAACACAGAGCTTCCAAAGATTCGTAGGCAACTTGTCTCACAGTCAGCTTGACATGCGTTCCAATTAATGTCATAAGTTAATTTATGAACAAGCCTTGTGAGGTTCACCTTGATTCTGCCTATAGAATTCTAAGGTACCTTAATGAATGAACAAGCCTTGTGAAGGGCTATGGCTCAGGCATCTCCTAAATGAATTTAAGATCGAGTGCCAAGGTCCTATGAAAGTTCCAAGTCATAACATGGTGACTATCAGTATTGCAAAAAAATCTGGTCTAATATGACTTAACTAAACATGTGGAGATTAACTACCATTTCATCAAACAGGAAGTGGATTTTGGGATTCTTGACCTATCCTATACCCCAACTAAAATTCATGTCACAAGTGTGTTAACAAAATCTCTATCTAGAATTAGAGTTGCAAAACTTTGGTGCAAGCAGGGATGATTAACATCTACTCCTTGGCTTAAGAAGGAGTATTGGTAATTGCATCAAATCTGGAGCCTTTCCCCAACTTCTCCAAAGAATAGTTTCCTAATTTAAAAGAGTCAAATCTTCCTTTTTTAATATTGGTTTCCTTTCTTTTTGGGAGCCTCTAGACTGTTGCAGAACTTCCCCTTTATTTGATCCCTGTTCTTTGTATTGCAATGAATTCAATCAATGAAACATCAGCATTTTCACAGTATCAATAACATATTTCAGTGATAGCAAAAAGATGATATTTCCATCATCTCAATATCAAGCATATTAATTCAAAACCATATCATATATAAAGAGAATCGTAATTCTAGTTACCTGACTCAATTACAAGCTTCCAATCCCACTTAAGCAACTAATAACTCTTAAGTACTGAATCTAAGCCTAATTCCAATCTTCAAATTATCAAGCTTTGAACGCAAAATTCAAGATTCAGATTTTATCACCCTAGAATTTGGCCAACAAAAGGACTAACATCTAACCCAATACCAAATTTTTCTTTAAGCAATTAGTAGAAGATAATTACCAATAAATATAACTTTCTTCTTGTCTACATCCACCACAACACCCAAAATCGATCACAACTCAGCTCAAATAGCCCCCTTGTTTTGGCCAAAGGAAGAAAACAACATCATATAATCTCTTAACCTTAACATGTAAACAGCAACAATGAAGAGGAGAATTTACCTATTAAGATGCTCCTTACTCCTCCTTCCTCTTCTTTCCACGAATAACCCCAAATCAGAACGTCTTTCCACTTTCATCAAAATAAAACCATAACCATATCAAAATCTATCCAGTTCAAAGTGTAAAGGGAAGAGTGCAGATCATTATTCATAAAACTCACCTTGGCTAAAAATGTCTCTTTCCCCACATGCAAGAGCTCGAAACACTGCAATGAAGTCTCCCTCTCTCTATTGCTATGTCTCTTCTCTCTCTCTATCTCTATGTCGTTCTGTTGTTGGACCGAGAATGAGGAAATGGGTTACTTGTGGAGTATTTATAGAATGAAAAGTGTCAAGTGATTGGTCCAAATTATGGCAAAATCTCAACTGTTGATTTGGTGGCAAGATCTCAACCATCCACTTCATGTCACATGATTGGTCTAAATTTCTTGATGATTATGTAATAATTGCTTGATGGGTGAGCGGCGGCACTTGGAAGGTCCCACTTAGCAAGATATCCAAGCATAAGATAATATAATCATTAGATGGATAAGGGTGCCACTTAGAAGATTTTGATAGGTAGGATATCTAAATAGAAGATTTCACTCATAATTATTTATTCCCTTCATAACTTATTACTTAATTAGGAAAATTATAAATAAAGGCTAATTTACCTAGTTACTAATTAATTAAATAAAACTCCTAATTAATTCATTCTTCTACTAATTTCCTTCAATAGTTCTCTTTTCCTTGTGACCATAACCAGTCAATTTCTGTGGTGCAACATTTCTTTACCTCTTTTAGAAATTTTTCCTTTAAAATTCAGTGACCTTATCCAAAAAGTGACAAGTACATCTTCCTCATTTGTATTTCTATCTCCCATGTGGCTTCCTCTAAGAATAGCCTTTTTTAAAAATACTCTAGCCATCGAAACTCTGCCTATGCTGTACTTTAATGTAAATCATTTTCATAGCCGGTCCCAAGCTTGGAAAAAAGAGAAGGGTTGTGTTAAGCAATCAATAGCTAATGTAAAACTTTGTCGAATCTGTATGATGTGTCGTCCAACGGTTAGGATGTCTGGCTTTCACCCAGGAGACACAAGTTCGTTTCCCGACAACGAAACCACCACCTAATGGGAAAAGACTTATTGTTGTTGTTGTACTTTAGCCATCAAGATGCTTTTATTACATAGCTGTTTGACCTATGCTTTCTTTTATATAGAGCCTCAAATGGAGCTATCTAAATACAAGAGTGGTAATTATTGTTAGAGACAACCCCATCAAGGACAAGAATACATTCTAGTTCCCTTCCATCTATAAGATGCCACCTTTTAACATATCTTCCATAATCTGAATGGTTCACTTGGTCTAACCATTAGACAGATAGTGATAAGCTGTACTAAAATTAAGTTGGTACCTCAAGCTTCATGAAAGATCCTCCAAAATTGGGAAGTGAATCTTGGGTTTCTATTTGTCGTACTACAAACAAGTACTCCATGAAGTTTCCCAATCTCACTAATGTATAGTTGGACCAACCTGGCACAAATTTAATTGGTGAAAGAAATTGGTCTACTCTAATTAGTCTATCCAATACAACCATATAACATAAAACTTGGAGAAGTTCTTAGTAAACTCATTACAGGGTCCATGGAAATGCTATCACCTTTCCATTCATGTATTTGTCATTATTCTGGAGGTTTCAAGGGTATTCTACCTTACCCTTTAACATACGAGGCACTGAGGAACATATGTTTATCAACATCTATTTTCATCCCAGGCCACCAGAACTATTTCTCAAGATTTTGATACATCTTGGTAGATCCCAAATAAATATTCTTATAAGTTCTAGTTAAGACAATGTCTCTCATGTTTCCACTCTGAGGTACTCACATTTTGTTTTTGCATGTCACTAATCCATCCTTAGATATGATGAACTTCCTAGCTTTTCTTTATGAAATTTAATTTCTATTTTCACCACAGACCTATGTTTTACTAATTTAATCTCCCAAGTTACATAGAGTTTTTGCTCATTTACACACAGGGTACTAGGAAGTCAAGACACTGAGAGATTAAAATTCCTGTGATCTTCTATCAATATTCCTCGATCATCATTATGGTTATACGTAGGGATATTTTACAAAGATTTCAACTATCACATCAGTCTTACTCAAATGGTACTTAAAGGTGAAACCATAATCTTTAAGGAGTTCTACCTATCTTCTATATCTCGTGTTCACTTATTTTGCAATTAACAAAGATCTCAAATTCTTGTCCTGTAAAAATAACATCTCTAAAAGTAATCACAACAATTGATAATCCTAAGCCATGGGAAGGATAGCCCTCTTTATGTGACCTAAACTATCTAAAGGCATGCACTATTACTCTAACTTGTTGTATGGACACACATCTCAACCCTTTCTTACAAGCAACACTATAAATCACAAAACTTCTTGAGAGTTAGGGATGATTAAAATTGGGATAGATGTCAGCCTAACTTTCATCTCTTAGAGACTAGCCTCATAATCATTATTACTGCACAACTTACATGCAATTTTAGGCTTAAGCTATCATACCAAGCAGACTTGCTCCCGGCTACTAACTTATCTATTACTTCCTGCCTTACAAAATGTTAAATAATTACGTACACTAAAGGGATTGAAAATCACTTCTGTCCACTACTTCATTGCTATCACTTGGAAGTTATAGGAAGCATTACAAGTTCTGGTGAGATAACCATACCTCAGTAGTAAGCACATTTCATAATGAGTGCTTTGAGTTTTTCTTACACAACAAATACATCAAAATTTTGACTTTTGGCTTAAATATGAAATCCATGATATAATCATATTGGCTGGCATTGAATGTGGTAGCCCAAAAACCCATCTAGCACATAAAGTGCATCACATGATTGGTTTAAACTTCCTAATGATTGCATAATAATTGATTGATGATTGTGTAATAATTGCTTGATGGGTGAGTGGTGGCACTGGGAAGGTCCTAATTGGTGGATATCTAAGCATAAGATAATATAATCATTAGATGGATAGGGGTGCTACTTGGAAGATTTTGATAGGTAGGATATCTAACTAGGAGATTTCACTCATAATTATTTATTCCCTTCATAACTTATTAGTTAATTAGCAAAATTCTAAATAAAGGCTAATCTACCTAGTTACTAATTAACTAAATAAAACTCCTCATTCTTCTACTAATTTTTTTCAATAGTTCTCTTTTCTCTATGACCTTAACTAGTCAATTTCTGGGGTGTAAAAGCTGCATTCTCTAATTCATCCACATGAATCATGATGCTTCAGCAGTATAGTCACTTGACAGAAAAGTAAGCGTGACACATTTAGGCCCAATGCCAGAATATTTGACATTGATTTGACCCAAATTGAACGTCTTATATTACCAAGAGCACAAATATTGACAAGAAAAAACTTCTCTTTAAAGGAAAAAAAATTCATTTAATCAAACTTAAGGAACAAAAAGTAAAGGCTGGTCCTAAATTAACTCGAATCTACAATATAGAGTTATTGCCATTGAATACAAAAAATAAAATGTCCTTTAATTTTTTCTTTTAAATATACTTTTTTTTTTACACAGCTGTCAAGCTTCAACTGTTTTCAGTTTGGTCTCAAAAGTCAATTTTAACATTAATATACTAAAATGGAATAAACACGTGCATTCTTGCTGCTCTGAAAATACATGACTGCTGCTCAGGGCAATAATTTTACCTGGCTGTATGGCCCAATGCAACTAGGTGCCCAACAGGAAATGCTCTGCACATGTAAAACCTTCTTTGTTTGTTTGTTTGTCACCAGAACTTCAACGTATGCTCTGCCTAAACCCACTTGTATTAAAGGCATTTCAACTGTACTACGGGATGGAACACCAAAAGGGCAATTTTCATGTGTTATGAACTTCACATAGGTCTCATTTGCCACAGAGAACTGAGTCATGTCATCAATGTAAAGATGAACATAGAGGACATTCTCCCAGCCAAAACCAAAACTCACTAATTGTGATTCAATTCTCCTCAGAACAGCCATAAGATCTTCCTGCAAACCTGCCCCAAAGAAATTAGCCAACAAATATTACTTCCATAAAAGAACAAATTGAAGTGGAAGTGGAAGTGAAGAGGCTACTGAAATCATTGAAAACAAAATGAAAAAGATGAAGAATTAAGACCACTGCATGAATCTTGCAACCAGCAACATAAGGAGAATGTACTCTTGTTTTTTGTTCTTGAAAATTGAAATTTATGTTTTGAGCCATCAACTAGATCAGCTATGTAATCTACAGGCTTGCATGTGGCTTCACATCTTTCTAGGCAGTCATGCACTTCAAATACATTTCCTAGTTTCTCCATCTTCTGTTTATTGTCTTGCGATCTTAAAGATTGAGTATCTTCCTTATTTTCCAAATGGAATGCCGAGGGGTGAAGAATTCCAACAGGAGCGATGGAATCTGAAGAGTGCATCACGACTTGATATTCATCAAGCATAATGCGAGCATTCTGAAATTTTAAAAATCATATTGTTGACAGAAGAAATTTGCAGAAAAATAATTCTCATAAATTTAAACCAAGTAACAAGATTGAACATTTTTTATCAAAAAGTCCAGATAAATTCTCAAGATCACTCGGATCAAATGCTTTTTGAGAATGAAAGCTCCAATTAAGATCTTATTAACAGCAGCAGATTCACAATATAACATAGACTCCTCCATAGATGTATAGTGGATTTCAATAGACAAGGCAAGAAAAAGGTATAGGACAACAACAGACAGAAAGCTCAAATACTTACAAGAAAGAGTGGGCAATCAAGTGTTAATGTTTCATATTCCCCTCCTTCCCCACAAACATTAATTCCATACAACCTGCAAAGGACACAAAAATGGGGGTTGGGAAACAAAAACATGAAGACATTTTAGAAAGAAGAATTTTACAATTTTGGGGGAACTCTGACATACTCTTTCAATTTATGCAAATATGAATTTAAGAAGGTTATTTCTTTGCCCAGATGCTTTGCAGGGTCCAAACCCATGGCAGCAACCTAGTAATATATATAAAGCATTAAGTTTCAGAACAATAGTTATGAAATACAAGTTTCATATAGTAAATAAAAAATAGCAGAAAATGGTTTTGCTTTCTTTTCTTGGCTGCATATCACTTTTATAAGTGGCTGCCTAATAAACAAAGCTAAAACCAGCATCACTTTTATGCCACTATATGGTAGTATCATCAACCCTTTGAACGTTGTAAATTGATATCAGACAAAATGTTCAATGATATCAAACAATTGTAAGATCCCTCTAAGAAGCTGACAAGTAAGAACATCAAAATAAGAAGAACACAAAGTAATTGTCTCCCGTTTAAGAAGGAACAGATAAAACTTCAGAAGCAAAGTTAAGCAAGAAGTTATACCTTCACTGTTATAGCCACAATTCCATTAGCAATCTGGTAAAGACAAAATTGGAATTACAGTTGTATGGATAATAAGGCAAAATTAAATACATAATTGAATACATGCAGGTGTAACAATTGCATTGCCAAAACACAATTTACCATTTCCTGGAGAAGCAACGACTGATCTTGTTTCCACAAGTATGCCAGAGAAACAAGGCCTAACCTTGAACAAACACTTTCCACCCGCAACCTCTGATAGTCGGACGCAATGGCTCCAGAGGACACAGCTGTAACTGAGGGTATCTGTCTTTTTACTTCACTTAACAAAATAAACATGTCTTCAACTTCATCACCTGGAGTTGGTCTGTAACCAAGCTCCTGATGCCTATCCACAAAATATCATTTTTAGATCAAGCACTATATAAATCCATATATTTCAGGAGACTTGAACAATACAATGTAAAGAACATTCTGCTCTACGAAAAAAAAAAACAGTTAGGTACAATGTTGGATAGAGATCTTTGATTTAATGTTATCCACCCACCCACACTTGGTCATACAGATTACAGACTCCACAATAGACATATGAGCTGACAATGAGTACAATATTTTTGTTTTTCTTCCCTCACTTTTTAAAATTAGTAAACTATATGATAGCACATGAATGATTATAGCCTTTCTAATATTATGAGACCAGACCAGCCAGTTCAATAGGTAATTTGACCCTAGTCCAATTCCGTTCTGAGATGCCAATGAGCCAACCAATTTTTTTAGCACAGATGATGTGGCACTTTCACAAGCTGCCACATTATCTGCATTACTCAACTATTTTTTAAAGAATACTAAAAAAAACTAATCGATAAAAAAATACTTAAAAACTTAATTTGTATACTGATATAAAAATTATCATATGCAAAAATTTTAACTAATTTCATATTATTAACTTGATTGTAAAATGTTATATATTGTGAAGTTGGGATAAAAACATAAATATGGTGAATGAGGAGACTTGCATACATATGGCATTCCCCACTCCCCTTTTCTTTTATTTATAATAATACTTTTAAGGTAGAGATTAACTACAAGATAATGATAATGGATAATCAAGACTCCTAAACATAAGACTCTTGATAATTAAAAACTCAGACCCTAGATAATAGTAAACTCCTAAATCCTAATCCATTATGAGTTCCACTTTAATAGGGTTTCTCAACACACCCCTCAAGCTGAAGATTATTCTATGTTCAGCTTGTTACAAATAAGACCCAATTGACAAAAACTCAAATAAAAGAACTTGATAATCAAAACTAGCTAATAGTAGCCTCATCGGCACTCCCCTGATGACAAAATTCTGTAAGCATCATGTTGACTTTTTGGACAGAAGGCAGACCAAGAGATGACCCAGAAAACACAGGACTGAAAATGGCAGGACCACACAAAAAGTCACCACATGCCAGTTTGAGAGAATCTGGAATATTGCAAACCAACAAGAAAGTTTTGCCAGTAAGACATGCAGCAAAAATCTGGAAAGGCGTAAATAGACAAGACCTGAATTGGAATATCACCAAGAAGCTTGAATCAGTGCAAAATAAAGACCTAGGATAGGATAGAGACACATGGTCACGGGAAAAGGCCAAAACGGAGCACCACTAAAAAGCAAGCAAAGTGATAAAAGGAAATGCTGAAAAACTGCTATTTAAGAAAAAAAAAACCGCTGAAAAACCAGGTAAGTGATCAACACACTGGTTTAAGGCATGGCAGAAACAGCAGCTGGAATGACATGCAGTTAGAGAAAAGAACCATGATGGACCCATGACCATTAGTTCATGGCCTACTAGGGCTATAACAAGAAGATCAAAAAGAATACAGGAGAAAGGGAGAACCACTGAAAGAAAGCCCCATGGTGAGGTGTCTCTTGTTAACTAACTGTAGCATGCTAAATGGTAAGGGGCTGAACCGCAAGGGAGTGTGCAGGTTGCTAGAGGGGTATATTGTGGGTGAGAGAGGATCAAAAGGAGGTAGGCAAGAATTTGTTGTGAGAGGAGAGTGCTCTGGTCTCTCAAATACCAGAGGAGTTTTCTTCTTTCTGTTTTGCTATTTTCTTGTTCTTTTCTTCAATTCTATATACTGGCCGAACCATCTTCCTATTTTACTTCGTGGGAAGAGGATTTCAGACCTCAAACACATAAATAACACAAAATTGTTTTAAGCCCATCAATTTGGTATCAAAGTGGTACAATTCAAGGGAATGGAGGATCCTAAGTTGGAAGAGAGAGTTTGTAAACTGGAGCAAGATATGGCTGCCATCACAAAAAATGTTACAACTGTGAAGGAAGTGGGCTTAAAGATGCTAGAAACTTTGAATTGTTCAAAAGGTAGGAGTAAGACTGTAAATACTCCACCCACATTACAAATGAAGAATAATAGAGTAGGAATCTTCTGTGTAAATTTTGAAAGAGTGATTGCTAGGTCGAAAATGGAGTTCAGAAAAGAAAAAGAGGAGGAACCTTTCAAAGACTGTCGAACAAAACTTCCACCCTTTTAAGAAAACTTGGCTGAATCAAAGGCCAAAAAAGACAAAGTTGAAGAAGAAGAAATCAAGAAGGAACCTACTAGAGATTGTGGAACAGAGCTTTCACCAATTTTTAACCAAAAACTCAGCAAAATCAAAGACTATAGAAGAGACGAGCGAGATCAAAGAAGAAAGACTCGAATTGCTACTTGTGTCACAAAACATAGCTATCCATAAATTGTTGAATAATGATGAGACAAAGGAGCTTGAGGATTTGTCATTCACTCCCAATGCAATCTCAGACAGGGTGCTGAACAAGACTCTCAAAGTCAACATAAGGGAGCATTGTTTCAATGGGGAGCAAATGCTCTAGACATGCAAACAATTGCAACAATGTTGGATAGTAGAGGAAGTCAACAATAACAGCAAAGTGAAGGGGAAAAGATGGGCTACGGATTGAGTCAAGAAAATTAGTTGAGGAAGAAGCCCAAAACATTTATGGGAGGGGAAATTTTCTAAGCCTTATTGAATAATACCCTCCAGTAACAACAATAGTTTGACCTAACGATTCAATAACAATAGTAGCTTGCCCCAATAGTTCAACCATTCTAAACCCACCCATTTTTTTACCCAACACGTAAAACCATTAGAGCACACTAAAATGCAATGTCCGACAAGGGAGAGGGTGACTTCGTTCTTGTCTATATTGCTAAACAAGCCAGGGAAATTTCCTCATATGCCCTCGACAAAAGAGGAGATGAGCTGGCCGATGCTGGCACAGTAGGAGAAGATGAGCAAGGGGTTGCTCTTTGGTCCGATGAGACATATGGGATGTTGTTGCATGCTCCATCAATTGATGATTGGTTGGGCTTCGATTTGTATGTTGTGTCCACAATTGTCACTCTGTCTTTTAAGTTTGCATGTGTTAGGTTAGCAAGGAAGGTGTTTGATAAAATGCCCAATTAAGATACTGTCTTGTGGAAAATAGTGATCATTGGGTTAGTAAGGAATTGTTGTTATGGTGATTCAATTGAAGTTTTTGGGAATAAGATCATAGAAGGAGTGTAATTGGATTCAATGGTAGTGGAAACTGTGCTGCCTCCCACAGTAGAGAAAGAGTCGATGATTGTGATCGAGATTCAATGCTTAACTTTGAAATTGGGTTCCCATTTTATAGCTTATGTTATAACAGGTTTGATTTCATTATATTCCAAATGTGGGCAGCTCAACACAGCAAGGTCTTTGTTTAGGCAGATTAGTCAGCCAAATTTGATAGCTTACAATGCAATAATTTCTGGGCTTACTTGCATCAGTGAGATTGAACCTTCAATGAGGATTTTCAAAGAAATACTTGCTTCTAGCAAGAGAGTTGAGTCAAGCATAATTGCCAATTTGATTCCACTATCTTCTTCATATGGTCATTTGCATATGACTTGCAATATCCATGGTTTTTATGAGACCAATGCAGAACTCTTTGAAAAATCAATTTTGTATCTTCCATATGATACAAAGAGCAAGACATTTTCAGCCAAGGGCTTCAAAGTTTGTGTCTCTGCTACATTGGTCTCATTAATTGATACAAATCAAACATATCATGGTAGAAGTCAAGAGAGTGTGAAGGCTGTGCACTAAAATCAACATATTTGTTTCATTTCTTGAGTTTGGAGAAGTCTCATCTGTGCATATAAAGAATATTCAACTTACATTGTTTGACTTGATGACCTACAATTCTGAAGGTGAGGTTAATGCAGAGCATAATCATAAATGTTTTGGTTCTGCTATATTTGCTACAGGGCCAGAGAAGGTTGTTGCAGTTATACCTATCTCTCTTGATGAGATGAAGAGCCTCAAGAACTCTCCATTCTTGGAGATGCTAAAGAGGAAAGGGTATTGGGTATTTGCCATCAATGGGAGTTTGTATGGAGTCTTGTGTCAAACACTAGGATCTTTTAAGCTTCCTGTAGGACAAAGAAATTAGTAATGGGTTGACCATCCCTTGTTTTCAATGATTAAAACTTGGCTCTCAATTACAGATTGTATTCCTTCTTCAATGTTGTTTATAGCTTCATTCCTTCTCCTATCTATTGTTCATGTTGCTATTATTGATTTCCATGATAGGCTAGGAGATGTCTATTTCAAGTATCTGGTTCGACCTAAGCAATGGGTTAGGTGGTTGCAAGTGGCTGAATTGAAGGAGCATTGGGAGTAGGTGCAAGGGTATATGAAGGTATAGGCATACAACAATTTGGAACTTGCTGTTCTTGGGAAATATATTGTGGATGCACTAGTGGCAACATTTGCATCATTTGCACGTCAGCTTCTTGTTATAAAATCTTAGCAACAACCCAAGAAATTGAGCATTCATGGGAGTGATGTGATGATTATGCCTTCTTATTGAAGGGATATGAGGACTTATGCCGAGATGAACATGTCATGCAACCTTTCAGTTTGTGAACACTTAGCTCAAGAATTTGGAAAAACTTTGAAGTTATTAAAGTGCAGTTTTCCAAATTCTCACCTTGAGGACAAGGTGACTCTTGTTAGGGTTGGTAATTGACAAATCTAAGGAATATTTTCTCTGATCTGTGTTTCTTGTTCACATATAACATATATATACAAGTGTATATTAACAACTTCTTAAACTCCAAGTCCTATAAATTAGGAATTGATCAGATGAGATAAGATAGTTACAATGTTTTTGAATTTAAATATCTATCCTAGCAAACTAGATAAGATAATAACAATCCCAACACAATATTCTAAAACTTCCCCTCAAGTTGATGCATATATATCATATGCACTAAACTTGTTATATAAGTACTTGATTCGAGGACCCCTGAGAGACTTAGTAGACATATATGCTAGTTGGTCATTTGAACTAATAAGCTTGGTAGCAAGACACCCAGATTGAATATTCTCTCTTATGAAGTGACAATAAACTTCAATATGTTTGGTCCTCTCATCGAATATTGGATTGGAAACAATATACATTGCTACTTGGTTATCACAAATTAACTCATTTTGATCGATACGTTCAAATCTCAATTTTTGAAGAAGTTGCTTCAGCCATATAAGTTTACATGTTGCTAAAGTCATAGCACAATACTCAGTTTCTGCACTAGACCTTGCAACCACAACTTATGTCTTACTCTTCCAAAAGACTAGAATGCCCCTAACAAAGACACAATACCCTATAGTAGATCGTCTATCAATAGGAGAACCAGCCTAACCTGCGTTACTATAACCAACCACCTAAAAATTGCCTTATCTTCATATAACAATCCTTGACCTAGAACTCCTTTGATATATTTGAGGGTGCCAATCACAACATCCCAATGACTATTGCATGGAGATTGTAAAAACTAACTAACTACACTTACAACAAAAAAAATATTTCAACGAGTAATTGTACGGTAGTTAAGTTTTCTAACCAATCTCTATTATCTACTAGGATCTGCAAGGAGCTCCCCTTGTAATGGCAAGCGTTTGACATTTAGATCTATAGGAGGACCAACTGGTTTGGAATCTGAGATACCCGTTTCATCCAATATGTGTAAAACATATATTCTTTGTGATATAGCAACCTCGGTGCGAGATTGGGCCACTTCAGTGCCATGAAATATTTTAGTTTTCCCAAATTCTTAATCTAAAAAGAATAGAATAGATGTTGCTTAAGTAGAATAATACCATTTTGATTATTGCCTATAATGAGGATGTCATCTACATAAACGAATAGGTAAATACATTGATTAGATGAGGTTTGTTGATAGAATATAAAGTGATCTGTCTTGCTTCGAACCATCCCAAACTCTCGAATAACTAAGCTGAACTTGCCAAATAAAGCTCAAGGAGATTATTTTAACCCATAAAGAGATTGACGTGGTCGGCAAACCTTTTCTGACTCCCTTTGGGCAACAAAGCTTGGTAGTTGCTCCATATAAACCTCATTCTCAAGTTCACTATAGAGAAAGATATTTTTTTATATCAAGCTGATAAAGAAGCTAACGCATAGCAACCATGGAGAGGAATAAGTGAACATAAACAATTTTAGCCACCAGGGAAAAGGTGTCACCATAACAATAATGATGGACTCACAACCATTACATCATGGCCTACTAGGGGTATAATAGGAAGATCAAAAAGAATATAAGAGAGAAAAAGAGGGACTAATGAAAGAAAGTCCCATGGTGAGGTGTCTCTTGTTAACTAATTGTAGCATGCTAAATGGAAAAAGGGTGAACTAGAAAAGAGAGTATGTGTAGGTTGCTAGAAGGGTATGTTGTGGGTGAGGGAGGTTTAGAAAAAGGTAGTCAAGAATTCATTGTGAAAGGAGAGTGCTCTAGTCTCTCGAATACTAAAGGAGTTTTCTTCTTTCTATTTTGCTACTTTTCTTTCCTTTTCTTCAATTCTATAATACTGGGCTGGATCATCTTCCCATTTTACTTTGTGGGAAGAGGATTTTAGACCTCGAACACATAAATAAAACAATTGTTTTAAGGCTCCATCAAACCGCCACTATGATGCACAGCAAAGTAGTTGGAACAATGCATAGCTAGAGAAAAGCAACTAATGATAGATGGAGAAGAGTCCAAAGAAGTTTGACTTATTGAGATAGAGCTTACAGTGGCCAAAAGGATGCACACGAACGAAGAAAAGCAAAAATATACACTACACAATATAGAGTTAGAAAAATAAAATACACTAAAAAATTGGGGCACAACCAAAACATTGTGAAATAGCACAACCCACATTAAACAGAGGTCAAAAAAGATATTAAAAAGGCAATTTGGCCTTTTTGAGCATAACGATGAGTCTACCAATAATAGATGCCTAGACAAGAGACAATGAGTGCCCACATGTGGGGTGGTATTTAGAGATTTAGGGTTCTAATTCTTATGGCAAATTATAGGGAAATTAATCTCATGAGCCACATTATGAAGTTATGGGAGAAGGTAATTGAACAAAAATTAAAGCAAAAAACTCAAATTACGGAAAATCAATTTACTTTCATGCTAGGAAAGTTGACCATGAAAGCAATACTTGTTGCGACAATAACAACAACAACAAAGCCTTTTTCCACTAAGTGAGGTTGGCTACATGGATCAATCGACGCCATAAACACCTATCGTAAATCATATTTTTAAACAAATCATTTAAATCTAAATCTCTCTTAATAATTTCTCCTATAATTTTTCGTAGTCTTCTTCTACCTCTAATTATGGACTATTCTCCATCTCATCTACTCTCTTAACTGGGGCTTCTATAGGTCTCCTCTCAACATGACCGAATCATCTACGTCTTGATTCTACAATCTTTTCCACAATAGGTGCGACTTCCACCTTCTCTCTAATGTATTCATTTCAAATCCAATCTCGTCTAGTGTGTCCACTCATCCAACGCAACATTCTCATTTTTTACAACATTGAACTTATTTTCTCGTAGACTTTTTATTGCCCAACACTCAATTCTATATAACATTGCAGGTCTTATAACTGTACGGTAGAATTTACCCTTAAGTTTGAGTGGTACTCTTCTATCACAAATAACACCTGAAGCACTCCTCCACTTCATCCACCCCACTTGAATCCTATGTGTTACATCTTCTTCTATTTCCCCGTTATGTTATATGACAGATCCAAAATATTTAAATCGTATAACTTGTGGTATAATATGTTATCCAATTTTCACTTTTGCGCTAGAAGTGATGTATCTCTTACTAAACTTACACTCCATATACTCTGTTTTACTTCTACTTAAACGAAATCCATGAGTTTCCAAAGCTAATGTCCACCTCTCCAACTTCTCATTCATTTCCACTCTCGATTCTCCAACTAAGACAATATCGTCTGCAAAATGCATACACCGTGGCACCAGCTCTTGAATAAGTTCGATAAGCACATCCAATACTAGAGTAAAAAGATAAGGGCTCAGAGTTGACTCTTGATGTAGACCAATAGTTATCGAAAAATCTTCTGTAAGTCCACCTTTTGTTACTACCCTAGTTGTAACCTCATCATACAATCTTGTATTGCTCGAATATAAACTATACGAACTCCTTTTTTCTCCAGAGCTTTCCATAGAACCTCTCTTGGTACTCTATCATATGCTTTTTCCAAATCGATAAACACCATGTGTAAATCTCTTTGATTCTCTCGATATCGCTCCATTAATTTTCGCAACAAATATATTGCTTCCATAGTTGACCTTCCTGGCATAAAACAAATTGATTCTCCGCAACTTGGGTCTCTTTCCTTAATCGTCGCTCAATTACTCTTTCCCATAATTTCATAGTGTGGCTCATGAGCTTAATTCCTCTATAATTTGCACAATTTTGAATGTCTCTCTTACTCTTATAAATAGGAATTAAAGAATTTCTCCTCCACTCATCTGGCATTTTCTTAAATCTCATAATTTCATTAAATAATTTTGT
The DNA here is from genome assembly GCA_026724425.1 of Erythrophleum ivorense. Taxonomy (NCBI): domain Eukaryota; kingdom Viridiplantae; phylum Streptophyta; class Magnoliopsida; order Fabales; family Fabaceae; genus Erythrophleum; species Erythrophleum ivorense. The sequence goes on along the minus strand of JAIUCV010000012.1, from coordinate 12,625,603 downwards.
AAGCCAACTTATACCTTTCACTCCTAAACCCTTCCATACTTCAATAGATATATTATCTGATCCAACTGCTCTGCCACTTTCCATTCGCTTTAATGCTTCTTTTACCTCTGCCTCACAAATCTACGATAAAAGGTATAATTTTGATCCTCTTCTCTAGTGTCTAATCTATCCGATTGCAATGAAATCTCGTGGCCTTCATTAAAAAGCCTATGAAAATAACTCTTCCACCGTTCTCTGATATCTCGTTCTGTGACCAAGACTTTCCCTTCTTCATCCTTAATGCATTTTACTTAGTCCACATCGCTTATCTTTCTTTCCCTACTTTTAACTAACTTGTAAATATTTCTTTCTCCAACTTTAGTATCTAAATATTGGTATAACCCATCGAATGCCCTCGTTCTCACTTCGCTCACTACCTTCTTAGTGTCTTTCTTAACTACTTTATATTTCTTCCAATTTTCATTACTCTTACATAATGACCACACTTTATAATACTCCCTCTTCACTTTAACCTTATCTTGCACGCTTGTATCCCACTACCAATTCTTTATCTCTAGGTCCAAAACCTTTTGATTCACCTAATATTTCCTTTGCCACTTTTCTAATCTCTTTAGCCATTCCATTCCACATATCGTTAGCACTTCCTTGTATTTCCCAAGGTCCTTCCTCCACAATCCGTCTCTGCACATTCTTTTCTTTATCCCCCTTTAGTTGCCACCACTTGTCCTTAACACCCTATTTTCGCCTTTGCTTTTTACTCTCCTCCTAACTCGTACATCCATAACCAAAACTCTATGTTGAGTAGTTAAACTCTCTCCAGGTATAACTTTGCAATCCATGCAAAGTTTTCTATTTGATTTCCTTATAAGAAAGAAATCAATTTGAGAACATACCTTTTCACTTTTGTACATGATAAGATGTTCCTCACGTTTTCTAAAACAAGTGTTAGCTAATATGAGATTGAACGTCAATAAAAAGTTTAGAATAATTTTATCCTCTGCATTTGGTTCCCCTATGTCATATCCTCCATAAACACCCTCGTAACCTGAAGATACACTTCCCACATGACCATTTAGATCCCCTCATAGAAAAATCTTTTCTCCTAATAGTATTTCCTGAACTAAACATTCTAAATCCTTCCAAAACTTTACTTTGTGATATTCTTCTAATCTTACTTGTGGTGCATAGGCGCTAATAACATTAAAGATTTCCTTTTCCGCTACTAACTTTAATGCAATGATTCTATCTCCTAACCTTTTTACATCCACTATAACATTTTTCCAAAACTTATCTACAATTATTCCTACCCCATTTCTAGATTTAGCCTTCTCAGTATACCAAAATTTAAAATCCGAAGTGTCTAATTCTTTTGCTTTTTCTCCTACCCATTTAATTTCTTGTAAACACAAAATTAATCTTCCTCCTAATCATGGTATCTACTATTTCCATTGATTTACCCGTAAATGTACCTATATTCCAAGTCCCAAAATGAATCCTACTCTCGTAAACTAACTTCTTTATCCACATTCGTTCACAAAAATATGGAAGCCCTTGCTTATTTTTCACTACACTCAGGCGACGATGCAGCGGCTCTTGCTCATTTGTCACTGTGCTCGAGCTATACAGCGCGTTATTTCCAGGCAACGCCCTAGCATTACGTTTAATATATCGATTGTTCATGTCATAAAGATTCGACAAAGTTTTACGTTGGCTGTCGATTGCCTAACACAACCCTTCTCTTTTTTCCAGGCTTGGGACCGGCTATGAAAAATAATTTGCATCAAGGCTCGTCATAGGCAGAGTTGAAAGCAATACTTGTTGCGAAAATTGATAAAAAAATATCGAAGGACAGTATTTATCGATTTGGAAAAGGCATATGATAGGGTGTCAAGAGAGGTTTTATAGGAAGTTCTGGAGGAAAAAAAAATTGTATAACTTATATTTGAGCAATTTAGGATATTGGTCAGCATCACAGAACAACTTTGAGTTTTTATCTCAGAATGTATTCACTGAACATATCCACAAGTCAATGCCACAATGCATGTTTTTTTGCAAATGACATAGTTCTTGTTGGAGAATCGAGAGAAGAAATGAATGAGAAGTTAGAGATGTGGTGACTTTCTTTGAAAGCACATAAATTTCATTTAACTAGAAGTAAAATGAAGTATATAAAATGTAAGTTTAGTAAGAGACGCACTAATTCTAGCGCAAAAGTAAAAATTGGAGAACATACCATACCACAAATCACACAGTTTAAATACCTTGAATCTATCATACAATATGACAAGAAAATAGAGAAAGATGTAAAACATAGGGTTCAAATGAGATGGATGAAATGAAAGAGTGCTTCGAGCATAATTTGTGATAGAAGAGTACTACTCAAACTTAAAGATAAATTCTATTACACAGCTATAAGACCTACAATGTTATATGAAACTAAGTATTGGACAATAAAATATCAACAAGAGAATAAGCTCAATATTGTAGCGAGAAAAATGTTATGTTAGATAAGTAGACATACTAGACAAGATAGAATTAGAAATGAATGCATTAGAAAAAAAGTGAAGGTCGCACCTATTGTAGAAAAGATTATAGAATCATGACTTAGATAATTTAGGTATGTGTAAAAGAGACCTATAAAATCCCCAATTAATAGAGTAGATTAGATAGAGAGTAGTACAATAATCAAAGATAAAGGAAGACTAAGAAAAATTATAAGAGAAATTATTAAAAAAAACTTAAACTTAAATAATTTATCTAAAAATATGATTCACAATAAAACTTTATGGCATCAATTAATCTATGTAACTGATCCCACTTAGTGTGAAAAGGCTTTGTTCTTGTTGTTATTGTTGTTGTTGTAATTCTAATAGCAGGGTCATATCTTCATTTTATCACTAGGAAGGTTGAATGCCACGATGCTTGTGATTGAATTAGGGTGAAAACAACGAAAAAAGGGTTGGAAAAGGAAACTAGAGCTATGCCACAAGGGCCAAAGTTCCCTTGGAGAAGTGCTCAAAGCTCCAATGCTTCAACCCTAAAAGCAAGCTATTAAAGGTCTACTCTTCTCTCAAATCTGGCTTCAATACTATGTAAAATTTAGTATAAAATATGGTGAATGGGAAGGCTTGCACCCATGCAAAACTCACACATGTGGCATCCCCCCCCCCCCTTCTCCTTTATTTATAATAATACTTTGAGGATAAAAATAAACTTTAAAGATAATGATAAAGGATAACTAAAACCATTATGCAATAATAAACTCAAACTTTAGATAATGATAAACTCAAACTCTAGATAATAGTAAAATCCTAATCCACTAGATGTCGCACTTTAATAAGGTTTCTCACCATATATATTTGTATATCTAATAAAATATAAATTTTGAAAGAAAAAATAGTGCCACCAAAACGTAAGCCGCTCCCTATTGTAGTTCAATGACCAATACAGTTAATTAAACATTGATAATTAATTTTAACACAACATCTACTTGTACTAAAAAATGTCAACTCTAAAGAGATACCATCAACTTGACAGAAGAATTATATAATTTTGATTGTGTCATCTTTACAAGCCATGTTAGTCACAAATTACATGAAAAGCACAAATTTTATAGATATTTTTTTAATTGTTTAAGATAAAATAATTATATTACTGATAATTTGTGTGGAAACTCAATAACCAAAGTGATATCTTATTCATTACAGGATGCAGATTACATAGCCAGATTGATAGCACATATATTGCCACCTAATCAGCTGGAGTTGTGAAAATAATGGAAGAACAAACAGAACAAAAAATTGATTCTGATCTGATCCCATATAATCAGGGATATTATTATCTTAGCTAGTAAATAAAATAAACTAGGAATTAATGACTAAAGTTGACTAGGTCTCCAACATTTCCCCTCAAATTGGTGAATAGATATTAATCACTCTCAACTTGCTTCTAAATTGTTCAAATCTGGTCCTTGAAAGAACTTTGGTGAGTAGATCTACCACATGTGACTGAGATGATAAGTATGACAGTTCAATAATGCCTACTTCGATTTTCTCCTTTATAAAGTTTCTATCAATTTCAACATGTTTAGTCATGTCATGGTACACTAGATTTTTTACAATCTCTATGGTTACCTTATTATCACACCAAACCTTTGTAGGAGTTTGAGTTTCAATTCTAAGTTCATTCATAAGCCTAAGTATCCACATACCCTCACATATACCCAGTGACAGTGCCTTGTATTTTTCTTCTGCACTGTTTTTGGCTACTACTGGTTGTTTTTTGCTTCTCCATGTAGCAAGATTCTCCCAAACATAAGTGTAATAGCCAATGGTAGATCTCCTGTTAATAGTGGACCCTGCCCAATCAGCATCTATAATGATTTACACTCCTCAAGACTTTCCTTTTCAAAGAAAAATCCTCTTCCAAGTGTCATTTTCAGGTATCTCAAGATTTTGTAGACTGTCTCCATATATTCTTCTCGAGGTTCCTTCATAAACTGGCTCACTACACTTATAGGAAAACTGATATCTGGTCTCATGTGAGAGGGACAAATCAACTTCCCTACCAACTTATGATATCTTCTTGTATTAGCAAGAGTTCCATTCTCATTCAAACTCAATTTATGAGTAGAGTCCATTGGAGTTTTTAAAGGTTTGGCACCAAGCATCCTTGTCTCTTTTAAAAAATCAAGAGTATATTTCTTTTGTGAGATAGAAATTCCCTTCTGTGATCTAGCTACCTTCATTCCAAGAAAGTATCTCAGTTTTTCTAAATCTTTAACATCAAATTCTAAGGCTAAAGATCTCTTGAGCTTTTGTATTTCTTCAACATCATCAGCAGTCATAATTATATCATCAACATATATTATAAGTATAGAAGTTTTGTCATTCATGTGCCTCACAAATAGGGTCTGATCAATTTGACATTGATTATACCCTAACTATTTCACAACTTTTGTGAACTTCTCGAACTAAGCTTTGGGTGATTGTTTGAGTCCATAAAATGATTTATAGAGTCTGCACACCTTATTAGGCTTTCCAAACTCATCCAAGCCTTGTGAAATTTTCATGTACACCTTTTCTTCCAAGTCTCCATTTAAGAATGCATTTTTAACATCCAACTGATGTAAGGACCAATCAAGGTTTGCAACTAGTGAGAGTAAGATCTTAATAGTATTTAATTTTGTTACCAAGGCAAATGTCTCCTGGTAGTCTATTCCATAAATTTAAGTAAATCCCCTAACCACCAGCCTTACTTTATAATGACTAATGCTTCAATTTGGATTATATTTGATAGTGAACACCCATTTACACCCAACTGCAGTCTTTCCACTTGATAGCTTAATTATTTTCTGGGTATGATTCTTGTGAAATGCCCTTAACTCTTCATTAGTAGCTTCACGCCAATTTAGGTCTGTTAAAGTTTCCTTATAGTTTGCTGGAATTTTCTCCTCAAAAACACTAGAAATAAAGCTTTGCATATTCGGAGATAAATACTCATAGGAGATAAATTCACTAATTGGGAGCATAGTACATGACCTTACCCCTTTTCTTAGAACAATTGGCAAATCCAAATCTTCAAGAACTGGAGATGGTTCAAAATCTTGACTTTGCTTTGGAATATTGAGGGTTTCCTCCTCTACTACATGGTGGTGGTTCCGGTTTCTAGGTCGTCTAGAGTATACAATGACCTCTTTTCCTTTCGGTTGAGTTGTCACCCCTGTTTCAACATGTTCATCCTCAGTTTGGGCAGGTTTAGGATCTATAAGGCTATTTTGAGGATCTGCTTAGTTGATTTTGAAATTTCACGGTCTATATGGGGGTTGTGTTTGGAGATTTCAGGGTCTATATGGATGTCATCATCTTGAACAGGTTCAATGCTTGGTTGTGAGACAAAGGGCAAATCCAAAAAATCCCATTCACCCTAGTTACTCTCCCCCTTAATGGGATTTTAGTGATAATATGGCTGGTTTTCTAGAAATGTGACATTCATGGTGGTGAAGAATTTTTTCATTATGGGAGAATAGCAGCGATACCCTTTTTGATTTGGTGAATATCCAAGGAAAATACATTTAAAGGCTTTAGAATCAAGTTTACCACTTTGTTCGTTGTGTACTTACACTACACAATCAAACACTTTTTGGAAAATGGATGAAATGAGATGGGGGTTTGGATAGATTTCAGCATGTTTTTGCAAAGGTGCTTGAAAGTTCAAAGTTTTGAAGGCAAGCGATTAGTTAGTGTTGGAGTGAATGGGCCAATATCTTCTAGATATTTTTTTTTATTTTTGGTTTTATTGCTATTATCTCTTATTGATTTTGTTTATCTTCCATTATCTTTGACCAGATTAGGAGATTTTTAGATTTGATGCCTTTATCTTAAATTTCCCTAATTCTCAGCAAATTGTTAGGGAGTAACCAAAATTATTGTGGTTAAACCTAGCCTATTTATGTTCAGCTACTCTAGAAAAATAAGTGAGGTTTTCTGGCTGCAACTTCTTCATGGTATTAGAGCCTCGGGCTCGATGCAAACCAAACATGTTCCTTTTGGCACCTTAGGGGCCTTCGAGGTCAAAGGAGAGAACATTGACTCCCAATCGAGTGGTGTGGCCTCCGCAGAAACAGGTGCCGGCAGGCTTTCTAGTGGTGGAATGGGAAGCAAGGTCACAAGCCAAAATACCCTCAATGGCAATGTGACTGATGGCCTCTCTCCAACACTGATCTCACACAAATTGAATGAACACAACTACTTGCTATGGTCAAGGAATTTTCTTATGTTTGTCTGTGGAAGAGGGAAGGAGAAGTACCTTATGGTTGAAACAGCAGAACCTGAAATTGGCAACTTAAAACGAGACACATGGGTGGCAAAAAACAACCTTGTAATGACCTGGTTGATTGGATCGATGACACTAGAAATCAGCACTAACTACATGCCAGCTACCTCTACAAAAGAAATATGGGACTCGGCAAGGAGGACATATGCGGTAAAGGATAATCTAGCTACTGTATTTCAGATAAAACAAAAACTTAAGGACATTAAACAAGGTGAAAAATTTGTCACTCAGTATTTTACTTCCCTAATAACGCTCTGGCAGCAAATAGATCTCTATGAGGTCTATGAATGGTCATGCCACACAAATGCAGCGTACCACAAGCAGATGGTTGAAAAGGACCACACCTATGAGTTTCTACTCGGGCTTAACGATAAGTTTGAAGAAGTTAGAGGCAGGATTATGGGTTTTAAGCCACAGCCATTACTTGAAGATGCTATGAATATGATCAAATATGAGGAAAGTAGAAAAGAACTAATACAAAGACCTCCCACCATGCAAATTCAAGAAGCATCTACAATGGTGGCTAGAGGTGGACAAATGGCAGATCAATGAGGCAGAAAACCATTCAAATGGTGTGACTATTGCAACTAGAACAGACATATCAGAGATGTGTGCTAGAAGCTTCACAGAAAACCACCATCCAGTAGCAAGCTGAGAGCTAAACCTGAGAGCAAAGGCCTACATGTTGAGTCTAGAAGTGATGAAAGTTCTCTAAGAAAAGAAGAAGTCTCTATGCTGAAAAGACTACTCAATAAGCATGATTCCCTAAGTGAGAAACCTATTCCTCTGTGACTTTAGCCTAAGCAGGTATGTCATTTATTGCTTCTCTACATACTGTAATCCAAGCTCAGAAAATCTGGACAGTCGACTCTGGGGCAATTGATCACATCATTGGTTTTAAGGGAGTGTTCAACACCTTTCACTGTTATACCGAATGCACCTATGTTAAAGTAGCAAATGGAACTTTTACTAAAGTTCTTGGTATTGGAACTATAATTATCTCAGAAACAATAAAATTGAAAGAAGTGTTATATATTCCAGATATCAAATTTAGCCTAATTTCAATCAAGAAAATTACCAAGCACTCAAAATGCAATTTCAATTTTTCTGAGTTTGATTGTGTGTTTTAGGATTTGACTTCGAGGAGGACGATTAGCAATGCGAAGGCAAGAGATGGTCTTTACTACCTAGAGGCAGATTTGAAAGAGGATAAAGAGAGGACAAATGCTGTATTTGCAGCTTCAAATAATGATGTTGAACTGTGACATTATAGGTTAGGCCACCCAAGTCTTAGTTATATGAAATATCTATTACCTGATTTGATCAATAAAATAAATTCCTCTTCTTTTAATTGTGATTACTATCAATTAGCCAAACTTACAAAAGCAAATTATCCCTCTCATGCTTACAAACCTACATACCCTTATTGTTGATCATACTCGTCTCTCATGGGAGTATTTAATGAAAGAAAAATCAGAAGCATTGTAAATTTTTCAAAAATTCAACAATTTTGTTCAAAATCAGTTTCATACATCCATCAAGATCCTTAGAAGTGATAATGGGAGAGAGTATGTAAGCTCAAATTTTCAAAAATAATTATAAGAAAATGAGATTCATCATCAAACATCTTGTGTTAACACTCCATAACAAAATGGGATTGCTAAATGAAAAAAATAAGCATCTCTTGGAAGTCTCTAGAGTTATAATGCTAACAAATAATGTTCCAAATTTTTTCTGGGGAGATGCTATCCTTACTTCAGCTTTTCTAATCAACCGAATGCCTTCAAAAGTTTTAAATTTTCAAATACCTTTGTGGAAATTTCAAGAGATATTTCCCAATTCACATCTTTTTTCAAATATTCATCAAAAGGTTTTTGGTTGTACTGTTTTTGTTTATGATAACCATGGAGGTAAATTGGATCCCAAAGCCATAAGGTGCATTTTTCTTAGTTATTCTCCTACTCAAAAGGGCTACAAGTGCTACTTTCCTGTTACTCAGAAGTACTATGTTTCAATGGACGTTAAATTTTTTGAAAATCAACCTTTTTATCCCAAACTACCCACTTAAGGGGAGAATGAGGGAACTGAATGGCTAATTTGTAGTAATCTACAACATCTGATTTTTCACCTGAACCTCAAATACAATCTAGAATCAGATCTGAACCCTGTCATAGAACCATATATAGATCCTATAGAATCAGAAATCAGAACTGAACCAGAACAAGATCCAAAAATACCTTCAGACAGGTTTGATTGAGACCCAGAACCAGACTCACATAATTTCACACCCTGACAGTAAGAATATTGATCAAATCAGGCCAAAACAGACAAATATAACTAAGGCAAGGGAAGAACTACCCAATATGCAGACATTCAAACATTATTCCAAGCGAAATAAGGGCACAAATGAGGGAGAAAATGACATCAATACCAAGAGAAACAAGGGCACAAATGAGCAAATAAATGAGAGTAATGACAATCCCAATCCTATGCAAAGTCGAGACCAATCCGGAGACAAATAATGATGACCTCAATCAGCCAATTGCCTTGAAAAAGGGGAAGAGGACATGTACACAACATCCTATTAATAAGTACATGTCCTATGAAAAACTTTCTAACAATCTGAGAGCTTTTGTCGCAAGCATTGATGATGAGAAAATACCACAAACTTTCCAAGGGGCTATGACAAATCTAAAATGGAAGAAAGCAATAGATGAAGGGTTGGAAGCCCTTAAGAAGAATAAAGCATGGGAGATTACGAGTTACCTAAGGGTAAAACAACAGTGGGTTGTAAATGGATATTTACCATTAAGTAGAACCCTGATGGCTCTATCAGTATGATAAAGTTAGATTGGTTGCTAAAGGATTAACCCAAACTCAAGGCATATACTATCAGGAGACCTTTGCAACTGTGGCCAAATTCAACTCAATCAAGATTCTCTTGTCACTTACAGCTAATCTTGACTAACCTCTACATCAATTGAATGTGAAAAATGCCTTTTTGAATGGTGATCTAGAAGAAAAGATATGCATGAAGTTACCTTCAAGGTTGAGAAATCAATACAATACAACTAAGGTGTGCAGACTATACAAGTCATTATATGGGCTCAAACAATCTCCTAGAGTTTGTTTTGAAAGGTTTACTCGAGCAGTCAGACTTTTGGGATATACACAGTGTCAAGCTAATCACACCTTATTTGTAAGGCACTCCAATAAAAGAATCACAATTTTAATTATATATATGGATGATGATGTGATTGCTGGAGATGACTAGGAAGAAATTGAAAGGCTGAAAAAGAACTTAGCTTCCGAGTTTGAGGTTAAAGATCTTGGAAAGCTCAAATACTTCCTGGGGATGGTAGTGGCAAGATCCAGCAGTAGGATTAGTGTGTCTCAAAGGAAATATACCCTTAATATTTTTAGGGAAACTGGTATGCTAGGTTCAAAACCAGTTGACACTCTTATGGAAACCAACTACAAGGTTAATCTAAAGAGTGAAGGATCACCTGTGGATAAGGAAAGATACCAGAAATTGGCGAGAAAACTTATATACTTGTCACATACCAGGCCTAATATAAGCTTTGCAATTAGTGTTACTAGTCAATTCATGAGTGATCCACGTGGAGAGCACTTAAGAGGCTGTATACAAAATACTTAGATATCTGAAGATGACACCTAGAAAAGGGTTGATGTTCTCTAAAAGGAGGAATAGGAGTGTGGAAGCATATACTGATACTGATTGAGCTGGTTCTGTGATTGATAGGAGATCTACTATTGGGTATTGTACCTATGTTTGAGGGAATCTAGTGACATGGAGAAGTAAGAAACAGCCAATTGTTGCAAGGAGTTCAGCTAAAGTAGAATATAGAGCACTTGCTCTAGGAATTTGTGAAGGGATGTGGATCTTAAGGTTGATGCATGAACTGAAACTTGAAGTAGCTGATCCTATCAAGGTGTAGTGTGATAATATGGCCACGATTGGAATTGCCCGAAACCCTATACACCATTATAAGACCAAACATGTGGAGATTGATCACCACTTTATTAAGGAGAAGATAGAATCACGGATTATTGATCTATCCTACATATCTTCCAATTCTCAAGTGGCAAATGTTATGACCAAGGCCGCCCTTCCTAGAGTAAAATTTGAAGAATTAAGCAGCAAGTTGGGAATGATAAATATCTATCCACCAACTTGAGGAGAAGTGTTAGAGTGAATGGACCAATATCTTCTAGATATTTTTTTCATTTTTGGTTTTATTACTATTATTTCTTATTGATTTGGTTTATCTTCTATTATCTTTGACCAGATTAGGAGATTTTTAGATTTAATGCTTTTATCTTAAATTCCCTTGATTCTCAGTAGATTGCCAGGGAGTAACCAAAATTATTATGGTTAAACCTAGCCTATTTATGTTCAACTACTCTAGAAAAATAAGTGAGATTTTCTGGCTACAACTTCTTCAGTTAGAAAAGCAGCTATAAGCACTACCTCTCCCAAAAAAATTTTGGAACATGGTGGGTGATCATGAGAGCTCTAGTGATTTCAAGTTGTTTGTTTTCACATTTTGTTGTAGAGTGTAAGCACAAGACGTTTTGTGGATGATTCCATAATCATTAAGGTATTGTTTGAGGGATGAGTTGAGGTTTTCCCTTCCATTGTCACTTCTAAGAATTTTAATAGGTGTTTGGAACTGATTTGTTATCATTGAGTAGTAAGTTTTGAAGGTTTAATATAAATCAAATTTATTTTTCATAAAAAATTATCCAAGTGAGACGTGTATGATCGTCAACAAAAGTAGCAAACCATTTGGCATTTGAGTGTGTTGAGGGGGGGGGGGGGGGTAGGTCCCCATATGTCAATGTGTACAAGGGTAAAAAAATGGGATGGTTGATGTTTGTTGGGTTGGTATGTACTTTTGGTGTGCTTTGCCATTTGACAAATATCACAATGAAAGAAAAGATCATTTTTATTTATAGAGCCAGGAAACAATTTTAACATGTATTTGAAATTAGGGTGGCCTAACCTATAATGCCACAACATCAAATCTTTATTTGTAAACTTTACTGCCTAAGCCTTTCTTTCTCCTCTATCTTCACTTCCATCAAGATAATAGAGACCCTCAAACTCTTTAGCACTACCAATCTTCCTCCCTGATTCTAATTCCTAAAATATATAGCCAATGGAAACAAAATTATTACTACAATTTTGAGCTTCAATTATCTGCTAACTGATAAAGGATTACACTTAAATTCAAGAGCATACAACAAATCCTTAAAAATTATTTCATTTGAAACATGTACTACACCAATTCCCACAACTTTGGTAAATGTTCCATCTGCAATTTTAATGTTAATTTCATCTTCACATGGATGTATATTTTTGACAAGGGTAGCATCACTTGTCATATGGTCTGTGGCTTCGAAGTCCACTATCCAAGTATTTTGTTTCAGAGTTCCACCCTTGAGTGTAAAAATAGAATTACCTGTGTGTGCTATATAACACTTACTAATAGTTTTTTCAAATTGAGTAGTGTTCTGCTTATGGCTACGCTTCTCAAGCAATTTTCTCAAATTTCTATCTCTGCTATGCTTAGACTTCCTTGATCAAGTTCCAATTTATCATTTTGGGTTACATGGTACACACGATTCTCAGCCTTTGTTTTGTTCCTAGTGTTCAGTGGCCTCCCATGGATCTTCCAATAGGTTTCTTTAGTGTGACTAGTTTTATTGCAATGATCACACCATCCCTTTCCCTGTTTCTTACCTCTTTGATCTCTAGATGGTCCTTTTAAGGCTAAAGCAAAAGCTTCAGAACTCACTAGAGCACCTAATGTCAAATGTAACCGAATTTCCTCCCACTTTACAATGTTGAACGCTTCTCGCAATGTTGGTAGAGGTCTTGTGCCCATGATTCTGCCCCAAACATCCTCAAATTTTGGATTTAATCCCAACAGGAAGCCATAGGTTCTTTCTCTATTAACCAATCTCTTGTAGTTCCTCAAGTCTTTCTGCACGTCCACTCCTATGTGTCATATAAATCAATTTGCAGCCATATTTTTACCAAAGAAGTATAGTACCGCACCACGCCCATGTCCCCTTGCTTGAGTTCTTAAATCATCCCCTTTAGTTGGAACAACACAGCAACGTTTTCCATGGCCGAGTATGTATATCTTGCTGAGTCCCATATCTCTTTAACCGTGGTTGCCAACAAGTGGCCTTTACTGATATTGAGGTTCATCAAGTTCACTAGCCAAGTCATCCCCATATAGTTTTTGGTGTACCAGGTCTCATATTTGGGATCATTAGGCACTGGCTGCTCTATTTCTCCAGTAATGTACTTCTCTCTTCCTTTTCCGCGAATGAACATTAAAACATTTTGAGACCACTGCAGATAATTGTCTCCTTTTAGCTTATGTCCAATCATCACCAGTGGGAAAGAGTCGTTCACACCACCTAGCTACAGCGGTGCAGTGGGTCGTTGGTTGGCCGATCCTTGTGGGGCAATTTCAGACCACGCAGAGCCATGATTTTTTGAGTCACTATGGAACACCCTCATCATGTTGAATCTAATGGGTTCCCGAGCCACAAGCATGGTGCTCTAATACCATGTGGAAACTTGGTAACCAGAGTCATATCTTATTCATTATAGAAAGCAGATTATATAGCCAGATTGATAGCATATATATTGCCACCTAATCAGCTGGAGTTGCGAAAATAATGGAAGAACAAACAGAACAAAAAAATGATTCTGATCTGATCCTATATAATCAGGGATATTATTATCCTAACTAGTAAATAAAATAAATTAGGAATTAATGAATAAAGTAGACCAGGTCTCCAACAACTTAAAAACAACTAAAACTATAAAGATTAATCAAATGTCAAGCAATAAGACTTCACAGTAGTTCAAACTCCAAACACATACAGGATGATTTAGATAATATCACTATAGTAATCTGTAGCTAATTCCTCACAGCATTACAGGAATCTAACATTAAAAGAAAATCACGTCCAAATTCACATATAAATTAAGCAAGTTGGTCTTATCATAAGTTGAAGAGTTTGTTTTTCTCCTGCAAAGAAATGAAAGATCATAGCTTCCTAAAAATAAGATAACTAGTTTCACCACAAAATTTCAGTGAGAAGGCTTGCCTTGTGGATCCTTTTATTCGCCTTCGGAACAATGGCAATTCCATGCATTCTGCATAGCTGATGATTATTTGGTGCCCAACCTGAAGAAAACATTAAGTAGCCCATTTTTCAAACATGTAAGGAAAATACACACATATAGTATAACATATATCCACAAAATTTTGAGATAATGGCTGACCTAACAGTTGAATTTCTTGTCTGAAGTATTATTAGACCAAAAACTAGATAACTCAAAAGATAAAGTTAGAATACATTTATGCTGACCTCTCATGAGTTTTATGAAATCTATGCAAACAACCTTCGAGTGCATATTATACAAAGACCTCCTGTCAAGTTGATTTTTAGGACTTTGCGGGTATATGTGTTCATTTAAAAAAATGGGCATTGTAGAATGACATTTTAAAATATGGGATATCAACTTAATTTACAGGCGAGTGTAATTTAATTGTACAATTATCAGTAGGATAACATCAAAGAGTAAGATGCCCAAATTGGTACAATTTCTAGATAGCACAGGAAAATTTTCAAATCTTCACTTCCTTATCTTCAGTTCACTCCAGCGAATTCTTAACCCTATTATCAGTGTCGTATAATTTCTAGCCCACCCTACATTCTCTGAACCTATTACAGTGTCCCCCATTATGAATCCAAAGGAACACTAATAAAAAATACTTCAGGAAGACATCCCAGCATTACTTAAGCTTATCTGAGAGTTATGGCAAAAATTATTCAAAAGATCCTATAATCCAACTTTATGTAACAATAAAAATAAAGTTAGAACTATAGCATAAGCAAATTTCTTAATATATCATCAATTGCTGCTAAAAACTTTGGACATTCATGACACTAGTTCTTATAGACATCTTTTAAGGCCCAAAGTGTCAAAGAAAATTATATTTTCAATGTTTTTCTTTTCTTTTCTTTTTTTAATAGAACCCTTTCAACTCTATTAAATGTATCCAACTTTAGGTCTGTTCTATGTGGCAAGCAAAGAGGAAAAGGCAAATGAGGATTACAGTTTGATACATGTAGCTATCAAGCTCGTCCACAGAACCATCATCTGGCATCAAATTCGCCAATGCAACAATCTATTGCAATACCAACAACAAACCAAGTAAAAGGGGGGAAAAAAAGTAATGATAATTAGGACCAGAAACCAAGGGAATAAAACAGAAAATTTTTATGTTGGAACATGTAAAATAAAAACCTCATGGCCATATTTAATACACATCATCATGGCGTAACAACTGTCCTTGCCACCACTAATCAATGCTACCACCTTCATCTTTGTCACCAATTTTCTGTTGCAACCAATAAAAGAAAGAAAGAAAAAAAAGATAAAACATGAGTTAGGGCCTTGGCAAGATAGGGACTTGTATTGGAAATATGTAGGGTTTAAGAGAAGGAAGAGAATATGGCGGAATATTAACACCATGGCCTAGTTTTAAAATTTCACAAACATTCAACCCCAAAAAAAGAAAAAGGTTATGAGTATCGCAGCCTACTATTATGTTATGAGTATTGCAGCTTACTATTATCACCATGGCTTAATATTAAAGAGTAGAACAAAAAATAAAATAGCATATGAAAAGGAAAAGAAAACAATTTATGGATATAAGTTGTCAAGCTTGAAAGTTTAAGTAAATTTACATCACTAAATATCTATTAAAATATATATTCCCATCATGAATTATAATTAAAATGTATCATAAAGTAGAAAAAAACATATATAGCATACCCAAATATTTATAAATCAATATTCCATTGTCAAGTGACAACTAACAAAGTCTTATTACAATAAAATTCATACATATAGCATCCAAAAAATCTCACTAGCAAATTATACATCCTAAATGTTTCTGATGATAAGAGTAAATCAACTAATTGTTTGCAGAAGGCCAAGTAGTAAAATATACATCGTAAATTCACACTTCTAAACCAAACCAACAAAGAAGCAATACTACAAAACTCCACTCCAATAACCATGGCAACATTTGAGATAAATTTGATAATCTAAAAGACAAATCAACCATGACAGCTTGTAGAAGAAGATGGAAATGTCTTGGCAATATGGAGCTTGAAGCTTACCTAATAGAGTTTTAATTGCCAACCCAATTCTAGAGATGTGATCAGCACAGAATATGAGAAAATATTGCATCCATAAACCTAATGAACTATTTCAAAATCAAACCTTTCAAACATACTAAATATCTAGTTAGAAAAAGGTTCAATTAAAACATTCCTTATTTCATATGCCAATTCACTAAATTTTAGACCATTGACTATATATTAATCTAGTTCTCATCTGCCTCTTAAGAGTTTCAACAAAGTATCCCTTGAAAACAAGACTATGCAAAATTTTCTAGAACAACCAGCAATACATTAATACAATAGGAGAGCTCTGCTCTCATCTCAATCGACTATACTAACTATACTAGGTTGAGGGATCCTACCTGTGGAATTGTAAAGCTATAACTAGATTATAACGAGTTCCAAAATAACAAAATAAGCTTTGTCCTTACAAATGAAACCTAGACTCACCCAAAGAAAGTGTCGCTCCTCGCTAAACTACTAAAGTAAATCTTGGCCCAACTCTATTATCTGAAATACCAAGTATTTACCAAGTAACTAACATCCCACAAATAAATATATGTAAATAAATGAGTGAACTTGTAATTAAATGATTAAATGAAATACCTTAAATGAATATCTTTGGTCGACGTTTAGGTTATAGATTCAAACTGCTCAATAAATGAACAAATTTTAAACTTTCAAGAATGAAAATATGTACTAAGTATTCGTTGTTGCAATAATCACAATTTAGAGAGAAAATGATAATAATGAAGCAAATATGCATTACAAAGGAAAAAAAAAAGTTTTGGAAAGTTTCAAAACCATATTTTCTTTTTCAAAAAAAAGATATTCTGTTGAAAGGACTTTCTCAGAACAAAATGGTCGTCGTGGAGACACAACCCACGCAAGTAAATGACTAGTCTGTCATGGACACACAATCTATGTGTGTAAATGGCCAGTCTATCATGGACACACAATCCATCTGTGTAAATAACTAATTCATCGTAAGTTCGTAGCTCACGTAAAATAACATCCTTCCATTCCATATGTATTGGCTATCACATGAGACTAGCACTGCTAGTTGGGGAATCAATCATGGCGCACCAACTCAGTTATATCAACTAGCATTCTGTACCTAATCCCTCCAGAAAACATTTCCATCATGTATGGAATTATATCAACTCAGTTCATAAGTAAAAATTTCTCGCAAGTAACTAATGTAGACATTTATAAATAAAATTCTCGAGATTTCTTCTATTGATTTCATACATATATCAATCATTTTAAAAATTAGGAATTTCAATTTAATATAAATGCTTTCTAGTAGATCATTGATGCACTAGAAATTTCGGAATTCAGTAAACATGATATTTTTATAATTCTTAAATGCAAGGAGGAGAAATGTAAAAGCATGAATATGCAATAAGACATTATTTACTCACAATGCGTCCAGTGAAACTGTGGTACTTCAAACCATTTTTCCCAAATATCTCCTACGGTGAAAAGATCCTCATAGTTCCCTATACTTAACCCATAATCCTCGTTTCTTATGTAGCTATCCTTCAAATACTTTTAACTCTTCATCAACAAAAGTAAGCTCCTTATGTTTTCTACTCCATTAACACTTTCAAGCTTAAAAGGAATGGCAATTTATTATATAACTATTCAATAGGCTGAACATGTTAGTAATGACATGACTCAGAAATTTCATTCAGTCACTTTGCCTTATCTTACGAGGTACACAAGGTTTCAAACAAGTTAAAAATGATTTTTATATCTTTGGCTACTATAAATTTGGAGATATGCGTATCAAAAAGAACACTAAACATTATCTGTGGTCCTTCAACTTTTCTTTAGAATAACTCAAGTTATATTTCTGGATTCAGCTTCTAAAATCTCAACTAATAGGAATACAAGAAGTAGAAAGAGTAGCAATATTAAGTAGCAGTCCTTCCCTTGCACATTATATCGAACATTTAGTGTGCATCATTTCATTATTATTGGTAGACCAATGTTAATACTCAGCTCCACAAATCCCTATATCTAATCCCAATTACTAATTAAGCTAAAGGTCAAATCACTAACCATCAAACCCCTATCAAAATAGTTCATAGCATTCATCAACAAACTTCATAAATTCACCGCAATACAAAACAAACAATACTCACCATTAACTATAAAAGAATCTAACTATACATCAGAAAAACAGAATCAAGGAGGAAAAAAAGAAAAAAGAAAAAATAAGAATCAAAACCCAACCTGAAACACAACTACTTATTGGAGAAAATGCAGAGAAGGCTACTGTACGAAATTCAAAAGAGACGCTGAAATTGTGAGAAACGGGCTGGGTCGAAGCTCGAAGTGTCCTTCCTTTGTCTCGGTTTACCAACAAACGCAAGGAATAAGCTACAATAGGATGAAGAAGGCACTGCTCACTAAAATACACGGAACGACGGAAATGGGCGAATTAGAGGATAAACCACGAAGCAAGAGGAAATCTGCTCTTACAAGCTTGACTATGGAAATTATAAAACAGGAATTCCTTCAATCAAACAAGGGAAACTAAAGAAAGAAGAGAGAATGATCTTTTACCGAGCAAAATGAAGCTTCCCACTTCCGTCAAACCCCTAAAGCAGCACACCCACTCACGGATTCCCTTGCACGGGGAAGCTCACGGCTTAAGAGGAGTTTGGGGCGAAAGAAATTTGATCTAACCTAAGATTAAGTCCAACCAACGCTCCAAGCAAGAAGTTGACTGAAACTCTCTTATCCTTCCATTTCCATGGCTGTACGACAATGTGTGAAGGAAAAGAAGCAATGGTTTCAGGAGTCGCTTCAAGGTGGCAGGCTGAACGAAATTATGGGGCTTGAGCTGCAAAATGGAAACCGAAACAATGATAAACGAAGGCAGATAGAAGGTCAGGAGAAAACAGGGTCTCGGTTTCGAAGCAACCGGATGCAATCACATTTTTATCAAAGGGCATTCTCGGGTTTTCGAAAAAAAGAGAGACACTTTGACGCGGGCAGATTCGAATGCAGGCAAATTGGAGATTTACCAAACATGCAACAGCTAGCCAGTAGACTTACTCCACTGGAATTTCTCCACATCGTAATATCTTTAATTATTTGACTTACGAATATCTCATTCCCATGATTTATTTTATTTTTGGTCATCGTATTAATAGAAGTAACAATGAGAGTGTGGCTCAGCTCACAAGCATTAGGAGTCAGAAAAACCTTGTCTCCAGTGTGGGTGGCAGGATAAAAAAATTACAACACAAAGATTTAGAAGGGTTTTAAAAATTAGAAATATCAAATAAGAATAAAATGATTGATTGTTTGCAAAAGGCCAAGTAGAAAAATATACATCCCAAATTTACACTTCTAAACTAATCAAACAAAGAAGCAATACTAGAAACTCAGCCCTAGAAATGATGGTAACATTTGGCTAAATTTGATAATATAAAACACAAATCAATAATGATAGTTTATAGAAGAAGATGGAGATATCTTGATAGAAAGAAAGTCGAAGCTTAATTATTAGAGATTTAATGGATGCATCAATGATAAGTTGGCACAACCCATAGGCATCAAGAATTGGAAGAACTTGGTTTGCCAAAGTGGGTGGGAGGAAGAAGAAACTACAGTGTGAAGACTTGGAAGGGCTTAAGATGTTAGAAATATCAAATAACAATAAATCAACTAATTGTTTGGAGAAAGTCAAGAAGTAAAATATACATCATAAATTCATACTTTTAAACCAAACTAATAAAAAAGCAATATTAGAAAACTCCACTCCAGTAACCATAGCACTATTTATGCTAAATTTGATAATCTAGAAGATAAAGAACCATGACAACTTGTAGAAAAATATGGAGATGTCTTAGAAGTATGGAACTTGAAGCTTATTTATTGAAGATTTAATGGATGTAGCAATGGCAATGTGGCATAACCCATAGACATCAAAAGTTAGAAGAACTTGCTTTGTCAATGTAGGTGGGAAGAAGAAGAAATTGCAACCTGAAGACTTGGAAAGGCTTTGGATATTCGAAATATCAAATAAGAGTAAATCAACTTATTATTTGTAAAAGGCCAAGCAATAAAACATACATCCTAAATTCACACCGCTAAACCAAATCAACAAAGAAGTTGTAACATCATAATGACTTAACTCCAACTAATCTCCCTCTAGGCTTGATTCTATATGATTTCCAAAGAACAAGTATAAACCGTGACATTTTCATGCTATAAAACGGGGTTCAAATACTCATAATTTGCCTTGTGGGTCCTGTGAACCCATCAATCACATACTCTACGTAAACTCCATTTATATAACTCATATATATCATCAAACAACTCATAAACCACGGATATGAAGCCAAAAACCAAGAAAATGTGATTTCTCAAATGGGCCCAAAAGTCAGATTTTTGGCTCTAACTTTGGAAAATCATAACTAATTCTAGAAAAATGAAAATTAAGCAAAACATAACTCTCTAGAAAGCTCTAAGTGTTAAATTTACACTAAAAATACTTCCCAACCACAATCTCAACATTTGGACCATGTTTGACATCGAAAAAGAGACAAAAGTTTGGTTGTCCCTAGTACTGATGTAGCTTACTGTCATAAACTTTAAAAATTCATAACTAATTCCACAAAAATCTAATCTAGGAAAACTATACCAATTTGGAAAGCTACAGATGTTAACTAGAGAAAAAAATAAGTTTAGATCATTTCAGTAGCCCTTGAACCTCGAAAACTGATGGAACAGTAATGAAGGTCCGATGGCTTCCCTAATACTAACATAGAACTTCAGAAAGTTATTTCTCCCTTTACAGACCTCTAATTAAGGTGCTTCTAGTTGGTATAGGTCATTGCCGATATCTAGTTTATCCCTATAAAATTTCATGACAATCGGACACCGTTTGGTCCATGAATGACAGATTTATTTTTGAACCTAGTTGCATAATACAATAACCAAAACCAGAAAATTCTCCAACTTCAACAATTCACCAAATATTCCATAAACCTCCAAATATTACCTACTTTAGCTTCCTAAGAAGCTCTCAATAGGATCTAGAGGCATGCCAAATTTCATATCAAAGAGAGTTCATTTAGTCATATCTTGACAGAACTCACAAATTTGGCGGTTTTGATTCCTAAAATGGTTCAAAGTGGGTCTAAATGGCCTCCCATATGTTCTAGCACCTCTTAGGCAAGTTTTAAAGTATAAACATAATATATATGAAATGTTCAAGTGATCTAAATCATCATATATTTCAAATTTACTATGCTACGGGCCAAAATGCACTATTGCATACCATTCACAAAAAGGCCAAATTTCACATTTTCATTGCTTTGGCTCTCTACATAGTTCATACATCATTTATACATATTTCTACACTTGCTCAAATATTTACATCTCGAAAAGAATATATATACATAAGCACTTTAGCTTTCCTATACAACAAACTATGTGTGAGTGTGTAAAAGTGGCAATACAAAGGCTTTTTATGCCTCATGGCCTCCACTCTTAGGCTCTTGAGCTCCACCTGGACCATATAAGATGGGAGAGAGAAGGGGGTGAGATTCAGGGAATCTCAATAGCTCATACACTCATTCAAGGAAGCAATCAAGGCATATAAACAAGTCAAAGCATGTAAACTATTCACAATTACATAACACATGCTTTTCATGCCATGATTTCATATCAATGCCAAAAATAAGCTTTAGGGACTTTCGGTCTAACCTCACCTGAGTTTTTGGGACTTATGGATTGGCCTCACCCTTGGTTTAGGGACTTTTGGCTCCACCTCACCCATCTCAAATGACTTTTAGCACTATCTCACCCGAGCAATTTTCAAAATCCATATCATAAACATATTGGTATCAATGCATCAAGGCAACATCAAATGGCATGTCTCATAATATAAGCACATATACAAGCACACAATGACTATTACACATCCAAGAATGCAACAAAAAAGAGTGGAGAGCTACCTTACTAGCCAACACAAGCCTTCCCTTTCAATTTCTCTTCGTCCTTCTTAGTCTCACAAGCACAACTAGATAGAGTTACTTCTTTTGAGCCTAGACACAATAAAGAGCATGAAATTACTCTCTCATAACACAATAATTATTTATAAAGCTAGGGAGTTCTTTATAGCAAACCCTACAAAGCATATAAAAATCTAGGGGTTCTCTCTCTCTCTAGAATTTCACCTACTCTTCTTCTCTCTCAAGCTCTCAAGTTGGTAGAACCAACATTCTCAAGGAAAGCAAAGAAGAAGAAGTGAAAATATATGAGTTCTAGCCTTCTTCAAGAGTGGTTTTCCACTTTCCCTCTTCTGAACCAAGCTCAAAACATAGCTAATTCAACATCCAAAACCATAGCAAGAGAGGGCAAAGAGAGAAGAACAAGATTCTAAGAAGAAAAGCTATGGAGATCTCAAGTTATGCTTACTTTTTTCTTGTTCTCTTTCCTTCTCTAGGTCTCTCTCTCTCTTCTCAGCCTTTCTCTTTGCCTTGGATGAAGCCTAAGTTGGTTAAAAGGAAAAGGAATGAATTGGGATGCTTTAAGAAGTTAAATTCTCTTTTTTCATGCTTTTCTGAACTAACCCTCACTACAGCGAGCACGTATCAGTCTCAGACCCCTATTTTTGCTACGGTATGCGCTACGACAAACAACTTCCTAGTTTTTGTATGGGATGCTTGTACTCGCTATAGCTAGAAGCATTTTCGCTATAGCGAAAAAGCATTCTCGTTATAACTAGACCCTTTCTCGCTATAGTGAACAAGTACATTCGCTATAGCTAAGCAATTTCTCGCTTTAGCTAGCAGACTTAGAAAATTTCAGGACTTCGAAAATTTTCAACTTCCTTTTTTTTCTCTTTTTCTTTTTCTGGTTGTTACAGAATTAATACTACAAAATTCCATTCCTGTAACCACGATAGCATTTAAGGAAATATTTAATAATCTAAAAGACAAATGAGCTATGATAGCTTATAGAAGAAGATAAAGATGTCTTGGTAGTATGGATCTTGAAACTTACCTATTGGAGCTTTAATGGAAGCAACAATGGCAGTGCAACACAACCTATAACCATCAAAAGTTGAAAGAATTTAGTTTGTCGATATGGGTGGGGGGAAGAAGAAATTGTAGCATGAAGACTTGGAAGGGCTTTAGTAATTAAAAATATGAAATAAGAATAAATTAGTTAATTGTTTGCATAGGCTTAAGCAATAAAATATACATCCTAAATTCATTCTCCTAACAACAAACTAACAAAGAAGTAATATCGTAAAAACTCCACTCTAGTAACCATGGCAGCATTTGAGCTAAATTTGATATTCTAAAAGACAAATTAGCTATAATAGCTAGTAAAAGAAGATGGAGATGTATTGGCAATATGGAGCTTCAAGCTCACCTATTGAAGCCTTAAAGGAAGTAGCAATGATAATGTAACATAACCTAGAAGCATTAGTAGTTGGAAGAACTTGGTCTACTAGTGTGAGTGGGAGAAAGAAAAAATTGCAGCATTAAGACTTGGAAAGGTTTTAGAAATTAAAAATATCAAATAAGAGTTAATTGATTGATTACACTTCTAAACCAAAAAAAAAAAGCAATATTATAAAACTCTACTCCAATAACCATGGCAACATTTAAATTAAATTTCATATTCTAAATATTTTGAAAGACAAATAAGCTATGATAGCTTGTAAAAGAAAATAGAGATGTCTTGGTAATATAGAGCTTGAAGCTTACCTATTTGAGCTTTAATAAAAGTAGTAATGGTAGTTTGGCACAACTTACAACATCAAAAGTTGGAAGAACTTGGTTTGTCGATGTAGGTAGGAGGAAGAAAAAATTGCAGCATAAGCACTTGGAAGGGTTTTAGAAATTAGAAATATAAAATAAGAGAAAATTGATTTATTGTTAACAGATGGCCAAGAAATAAAATATATATCCTAAACTCACACTTCTAAACCAAACTAACAAAGGTGCAATACAACAAAACTCTAATCCAATAACCATGGCAACATTTAAGAAAATTTTTTACAATCTAAAAGATAGATTAGTCATGATAGCTTGTAGAAGAAGATAGAGATGTCTTGGTAATATAAAGCTTGAAACTTACCTATCAAAGCTTTAATGGAAGTAGCAATAATAGCGTGGAATAGCCCATAAGTATCAGGAATTGGAAAAACTTGGTTTGCCAATATAGGAGGAGGAAGTAGAAATTGTAACATGAAGACTTAGAAGAGGTTTAGAAATTATAAATACAAAATAAGAGTAAATTAATTGGTTGTATGTAAAAGGCCAAGTAGTAAAATATACATCGTAAATTCACATTTTAAAACCAAACTAACAAGGAAGTGATACTATAAAATTTCACTCCAATAGCCATGGCAGCAATTGAGCTAAATTTGATAATCTACAAGACAAATCAACCTTGATAACTTGTAAGAGAAGATGGAGATATCTTGGTAGTATAAAGTTTAAAGCATTTATCTCAGAGCTTCAATGGAAGCAGCAATGGTAGTGCGACATAACACACAAGCATAAGGAGTTTAAAAAACTTGGTCTAGTAGTATGGAGGAGATGAAAAAGAAATTGCAGTATAAGAACTTGGAAGAGCTTTAGAAATTAGAAATATCACATAAGAGTAAATAAACCAATTGCTTGTGGAGGGCCAAAAAGAAACTATACATCCTAAATTTACACTTCTAAACCAAAATAACAAAATAATAATAATACTACAATATTCCGCACTAGTAACCATGGCAACATTTGAGCTAATTTTGATAATCTAAAAGACAAATCAACTATGATAGCTTGTAGAAAGAGATAGAGATGTCTTGGCAATATGGTGCTTGAAGCTATCAGAGCTTTAATGGAAGCAGCAAATAGTAGTGTGACACAACCTACAAGCATCAAAAGTTAAAAGAACTTTGTTTGTTGATGTGGGTGGGAGGAAGAAGAAATTGCAGTATGAAGACTTGGAAAGGCTTTAGAAATTAAAAATATCAAATAAGAGTTAAATTGATTGATTTTTTGCATAATGTGAAGTAATAAAATGTACATCCTAAATTCACACTTTTAAACTAAACCAATAAAAAAGCAATATTATAAAAAATCTCCTTTCTAGTAGCCATAGCAGCATTTGAGCTAAATTTGATATTCTAATAGACAAATTAGCCATGATAGCTAGTTGAAAAAGATAAAGATGTCTTGGTAGTATAGAGCTTGAAGCTTACCTATTATAGCTTCAATAGAAGCAGTAACGGTAGTGTGGCATTGCCCACAAGTATTAAGAGTTAGAAAGTGTGAGTAGGAGGAAGAAGAAATTACATGTGGACTTAGAAAGGCTTTAGAAATTAGAAATATCAAATAAGACTAACTTGACCAATTATATGCAGAAGGCCAAGTATGGAAATATATATTCTAAATTCATATTTCTAAATTAAATCAACAAAGAAGCAATATTACAAGACTCCATTAACCATGGCAGCATTTAAGCTAAGTTATATAATTTAAAAGACAAATCAGCCATAATAGTTTCTAAAAGAAAATGGAGATGTCTTGGCCATATGGAGACCTATTAAAGCTTTAATGGAAGCAACAATAAAAGAGTGGCATAACCTATAAGCTTCAAAAGTCAAAGGAACTTGTTCTACCATTGAAGGGGGGAGGAAGCAAAAATTGCAATGTGAGGACTTTGAAAGGCTTTAGAAATTAAAAATATCAAATAAGATAAATCAAAAAATTTTTTGTAGAAGGCCAAGTAGTAAAATGTACATCTTTAATTCACATTTCTAAACCAATCTAATAAAAAGGCAATAGTATAAAACTCTACTCTTGTAACCATGCTGCATTTGACCTATATTTGATAATCTAAAAGTCAAATTAGCCATGAAAGCTTGTAGAATAATATGAAGATGTCTTGGCAATATGAAGCTTAAAGCTTACCTATTGTAGTTTTAATGGAATTAGCAATGGCAATGTAGCATAGCCCAAAAGCATCAAGGGTTGGAAAAACTTGTTTTGCAAATATGGGTCGGAGGAAGAAGAAATTATAGCATGAAGACTTGGAAGGGCTTTAGAAATTAGAAATATCAAGTGTGAGGGTTTGTTTTAATGAAACACAAGCATTTTGTCTGTCTTAGGTTGTATTTTCTTTAAAACCATAAAATGCAATTGAATAAGGATTGGACTACATTAGAAATAAAAGGAAAATAGCCCAAATTATAGAATTTAAACTAAAATGTGGGTCCTATGCATAAGCCTAAGACTTAAGAGGAAAATAAGATAGAAATTAGAAAAAGATAATTGAAATCAGAAAAAAAAAAGATAGAAATTTGGAAAAAAAAATTGAGAGGGAGAAAGAAAGGCATAAACTTTGAACAAAGTTGCAACTTCACAATTTAGGAACAATATTATACATTATGTAAGCTTTCTAAAATATATATATATACACATATGGTAAACTTGGTACTAAACTCATGATTTTATCAAGTTTAACCCATTTCCAAGTTTCTATATGTAATAACAAGAATTCCTACCTATAATCATAAAACATTATTTTACAATTTGGAACAAAAATTTAATAGCCAAAAAGGAAAAAGCCTAAAGAGAAACTAAAATAAGACAAAATTAGGGAATAGAAACTCTCATCACAAAAGATGTAACATTAAGAAATGTTTGGTTTGCGAAATATTTTTAAAATATTTTAGAATTATATATAGAAATGATACATTCTCATATCTGGTTCATGTTTTAAAAATAGATTCTTGAAAATGTTGCATTCTCAAGAATTCAATACTCCTACAAAACTTTCTATTTCCATTCTTATAGGGTTGATTGGAATGTTAAATTCTCATAAGGTGGGAAATATTTCTAAATTGTTAAAAAGATTAGTTTTGTCCATTATAATCTCAATACATACTAATAAATAATAAATAAAATAGATAAATAAATGTAATCTAATATAAAAATAAAGTATAATAAATATAAATATAGTTAGAAAACAAAAAAAATAATACTAAAATATAAAAAGATAAGATATATATTAAGAAAAAGTAAATATAAATAGAATTGTTATGGGAACCTTACAAGTATGCTAATTCCACAAGCCTAAAGCCATTTAGCTCACTTCACTAAGATTTATAAAACAAAGCAAACATTACAAAACCCTAGGATCATGTAATAGTTCGCACCAATCATTAAGTATATAAGAACACAAACCTTAAAGCATAAGGAGAAGACTTTACACTCGGCCGTTATCCTTAAAAAATAGTCATCACATCCTAAGCATATACAACACACACTAACAGCTACAAATAACCTATGTTACTCTTTTTTGCTAAGGGAAGAAGTTCATTATATCTTATTCAAAGAACTAAGCAACACAAAGATCCTGAGCTAAGTTAAATTTCCTCATTCTTTCTTTTTCATACTCTTAATGCTAACATTAAACACACTAGGTAAGGTCTCTTTGTCCTAAAATCTAAACTCATTGGTTATTCGAGACTCATAGCCCATATGAGTAAGAATCTTTCTAACAATCAAAACAACAACTGAAATAGTTAGAAATAAAACTTATGCCAAGGATTGTCGCCAAGTTATATCCTCTGCCCAGGAGGGTACAAGTGTTATGGCATCCAAAGCCATTCAAATGTGCAAAACCTACTAGATATGCAAATCCTTATTGAAGTTGGACCAACTAGTAACATTGTTGTTCCAACACAAGGAAATGGTACTCCCGATATCAGGAAAGTAGTTGACTTTACTAAACCATTAAAAGATAACAATTTCAAGGGAAACCTAATCAACCTAGCCATAGCATAGCTTAACCTTAAGGCAATAATGTTGAGATCCTTTAAAGATTCTACCAATAGCAATAGCATATGATAGAGATGCAAAAATAACTAGTGATAGCTAAAGAGAGATTTCACAATGATGAAGCTGTGCAAGCCTGAAAAGACAAAATCAATCATTAATGGATGAGTTTGACTAATTAGAGGAAGAAAGAAAATATAAAATACCTTTATAAACTAAGATTACATCCCTTCTAAAGAGGACAAAACAAATTATTTGTCTTTAAAAGAAGAAGAAGAAGAAGAAGAAGAAGAAAGTATAGAAGATGCTTCCTATGAAAGTCTTAGAAATGGGAGAACCAAGAACTCCTTGCAAGCAACCGCTCATTTGAAGGCAAGCAAGATTAGAAACCCTCACATAACACTAAGTGAGGTTAGAGAGTATAAGGGAGGAAACAACATAGTGTTGCAAGAACTAAGAAGGATATTAAGGAGCATTAAGCTTGTACTATGTTTCGTATGTAGAAAATTAGATATGAAAATGGAAAAGGAATGGAAAAAGTGAATAGAATTGATGGAAAATGAGTCCACATACAAGTTTAAAGGACATCAATTATGGGTTAAAGGAATGATAGCTCTCCCTATAACCTTAGTAGAAGGGAACTGTAGAGTGACAACTTTTATTACATTCTATGTCATGGAAATGCATTTTGCTTACAATGTGATCCTAAGATGAATTGGAATGTACAAGCTAATTTAGCCTTTTAAATGTCAAGTCATGACACCAAAGCCAAAAAAGGAACTATAACAAGAAAAATCTAAAAACTTCTTTCTATAAAAGGGATAAAAGGGAAATGGTGGAAGCTAAAAAGACCTAACATGATCATGCTAAGCCATGATAAGAAGGGAGAAGGCATGTGTTAAGACATAAATACTTATGGGTACTATAGGCTCAACTTCCCAATAAAGATTTCAAGCTTGTATGCTCTATAATACTATAGATAGATAGCATTTAATTTATATCATAAAGTTCCTATAGAGTCTATTTTCATAAATTTAATACTTTTAGCAGTGGAATTTACCAATGTTAAATGTCAAATTTATTCAATTTTGATTAAATCGACCATATCAACCTTCAAATTTATATTCCATCCTTACTATGTGTGTTCATATAGAATCATCACAAAATGAGGCATATAAATTTGGATATAAACCATGCATCATATAATAGCTTAAGTTGCACACTTTTTATAGCTTCCATAATTTTGTCACAATTTTAAAAAATTCATAACTTGAGTTAGAAATTTCCAAATGATGCAAACTAAAACTCTTTGGAAAGCTCAGGATATCATCTAATTATTATAAAAATTTTAGATCAAAACAATATTATTTGTCCCATGAAATCCTAATGGAATAGTAGTTGAGTCAAGATTTCAATTTGGTGCAAACCTGGAACTTTAAAAATTCATATCTCACATTACAGAGCTTCAAATTGGGTGATCATGATGGCTATGGAAAGCTTATAATACCAGCTATATTTCTATAAAATTTCATAAGTATTGGACTTCATTTGGTCCCTCAAAGATCTCAAAAACCAAATTGACCAAATGAACAATGTATTAAAAGTTTCTGCAAATTTTAGCCAATTTTGAAAAATCATAATAAATTTTCTAGAACTCCAAAAATTCTTGTGACAACCTTACCTTGTTAACATGGTAATTATAGTTAAATATGCAATTAATAATTAATGATCAAGGTTTGGAGTCGTTACAGTTTATTACGATATGAAAATATAGAGAAATTTGAACCTTGATGTTAGAGTCATTACTATACAACCACAAATGAAACAAAAATGCATAAGAGAAATCATACTACCATGAGGGGTTTATGATTCATCCATTCATCAGTTTCAACATACAAAAACCTTCCACAAGTATTCCTATATCATTTCCTAGCATTACCATTGAAAAAACTAAGGTTTCTAAGTTAAAGGAAGGAGTTTGGGGTTTTGCGTCGCGGCGAGTTGGACCGTCGCCACTGCCCGCGGCGAAAATTCCTCTTGAAGCTATTGTTCCACATCCCACGATCCTCGCCTTGGCGGAACACTCTTGTGCTGCGGCGAGATTCGCTACTGGACACCCCTCAGATTGTTCCCTCAACTAGCGCCGCGGTGAGGTTTCGCTCTGTTACCCTCTTGGGCGATTTTTTTCACACTATGCTGCGGCGAGTTTCCTCACGCTGTGGCATTCCTCGACACTGTTACTCTCCAAGAAATTTTTATTCACTTGTGCCGCAGTGGGATTACTCATGCCGCAGCGCCCCTCGCTTCTGTCTCTTATTTGGTCACGGCGAAGCCTTCTTGGCCGCGGCATGACTCCCTCCTGTAACTACATCTCCCAAATTTCATCCCCTACACTCTAATTCTCATCTTAGGACTACCTTAGGACCACTCCCACTCATTTTATATGTCTCTAATGGTATTTATCTGCCTTATACACCCAGCTATTCTACCATTACCAATTCAAAATTTAAATGTAAGTTTCCATTCATCCAACTATCCTATACCAGCAAGTCCATAGCATAATAGCAACAAGAACTCATGCACTATTGGAAATTAAAATTCGATATAAATGGTTCATATTACATCTAATACATCACATAATTATATTTCCAACAATATACCATACCATAAATTCAACAAAATACATACGTCAAGTGTTATGAGTTCATACATCCAATATCAAGAAAAAATGAGGTCTAACTCCTCAATGAATATATCCAAGGTAATCAAAATATAAGAGCCTATACTTGGTAACATGAATACATGATGATGTTATACAATAAGGAATACAAAATTTAGCATCTATACTAAATAAGTCGGTCTAAGTGTAGCCTTCTCCCTACATGATGAAGCTAATGAATTTTTATCCACTTGCTTTCCCTTATCCTTATCGGAAGAGCCTTCACCTAAAATATTAATCCCATAAAATGGGGTGAGATATAAATCTTAGTAACCAAGGAAATTCCATCATATAATCTAGTTTAATTAGCATACATGCATAATTTCACATAAGTATCAGAAGAACACCAGTCATATCAGTAAATGAAACAATTAGGCTATCATGATCACTATCCCATACTAACAATCATATTTTCATATGTTAAAGGCCATTAACGTCAAAGAGGCCCGTCCACGGCACCTATTCCTCATTAAGCACAACCACGGCTCAGTACATCTGGGGTTTGATCCTAACCCGGTGCTCGATTGAAGCACATGCACGGGTGGCAGCCGCACCACAGCTCCATCATGGACTCACAAGGTCCAATCATAATATAATGATAGCCAACCAATTCATTCAATATTTCAAATCATTTATATACAACAAAATATGAAATTAAAACAGATATATGCATGGGATTAATATAAACCCGGTTACCTTCAATTACAACAGCCACTAATGGTACAAAATGTCCCTATAACCATAGCATCAGATAATTACTACTCTAATTCATCATTAATAGTTGCAACAAGTACCCAAAGAATTTAAAATGCTAATGTCTACCTAGGAATCACTTACCCAGCCACTATAAGTCTCAAATTCGGATTTATGTGTCCTTTTCCAGAAACCTCAATGTTTCATCCAAAATCCTAAGCAAATTCATATAAAATTAATACCCATATTATAATCAAGTCATTAGGGTATCAAATCAGTAGAATTACGTCAAAAAGAAGAGTTCATACCTATCTAATGACAGCCCTAGCCTCAACCTATGAATTTCCACCAAGAGAATCCCAAATAACCACATTTTAGATTTTGGGTATGGTGAAAATGCTCCAAATAAAAAATTAATTGGACTAAAATGAAGAGAAAGATGAGAGGATTAAGTTATATAACTATTACCTTGGCTAAATCTTGCTCTAGAAGTAGGAAAATGTGGAAATATGCCAAGAACCCTAGCCTCCCCTTTGGACCTCCGATTTTCTCCTTTATGTTTCAAAAAATGGGATAGTGGCTGAAGCATTTAGGGTTTTAGTTAGGTTTAAGTTGGGTCAAATATAGGTCATGGGTTGCTCCAAGGTCCAACTCCTAATGGGCTCAGATTTTTGCTTTGTTGGGCCAGTTTTTAAGTTGTTGGGCTACAGAATTCTATTGGGCCAGACCTAGTTTTAGGATCTCTATTGTTTTGAGTCTGCACAAGGTTTATTAGGCCTTCTTAAGAGCCTATACAAGGTGGATCTTGGGCCTCTATCACATTGGATCAAGTTGGGTCTGCACCTAACTTATTGGGCCTCCATTAGCCTTTTATCTACTTAATTTAATTTGGGCCTAGATGAAGTTTCTATCCTAATTAAATCTCAAACCCATATTAATAATTTATCTCTCTAAAATCTTCATTCACTTAACTTACCCAATTATCCTATATTATTTATTCCTAATTAACCTAATCCATGATTAACACCTTAATTAATTATGGGGTGTTACGATTCTATTATTTAGCCTTGTGAAAAGTTCTAGATGAGATCTAGAAGCCTGCTAAATTTTATGTCAAAATTCGTCCATTTGATCTAATTTTGGTTTAAGGCAAGAATATGGTTTAAGTGGTAATACATATGGCATCAAGTGGTCCAACATGGCTCCCCACATGAATCATGATCATTTGAGTATGTCCAAAAGCTCAAACACAACATATGGAAGCATTATAACAGGCTTAAATAATCATGGAACTCAAAATCACGATCTCACTTGTTTATATACACATGGACGCCCTGGCTCAAGAATGTCAAAATCTTACATTTTCATACATTTGGCTTTAACTTTGGTTCATGCATTATATTTATATACTTTTACACATGATCAAAGGTTTACATCTCATAAATAATATATACATATATGCTTTAACATTAAATTACACAAAATACTATTCTATTGTCAAAATAATACAATTTACACTCCTTGGCCTCCATTTTTAGTTCCACGAGCATCACCTAGACAAGAGCAAATAAATAGTGAGGGAAAGTGAGATTCAAAGAATCCCAATAGCTCATTTACCCTTTCAAGTAGGCATATATGGCATGTTATTATGTCAAAGAACATAAGCATGCATCAAATGCTTCCAAAAACCAAACATAAATATGTTTTCAAAGTTACATAAACATATCAAGATCAAAATCAAACTTTAGGGACTTTTGGTTTATCCTCACCCTATTATTTGAGACTTTTGGATTAGCTTCACTCACTTTCTAAGGACTTTTGACTTAGTCTCACTTATTCTTGAGACTTTTGCCCTTATCTCACCTGCTTTTAGAGATTTTTGGCTTCACCTCTCCTAATTTAAGGGACTTTTGTCATAACTTCACCCATCAAGAGCAAATTCTCATTCTAAATACAATTCAAGAAGTATAATGGTACTATAACATCAAACCAATATCTAAAGGCATGTTTCATAATTCAAACATACATACAAGCATTTAATGATATTCCAACAACTAAGAAATACATATAAGAATAGATGAAAAGCTACCTTGGTCCAAGAAACACAATTTCTTCCTTGATTATCTAGCTCTTTAGTTTGGCTTCACACACACACACACATACTTAGAGGAGGCCTAGTTTGCTTGCCTTAGACACATCAAACAAGACATAAATATATTAATGGAACTATCTTTAGTCTCATATAAATCTTACACAAGCTACTTCTAGCTTATCACATGCTTATGGTTCCATACAAGGGCATAATGAAGCAATTCATCTAATTCATGATCTTGGTTCTAATTTCTCACTCAATATAAGTCATATAACTCTTTTTAAACTCATTAGAATCATCTTCAATTCAATTCAAGGAGTCCAACACCAAGTTGCATCTTTATGTATAATAGAACTCTAAACTTTCAACTTTCAAAATATGGTTTAAAGTCAAACCAATGGTTCCTTTAGTGTTTATTATTCATATTTAGATAATTTATAACCTTACAATCAAAGAAAACTCTCCCTAGATATATGAAGTTGGCATTTTGCTTGTTTTCCTAGGGAATTTGGCATTCATGAAGTTTCCTAGATCTCTTATGAACTCAAATATGCTCTAATATAAGTTAAATCATTATTAGAAAGCTTCATAAATGCCTAAGTGCAATCAAAACCCTAACTTCTCTATTTTATTTTGTAATGCTCCTTTCTTGATTCTAATTACATATTCTAATTCTCTATAATTCAAAACCCTTGTTTCTTTTAAGTTATCATCAAACAAAAACTTACTTCTCACACACTCTCTCTCTTTGGAGAATTATGGAAGAAAAAGAAGACCAAAGAAATGGCAATCTTATGGCTTATACCATACCTCATTTGAAAGTTTGCCAAATGATGATACTTATGGCATAGTTGTTTGCTTCAAGCCCTTACTTTTTTTCAAGAGGTTAGCCACAAAAATCATCCTTTCAAGAAACTAAAACCACTATTAGAAAGAGCAAGAAGAGTAGGGCAAAGTTTCTAACTACCATGGAATGAGATTTAGCATATTTCCTTACCTTTTTAGCTTCTTTTTCTTTTCTCTCTCCTCCTTTCTCTTAGATGCCATAGCCACTGAATGTAGAAGTCTCTAAGTCAGTTTGAAGGAGATAGGGATGTGGCTTGGTCATAAATAAAGGTTGGAGATGATATTTTATAATTTTCTATAATTACACTTTTGCCACTACACTTTGACTATCTTGTTTAAGCTTATTTTAAATCTTTTTTGAAAATTATCTTTTCTATCATAAAATTTAACTCCTCTAATTCATAAAATATTCTTGATTTAATCCCAATTGGATTAAAACCTTAACGAATCATCCGGTCAAAAGTTTGATCAATTGATAACTTAAAATGTTCACCAGATAGGTTTTAATCATTTTAAGGGTTCTTATGATTTTTAGGGCCTTTAAGAACTCAAAAAAACTCAATTTTTTCATTTAAAGATTTTTCCTTTGAGTTTTCTAAAATTTTTCCAAAATTATAGTTTTGCCATTGTGTGTTTGGTTCCTCAATTTTTCCAAAATTACATACATCAAAATCTCAAGTGTGCAAGTATAAAGTGCATAATACCACATTTCTATGCTACATTTCCACATCAAGCCATTTTCATACTCTAGGGACTTTTGGTTCTGTCTCACCCCATTTCTAGGACTTTTAGATTTGCCTCACTCTTGGTCTTGGGACTTTTGACCTAGCCACACCCATCCAAGGGGCTTTTGGTCTAGTCTCACCCATGCCTTAAGACTTTTGGCACATCCTCACCCACTTTAAGGGACTTTTAGCATCACCTCACTCTTGAGAGCCATTCTCATAATCAATGGCATTCAAGACAACACATTGGTACCAATGCAACCTTAAGACATCAAGTGGCATGTTCCCAAATCATAAGAGCATACACAAGCACACAAAAACATACATATGCACACAAGAATGCAAGAGAATAAGGTGGAGAGCTACCTTTCAATTAATGCAAGCTTTACTTTGCTAATTCCTTCTCCTTCTTGATTTCACAAGAGCACTTAGGTGGTTGATTGTTCTCTTGGCCTAGACATCACAAGGAGTACACAATCACATAATTGAAGCAAGCTAAGACATTAAACTAAAGCTTAAGCACACACTTGGTTTTATACTTGGCATTATAGTTCCATAATTGGCCTAATGAAGCAACTCTTACATTTCAAGTTCTAGGCTCCATTCTCTTATTATTTCTAGGCTTCTTGGACTTATTTAAGATCCTTGGAGCAGTCACACATTCAATTGCACAATTGAAAAACTAAGTTGCTTCACAAAGCACCATTATGGACATCATTCTCCCATCTCCCAATCTATGGCTCCTAAATTTTTTCTAATGGTTTCTCCCATCTTCTAACATCATATAAAGTCCTAAACCAAGGTTAGAACAAATTAAAATATCCCTTAGCCTAATGAACCTAGCTTGGCCGAAATATGCATCATAATAGAGGTTCATGGACTTTGTGATTTTTCCTTGATGGGAGAGCCACTTGGGAGGCTTTCTAGAGGTCTTAGGAGCTCAAGGGAACATTTAAATAGCCAAGGAAACATTCGCACAAAACCAGATTTTGCAAAACCCTAAAAAACACTACACTTTTCTAACTTGTTTTCTATTAGTTTTTCTTAGAATTTCTTGCCCTATTTCATCTTCCCATGGCTTAAAACCTTTATTCCTTCCTTGTATTTAGACAAAACATCCTCCCTTCCTTTGTTTCTATTCTTGGCCGAAGTATACACAAAGGGAGGGGGAAGAGAAGATGCAACAAAAGCAAGGATTACTCAGGATTCAAGTGAGCTTTCAAGTGTCTTTCTCCTTGGTTCTCTTCTTCTTGGCAAATTCGAAATTCTCCCCTTGGTTTTGGACCTAAAACAGAACCAAAAAACTTAAATATACCATAGAAAGAGCGGAGGAAAGGAGAGGAACAAGATTGGAGGAAGATGAAGCATGAAAATCTACAAATTTCCTTATATTTTCCTTAATTTTTCTCTTCCTTTTCTTTCCCTTTTGATGCGCTGGAGAGAGAAGATCGACTTTTGTATTTTGGGTAGAAAATTTTGTGCTTAAAAAGGTAGAAGAAGAAAGGAAAAGTGTGTGGGAGTTTCTAGGAGCATACTTTTCCAAAAATTCTAATTTTGTCCTTCTGTAATGGCAATTTCGTTTCGACTTCGTTGTAGCTCCTTTTTTAAAACTATCTTTTTCATTATAAAATTTAGGTTTCCAATTTAATAAAATGCCTTTAAAATCACTCAATTTGGAGCTAAAACCTTACCGAATGAATTAGTCAAAGTTCGAATCAACTAACATTGAAAAACATACACCAGAAGGGCTTTACTAGTCCCGGGGCTTCCTATAGTTTTTGGGGCCTCTGAGAACCTTGGAAAACTCAAAAATTATATTTAAAAAGCTCTCCTATGTGGTTTTCCAAAAGTTATATTTATTTACGAAAATGCCATTATATTTCGTCAGTTTTCGTCGTAATTTATTTCTCTATCCTAACTCCATTTTTCTTTCTGTCTGAGCTTAGAATTATCATTTTTAGGAGTCTAGAATGCTTCTCAAATTTTTTGGGACCTTAACTATCTCATTTTAGAGGACTTCCTTTTGTATCTGGTGAATTTCGTTCATTTACGGAGAAACTGTACGTTACGTTTCTCGTGTTTTCTCATGTTTTCAGAGAATCGGATGTTACATTTCTCCCCCCTTAAATAAATTTTACCCTCAAAATTTGAGGTATACTTTCTTCTTACTCTTTTCTTTTCTAGCTAACTACTCTTTTCTTTCCCTTCTTCTTGGCTCTATACACTTTCTCAACGATTTCAGTCTTTTGAATTTTTTGTGGCTAGGGATTTTTCATTGCTAGTTCTTAATAAAGGCTCTATAGCTATAAAATACTAGCTAGTTCTTTTTCATAAGGGAAAGAAAGTATTGACTTTGACTTAACTCCAACTAATCTCCCTCTAGGATTGATTCCATATGATTTCCAATGAAAATGACTAAAACCGTAGTATTTTACTACTTTAAGTCGGGGTTTAACCAGTCATATTTTGCCCCGTGGGTCCCGTGAACCCATCATTCACATTTTCTACTCAAATCCATTTATACAACTCATACATAGCATAAAAAATTCATAAACCATGGATATGAAGCCAAAAATTAAGAAAATACAATTTCTCAAATGAGCCCAAAAGTCAGATTTTTGGCTCTTACTTTGGAAAATCATAACTAATTCTAAAAAAATGGGAATTAAGCAAACCATAGCTCTCTAGAAAGCTCTGGATGTTAACTTCACATAAAAATAACACCCAACCACAATCTCAGTGTTTGGACTATGTTTGACATCGAAAAAGAGACAGAGGTCCGGCTGTCCCTGGTACTGGTGCAACTTACTGTCATGAACTTCGAAAATCCATAACTAATTCCACAAAAATTTAATCTAGGAAAACTATACTAATTTAGAAAGCTACAGATGTTAACTAGAGGAAAAAAAATAAGTTTAGATCGTTTTAGTAGCTCTTGGACCTCAAAAACTGATGAAACAGTAAAGAAGGTTGGATGGCTTCCCTGATACTGACATAGAACTTCAGAAAGTTTATTCTCCCTTTATAGACCTCTGATTGAGGTGCTTCTAATTGATATAGGTCACTGTAGATATCTAGTTTATACCTATAAAATTTCATGACAATTGGACACTGTTTGGTCCATGAATGACATAAATTTATTTTTGAACCTAGTTGCACAGTACAATAACCAAAACTAGAAAATTCTCTAACTTCAACAATTCACCAAATATTCCCTAGACCTATAAATATTACCCACTTTAGCTTCTTGGGAAGCTCTCAATAGACTCTAGAGGCATACCAAATTTTATATCAAGAAGAGCTCATTCGGTCATACTTTGATGGAGCTCACAAATTTGGCAGTTTTGACACCAAAAATGGTTTAAAGTGGGTTCAAATGGCCTCCCACATGTTCTAACACCTTTTAGGCAAGTTTTAAAGTATAAACATAGCATATATGAAATGCTAAAGTGATCCAAATCATCATACATTTCAAATTCACTATGCTACGGGCCAAAATACACTATTACGCAACACATGCTTTTCATGCCATGGTTTCGTATCAATGCCAAGAATAAGCTCTAAGGAATTTTGGTCTAGCCTCACCTGAGTTTTTGGACTTTTGGATTGGCCTTATCCTTGGTTTAGGGACTTTTGGCTCCACCTCACCCGTCTTAAAGGACTTTCGACACTACCTCATCCGAGCAATTTTCACATATCAAAACACAAGCATATTGGTACTAATGCATCAAGGCAATAACATATGGCATGTCTCACACAAAAAGCACTTACACAAGCATACAATGACTATATACATCCAAGAATGCAACAAGAAAGAGTGGAGAGCTACCTTACTAGCCAACACAAGCCTCCCCTTTCAATTTCTCTTCTCCCTTCTTGGTTTCACAATCACTACTAGATAGAGTTGCTTCTTTTGAGCCTAGATACAACAAAGAGCATGGAATTACTCCCTCATCAATAATTATTCACAAAGTTAGGGGTTTCTTCAGAGCAAACCCTACAAAGTATAAGAAACTAGGGGTTTCTCTCTCTCTAGAATTTCACCAACTCTCATTCCTCTCTCAAGCTCTCAAGAAAGAAAGCAAAGAAGAAGAAGTGAAGATACATGAGTTTCTTGCTCATTCTTGACTAGAATAGAGCTTTCTTACTCAACAACCCATGGAAAGAAACCTTAGAAGGAGAAGAATAGAATCAAGAAGAAGAAGCATGAAGAGCTTTAAAGGTTCTTACCTTTCTTCCTTAGCTTCCCTTCCTTCTCTCTTAGTTTCTCCTAGTTTCCCTCTCTCTCTCAAGCCTTTTCTTTGTTTGGACGAAGCTTAGGTTAGTTTAAAGGAGAAAGGATGAATTTGGATACTTTAAGAAGTCAAATTCTCTTTTTTCACGCTTTTCCAAATTAACCCTCGCTATAGAGAAGCATAACCCTCGCTACAGCGAGTATGTATCAGTCCCAGATCTCTGTTTTCGCTACAACGTGCGCTACGACAAGCAACTCCTTAGTTTTTATATGGGATGCCTGCACTCGCTATAGCTAGAAGCATTTTCGCTATAACAAAAAGGTACTCTCGCTATAGCTAGACCCTTTCTCGCTATAGTGAACAAGTACATTCGCTATAGTTAGCCCATTTCTCGCTATAGCTAGTAGACTTAGGAAATTTCAGGACTTCGAAAATTTTTCAACTTTTTCTTTTCTTTTCTTTTTCTGGTTGTTACACATCTCATCATCTTTTCTGATCATTATAGCCATAAGAGGTCTTTGTCTGTCTATTATTTTAAAGTATATCCACTGTTCATCTCTACGTTCTTTCTTATTAGCTTATCCCATGATTATAATTCACATCTCTTTCTATCACAGGCCTCATATCGTAACTACTTACTGGGATTACAGCTTCTTTGAGGAGTTTTTGCTTTTAATAATCCCAATTTCTCTGTTTATTACTATATCTGTCTTTATAGGCTGAGACTTTGTCTCACTTTCTTTGCTCACTTATAATGGCATTTTGATAGGCCTAACATGTGTGTCTCATACTAGTACTAAAGAGCTACTACCATTGACTTCTGTTGAGTTCTAGTGGGATGCTAGCTATTCTCACAGTTTTGCTCACTGGAGATATACTGTACCACTTACCTCATATAAAAACTGCACCTGGTCCCTTTTTGAATACATAAGCTAGTATGCAGGGATCTCTTTATCCCTCGGTCAGGGCTACTATCTGCTAGGTAGTGGTTCATCTAACTCTAACTCTGGAAAGCTAATTTCTTGCTTTCTTTATCCTATACACTATGTTTATCTCTAAAGAGAGCGAGTCAATAGTCTAACTGCACGAGTAAAGCCTTTATATCTCTGTGGCAACAATCTACTAGACTTAGGAGATCTCTTGTCTTTGAGACAAAAGTTAGCTGAAACTATACTGGTCTCTAAGACTAATTGCTTTGTAAAAACTATCTCAGGCCGTCATCTCACTAAAGAACTATCATATTGTGGCTAGGGCTCTCTATAACTCTATAGGATCTACTGTGACTTCTGGGTCTATTGCGACCTCTCAGAATCCTGCTAGGGTCTACTGCAACCTACTGTACTATGCTAGGATCTACTGCGATCCGTTTCTGAGAGACGTTGAAGCCTAAGATTACTGTATTTGACAGTAAAATATATACTCACTAAATCTGGTGACCATCGCTTATAATAGCTGAGACTAAACTCAAAGGTGCATTATGCTCTTCGTGTGAAGTGGGTTCTGTGTCATCTGATTCTCTAGGATCCTATCATTCTGATACTAAGGAGCGTTTTAAATTTTTCACTCATCACTCCTCATAGGATCCTTAGATTCCCACTTCAGCCCTTTTTGCTTGGGCTTTCTTTTCTTACTCTATTGACTTACTTACTTTACATATGCTTGTTCTAGCCTTTCTTTCATATCTTGTAGTTTCTAACTATGCCCACATTCTGCTTTTAAATGCCTTAGCACTAAGGCATCTCACACTGAGTGTGGTTAACATTTATGGTAGGAGAGAGGCTATGCACTAGTCCCTATTTATTTCATTTATACATACTATAAGTGACTCAGGCTATGCATACTGAATTTGAACATTCTCTACTAGGGATTCCTCTCTGCATGTTTTCCTTACTATTCTGATATTATTGGAATCCCTTTACCTTTCTTTTTTAACTCATCTCATTCTTTAACTAGGATACCTTTCGATTATCAGGACACTTTGGTGATTGATGTCGTCGTTTGCTATGCACTTAAGCCACATTATTACTAGGTTGGCCAGACCTAATATCATGTAGCCTTTGTTGCAAGCATACCATAACATCAAACACTAATACATAGGCGCCTTGTGACTGAGCTCAAAGCCACTATCGCCTGTATATTACAAGTTTCCTAATAATCTAAAGTATTTCTCTCTTACTTTTCTCTATCTACCCTATTCTCATAGAATACTTAGGGAAAATAAGATTCTTCCTCTATTTCATCCTGAGATCTTTTTATATTGCCTGGCTATTTTTACTACGAGCGCTATCATGCTAGAAGGGCATCTATGCCAAGAACAGATGTGCTTTCTTAAGTACTCAAGCATATTAACTTAATATTTATTCTCAATCTAATATGTCCTCAGTTTAAACACTGTCATATCTTCTCTTTCTACCTTTCTTCTCCTCTTACTTAGGTAAAAGGATGTTTTACTACTGGCTGTTTCTGTTGCCAGTTTAAGTTTTTTCTATGCTCAAGAGCACCTACATTTTCTCTGGGTTTCTCCACTTATTTACTCTCTGTAACATCAAGGGGATTTATTTTTCATTCATACTCTTATTCTGCTCTTAGCTAGACCATCCCTTGGTAAGAAGGATTCTATTTCATATAATCCCAGGAATTTCATTCTATGGCGCTTTCGGCTTATACTCTTTCTCTACATAACACAAGGCTCGCCTTCTTAGGCGGTCTTTCGGCTTATACTCTTTCTCTACATATTGTCTGTCTTAACTTATTTCTACGTTTGGATCAGAGCTGGGCTTTCTCTTTATTCAGCCTCTTTAATTTCATCCCCAGCAGCACAGTATACTATTTCTAGGGTTTTGATAACCCAATCCAGAACACGTGCTCTCAATGTCCGTATTCTATCTTACTGAAAACTTATGGTCTACTGGGTGTTCTAATCACTCACGTGCCTTAACCCTATATCATTCTCATATTGGGGAGCTCATCTAACTAACTATCGGGCCCCTATCTATTTACCTTTCTAGGCTTAACTTACTCATCTAATCATGACTAAAGCAAGGGTCTCTTTTCTGTAGCTAGTTTCTTAGCTCTTCTTCGCTTCCTTTATTACTATACTTTACGACTCAGGGGAGTCTATCTAGGGGAATTTACTAACCACTACTGGGTGGTTTCCTCGGCATCAAGATGTCTCATCTTTTCTTTCTCGATCTAGGGAGAACTTGCGCTGAGGCTTTCATTCATATATCTCACCTGGAACGATGCTACTGGTCATCTCATTGGACCTGTAGCTTACTAACTATCCTCATTCTTTTTTGAGCCTCTATTACTGGTTATTCATACTTACCTCTAGGTGTTATCTATGAGGTGCACCTTTCAAGGTCACTTACTATGTGTCTCACTACTAGTAGTCTTATCTTACGTTATTTCGAGGCTACATTAACATTCTATTATTTATTATCTCATTGGGTAGCACTCTAGGTTAGAGTCAATGCCTCATAGGCGGGTCTCAACAACCTCATTATCCCTATGTCTAACTTCCTCTGTACTGGGCTCTTTTCTCAGTCTCATTTACTAAGCTCATGGATTTTTTACTAACTTTCTATGACTATTCATTACTCTCGTCTCTCTACTTATGCTAAGGGTTCCTACTTTCTATGGGTCATTTGACCCCTTATCAACTCCTGTCTTAAGTTGGTTTGAATATGACTAACAAGGCATTCATGGTGCTATTCGCCATGGCTAACATATCATTCACCGTAGCTAATCAATGAATTGGCCACGGCTAACGGCCTCTGATTAACTTCATTTTTCAAGGATTGGATTTTCATATTTAGCT
The DNA here is from genome assembly GCA_026724425.1 of Erythrophleum ivorense. NCBI lineage: Eukaryota > Viridiplantae > Streptophyta > Magnoliopsida > Fabales > Fabaceae > Erythrophleum > Erythrophleum ivorense. Next base: position 12,582,574 of record JAIUCV010000012.1, on the reverse strand, counting down.
ACCAACTCGAGCCTCATAATCTCTATGTCTAACCCATCATCAAGCTAGAGGATTCTACCTCTTGCTTCACTCATACATAACTAGCTGTCATCTTTGGGCTGTCAGGCTCTAGGGGTGTAGTCATAACTCAGCCTCTGGCTTGAGGAAATTAGCCTTTTGGGCTCTAGAATTCATTTAGACATTTGGGTGTTGTGGCTAGGGGATAACTCCCTTTCTCATTCCCTTCTAAATTAGTCCTATGCAGCCATAGTCTCATTTCATAATGCGCTGCATCACTACTTATCTCCGCATTAAGCAGGACATCTTGAAATGGCCTGAGTATGACTACCAGGGAGAATTAGGCCTCACATACTCTCTCTAACAAGCCTCTTCCTATCAATGAGATCATTTCTCATCGTTTATACCTAGGGCTTGCCACTGATCCTAACAAGCTATCACATCTCATCAAGCTCTAGCCGTCGGATCACTTAACTCGGCTCAAGGTTAACTCTGCTCAAGCTACTCTATAGGCCACTTTTTTTGTGTGTTTACTAACTACTCTAAGACCATTCTATAACTTACTTATCATGAACAAAGCCACAACCTATCCTCATACACCCCCACATATCTCATATAAGGCTCTACCTATCCATTCAAGCCTTTACGTAGCCCAATTACTACATTTTCAAGCCAAATCCAATCCGAGAGAGCCTGGAGCTTTACTCTGATACCAATAAATATAACACTATAATTTCTAACTCATCTCATGCCTTTAAATGACTCAATATCATGAATCATGTAAGCTTCCAATGAAAAAGCAATAAAGTAATGAATATTTTTGCGTTGCGTCGTGTATAAAAATTTCATTTGGTGTCACGTGGACCGTGTGAGCTCATATCATACATTCTCATATTTAATTATATGAGTACAACTCATTGGCATCATAAAATGTGGCCCACAACTCAAGAAAACCAAAATGAAGCATAAAATATGGATGTTTATTTTTTGCCAGAATTGGCTCTTTTCTGACTAAATTTTGAAAAATCATAACTAATTCTAGAGAAATTAAAATCATGTATTCTTAGCCATTCTAGAAAGATAAGGATATCTAATTCACATTAAAAATATGTCCAAATCGTGACATCCACCACAGAGGACGTTTGACATGCGAAATGGTCCAAAGGTCAGACTGTCTCCTGATGCTATCAGAAAATTCTGTAGCAAACTTCAAAAATATCCAATTAATTCCAAAAAAAATCCAATCCATGTAAATTATACTAATTTAGAAAGATGTGGATGTTAGCTAGGGGAAAAAAATAACTCTAGACTAGCTCAGGTGCACCAAGACCTCAAAATTCAATAGAATAGTAATTAAGATCGGGTGAAATCCTTGATACTGGACAAAATATTCAAAAATTCATATCTCCCTCTCTAAACCTCTAAATGAGGTGCTTCCAGTTGGCACAAGTCACTGGGAATATCTAGTTTCTCTGTATAAAATTTTGTGGCAATTGGATATTATTTCCTAGAATCTCAATAGTTCACACACCTATTTACACATACATTCAAATCATACATATATCAAAATCTCAAGTGTGCAAGCATAAAGAGCATAATACCACATTTCTATGCCACATTACCACATCAAGCCATTTTCATGCTTTAGGGACTTTTGGTTCTGCCTTACCCCCCATTTCTAGGACTTTTGGATTTGCCTCACTCTTGGTCTTGAGACTTTTGATCTAGCCACACCCATTCAAGGGACTTTTGGTTTAGTCTCACCCATGCCTTAAGACTTTTGGCACATCCTCACCTACTTTAAGGGACTTTTGGTATCACTTCAGTTTTGAAAGCCATTCTCACAATCAATAGCATTCAAGACAATACATTGGTACTAATGCAACCTTAAGACATCAAGTGGCATGTTGTCAACTCATAAGAGCATACACAAGCACACAAAAACATACATATGCACACAAGAATATAAGAGAATGAGGTGGAGAGCTACCTTTCAATTAATGCAAGCTTTACTTTGTTAATTCCTTCTCCTTCTTGATTTCACAAGAGCACTTAGGTGGTTGATTGTTCTCTTGGCCTAGACATCACAAGGAGTACACAATCACATAATTGAAGTAAGTTAAGACATTAAACTAAAGCTTAAACACACACTTGGTTTTATACTTGGCATTATGGTTCCATAATTGGCCTAATGAAGCAACTTTTACATTTGAAGTTCTAGGCTCCATTCTCTTGTTATTTCTAGGCTTCTTGGACTCATTTAAGGTCCTTGGAGTAGTCACACATTCAATTGCACAATTGAAAAACTAAGTTGCTTCACAAAGAACCATTATGGACACCATTATCCCATCTCCCAATCTATGGCTCCTAAATTTTTTTCAATGGTTTCTCCCATCTTCTAACATCATATAAAGTCCCAAACTAAGGTTAGAACAAATTAAAACATCCCCTAGTCTAATGAACCTAGCTTGGTCGAAATATGTACCATAATGGAGGTTCATGGACTTTATGATTTTTCCTTGATGGGAGAGCCACTTGGGAGGCTTTTTAGAGGTCTTAGGAACTCAAGGGAACATTCAAATAGCTAAGGAAACATTCACAGAAAATCAGATTTTGTAAAGCCTTAGAAAACACTACACTTTTCTAACTTATTTTCTATTAGTTTTTCTTGAAATTTCTTGCCATATTCCATCTCCCCATGGCCTAAAACCTTTGTTCCTTCCTTGTATTTGGATAGAACATCCTCCCCTCCTTTGGTTTTGTTCTTGGCTAAAATATACACAAAGGGAGGGGGAAGAGAAGATGCAACAAAAGCAAGGATTACTCAGGATTCAAGTGAGCTTTCAAGTGTCTTTCTCCTTGGTTCTCTTCTCCTTGGAAAATTTGAAATTCTCCCCTTGGTTTTGGACCTAAAACAGAACCAAAAAGCTCAACTAAACCATAGAAAGAGAGGAAGAAAGGAGAGAAATAAGATTGGAGGAAGATGGAGCTTGAAAATCTACAAATTTCCTTACATTTTCCTTGATTTTCTCCTCTTTTTCTTCCCCTTTTGATGCACCTAAGAGAGCAGATCAACTTATGTATTTTGGGCAGAAAATTTTGTGCTTAAGAAGGTGAAAGAAGAAAGGAGAAGTGTGTGGGAATTTCTAGAAGCATACTTTTCCAAAAATTCCAATTTTATCCTTTTGTAATGGTAATTTCGTTTTGGCTTTGTTTTAGCCCCTTTTTGAGAACTGTCTTTTCTATTATAAAATTTAGGTTCCCATTTTAGTAAAATGCCTTTGGAATCACTCAATTTAGAGCTAAAACCTTACCGAACGAACTGGTCAAAGTTTGGGTTAACTGATAATGAAAAACATACACCAAAGGGGCTTCCTATAATTTTTGGGGCCTTTGAGAACCTTAGGCAACTCAAAACTTTCATTTAGAAAGCCCTCCTATATGGTTTTCCAAAAGTTTCATTTACTTATGAAAATGCCATTACGTTTTGTCAGTTTTCATCATAATTTATTTCTTTATCATAACTCTATTTTTCTTTCCGTCTGAGCCTAGAATTATCATTTTTAGGAGTCTAGAATAGTTCTCAAATTTCTTGGGACCTTTACTATCTCATTTCGAGGGACTTCCTTTTGTATCTGGTGAATTTTGTTTATTTATGGAGAAACTGTATGTTACGTTTCTCATGTTTTCTCTTATTTTTGGATAACCGGATGTTACATATGCAACTTAAATTATAATCATAAGAAAATAGGGTGCAAAGGCTTTTATCTATACTAACATCTCAATGCAAAAATAATACAAGAAATTACATTCTTAACATTGTGGTACAAACTCAGCTCTTATTAAGATGCTGCTACCTTAATCATGTTAGTCATGAATCAATCATTATAAGCTTTGCTCCTATAGGCTACAGTGCTTGCTTTTAATTTAGCCTCAATCTTAGCCTATATGAAGGGCACAGGCCTTTTCTTTACCTTAATCTTAACCTTTGCTACTTTAGCTAAAAAAGTAAGCCTTAGCTTGGCCTTAATTTTAGCTCGTTAGTAGCTCTATGCCTAAGCTATCTCCATATCCTTACTACTACAAAGCTCTTTACATGTTTTCTTTAGCTTAATGACCTTAGCCTTTAAGTTTGATGTCCTTTACCAATCAGTTTCTTAACAAGAGTTAGAAGTAAGATAAGCACCTATTGGTAATGCAGGTGGTACGATATCATGGTCATCGTTATCTTCTTTTGGCAACTCAAGGGCCTAACTTTTATTTTTATAGATTTGCTCTTAATCATCAAGAGCCCTTGACACTAATGTAATAGGAATAGCACCCTACCCAAGCACCACCTGAGAATGGTCAATTGCCCTAGTTGAGCCACTAAAAGTTGCCACTATAGCCAACCTTTTTAAATAAGATAACATGTCCATGTTCTCTTGTGATGCTACATGAAGTAACATCTCATTAACTTGCAAATAATGCTGCTTAGGCACAAAGCAAAAAATAAAAAATGAAAACTAGTTAGTGCACGTACATGAATAACCAAGAGAAAGCTACCTTAGTGTGATGAACAAGATTAGCTCTAAAGTCATAAAGGTTAGAGAAATTGTAATACTTGGCCTTTCTAAAACTGAACTAGAATCGATGAGTTATAAAAGTAAGACCCATAATGATATGATTAGAGGTTAAGCAAGATTAGAATAATAATTTAGATATTTAGAAATGAGGATACAAAGCTAAAGATGCCCTTAAACTCTAGCTAGGATAGGTAAATAAAATTACCTGAAAAGGCAGTGGTATTTTTATAATTTTAGGTAACTTTTTGAATACTTAAAGGAGGGAGCTTTAAATAATAAAATTGAGTTTCTTAGGATTCCTAGAGACCCTAAAAACTATAGAAATCCCTAGAATGGCTAAAACCCTTCTAGTATGCATTTTAAAGTATCAGTTGACTAAAACTTTGACCGAATGGTTTAGTAAGATTTTAAATCCAATTTGGGTGAAACCAAAGACATTTTATGAATTATAGGACCTAAATTTTATGATAGAGACGATTCTAAAAAAAGAGTTGAAATAAACCTAAATAGAAAGAACCAAGATGAGGGACAAAATTGAAAATTTGGAAAATGTTATAAGTGAGCCTCCACCCATTTAAAATCACGTCCCACTTCTACCCAACACCCTAACTGACTTTCCTCTAGTCTAAAATAGATTCAAGGGCAGCTCAAAGAGGTGCACCAAGTGAGGGAGTAAGGGGAAGAGAAAGAAGCCTTGAAAGTGTAAGAATTTCACACTTTTTCGTGCCTTCTCCTTCACCAAACTTCTTTTCCTCTCTTCTCTTATGGGTTTGATGATTAATTTAGGGCTATTTCATGGTTGCTTCAGTGGAGGAAGAGAGAATTTGAAAGAGAGTTTGGAAGCTTTAGAAAGCTCTTTGGAAAAGCTTGAAAATAAGGTAAATTTCTATGGTTTTCTTATATCTCCTTCATTGCTTCTCCCATGTATGGTTTTGGCCAGACCTAGGCCCATCTAGAATATGATGAATTCAGGTCATAGCAAGGTAGGAACAAGGGTTTTAGAGCATGAGGAATAAGAATATTCAATTGAAACTAAAAGAAAAGCTTTAGAATTCAAGTTATATGATTTAGGGATTTTGTTGCACCTAGTAATTTTTGAAGCTTTCTGAGTAATCTAGCTTATAAAAGAGTATGTATGAGTTCATAAGAGATCTAAGAAGCTTCACAAGTGGCAAATTCCCTAAAAAAATCAACAAAACTCCATGAGTCCTCACTTAAACAAATGTCTGGGCCAAGGAGGGAAAGTAGTACGTAGGGAAAGTTTTCTTTTATTCCAAGGATAAATAGAAATGATCTAGATATGAATTATTAACACCAAGGGAACCATTGGTTTTAATTTAGAAACCATATTTTGAAAGTTAAAATTTTATGGTTCCTTTAGGCACAAAGAAGTAACTTGAGTTTAGACTCTTTGAATTAAGTTGAAAATGACTCTAATAAGTTTAAATAGAGTCATATGACTTAGATTAAATGAGAAATTAGAGCCAAAATCATGAATTCTAGAGGTTACTTCACTATGTCCTTGTGTGGAACCATAACCATATCATAAACTAGAATAAGCTTGTGTAATGCTTATGTAAGGTTAAAGTTGGTTCCAATTATTTGTTTGTGTCTTATTTGATATGTGTAGGCCAAGAAAATCAAGCTCTTCCTAGGTGTGTGTGTGTGAGGCAGAGAAGGGGAAGAAAAGCTTAAGGAAGAAAGTTTGTGTTTCTTGACTCAAGGTAGCTCTCTATCCTTTCTTGTATGCATTTCTTGAATGTCTGATTGTTATTTGATGCTTGAGTGTATATTTAAATCATGAAATATGCCTATAACTATTGATTGAATGCTTTGGTACCATTATATTTCTTAAAATATGTTTTGAATGTAAGATGGCTCTTAATGGATGAGGTTGTGCCAAAAGTCTCTTATAATGGGTAAGGAGAAGCCAAAAGACCCTAAGAATTAGTGAGACAAAGCCAAAAGTACAAAAAATAAGTGAGGCTTAGTCAAAAGCCCCTAAAAGTAGATGAGACAAATCCAAAAGTTCCAAAGAAATGGATGAGGCCTGACTAAAAGCCCTTAAAGTCTATGCTTGACTTGAATGAGTTTATGTGGCATGAAAATATATTTATGTATGTTTACTAGAAGTTTTTATAGTATGCTTGCATTTTTTATATGAAAATGTACCATATATGTATGCTTGAAAAGGTCAAAGAGCAATTAGAATTCTTTGAATTTCACTCTTTCCCATATTATGTCTAACCATGTCTAGGTGAGCCTTATGGAGTAAGAAATAGAATCCAAGGAGCTTAAAGAATGAGACTTTGATAATAGAATAGAAATTTATATAATTTGATGTCAAAGTTTGTATATATAAGTAAATTATGAGTTGTAAACTCTTGAGCATGTGTAAAAGCATGTAATTATGATGTATGAATATATGAGTTTTTGATATCTTTTAACCTTAGAGTATATGTGTATAAAAATAAGTGGAAAGGCGATTCTGAGTTCTAGGATAGTTTGGGCCTATTTTGATGCTTTTATATGCTGTAATTGAAGTGTTGGACATGCTTAAATGGTCATAGTTCAAGAGGAAAGTCATTTTAGATCATTTGGAACCATTATGTGACTATTTTAAGCCATATTCGTGCCCTAAACTAAAGTATAATGAAATGGACAAATTTTTTCATGAAATTTGGCAAGTATTTAAGTTTCATCTAGAGCTTTTCATAGAGTTAAAGAGAATTATTTTTGGAACTCTAAAAAATTTATAATGAATTTTCAAAGTTGGCTAAATTATATAGAAATTGCCACTATTATTGTTCATATGGTCAGTTTAGTTTTCGGTATCATTTAGGGGCCAAATGAAATCCACTACTCATGAAATTTTACAAAAATATAGTAGACATCATAATCTTTCCATAGCCACTAAGAGAACTCAATTTGGATCCATAAAGAGAGAGATATAAATTTTTAAAAATTTTGGTTTGTTGCAGAATACCCTCCAAACATAAAGTATTGTTTCATTAAATTTTGTATGTCAAACATGATTGTTTTGATTTGAAATTTTTATGGTAGTTAAAGAACATCCTAAGCTTTCCAAAAAGCTATAATTTGTATAATTTGGATGTTTTTAAAATTAGTTATAAATTTTTAAAATTTATATCAGAATATGAAGCATGTGAAAAATTGCAAGTGTAATGTAAGTTTGTGATGTATACCTTGGACCTAAAATTTATTGCTCAAATTGTGATATTTCTAATTGAACAAATATGTTAAGGATGAAATATGAATTTGGTAAGTCCACATATTCATTTAGCCAAAGATAAATTATTTTGGCTTTAATAACGATAAATTCTACTGCTAAAAGTGTTAATTTCATGAAAATAGATACTTTTAACTAGTTTTGGTATATATTAAATGCTAGATAGATATGGTATTACAAGAATGTCATTACAACAAATCCATGAACAACTTTCATTAACTAATCAAGTTCACCAATAAAGTTGATCTCTATAAAGTTTTCAAGGTCCAACATTATGGCCTTATTCATACATTCCTAGGTAAAAAGGAAACTGTTGTAATTGGTTTAATCCTGCATGAATAGAAATAGTTTCATTTAATCCATACTGTTGTAGTAATCAACATGAAAAAGCATATGACTCTATAAATACACAAGTGTAAATAGACCCTTCGCTGGTGACCAAGGCTTGGCGATAAAAAACCTATTAAAGAAACAAAGGAAGGCTCTATCCCCACTAATTTGCAAAGAGCAATAAAAGCTAAAATGTTCATCATTGCTGATAGAAGAAGTTAATTTAGTGATACTTTAAAGAAAGAAACAACATCATGAAAATCAATGTTTAGTGGAAACTATAGACCTTTATGAAAGAAATATTTAAAAACAACAATGACTGAAATGTCATCCCCAATATGGAAAATACTATGGTGTTTGCATAGGAACAACCAAGATAAAACACAAAGGAACCCTATATTCCTTCATTAACTAGTATAAATTAGAATTGGTGAGCTTACTCCTCAATTCCCTCAAATGGAAAGCCTATAAAGGTCCCTTCTTCTTACCTGTGTCCTTAGATTTCATCTTGGAGATACCAACAACAAGGGATTACAACAATAACAAAGCAAAAAATATGCTAAGAAAATTTGGGGGGGGGGGGAAGGGAGACAAATAGTTAAGTAATGTTTAAAAAAACAACCCACCTTACATACACAAAGAAGCAATAACTATCAAGGACACAGTTACCTAAACATAAACACAGAATAAAAGCCCCAGAACATAACATCAAAAAGAGAGCATAAAAGAAAAAAGGAATAACATACCAAACTTAAGCCCTTTTAGTGCGAACCAAAACCAATGGGTAATACAACAAGATTAACCTCACTAACTATAACATCCTTAATTATTATTTATTTTGCCTTATTTAATTGACACAATTATTTTTCATATGTTATGAATTACACATGTTACAAAAGCTACCATTCAACAATTTACTTATAATATGAGAATTTTATAGATGATACGTATGAAATGTCGACAAAATTCTAATAGTTTTATAATTTTAATGGTGTACAAAATCAATGTACTAGTAGTGTCATGGTATGCTTATATAACAATAAGATACACCATGTCATAATAAATCAAGTTCCAAGGACCTAAAATATTACCATAGGGCCTATATGGCAAACAAAGCTTGTTTTTCCTTATTAATTGCCATCCATTTCATGTTGAGAATTATGTCAACTTGGCCTATCCTTAGGACATCTATCCATATACATTCCACTTCAAGGATGAACTTGAGTGACGAAAAGATTAATGAGAATTTTCATTCTTAGTAAGAACACTATTTGTTTGAAAACCCAAGTAATGGTTTAGTAGTATAAATTATAGAAAATCATCTTCTTCCCTTGTCTATTGTGTAATATCATGAAAAGAAACAACATATGCACAATACATAGTTAATAAAAGAGGTTAAGATATATATACATGCAAATAATTTATCATTAATACAAAAACAACTATTTGGTGGTCATCTTATGCCTAGTCCTCCTTTATATACACTCTTAAAAATGACATGCTCAGTCTATCATTAGGATAATAGCCACCACCAGTATGGATATCTTGAAACCTATCCACCTAATGTGATATCATATAAAGGAAATCTTACATATGATAATAAGCTTAAACATTTGTATAAAGCAACATGTTAGTAAATTCTATAATGAATCAACAAGGAACAATATTACCAAGAATTTCTATATATAACATCCTATAAAGTGGATCCATAGAAACATGCAATCAAAGATCCCCTCCCTTTTGAGGAATGTTCCTCGTCTTTTAAGGTGCTCCTCTCTTTTGAGGGTCCTAGTTGATAAATGCCTTACATTAACTACTTTTTCTTATGGTATAATTGCCATGCCTTGGTTGTTTTTTCTTCTCATATAATTATATCTTGAATGCATCATTTTCCTTGATTTCTTTCTTTTGTGATCATATGTGAGGCATGGAATGAAATACTAATAGGTATATATAAACAAAATAGAAGCAAGGGTAATCAAATTGATTCCAAGCATTTACCATCCCTTTCCTTTTACAAAGGTTTTTAAATCATATGAAGAACATATGATATACATTGTTGAAATAAAACATAAGAAAATAAACCCTTAGTATAGGTTGTCCTAACAAATTCCTATAAAACTTTTATTATTATTATTATTATTATTATTATTATTATTATTATTATGTTTTTACTATTTTCAACATCTTTTAAAGTCCTTGTTTAATAGTCCAATAGTCCATACCAAGTCCTAATATCATAGTTCATATCAAGTTCATCCATGTCATGGTATAAATCCATAAGCCCAGGTCATATTCCTTGTATAAGGAATTACATGGTAGATAGCTTCTTAATTTAGGTTCTCTAAGTTCTAAAAGAATTTAGCTAGGCAACTAAGTTCATTGAACATCCATGCATGTAATGATCAAGCTTGTACATCATCCAAAAATTCCATTTTCTATTTGCTTGAAAATCACCTGACTTGTGTGGATTCACATGACTACTTAAGGGCTTCTATAATGGGCAAAAACTAAAGGAAATGCATGGCTTGCATGATATTACATGTCTTGGTTATGTAACCTTTGAGTGTTTGTATGTTGCACTAATTACATAATTGTGTGGTGTTACATGGCCAAGCCGTGTAATTTCTTGTATGCTATGGAGGCCATCACATGACCTATGTGGAAACACATGGCCAAGTTGTGTGATGTCACCTTATTCTACAAAATTCACTACAACCATATCCAAACCCATGTCTTCTTCCTATTCATTGCAGGTAATCAAAGTTAATATTGTTTTTCATTAAACATACACAAAGAAACACACTAAACATCAAAATTAAAGGTGTAAGTCTATATGAAAAACTAGTGCAATAATTTCCTAGAGCTTTAAGAACTCTACCCTTCATCTTGAATTTTCTCACTTCTTATGGCTTCCCATACATCCCAAGTTTATGAGTAGAAAGAAGCAAGATCATAAAAAGTATTTATACTATTTCTATATGTAAGAAAAGTTTTTGTTTTTGCTTTTTTTTTTCTTGTTCTTTTCTTTTTACTCTTCCAAAACTCTCTTCTCTCTCTCTCTCTCTCTCTCACAGTCTCTTCTTCCCTAGATGCTTTCCCTCTCTCTCCATTAGCAAGTGATGGTCTTAGTGAAAGACAAAGAGAACTAAAAGGGTAGCTTTAGCTATTTATATTAACTTGCCCAGGGTTAAACGTTTAGTTACCCAATGATAAACCTTTTGATGTTCTTTTCTTGTTGAGAAAGGCTTCCATAAGGTCTTTAGACTTTCTCACCTCTTTATCAAATTATGACTTTCCATTGCTGAGTAACTAAATTAACTAACTTTGTTCTCTAATTTTTAAATAATGTTTTGCTTTGTTTTAACCAAGTTTCATTTAAAATTTTCAACATTTATCTCCTAGTGCACTTTAGCAAAACACATATTTTGGATACCATAAAAGTTGTATTTTGGTCCTATTGAAAATTACATTTTGGCCCCTAAACTTTTGGTATTTATATTCTTATTATAAAAATTTCATTGAATATTTTAATTGACTAAATAAAATTGGTAATAATTTTAGTATGTATAGAGTATAAGAAATCACAAAGATTCATGTAATTTAAATACATTATTTAATTTTAGTTTCATGCGATACAAAATTTATTTAAAGATAGATATTACAATTGTTCCTTGCTTTTAGAAATTTTGTATGCAAAATTTTAAATTACCTTGGTAAAATAACTTAAGGTACTTCCACTTGAGTTGATCGTCCATTTCCTAAGTTATTTCTTCCAAGGGTTAGTCTATCCTAGATCACTTTAACTAAAAAAAATATTTTTTTTATTTCTTAATTGATTTATTTCAGTGTTCACAAATTTGTATTAGTTTTAATTGAAAAATCAAATCTTTCTTCACTTACACTAACTAGTCAACTATGATGTCTGAAGGATCTAGGATATATTTAAAAACTAGGAGACATGAAAAGTAGGATGAAAATTAGACAATTGAAGTAGTAGTGCAATTTGGTAAGTGACTAACTCTAGTCTTTTATTGATCTAAAAGGGTCTTAAGTATCTAGGGTTTAGTGTCTTGGATTTTAGAGATTTATCAAAACTAGTAGTAGGAATAACTTTTAGGAATACGTGCTCTCCTTCTTTAAATTCTAAAGGTTTGTTTGCTTTATTCAGAGTAGCTCTTTTGCTGACCTTGAGCTATAAGCAATCTATTTTTAATAAACTTAATTTGTTCAGAAGTTTCTTACACTAAGTCTAGTCTTAATAGATTTCTTTTCTAATTTCATAGTAACATAAAAGTGATCTACATTTTATACCATAGAGAGTTTCACAAGATGCCATTTTAATACCAAAATGAAACTACTATTATATACAAACTTTACTAATGGTAGGTATCTATCCTAACTTCCCCTTGATTTAGGATATAAGCTCTTAGCCTATCCTTTATGGTTTGAATTGTTCATTTCATATGACCATCTATTTTAAGATGATAGGCTATACTAAAATGCAACTTAGTTCTACAGGCTTCTTGTAAGATGCCCCAAAATCTAGAAGTGAACTCAGGATCTCTTTCATAAGTAATACTAAAAGGCAATCCATTCATTAAGATACTATCCTATTTCCACTCAGGGATTTCTAAGGATTGCAATAATCCTAAAGGTTTTTGATGTTCTATCTTGACCTTTGGCATACTAAGCATTTTGCCATATATTATGCAATTTCCTTCTTCATTCCCAGCACTAGTACATCCTTTTCAAGTCTTGGTATATCTTAGTAGATCCAAGGTGAATAGTGTAATAGCTATTATAGGTTTCCTTTAGAATATTAAGTCCTAACTAGTTAGGACTACATATTCTTCCTTAGAAAAGAATGGTTCCATCCAATGATTTAGAGAAACCTTGATGTCCTAATTGTCTTTGTAGGAATTGGTCATACTTTTGTGCCTTTTTGATTTGGCTTTTCAAATTACATTCTATTCTCCATTTACTTAGGCGTAAGCTATAGGGCATATTGATCATGGTTAGTCTTAAATTTATAAAATATTCTATCAACTTAATTTCTTTGATCATCATCCTTATGATATGTAAAGGCTTTCCACTCAAGCTATCAGCCACCATAGCTTTACTCGGATGGTATCTAAGTTCAAAGTCATAGTTCTTAATTAACTCCATCCATCTTTTTTGCCTCATATATATATATATATATTTGATGAAATAGGTACCAAGGCTTTTATGATCACTAAATATCTCAAAATTAGCTCTATAAAAGTAATGTTACCAAATAATCAAGGCAAACACTTTAACCGCAAACATTAGATTATGAGTTAGGTAATTCTCTTCATGAGGTCTAATTTGTCTAAACGTATGGGCTACTACTCTTTTGTTTTACATTGATATGCATCATAAATGTTTTTTGGAAGCATTACTATATACTTTAAAATTTCCTAAAGGATCAAAGATTATTAAAATAGGCATGGTTGTTAAATTTTTCTTCAATTTTTGTAAATTATCCACACACTCTATGGTGCACACAAATGGATATCCTTTCCTTATTAATCTTGTCAATGTAAAGCTAATTAGGAAAATCCTTGGATAAATCTCCTTTAATATTCTATTAATCCTTGGAAACTTCTAATTTTAATAACTGTTTAAGGTCTCTTCCATTCAACCACTACTTCCACCTTACTAAAAACTTTTTGTACTCTTTCTTATGAGATCACATGGCCTAAAATCTCACTTCCTTAAAACAAAAATCACAATTTTCTAGCTTAACAAATAATTGTTTTTCCTTTAGCACCTATAACATCATTCTAAGATGATTTTCATGCTTTTCCTCTGTCATTGAATAGATTAAAATATCATCTATAAAGACTGATAAAGTGGTCTAGGTAAGGTTTAAAAATCCTATCCATGTAATCCATAAATATTGCTGGGACATTTGTAAGTCCATAAGGCATGAAAAAAATGCATGATGTTAATATCTTGTCTTAAAAGTAATCTCAGGGATATCCTTTGACCTTACCTTGATCTGCTAGTATTTTGACCTAAGGCCAATTTTAGAAAACATAGATATTTTTCTTAGCTGGTCAAGTAAGTTATCTATCATTAGGAAAATAGTTATTTATTCTTAATTGTCACCTTCTTTAGTTGTCTATCATCTATGCATAATCTAATACTTCTATCCTTTTTCTTTACAAAGAAAATTGGGGCTCCCCAAGGTGATATACTAGAGTTAATGAATTGATTAGATAGCAAATCCTCTATTTAAGTTTTAAGCTCACCAAATTCCAAAAGGGACATCTTGTATGGTGCAACAAAGATTAGTCTTATTCCAAGAACTAAGTTAATGGTAAATTCTATTTCTCTTTAAAAAAAATAGACTAGTTATCTTAGGAGGGAAAACTTCTAGATAATCTCTTACTATAGGATATTAGTTAATTCTTGTTTTACCTTTTTTTCTAAGGACCTTAAAGAGATACATTCTAAATTTACTTTTTTCTATCTCCATACTTGGCTAGTAGCAAGACTAACAATCTCTAGTTTAGGAGTAGATTGGAATATCACAATCTTTGGGTAACAATCTAAGTTCACATTAGTTTTAGATAACCAATCCATTATAAGAATGATAACAACATTTTTCAAGGTAAGCATCACTAAATAAACTGTGAATGGTTTATTTTCTACCTAAAAAAGACAATTTAAATAGGCGTATGAAGTACAAACTTCCTCCTTTATAAAAGTGAAAACATGCAAATCAAATGGTAAATTAGATATAGACAAGTCCAAGCCCTTTATATAGTCAACAGATATAAAAAAGTGAGTTTCTTATGAGTCAAACAATGTCGTTAAAGAATTTCTTTTAATAATACATATGCCTTGTATAATATTAGAAGACTAACTTGCTTCTTTTACACTTAAAGTAAAAACTCTCCCTTTTATTTATGGTTTTTGGTTCGATGTCTTCCCTTTGTTTCATGAGTACTCCCTTGAAAAGCGTCCCAGCTTATAGCAATAGTAACATACATTCTAACTAGAGTAACACGTTATGTTACCATGTGACTTCCTACATTTGTAGCATGCTATAATAGATGCACTTCTGGTTGCCTTCTTTTCTTTACTAGGTTGAATTTAGGTTTTAAATTTTTTTTAGGTATACTCTTAATTCTCTTTTTTTTTAATCAAAATTATTTCTTTTATTTCTTATTTTTCATTTCTAACAAATTCTTTTGTATTTATCCTATACTTATTCACTAGAAGTAAGGGTAATCACATTAATTCCAAGTATTTCCCATCCTCTTTTTTTTTTTGCAAGGGATTTTAGATCACATAAAAGAACATATGATATTCATTAAATGTAAATTAAATATAAGAAAAGAAATAATTAATATTGGTTGTCCTAACAAATTCCTATGAAATCTTTTTTTTTTCTATTATGATGTCTTTATTGTTATTCAACATCTTTTAGAGTCCTTGTCCAAAAGTCCACATCAATTCCTAATATCATTGTTCATGTCAAGGTACAAAATCATAGATCTAAGTCATGTTGCTTGTACAACAAATTACATGGTGAATAACTTTGATATAGATTTGTCCTTTCTCTACCCAAGGTTGATGCTTCCAAGTCAGGTTTGATTACAGTGGTAAGCACACCTAGTTTCATTGGAAGTTGGCTTGGGTGGGAGCATTCCTTACTTGGTAAACTTTGTTTTAAGCTTTAGTTATATCTTTCCTTCTTTGCTTTATGACAGGTCATATTGTCGGTAAAGCGATTGAGTGTGAGAATACTTGATTCTCACTTTTCGTATCTTAATCTTAGCACAATCTTAGTTTAGGTTTCTGTTATGTTCTAAAAGAATTTAGCTAGGCAACTAAATTCATGAAACATCCATGCATGCAAAGATTTAGCTCATTCATCATGTAAAAATTTCATTTTCTATTTGCTTAGGAGCCACATGACCTATGTGTGTTTACACTGCCATGTCATGTGGCTCTAAGGCTTATATAATGTTTAAAAGCTGAGGAAGTGCATAACTTGTATGATTTTACATGGCAAGATTGTGTAAACCTTAGGTGTTTTTATGTTGCACCTATTAGACCTATGTGGTGTTACACGGCTAGACTATGTAATTTCTTGTATGCTATGTAGGCCATCACATGGCTTATGTGAAAACTATAATATCTTAGCCTCTTTACCTTTACACATCAGTACCATAAGCTATCTCAATCCATAACATACATGATAGAGCACAATTGTAAGGAAGAATATACCTTACAAAAAGAAAATAATGAATATTTAATGGTGTTATGTAAGGTTTCATTTCTTCATTTTATGCTCCATGGACCATATGCACTCATCCACATTATTTTCTAATCTTAACACATCTATACAAGTCATACACATCACATTTGGCCCCATTGATTCCAGGCTTAGAGCTATATCTCATAAAATTAATGATTTGCTCTCGAGTTCAACTTTTCAACTTTCTAATACAAATTTTGAAAATTTATAACTAATTCTAGAAAAATAAAAATCAATTAAACCATATAATTTTGGAAATATGTGGATGTCTACTTTTGAATAAAAATAGTTCCATCCCAATGTAGTAGCTTTAAGACACCGAAAATTGATAGAATAATAACATAGGTTAGGCTATATTACTAGTACTATCATGCCATTTCAAAAATTCATATTTCTCTCTATAGAGCTCCAAATAAGGTGATCTTGGTGGCTATAGAAAGCTTATAATGTATAGTTTATACCTATAAAATTTCATGATCATTGGACTTCATTTAGCTTACATGTGATACAGAGAAACAAATTGACCAAATGAATAGTAACTATACATTTTTACATAATTTGACCAATTTTGAAAAATCATAATAAATTCTTTAGAGCTCTAAATTGAGTGCTCTTTAGTTCTGTGAAAAGCTCTAGATGATACCTACTTGCTAGCCAAATTTTATGAAAAAACTCACTCATTTGGTCAAACTTTGGTTCAACACACAAAATGGTCAAATTTAAAGCTTCAAATGGGATTTTAAGACACCCAAAGCTTTTCTTAAATTTTCACAACCACTTGGGCAAGTCTGAAAACATAAATACCATATATAAAAGCTTACCAAATGATTCAAATCCTCATTGAGCTCAATCTCACCTTGCCACCTGCATACATACATAAGTACATCATATCACATAAGGGCAAATGTGTAGTAAAATCTCACATTCTCATTCATCTAGCTTCCACATTGATACATGCACCATTTATACATACATTAGAACATGTTCAAGGGTTTACATCAAGTATACATCTAATGGTTACGTAATTTGACATCAAAATGCCTATTTTTCATAACCATTTGTTAAAGTCTTGATCTTCAAGGTTGTGGCCTCCATTTCTTTGTCCACCTGACTCACCTAGATATAATTAAGCATATGTGGGAGAAGAGTGAGATTCAAAGAATTCCAATAGCTCTTAAGGCTTTCAAACATACATAATAGATGCATAAATAAGTCAAAAAATGCATGTATGATATTCAAGTAATCAGTGAGTATGCATAAATCATTTTCCTTGGCACATCAACTCATACATAGAAAACATAAACTCTCAAGAGCATTGGTTTAGCCTCACCCATATTTCTTGGGACTGTTGAATATGTTTCACCCACTTTCAAGGGACTTTTGACTTAACCTCACTATTCTTGAGACTTTTGGCTTTGTCTTACCAATTTTTAGGGACTTTTGGCATCACCAATCCCAAGCAAGCTATAAAGCCATCATGAACATATTTCAAGAAACAATATGGTATCATAATATGTAAGCATACGTTAGAAACATTTCTCATGGCTCAAACATATACACAAGTACTCAATGATAAGAAAACAACCAAGCTATGCATGTGAGAAAGGTTAGATAGCTATCTTGAATCAAGAACTCAACACTTTTTCCTTGGCTATTCCTTCCCTTTTTTGGCTACACACTTGCAACTAGATGGAGTTTGATTCCTTTAGCCTAAACACATTAAACAGGATACGATTACATCATGGAAGCAAGCCTTAGCATCCTACACTCTCTGTGGAAGCTCACTTTATTTTATGATTACATAATGGCTTCATATAAGACCTAATGAAGCAAGTACTAGAATTCAAGATCTTAACTCCCTTTTTTCCTTCCACCTAGGTCTCTTGACTCCATTTAAGCCTTTTGGAGTCATCACAAACTCACTCCCAAGGGTTTAGACACAAGTTGCTTCTTTAAGTTTTATTATGGAGCCTACACTTCCATCACATAAACTAAGGCTTCTAAATTTTTTTCAAGCCTTCCTTTGATGTTCTTCTATCATATTTAGTCCATTTCTACCATTAGAAAAATTTAAAAGTCTCCCTAGGTACTTGAAGGAGCTTAGGCCGAGACTGTGGAGGCTTTATAGACCCATGGAGCTAGTTTTATTTTCTTAGAAGAAATGGCACATTTGAGGCTTTCTAGGTGTCTTAAGAACTCATATATACTCTTAGATAATTACAAATACCACTAGAAAGTTTCATAAACCCTAGGTTTTGGAAACCTAATTTCTAGTGCTTCTTTTGAAATCTTTTTGCATCAACTTGTTTCTTACCCTTAAAAACCTAGGTTTTATACTTGGTTTAGGTTAGATTTTGGTCCCTCTTGGTTGTTCTATGTGAGGTTGAAACTACTCCATGGAAGATCAAGAAGAAGGAAGCAAGGAAAGCCATGAATTTACCTTGATTCTTTAGCCTTTTCAAGAGCTTTCTCTTTTACCTTAGCTCCTTCTTGGAATTTCGAACTTCTCCCCTTTGACCATGGCTTAAAATAGATCCAAATCATTCACCAAAAACATGGAAAGAAAGAGGAGAAAGAGGAAGACAAGTTTGCTAAAGGAAGGAGCTTGAAATTTCAAAGATTTTCTTACCTTTTCTTAGGTTTTTCTCCTCCTTTGAAGCTTTCTCTTGTGTTCCCTTCTTAGTAGAACTTCTCTCTAGTTTTAAGCAGAAATTAGGTTGGCCAAAAGTGAGGGAGAAGTGGGGCGCCACCTATATATAGCTAGAGATCCTTAATAAGCTTTTCAAAATGTCAATTTTGTCCTTCATTCTTGGCTTTTTTGTTTTAGGCTCATTTCAATACCTTTTTTAAAACTATCTTTTCCATCATACAATTTAGGTTTTCTAACCTATAAATGGCTTTTGGAATCACTCAAATCAGGTCTAAAATCTTTGCAAACAAAAGGGTCAAAGTTCAAGTTTATCGATAGTCTAAAACATAAATCAGAGGGGTTTTAATTGTTCTAAGGGTTCTTATAGTTTTTAAGGCCTCTAAGAATCCTGGGAAACTCAATTTTTTCATTTAAAGATCCTTCATTTGAGTTTTCTAAAAGTTGCCCAAAATTATGAAAATACCACTACATTTCGTCAAATTTTCTTTAGCTACTCCAACTCTAGTTTCTAGGCATCCTAAGCCTTGGATCTTCATTTTCTAATATCTAAAATTTTATCCTAATTTTATTTAGGCTTAACTGATTTATTTTAAAATATTTTCTTTTATATCTAGCTTATTTCCATCGTTTTTATGAAAACTGAGTATTACAAAAACACATAGCCAAGTCATGTGATGGTACCTTATTCTATGAAATTCACTGTAATAACATCCAAACCTATGTCTTCTTACTAGCTATTACATGTTATCAAAGTTAATATTGTTTTTCATCAAGCACATACAAAGAAACACACTAAGCATCAAATTAAAGGCATGAGTTTATGCCAAAAACTAGTGCAACAATTTCCTAAAAGCTTCATGAACCTTACCCTTCATGTTGGATTTTCTCACTTCCCATGGCTTCCCCCCCAAGTTTGTAAGTACAAACAAGCAAGATCATAGTAAGCAATCATATTATTTCTATATGCAAGATAAGGTTTTGTTTTTACCTTCTTTTTTATGCTTTTCTCTTTACTCATAGCTCTCTCTCTCTCTTTCAATTTCTTCCTCCTTGCATGCTCTTCAACTTTCTCTAATAGCAAGTGATGGTCTCAGTGAAAGCCAAAGAAAACTGAAAGGGAAGCTTTGGCTACCACATTTTAAAATTAATTAAACAAAATTATAGAGAATTAAGGATCTAATTTGGAAAAATAAAGAATTATTATGAGATTTTAGAAGAAATTATGGAAAATGATAAGTTTAAGCATTTTAAGGCAAATAATAATTATTAGTCATTCTTAGGTGAAAATAAATTTAATGGTAGATTTAAACTTGATTAAGGAAAAATTAATTAAGTAGAGGTGAACATTTAATTTTGGGCTCCACAATTAATTTATTTATGCCAAGAACAATTTATAAAAGCTCAATTTAAGTTTTAACTAGACCTAACCTATTTTAGACCTACCTGAACATGGCCCAACACTCAACTATAAGCCCAATTAGAACGAAAAAGGCCTTAGGCAACCATTATCCCACAAAACCTTAGAATTAGTACTGCATTCCCTTTTATTCAGTTGAAGTGTTTTTAGCCAATAGAAACACAAAAGGAAAAAGGCACATAAAGAGGGAGGTTAGGGTTCTTCATCATTTTGACTCCAATCTACACAACTAGACGGATATTTAACTAAGGCAAGTTGGAAAGTTATAGATGTCTAATTTATGCTAAAAATACATCCATGCCATGAAACATAACACATAAGACGTTTGACATGCAAAATGGTACAAAGGTTCAGACAGCTACTGGTATTGATGCAAGTGTCTGCTATAAACTTCAAAAATGTCCAATTAATTCTACAAAAATTCAATCCATACAAATGATATCAATTTGGAAAGTTATGAATGTTAAATTTATGGTAAAAATAGATTCCAACCAAAGCAAAACGTTTAGCTACTAGAATTCAAAGGAATAGTGACTCAGGTTGTGCTATACTACTATTATATTCTAGAAATTCAAAAATTTATATCTCTTAGCTCAGACCTCCAAATGAGGTGCTTTTAGTTGCTACTAGTCACTATAAATGTCTAGTTTTTGTCTATAAAATGTCATAGCAATTGGACGATGTTTGCCCCATGGATGACACAATTTCACAATTGACCAAATGAACAATAACTTTTGCAGATCCAAAATTCTGATACCAATTTTGAAAAATCATAGAAAATTCCACAAACCTCCTAATGACCTGGTCTTTAGCTTCCCAAAAAGCTCTAGGCAAGATCTAAGTTCATGTAAAATTTCATATCAAGAAGATGTCATTTGGTCAGATTTTGCCATAACTCAAGATTATGGCACTTTTGGTTCTAACAAGACGGCAAATTTGGTCCAAATGAGCTCTACATTGTTCTACACACATTTGAGTAACTTAGGAAGCATAAATATAGCACAAATAAGTCTCTCATAAGGTCTAAATCATCATGCAACTCAAATTCATCATGCCACTTCCATAAACATACATGCACGAGTGGGCTTCTAAGTGGTCAAATGGCACACTTGTTCAAAGTATCATGACTCAAAAATAACATATACATATATACTTTGACATTCTAGACATTATAGTACATCAAAAATAGCAAGATTTGCTAAGAGATGGATATTTAAGCTCCTTGACTTCCATCCTTTGGATCTTGTACTCCACCTAGATCATATAAGATGAGAGAAATGAGGGGGTGAGATTCATTGAATCTCAATAGCTCATATACCTATTCAAGCACATTTTCAAGGCATACAACATGTCAAAGGTACAAGTACGATATCAATCAATTTATGAAGCATTCAACTTTTACATTTTTGTGTCATAAACTCATGTCAAGTATAAAAATGAGCTCTAGGGACTTTTGGTTTGGTCTCACCCTATTTCTAGGACTTTTGGATTGCCTCACTCTTGATTCTTAGGACTTTTAACTTAGCCTCACCCATCTAAGAGACTCTTGGCTTTGTCTTACCTATTCCATGAGACTTTTGGCATTTCCTCACCCATATTAAGGGACTTTTGGCACTACCTTACCTTTATGAGCTATTTTCACAATTCAAAGACATTCAAGAAAGCATATTGGTGCCAAAATAGCAACATAGCATCAAGTGGCATGTCTCATA
Source organism: Erythrophleum ivorense (assembly GCA_026724425.1). Lineage (NCBI taxonomy): Eukaryota > Viridiplantae > Streptophyta > Magnoliopsida > Fabales > Fabaceae > Erythrophleum > Erythrophleum ivorense. Next base: position 12,560,357 of record JAIUCV010000012.1, on the reverse strand, counting down.
AATATACACATAAGCACATAATGACATATATACAACAAGAAAAGGTGGAGAGCTATGTTGGTGCAATTTCAAGCTTTACTTTACTTGTTCCTTCTCCTTTTTGGTTCCACAATTACAATGAGGTGGGGTTGGATTTCCTTGGCCTATTCACAATAAACAACACTCAATTATACTCTTGGAACAAGCTATGACATCCAACGCAATCTTAAGAACACACTTTGTTCTATATGGCTCTAATAATGACCTAATGAAGCAACTATCATAAGTAAAATTCTTGGTTCCATTCTCTTGCCATATTTAGGCCTCTTGACCTCATTTAAGTTCCTTGAAGCCATGACACACTCACTTTCACAAACTTAGGTCTATGTGGCTTCATAAGATTACATTATGGAAACCATTGCCTCATCTCCCAACCTAAGGCTTCTAAATTTTTTCTAAGGGTTTCTCCTATCTTCTTTTAGCATATAAGGTCCCAAATCAAGCTTGGAACCATTTAAAACATCCCCTAACTATCTCTATGGGTCTTGGCCAAATTATGCCTTCATGAAGGACCCATAGAGTTTGAAAATTTTCTTTAATGGATGGGGCACACGGGAGGCTTCCTAAGAGTCTTAGAAACTCAAACAAACCCCCACATATGATGGAGAATTCTTGAATCAACCTAAATTTTAGATTATGTTCAAGAACCCTACACTTTTTTAGCTTGAATTTTATTAGCTTTTCATGCATTTCTTTGGTGTATTCCATCTTCCTATAGCCTAGTTTGATGAATTCTTATAGATTATAAAATAGAAAGTCTTCCCTCTTTATAGTTCTATTTTAGGCGTCCCACCATGGAAGAGGAGAAGGAGAAAAAGAAATAACAAAAGAGGAGAAACTACCTTGCAATCAAGCTTCCTTCAATAGTCCTTCCTCTTCCCTTTTCCTCCTCTTTGAATTTTGAATTTCTCTCCTCTAGTGTGACCCCAAAACAACACCAAAAATTTCATTAAAACCATGGAAAGATAAAGCAAGAAGAAGAGGATGAAGTTTCAAGAGGAAGAAGTATCAAAATCCTACTATTTCTCACCTTTTGCCTTGCTTTCTTCCTCCACAAACCCCTCTCTTTTGTGCTCCTAAGGAGTTATGAGTTTTCTTTGAAATTGAGCAGAAGAAAGTCGATTTAGGGAGGGAGAGGATGAACATGGACTTTAAAGTGAAATTTAGAAGCTTCCTTTTAAAAATTATTTCCATTTTTACCTTTCTGTAATAGCATTTTCGGTTTGGCTTCATTTTAGCTCCTTTTTTAGAATTGTATTTTTTATCATAAAATTTAGGTTTTCAATTTAATAAAATGTCTTTGGAATCATTCAAATCGGAGCTAAAACCTTCCTGAATGTACCAATTAAAGTTCAGGTCAACCGACGTCAAAAGAGTACACTGGAGGGGCTTCACCGGTCTTGGGGCTTCCCATGGTTTTTGAGGCCTCTAAGAACCTTGGGCAACTCAAAATTTCCATTTAAAAAGTCCTCCTAGGTGTTTTTCCAAAATTACACTTATTTACGAAAATGCCACTGGAATTTCGACAAATTTTTTGAATCACTCTGACCCCAGTTTCTGGGCAACTCAAGGCTCAAATCCTCATTTTCTATTATTTGAAATTTTATCAAAATTTTATTTAGCCTTAACTAGCTCATCTCAGGGGACTTACTTTTCAAACTGGTCTGTTTCGGTGTTTTTACAACATACCGGGTATTACACAAGTTATACAAAAGTTTATCCTCTCATCTTCTTCTTCATTTTAGTCCAATTAGTTCTTCATTGGTAGATTTTAATCTAAACCCTAAGTTTGAAAAGTTAGTATTTTGGTGTTTCTTGTGTGATTTTCAGAGTTTGAGGCTAAAGAAACTATCGGGTAGGTATTTTCCCTTATTTTGATGTATTATCATATTGGAAATTGGCCCTTAAAATTGATTTTTGTGTAGGTTCCATCAATGTGTGAAATTTTAAGGTATTGGTGTAACCCATTGTAATTGTTGGGTTTGAAAGGGCTCAAATCCATATTTTGAACTCATTGGAGGTTTGGGTAAGTGTTTTCTAAGTAATTCTTAGTGATTGGAATAAATGGATATATGATTATTATAGTAGATGATGACGAAAATTTATATTTGACAACTAAATGAGGTAATCCGGTTTTAATTCCATGTTTATGTTCATATTAATCTTATATTTGTTGCACTTATACGTTTTCTATGATAAATTATTAGTTTGGCTACTTATTATTTTCCACCATGATCATGTCCTTGGTGGAGATGTGATCATGCTTCCACCTGTGTATTGTGCCGTGATCACACACTATGACATGATTGTAATCATTAAAATGGACTGAGCCGTGAACGTGTTCAATAGAGAGTTGGTGTCTTGGTTGTACCCTTTCCATATATTTTTAGCCATTAATATGTTAGTATGTAATAGTATTCACTTGCCAATTCATATTGATACTTCTAATATTTATTTGTATATATAGCATTTATGTTGATTATATGGTCATATTAATGGAGTTTCTTTTGGTTATTGAGATTCAGGGCTAATAATTTTAGGTAAAGGTTCTTTGACTTAAGATAAAGGAAGCTGGTGAATGATCATCTCTAGTCTAAGACTTTGTGTGGGACTTCTACACTTAGACATTTTAATTAGTGTAAATGCTATTTTTGTAACTTATTTTGTATAGCATCATGATGTATTCATATTACCAAGTGTAGGTATTTTAATGTGTTGTAACTAGGGGTAAACTTCAATGGGTTAGGCTTTAATTTATTTTGAATCTGATGTAATCATATATAATTGAGCTAACGTGACTGATATTAATGTATGAAGTTTGCTTTATCAATGAAAGGATATGGTTCTAACATTAATTTGTACTTTTAGCCTTGATTTTGTTATATGGATTTTCCTATTCTCATATATGCTTCCATGTGTGATTGGGGGATGTGCCATAGATATATTTTGAATGTGAGGTTATTTTAGAGTTTTGAGGATAGGAACATGTTTAATTAGTGTATTGAAACTTGCTCAAAGTGATATGAGATCAATAAGTAGGGAAATGCATATTTTAGGTTGTCATTTGTGTAATACCTTAACCTTTTAGCTCTTAAACAATTGTCCCATAAGTTATCTCAACATATTCCATGCATATTGGAAGAGATTTGTAAGAAAACACACACTTTCACACATGAAAAAGAGGTCACATATATAATTCATAGCTTTAGGGACCATATGAACTCATCAATATCATTTTCTATCTATAACATATCTATTCAAGTTAGGAACTTCATGATTTATCTCATATATTTCAGGTATGAAGCCATCTATTAGAAAAAACAAGTTTTGCTCTTGAGTTGGCATGTCCAACTTTTTGGTATGAACTTTGAAAATTCATAACTAATTCTCAAAAAATCAAAATCAAGCAAACAATACTATTATAGAAATATCTAAATGTTAACTAATAAATAAAAATAATTCTAGACTAATGAACTGGCATTTAACTCATGAAAATTGATGAAATAATACCAAAGGTTAAGCTACACTACTAGTACTGTCATGCAACTTCAAAAATTTGGTTTTCCCTCTACAAAGCTTCAAATGAGGTGATCTTTATCATATGGAAAGCTTATAGTGTCTAGTTTATGATTATAAAATTTCATGAGTATTGGACTTCATTTGTCCCACGCGTGATATAGAGAAACAAACTGACTATATGAACAATACATATACCATTGCTACATAATTTGGATAAGTTTGAAAAATCATAATAAATTTTCTAGAGCTCTGAATTGAGTACTCTTTGACTATGTGAAAAGCTCTACATGACACCTACTTTTTGGCCAAATTTCATGTAAAAAATAATCCATTTGTTCAGACTTTGGTTTAACTCACCATTTGGTCAATTTTGAAGTCTAAAGTGGGATTTTAAGGCATCAATTACTCTTCTTGACTTTCCACAACCACTTGAATAAGTTTAAAAGCATAAATACAATATATAAAAGCATGCCAAATGATCTAAATCATCATGGATCTCATTCTCACCTTGTCACTTGCATTCATACACATAGACATAAAGGCAAAAGAGTGGCAAAAACTCACATTCTCATTCATTTGGCTTCCATATTGATACATACATCATATATACATACATTTGAATATGTTCAATGGTTTACATCATATATATATCTCATAGTTACAATTCCTGACATCAAAGTGTAAACAAAAAGGCCATTTCTCTATCCCTTTGTCAAAGCCTTGTCTCTCAAGGTTGTTGGCTTCTATTTTTTAGTCCACTTAGCTCACCTAGACATGGTTAGGTATATGTAAGGGAAGAGTAAGATTCAAAGAATCCTAATAGCTTTCTACCCTTTCAAATATACATAATGGATGCTAAAACATGTCAAAGAATGCATGTATGGCTTTCAAGCTACTAGTAAGCATACATAAAGCAATTTTCTTGTCATAGAAACTTATACATATCATAAATAGGCTCTCAAGGGCATTGGTCAAGCCTCACCCATTTTTTTGAGACTTTTATATTTGTCTCACCTATTTTCAAGGGACTTTTGACTAAGCTTTACTCTTTTTGAGACTTTTGGCTTTGTCTCATCTAATCGTAGGGACTTTTAGCTCATTTTCACCCTTGTTAAGGGACTTTTGGCATTACCATACCTATTTAAGCTAAAACATATTAATAAACTCATTTCAAGATGCATAATGGTGTTATAGTAAGTAAGCAATTGCTACAAACATATTTCATAGTTCAAACATACACATAAGCACTCAAAGACAAATAAACATCCAAGGCATGCATGTGAGAAAGGTTAGAGAGCTACCTTGAAGCAAGAACATTACACTTTTCTCTTGAACTCTTCTTCCCTTTTTTGGCCAAGCATGTGTAACTAGGTGGCACTCGGTTTTCTTGGCCTAGATACATCAAATGAGACATGAATCACTCATAGGAATAAGTTCAAGCTTCTCACAACCCTATGCTATACTACTTTCTCATATGGCTTTAATATGGCTCTGCACAAGGTATAATGAAGAAACTATTGGAATTCATGATCTTAGCTCTATTTTCTCCTCCAATTTAACACTTTTGACTTTATTTAGACTCCTTGGAGTCATCACAAATTCATTTTGAGGAGCCTAGTTATAAGTTGGTTCTTTATGTCTCATTATGGAGCCTACACCTCTATCTTACAAACCAAGGCTCCTAAATTCTTTTCAAGGCTTCATTTGATGTTTCTCTATCATAACTAGGCCCAGCCTAGGCTTAGAACAATTTAAAGCACTCCCTAGGTACATGGTTTTGTTTTGGCTAAGACTATGCAAGCATATATCATCCATAGAGTTTGCTTCACTTTCTTTAGGGTTTGGCATATGTGAGGCTTCTTAGATATCTTGTGAGCTCTTACATACTCTTACATAAGTTAAATTATCCTTAGGAAGTTTCAGATTTAGCTAGGTGCACCAAAATCCCTAAATCACATATCTTGAATTTCAATGCTTTTCTTTTAGTTCCAATGGGATAATCGCATCCATCATGCTTTAAAACCCTTGTCTCTACCTTGCTATGATTAGAATTCTTTTTCTTCTTAATAGGCTCAAGTTTGAATGAAAATACACCCAAAAAGAATAAGCAAAAAGAAGTAAGAAGGTTATGAAAATTTATCTTGTTTTCAAGCTTCCAAAGAACTCTTTCTCATGCTCCCAAGAGTTCTCCCAAATCTTCTTATCACGCCATTGACTCAACTATAAACTAGCACCAATTCAATCAATAAAACCATAGAAAGAGAGAGGAAGAAGAGGAGAGCAAGTTTAATGAAGCAAAGAGTGTGAAAAAAACTAGAAAACCTTACCTTTTTTGAAGCTTCTTCACTTCCCTTTTGTGTGTCTCTCTCAACTCTCTCAAATTTTGTCTAGACTAGAGAAGCATTAATGGAGAGGGAGAAGAAGAGCTGGATGTGCTTTATGAGGCAAAAATTAAAGTTAATATAGTTTTTCAACTTTTGATTTTAGTCCCTAAATCATGGTTTCTCTGTTTAGTCTCATTTCAACTCCTTTTCGAGAACCATCTTTTCCATTATAAAATTTAGATCCTCTAACTTATAAAACGTCTTTGGTTTTGCTAAAATTGAATTTGAAACAATTCTGAACTGTTCAGTCAAAGTTTCAGTCAATCCTTTGTCGAAATCACTCATTGGAGGGGTTTCAACTATTTTTAGGGTTTCCATAGTTTTTAGGACATCTAAGAACCTCGAAAAACTCAAAATTTTTATTTAAAAAACTCTTATGTAAATTTTCCAAATTTTTCCAAAATTACAAAAATGCCTTAACTTATTGTTGCAAATTTTCTTAATTTTTTCTGGCTTGGGTTTCTAGGTACCTTGGGCCTTAGATCCTTATTTTCCATTATTTAGAATTTTCTCCTAATTTTATTTGGCCTCAAATTATTCTATTCGGGGGACTTTCTTTTATATCTTGTGAGTTTCATACGTTTACAAAGAAATTGGATGTTATAATTTAGGGGTACATATGCCATTTTATTGTCACAATAAGTACTGTGTTAATGTGATTCAAAATTTGGTTAGTTGCTTAAATTTTTAGATTCTAAATTATGTAAGTTCCTAACTTGAGAACTATAGGAGGTTATATGCCCTAAAAACCTTGCACTTTATCTATATAAAGACCTTAGAATTTAATTTGAGGTAGTGGCAATTGTTTGGGATGCATATTTGAGAGTTAGGATTAATGGGTAGTTAAGTCACTACCATACCATTTTTGAGTCATGGCTAAATTGAGTTTAGTGAGTGGCAAAGTTCAAGTGCACCATGGCACAAGTCGAGAAAATAGAGGAGATGGGCTATTGAGAGCCATCTTGCTGCAATGAAAATTGTGAGGGGTGCATGCATAGTGAACCAGATATGCATCTTGCCACAACATAGGCATATTAAGGCACTGTGAAAATCAAGTTTTCTGATGTCTTGGTTCCAAATTTAAGTTTAGTTGTAGCATGAGTCTTCTAGGTTGTGATGCAAGTATGAAATTTTAGTTCTTAGGGTTCTAAAGGCCAAATTGGTCATGGCTAAACCCTTTCAAGTCATGGCTTAAGTCTTAAAACTCTTATTTTTGCTATTAAATCCTACTTTTCCCCATGTCAATAATAAGTAATGACTTTTAGACCAACGTATATAAGTTTTATGCTTCTTGGAACTAGTTTTTAATGAAATGAAAGTGTTAATTTTAGTTCCCCATGAACATAAATCTTTTTGTATATCTTGATGGTGATTATAGATGATTAAAAGGTTTAAATTTCCCCATATTTTTATCCATTACTAAACTATTAACTGAATTAGACCTTAAATGCAATTGATTAAGAACTTGATTATATTTAATTAGCTTAATTAGGAGTTAAGAGTGTTACAATTTGGTATTAGAGTAATGGCTCAAAAAACTATGCTAGATCTTGAACTTTATGGTCAGAAACTAGGCAATTATGATACATGCATGCTAGGAATAGGTGTAATTTAGTCTATTAAAGTTATTTATGCCTATATATACATGCTATGGATGAGGTTGCATTTGGACTTGCCCTTGTGGTTGTAGTTTAATAGGAAGCCTCTTATTGTGCTTATGGCATTGCAAGGTACAATGGCTACATGTCGTGAAACTGCTGAAATGTTAAGGGAAGTGCAAGAGGTTATGATTACAATGGTCAATTGTATGAAGGAGTAGGCTAAGGCCCATAAGAGTATTATGATGGTTATAACTAATTGGTTTCAGGAGCAAGCTGAGGCCTATATACCTACTACCTAAGTGCTACAATAATTGCATCAATCACTAAACAAGCTAAACCAAGAGGTGCCTAGAGGAAATGTAGTTTGTGTGAGCTAACACCCAGGGGTGGAGCAGTAAGAGGAAGGAGATGATATCTCTATTATGTCAGCCAAGTTTAGAAAAGCTAATCCTCTTACATTCTTAAGGGAATTGGATACTAGTAAAGTTGAGAGGTGGCTTACACAATTGGAGAAAATCTTTGATCTTATGACTTGCACCTCTAAGCAAAAGGCTAAGTTGGCCATTTATAAGTTGAAAGGTGGGATAGAGCAGTGGTGGCACAGTGCATCTAGGTTCTTGACACCAAAGTGGATGGTCTTAACTTGGGAAAGTTTTCAAACAGCCTTTAAGAATAAATACTTTATACCATTAGTTATGGCTGATAAAGAGGTTAAATTTAATTTCCTTTGAATAAGGTGAAATAATAGTAGATTAATATGCCACAAAGTTTATTTAGTTATCCTATTTTTCTTCATATTTGAAATGCTTTGATGCTAAGCCTCAGAAGGCTGATAAATTTAAGAGGATTCTTAAACCAAAATTAATGGATAAAATTATGCCCCTCTAGATTCACAACTTTAATGAGTAGGTTGAGAAGCGTAGGGTGTTGGAATGGGCCTTAATGAAGATTAAGGCTATGAGAAAGAAGACACCTGAGGGTAAGTGGGACCAGAATATGGAACCTTTCAATGGTAGTAGAAAGAAAAAGGTAAATAGTGGTAATGGTTCTTAAGGAAAGAGGCCACCCTTAAGACATCTTCCCCAAAAGAAGAGTGTAGGACCCTCATAGAGTTCAATAAGTACCTCGTCGACATGTAACAAATATGGAAAGAACCATAGGAGTGACCCATGTCCTATGTGTTATAACTGTAGGAAGCTAAGGCATTATGAACATAATTGCATAATGTCACAAGAATCAACCTCATCTATTAAACCACTTACATAAGGATGAGTGTTCATATAACACCCTGAAATTAATTAAGACTAATTATGATGATTAGGGAATTAATCTAGATAATTAGTAAAGCTAATTAAGTGGAAAGGGAGATGGGTATTTAATTTGGGCCATATGATTGGCCCAATTCCATTTTTTGGAGGCCCAACATTCACTTATGCAGACCCAAGCTAAATGGACTCTTGAAACTTGGCTCAACCTAACTAAAAATATGAACCCACTTAGAATTAGGCCTTTGGCTTAACCCAAGACCCAAACTTAAACTCTAAACCCTTAACAGCTCCTCTTCATTCTGCAGAACTCAAAGACAAGAAAATTTTCAGAAGTCCCTTACAGGTTAGGTTTTCCATTATATTCTTAGCCCCATTTTCCACTTATAGAGTCAAAATCAACAAGGTAATTATTATGTAACTTGACTCTCTCCTTTTTCTCTTCAATTTGACTTAATTGATTTTTTCATTTGGAGCATTTTCACCTACACCTCAAATCTTATATGGGTTATTTAGTGTTTTCTTGGAGGATTTTTGAAGGTTGAGGCTATGAGGGATATTAGGTAAGTATAAACTTCTTACTTTGATTCATTTTCTACTGGTTTAGGACCCCTATAACTAATTTATGGTATAAGTGGTGATTTTGTGCAAATTTGCCCAAAATTTAGATTGTTGTTTTGAGGGTATTGGTGTAGGAACAACCAAATCCGAATTTGATTTGTGTAGTGGCTGGGTAAGTGTTCTCTAGGTAGTCCTTTATGATTTAATTCTTTAAGTATTAGGTTTGCTACTATAAATGATGATTAGGAATAACAATGGTCTAGTTTTGTATGCATAGGCTGAAGTAGCATTGTTGTTGGCTTTCAAAGAATTATCTACAAGTGAGGTAATTGGGCTTAATGTTAATTCCATGCATATATCTGCTTTAATTTTATATTTGCTGCACAAGTATAATTTTGAATGCATAATGAATGGTTAGCTATCTAAATTGTATGTTTAAACTTTGTAAGTTCCCGGTGGAGCTATGATGTGGATGCCATCGATGCATCATGCTTTAATCGAGCACCGAGTTGTGATCAGACTCTTAAATGCATTGAGCTCAGGTTGTGCTTATTAGGGAGTAGGTGTCATGGATGGGCCTCTCCCAGTGTTAATGGCCTTTAACATGTGAAAATGTGAATAATAGTATGGGATAGTAGTCACTGATAACTTACTTATTTCATTTGCTAATATGACTGGTATATTTTCTGATGCTTATCTAATTTCATACACAGATGTTAATTAAATTGGAATATATGAATGGAATTTGCCTTTGGTTATTGAGATTTGCATCTCACCTTGTTTCATGGGCTAACTATTTCAGATAAAGGATCTTTGGGTAAGGATAAAGGGAAGCAAGTGGATGAACATCCATAAGTTAAGACCTTGTGTGGGAATGCTACACTTAGGTTACTCTAAATTAAGATATATGCTAAATTTTGGTTATTCTTTTGTATAGTATCATCATGTAATTATGTTGCCAAGTGCAGGAGTTTTGTGTCTTGATCACCTAAAATGTATCTATTAAGGAGTTAAGGCTCACACTAAATTGTTGAATGATGTATGCATTTATAATATCTGATATGGAACCTTATTGATCCTAAGTTGTGATTTATTATTTGAGAATGTAATCATGTGTTACCCTAAAAGTTGAATTAGACTAGAATGCATGAAACCTTTATTGGAATTTATATTGGAATAATAATGTTAGTAGTTGATGAATCCTTTTGCTATTAATGCTTCATGAAATTGCTGATGTATGATAATAGATAAGTAAGATAGGATTTGATTTGGCAATGAGAGACATGCTAAGTAAATTAGGTAGTTGAATTCCATTAGAGCCTAACAAATTAAGGTAGAGTAGTCTTAGAGTTTTGCTAGAGAGAGAGCTTGAGTGTATGGGATGAAATTTGGGAGGTATAACTGCAGAAGAGAGTTTAGCCATAACCAAGATTAGTTAAGTCATGGCCAAGAATCGGTCAGAAGCAAGGAGTGTTACGATGTGAGACATTTTGCTACAGCACAAGATGTTTCGCCTCGTCACAAGGCAAAAAATTTGCCTAAGGAGAGTAACAGAGAGCAAACTTAAACCCGGTGCAAGGGAAGCTCATCGCGATGAGCCTCAGGAAGTGAGCTTAGAGAGTTCTAGGAGACTTCCATCGTAGTGCCACATAGGTTCACCGCGACGAGGTTCCAACTTGCTGCGTGCGCAGAAACCCTGATTTACAATGCAAGGTGTGACATTTTAGTTTTGAGTTCTAGTAACTAATTTGGCCTCAGCAGGGAAGGTCTAAGTTGTGGTAAAAGGTTCCAAAGCTCTTATTTTTGACTTAGAAATCTTGAGACTTACTATGATAATGTTATGTAATGCTTTAGGAACATTTGTAAAAGGTTTTTGTAAGTTGAAATCAGTAGTAATAATGAATCAAATGTCTCTAATTGATAACTCGGATAATTTGTGGACTTAAATAATTGTGATGGTTTAGCTAATAACCCTAATGATATCAAGGTTTACATTTATCCACTTTCCCCTATTTTAATTGATTATAATGACTTTAGACCTTGATTTACGGTCATTAACCACATAATTAAACTTAATCACAATAATTAAGAATTAAGATTGTTACAGTTCACACTTATGCAGTAAGAGGCTAATAAATCTCTTAATCTGATCTGAAGTACTCTTCTTATCTATAATAATATTATAAATGCATTATTTAACTCAAGTACGACTCGTTCTTTCATCTGATATGGCTATGTCAAGTGTTTGGGTCTTAAAGTTAGCCTGTTGCCATTTGAATTGTCTATGTAAACCCTTATTGGAAATTTTATGATTACAATCACATTGTGTTTAAACTGTGTTGTGCAACTAGATAACCATTGTACTACCCTGCACTTGATTTGCATTCTTTGCATGATTTTGATGTGATCATTGGTATGAATTAGTTGTCAGCCAATAATGTGATACTTGACTATAATTGTGAATTTGTTTCCTTACTTGCTATTATTCCTGAATTTTGCCTTTGACTAAACTTGCTTATATGTCTACTGCCCAGTCAGGAGGTACCTTAGGTGTGGTTGCTAAGAGTTTCTTATGTTCTTTTCTTTGCATATTAAGGTTGAGGATGAGTTAGAGGATATACCTATGATCATGGAGTTCCCTGAGGTTTTTCATAAAGAAATTAGTAGACTACCCCTAAAGAGAGTTAAAATTTTTCATTAACTTAATTTCTAATATAGGTCTAATCTTTAAGGCCCTATATAGATTGGCACTTATTGAACTTGTTAAGTTGAAGAGTTAAATAGAAGAGTTAGTAGAAAAATGATTCATTAGGTTAAGTGTATCCTTATGGAAAGCACTGCTATTACTTTTTAAGAAAAAGAATGATAGTCTTAGACTTTGCATTGGTTATAGGAAATTGAACCAAATGATTACCAAGAATAAATATCCTTTCCTAAAATTGATGATTTGTTTGACCATTTAGTAGGAGCATTGATATTTCAACATTATTATATTTTATATTTCCTATATTTAGTCTTATTAATAATTCATAGTGGGTAATTAGATGATTTTGGGCTTATTTTATATTAAATGGGCTAAATTTAGATTAATAGACTTTAAATGCATTTTTATTATATTTATCCAACGGAAGCCCAATTATTTTTATTTGTGTTTTATAGGTTAGAAGATTTCTAATGGGATTTGGATATTATCTTATTAAGTCATAAAAAGATTAAGATATTATCTTATTGTTACTTCTAGATTACTATGGGATTTCTTTTAATTCCGGACTATTGGATGCATGTAACTCATCTTAGCCCTTAGATCTTTCTTGAGGAAGAAGCTAACATCATTTATATAAAGAGGAGAAGATGTCACCATATAACATAATCTATCTTCCCTACTTCTCATTTTTGTTTTCATCTTTTTCATGGCTTTCTAATTTTTCTTAGTGATTAATCTAGAGTCTAAACTTAATAAGGAACTTGAGTCCATATTTGTATAGAACTCTAATTGAATTTTGTTTTCAAAAGTATTTCGTTTTTGTTCTCTTTGTTTTCGTGTAATTATTATCATTTTGGTTAGATGGTTTTTGTTATATGAATTCTAACTCATTTGATCTATCTGAGAACGTGTTTTGATTCAATCGATTGATTAATCAAATAAATTTATTCTGAACTATGTTAGGATTCTACGTGCATCTCTAGTAAAGTGCAAAATAGTTTGGCTTTGTGTTGTTGGTAGAAACGCGATTACGTTTTAATTAGCAATACAAACTAATTAAAATTCTAAATGGTAGCTTAGGAACATTAATTAAAAATAACTAAAGGATTAAAAATTACACCAGAGGTATTTCTTAGGTGACAAGGATAGGGAAATATCAGAGGAAGAAATCTAGCTTAGTTACACATTATTTTGATTGAGTTTTGTTTTTGTTAATTAATTTGCTATTCGGTTTAATTAGTGTGACTTTATATTTGAATCCTTAATTATTTTAATTTCAATTTTGTTCCTAAACTAATTGATTTGATTAATAGCTCGGTGGGAGATGACCTAGTAGGCATTATACTACAAACTGGCGAAATTCATTACTCTTGGAAAGTTCGACAATTGTGAGTGAGCAGTATTTCCTTTACTAAGATTTTGGCTCCATTGCTGAGGAACCAACTAATCATAATCAATTAGAATAAAAAATTCCTTAGTTTCAATTTTGATTTTAACATTTTTACCTAGTGTTTGTGGTCAATTTTTAGTTTTTTTGGTGTTCTGTGACTATTTTAGGCAATACCGATATAAGGGGTGACTAACTTTGATTGAGCTAGAACTTGGTACATAGGTTCTAGGTGTTTTGAGGATTCAAAGTTACAGTTATACTAAGAGCTAGGCCACTTTTTGGCCAAATTCTATCGTTTAGACCACTTTTTCAAATTTTTAGTTTTTTTTCTTTGATTTTTAGTGATTTTTCTAATTTTTTGGAATTTATTTTAATTTTTCTTGGTAATTTTTAGGTGTTTTCTTTCACTTTATTTCATTCTTAGTGTATAACAAGATCCTCCAATAGAGATTTGGTTAAGTTTAATTTAGAGATTGATAGGAATTTTCATACACAACTTAAAAATTATAAGATTAAAGAAGTTGTGACTACTAAGTTGATTTTTGAAATAATAAATAATATAAGAAGAAATTGTGAATTAAATTTAGGTTTTGATTTTGATTTTAAAGTTGTAGATATGGCTGGTAATAATGATAGGACTCTTAGGGAATTAGTTGTGCCTAACGTTAATTATCAACTATTGTGTATTCAATATCTTGAATTTGATGCTACTTTTGAACTTAAATATGAATTAATACATTTGCTTTTAAAGTTCCATAGTTTTGTAGGTGAAGATTCTCATAAACATCTATAGGAGTTCCTTGTGGTCTGTTTCACCATGAAGCCATAAGGAGTTTCAGAGGAGCACATTAAGCTCAGTCATTCCCCTTCTCATTGGATGGGGCTGCTAAAGATTGGCTCTATTATCTTCAACTTTAAGTTATCACTTTATAGAATGAATTGAAGAGGGAGAAATTCTTCCTTACCTCGAGAATTGCTACCATCCAAAAAGGGATTAGTGGTATTAAATAGATGAATAGAGAACACTGCATGAATATTGGGAGAGGTTTAAAAAATTATGTGTAAGCTATCCTCACCATCGGATCAGTGACCAATGCTGATTCTATACTTTTATGAAGGCTTGCTATCCATGGATAGAAGTATGGTTAATACAGCTGTAAGTGGCGTATTGGTTAACAAAATCCCAACTATTACTAAAGACCTCATTGCGAATATGGCACAGAATACATAATAGTTTAGCACTAAAATAAACACGCCAACCATAGTTGTAAACAAAATCTATGCCACTCATATGGATCAACAAAGAATAGAAAATAAACTTGAGGGGTTGGCTTCTATGGTCAAATAGCTAACACTAGGGCAAAGGCAACCTTAACAACTCCCTACACCTCTATTTGGTATTTGTTTGTTAACCACACATGCTACAGATTAATGCTCCAGTTGCAAGAAAATACAAAATTATGTGCTAGCATCTTTTCTGGTAGACTTTTACAATAGCAATAGAATAAACACGACCTATAACAACCAAGAAAAAGAAAATAAAAAGAAAATAGAAAAGAAATGAGAAAAGAAAAGGAAAAGAGAAAGCTGGAAAATTTTCGAAGAGCTGAGAATTTTCTAAGTCTTCTCGCCATAGCGAGAAATGGCCTCACCATAGCGAGAATGCCCCCTCGCCATAGCGAGAATGCTCCTAGCTATAGCAAGTGCAGCATTCCATACAGAAACCAGGGAGTTGCTCGCCATAGCGACGCCATAGCGAAGGCAGAGGTCTAGAACAGACATGATCTCGCCATAGCGACGCGATAGCGAAGGTCTGGAATAGACACGAACTCGCTGTAGCGACGCCATAGTGAAGGCAGAAGTCTGGAACAGACACGAGCTCGCCGTAGCGAGGGTAATGACTCGCTATAGCGAGAGCAGTCTAGAAAAGCGAGAAAAAGAGAATTTGACTTTTTAAAAGCTTCCAAATCTCTTCTTTCTTCTCCTAACCGACTCAAGCTCGCCTTAGGAGAGGGAAAAGGGCGGAGGAGAGAGAGAGAAGCTGAAGAGAAGAAGAAAGGACAAGAAAGGTAAGGATTCTCATGGCTTCCTCTTAGTATGTTGCCCTTCTCCCATTTCCCCCTCTTTCTTACGGTTTAGATAGCAAAAATGGTTAGGTCTTGAGGTTGGTTCAGAAGAGAGAGAGTGGGAAATCACTCTTGAGAGAGGTTAGAAGTATATAGTCTTCTCTTTCTTGCTTTCCCCCTTTCTTAAGAGCTTAAGAGTTGAGAAAAGAGAGAGAATAGCTAATGAGCTCTAGTGAGAGGAAGAAACCTAAGTTGAGAAGCTCAGTAGAGTTGATTAGAAGTGATCCCTAGCTTAAGAATCATGTATTAAGGTATTAATTCCATGCTTTTGTGTGGTTAGGCTCAAGAGAAGCTCTCCCATCTAGAAGTGGTAGTGAAATCCACAAGGGAGGAGACAATTGAAAGAGCAAGTAGTGAATAGCTAACAAGGTAGTTCTCTCCACTTCCTTTCATGCATAATTGTGTGTTTACATTGTCTTGCTTGTGTGTATGAACGATATGAGCTATGAGAAGTGTGTTAGCATGATGATGTGTTATGAATTGAAATGATGATTTATATGCTTGTTTTGGTTTGCTTGAGGAAATGGAAAAGCCAATAACCCTATAGCCAAGGTGAGGATGAGCCAAACCCCTAAGTTGGTTGAGACAAGAGTAAAAGGTCTCCCAAAAGTGAGGTTGACTCCCAAAGAGTAAGGGTTGAGTCTAAGGACCTCTAAAGAATGGGTAAGGCAAATCCAAAGCCACAAGGGAATGGGTGAGGCTAATCCATGTACTTAGCAAGCTTCTAAATGTTATGTGTGGCCTACTCACATGTTGAGAATGTTTTCCCTTATGCATGGCCAATTCATATGTTTTAAATGTTTTCATCATGGTTTTATATGCTAACATGCCATACATACATAATGAGACTTGTTGCATGCGATATATGTATGATTGAATGAGAGTTGAACTACTGGGATTCCATGAATCTCACCCTCCCTCTCCACCATCCAACCATGCCAGGTGGACCAAGTGAGGCTAGAGATGGGAACCACCACCAAGCATGAGGCTAGGGAAGCTAAGGAAGAATTGTATAAAGGGACTTTTTGCAATATGTTGTATATGAGAATTGTATATGTAAATTGATAATGATGTAAATGATGTAGTCCCTAAGAGTATTTGTAAGATAATGTATGTATGAATGATGAATGTATGAGAATGAAGTCTATGATGAATGAAGAGGCATGTTTTAATGTGAGATGCTTAACTTTAGCATAAGTTATATGGGTGCATAAGTGGGCATGAGATAGTGAGTTTTTCCAATCTAAGTTACTAGAAAATTGAGACATGATTGATGGCCCCTAGAGATGCTTTCTCATGTGCTCAAAGAGTCATAGAAGTAGAAAAACCAAGATTGGACCCTATGAACCCCACTTTTGGCCAAGAAAGGGCCTTCTTGCACATGATGTCATAGATTAGCCATATGACCTCTTCTTGTTATGAGATTTGACATGTAGCTAGATTATGTTTAGAGCTTTCTGGGAAGCTAGAGTTCATGTCATTTAGAGGTCTATAGCATTTTCTATGATTTTTCAAAGTTGACATCAGAAAATCGGATTTCAGAAGACACTGTTCATTTGGTCAGTTTGAGAAACGTGTCATTCGAGGGGCAAACGTAGTCCAATGGCTACGAAATTTTATACATAGAAACTAGATGGTCACAGTGACTTTTAGGAACTGGAAGAACCTCATTTAGAGGTCTAGAGAGGAAGTTATGCAATTTTGAAGTTCCTGCCCAGAATCAGACACCCAACCAGACCCGAAGTACTGTTTCATCGGTTTCCGGGAAATTGGCTTGGTGAACGGATCTGGAGATATTTTTATCCTCTAGCTAACATCCACATATTTTCATAGAGATATAGTTTATGAGCATTGGATTTTTGTGGAATTAGTTAGACATCTTCAAAGTCCATATCAGTAAACTGTGACAGCAAAAGAAGCCCCCTCTGACCAGTGAACGATTTTGATGTCAAACGAAGAGTATGTGAGATATTGAGACTTCTAAGTATTTTTAGAATGAAGTAGACATCTCAAGATTTCTAGAATGACCCAGATCATGCAGTTACGATTTGTCCACATTTAGTTATGGATTTTCAAACTTAGCCCAGAAATGAAGCAAAACCTGCCAAGAACGAAAATGCATGTCTCCAATCCCTTTTTGCTTTCCATGAGTTCAAAGCATATAGTTGGGATTGACATAAGTCTCAATAGTGCAATTGAGCATGAGGATGCCTAGAGAGAGCTCAACCAGTCCATGTTACTTCTAAGTGGATCTCTACCCATACAACATGCCTTAGAGAAAGAGCACCAAGGTAGAGAAATCATCTCCCTTGTAAGCTTAGCATGAGTACATGAATATGTGGGCATGATGGGTATGAGCTAGAGGTTAAGGTGTTACATGACCTTTATGCAATGTCATATAATCCCAGATGGAGAGATCATTCGAATTTGAGATATGGCAGTGGGTCTAACCAACAACAGCAACAACAAATATACAATACTCCTGGCCCAAACAACTAACAACCTTTAAGACAACCCATGTAACAAATGAACAAGTCAGAGCCAAATCTAGAAGATATAGTGAAGCAGTTGGCAACAAATATGATCCAATTCTAGCAGTGAACAGAGACAATAATCCAAAGTTTGGAAACCCAGATTAGCTAACTTGCAACAAATATTAATGAGTTAAGAAGTCAAGGTTCTGGTCAATTACCCTCACAGCTCGTGACCAACCCAAAAGGCAATGTCAGTATAAGAACTTTGAGGAGCAGTAAGCAAGTGAATAGGCCCATCATACCTCCAATATAGGTATCGTAAGAAAAAGAAGGTGATAAAGAATAACAACCCCTTTTAATCTAAGATAATAACAGCACAGAAAAGGGAGAGAATTCCACATACACCAGACCCCTTCCATTCCCCAACCGAATTACATAGTCTAAGAAAATCGCAGAGGCTAAATTAGATAAGAAAATTATGGAGATATTTAGAAAAATGAAAGTAAATATCCCTTTCTTAGATGCAATTAAACAAATTCCAAAATATGCGAAGTTTCTTAAGGAGCTGTGTACACATAAAAGGAAGTTGAAAAGGAATGAGAAAGTTAGCATAGGAAGAAAAATATAAGCTTTGATTCAACCAGCTATGCCTACTAAATTCAAAGATCTTAGCACATTCATCATTTCTTGCACAATAGAGAATACGCAGTTTAATAATGCTATGTTAGATTTAGGAGCTTTCATTAATGCAATGCCTAAGTCTGTGTATTCCTTTTTGCAGATTAGAGAATTGAAGCCTATGGGAGTGATGATTCAGTTAGCAAACAAAAGCACAGCTTACCTTACAAGTATACTTAAAGACATTTTAGTAAGGGTAAAAGATTTAATTTTCCTTACTAATTTTTATATTCTAAACATGGAGGATGATAATATACATAGATATGCAGCACTGATTATAAGTAGACCATTTTTGAAAATTGATAAAATAATAATTAATATGCATGATGGTACTTTATCAATAGAATTTGGTGGTAATGTTATTCATTTTAATATTCTTGATGCCATGAGACATCCTTCAAAAGAATACTTCATGTTGCTTGTAAATATGATTGACTTGTTAGTTGCTAATGCTTTTGTGGACATGGATGTTGAACTTCTTGACATTGTTGAATTTATAGATGCAATTCAATGTTTAGAATATTATGATGGACTTAATAAAAGTATTGCATATTTTGAGATTGATGCATTATTGAATTCTGATTCTACTTTTGATTTTCTTCTTGATTCTATCAATTTCTTTGATATGGTTTCCTCTATTTAGAACAAGTGAAGGCTGCTGTACATTTAAATTCATAAAGATTAGTACCCTCTATATAGCAACCACCTACACTGGAACTCATACCTTTACCTAACAATCTCACATATGCTTTCTTGGAAGAAAAAAAATGAATTACTAGCAATAATAGTATATAATCTTCCACCTAATAATGAAATGCGTTGTTAGGATTGTTAAGGGAAAAGGAAAAAGCAATAGGTTGGACATTGATAGATATTCTAAGAATTAGCCCTTTCATATGTATACACAGAATTTTATTAGAAGAAGGAGCCAAACTAATAAGGCAACCACACAAAAGACTCAATCCTACAATCCTAAATGTCATGAAGAAAAAGGTAATTAAATTACTTTCAGTTAGTATTATTTATCCCATATTTGACAGCAAATGGGAGAGTCCAGTGTAGGTTGTCCCCAAGAAGATTCGCATCATCGTGGTGCCTAATGAGAAGAATGAACTTATCCCTATGAAAGTTCAAAATAGTTAGAGAGTTTGTATTGATTATGGAAAGTTGAATCATACTACTAGAAAAGACCATTTCCCTCTTCCTTTCATAAATCAAATGTTAGAAAGATTAGGAGGCAAATCTCATTATTTTTTTTAGATGGCTTTTCTAGTTACTTTTAGATTCACATTGTACCAGAAGATTAAGAAAAGATTACATTTACTTGCCCATTTAGTACCTTTGCATATAGAAGGATGTTGTTTGTACTTTGTAACACTCTAGGCATATTTTAGCGATGTATGATAAGCATCTTTTCTAATTTCCTTAAACATTACATGGAATTTTTTATGGATGACTTTATTATTTATGGCACCTCCTTTGTTGACTGTTTGATGAGTTTAGAAATGGTTTTAGAAAGATGCATTGAGAAAAATCTGATTTTAAATTTTGAAAAACGTCATCTTATGGTAGAGCAAGGAATTGTTTTAGGCCATATGGTTTTTAAAAATAGCATTGAAGTTGATAGAAATAAAGTAGATGTGATTGCTTCTTTACCTTACCCCACTTATATGCGAGAAGTGCATTCTTTTCTTAATCATGTAGGTTTTTACAAGTCATTCATCAAAGATTTCAGCGAGATTTCTCTATCACTATCTAGACTTCTTCAAAATGATGTAGATTTTAATTTTGATGAGTCATGCAAATTAGCATTTGATGAGTTGAAGAAAAGGCTAACCACACCACCTATCATCCAACCTTTTAATTGGGAATTTTCATTTAAACTGATGTGTGATGCATCTAACTTTGCTATGGGTGCAATTCTTTCCTAAAGGATAAAAAAGAAGTCTTGCATGATCTCTTATGCATCCTACACCTTAGATAAGGTTCAAGCTAATTATACAACTACTGAAAAGAAGCTTTTAGCTGTTGCTTTTGCTTTAGAAAAGTTCTATTTTTATTTTCTTAGTTTTAAAGTTATTGTTTATTCTGATCATGTAGCTTTGAAAGCTCAAAAAGCCTGATGCAAAACCATGACTCATTAGGTCGATGCTACTCATACAAGAATTTGACATAGAAATTAGAGATAAGATTAGAGCAAAAAATCTTATGACTGATCATTTGAGTAGAATATCTCACTCATCAAATTCATCTACTATCAAGGATAGTTTTCCAGATGAGTACTTATACTTGTTACATGGTAAAGATCCCTGGTATGCAGGTATGGTAAATTTCTTAGTTGCTTCTGAATTTCCTACTTATTTTAAAAAGTACCAAATTAATAAACTTAAAAGTGAGGGAAAATATTATGTTTGGGATGACCCTTACTTATGACGCATGTGTAGTGACCAGATTATTAGGAGATATATTCTTGACCATGAGTTTGCATCTATTTTGCATTTTTGTTATACACTTGCATGTGGTGGCCATTTTAGTCTTTAGCATACTGCTAGGAAGGTTCTAGATTTTGGACTATTCTGGTCCACCCTGTTTAGGGATGTATATGCTTTTTGTAAGAACTATACATGATGTTAACAGATAGGTAATATTTCTCATAGAAATGAGATGCCTCAACAACCATTATTATTCTATGAGATATTTGATATTTAGGGTATTGACTTCATAGGACCATTTCCTATCTCTTTTGGTTTCATATATATACTTTTCGCTATTGATTACGTTTCAAAAAGGGTGGAAGCAAAAGCCACTAGGACTGATGATTCTTCTATGGTTGTGGACTTTGTTAGATCTCATATTTTTTGCAAGTTTAGTATACCTAGAGCAATCATCAATGATCAAGGCTCCCACTTTTGTAATAGAAACATGTAAGCCCGCCTTCACAAGTATGAGGTCTTTCATAAAGTAGCCATCCCTTACAACCTAACAGAAATATTTGGAATAAAAGATTGGAGGATGCACTATAGGCTTATTGTACTGCCTACAAAACTCCTATAGGCATGTCACCCTATAGGTTGGTTTTTAGTAAATCATATCACTTACTATTTGAGGTTGAGCATAGAGCCTATTGGGTAGTAAAGAAGTGTAATATGGATCTATCTCAAGCCAATTCTCAAAGAAAATTGCAACTTCAAGAACTTGAAGAGATTTGATTAGAAGCCTTTGAAAACTCTAGAATTTACAAGGAGAAAACCAAGACCGTGCATGATAAGATAATTGAAAGAAAAGAGTTTCATGTTAATGAAGGAGTCTTCCTTTACAATTCTCGCTTAAAGTTGATGTCCGGTAAGTTACGTTCTAAATGGATTGGTCTATTTGTGGTTACTTATGTTTTTTCTTATGGTGCAATTGAGATTATGAATGAATCGACTAACAAGAACTTCACGATAAATGGGCATTGGCTTAAACATTTTATGAGGGATTTTAGGAGCAGATAATGGAGGAACTATATCTTTACAACACTCCATACACTTGAACCTCCCGATTGCATTTTTTTCCCTCCTCTTTTCTTTTCTTGTCTTCTCTTTAATTGATAAATTGGATTGTTGTTACATTAAGGACAATGTAATTATTAAGCGTGCCGAGGGTAGGAATCATCTTATTTTCTTTTTTGGTATTTTCATTATTTTCTTGATTTTTTCAAAATTTTTTTATTTTTAGGTTTCTTCTTTAAAAAAAAAACAAGTTGAAGCAATTTAAGTTTGGAAGTATTTCAACATGATTAGGAATCAATATTGTTTTCTAGAATTCAAGTGAACTCCTAATGAATTTGATTTTAATGGATTGCATGTGGTAGTTTTTAAACCTATGACGATTTTGGACCTTCTATTGTTTCTTTTTTGTAAGAGCATTCACCTATCATAATTTTCATTCTAGAACTTGTTTTAATTCTTAATTGAAATTACATTTGCACAAGCATTCATAAAGATAATTAAGGCATTCTTTCTTCTTCTCTTTTATTGTAAACAAAGCCAAATAGCTATTCTACCTATGTTCTATCCTTTGTTTTTGTTCCCTTTTTGAGCCTTTGATGTTTTCATTTTAACCCTTTAGCCTAAAAAAAATTTTTTTTTCCTACCTTGTTTAGGATACTTCTGATTATTAAAAGCATTATATCTTTGTAGGGTGGATGGATATACAATGCAATTTTACGTCAATATTGAGCCAATTAACTTATTCTCTTTAGAGATGTCTCAAAAAAAAAAGAAAAAAAAAGAAAGAAAATCTTTATGAAATAAAAAAAGAAAATGAATAAAAAGCATAAAAAAAGAAAAAAGGGGAATGATAAAATAAGAAAAGAAAGTTACTTTGATTTTCATTGAGCATGTATTGGTTTATAGTAAATAAGACTTTAAGATGTACATCTACTCCATTCTATGTTCTTTTTTTATTGTTCTTGATAATTTTAAATGTTCACCTTGTGTCTTTTGTTGTGTCTTTAGTTCTTTTGTTTACCATTTGTTTCATACCTTAGCCCTATTACAACCTTGAATAAAAGTCCTTTTAATTTATGTGTTGCTTATGACTTAGTTAATAGAGATTGAAAAGGCATATAAGCCTATGGTAGTGATGTTATAAAAGATTGAATTTGAAAGGAATGCTTAACTTAAACAATTGAGAGGATGGAGAGTAACCACATACTCAGTGAGGAGTTACCACTTTAATTTATTTTTTTTATTAATTGAAATTGCCATGCTACTTGTTCTTCCGTGATTAGCAAGAAAGATTGCATTTGACTGTTGAGTATCTAAAAAACTTGAATTGTGTTTAGCTTGATAGTTTTGTATTTCAATTTTGTTTTTCACTTTTATCTTTTTGTGTTTTGCCCAGAAGTGCTGTAACGAACGTAATTTTAGTAAAATGACGAAATAAGCCGTATAAAAGCAAGTCCTCTGAAATGAGCTAGATAATGTCCCAAAAATTTTGGGTAGAGTCCTAAACTCCTAAAAATGATAATTCTAGACTCAGACAGAAAGAAAAATGGAGCTAGGATGGTGAAACAAATTATGACGAAATGTAATGGCATTTTCATAAATAAGTGCAACTTTTGGAAAAACACATAGGAAGGCTTTTTAAATGAGAAATTTGAGTTGCCCAAGGTTCTCAGAAGCCCCAAAAACTATAGAAAGCCCCAGGAATGGTAAAGCCCTTCCAGTGTACATTTTTCAATAGTGGTGAGCTCGAACTTTGACGGATTCGTTTGGTAAGGTTTAGCTCCAATTTGAGTGATTCCAAAGATATTTTTTTAAATTAAGAACCCAAATTTTATAATGGAAAAGACGGTTCTAAAAAAGAAGTTAACACGAAGCCGAAATGAAATTGCCATTATGAATTGACGAAATTGAAATTTTTGAAAAAGTGAGTTTCTTGAAGCTTCCACACATTTCTCCCTTCTTCTCCCTCTCATATAGCACGACTTTCCTCTGCCCAAAATACAGAAAATGATAGCTTCTGTAGGCACACCAAGAGAAGGAGAAAAGGAGGAGAAAAATTAAGAAAAAAGTAAGAAAAATTGTAGAATTTCATGCTCTTTCTTCTTCTAACCTTGCTCCTTTCCTTTCATGCTTTCTTTCTATGATTTTCTTGAGATGATTGGTTTTGTTTTTGGTCTAGAACTTAGAGGGGCAGTTCAAAAATTTCGAGAAGAGGTAAACCAAGAAGAAGAAGCCTTGAAAGCACACTTGAAACTAAGGTAATTGCTTGTTGTGGTTGCTTCTTCTCCTTGCTCCACGGATGTGTGTATTTTGGCCAAGAATATAATCATATAAGGGGATGATTTTCTATCCAAAAACAAAAGGAGAACTAGGGTTTTAGACCATGAGGAGAGGAACATGACAAGAAATTCCAAGAAAAACTAATGGAAAACAAGATAGAAAAGTGTAGGCTTCTTTAGGATTTTATAAAATTTGATTTTGTGTGAGTAATTCCTTGGCTATTTGAGTATTCCCTTGAGCTCCTAAGACTCTTAGAAAGCCTCCCAAGTGACTCTCCCATCAAGGACAAATCAAGAACTCTATGATCCTTCCATAGTGTGTATATCTCAACCACGCTAGGATAATTAAGCTAGGGAGTGTTTTAATTTGTTCTAGCCTTGGTATAGGACTTTATATGATGTTAGAAGATAGGAGAAACCATTGAAAAAAATTTAGGAGCCATAGATTGGAAGATGGGACAATGTTGTCTATAATAGTGCTTTATGAAGTAACTTGATTCTAAGCTTGTGTGAATGATTGTGTGAGGGCTCCAAGGACTTTGAATGAGGCCAAGAGGCCTAGAAATGGAAAGAGATGGGAGCCTAGAGCTTGAATTGTGTAGATTTCTTCAATAGGCCATTTATAGAACTATTATGCCACTTATAGAACCAAGTGTGTGTTCAAGAGTGAGTTTAGTGTCTTAGCTTACTTTAAGTGTGTAATTGTATGTTGTTTATGGTGTCTAGTCCAAGAGAACATCCACCCACCTAGGTGCACTTGTAAGGCTAAAAAAAGGGAAGGAAAAGATCAAGAAAAGCTTGCATAAATTAAGGTATTTCTCGACCTCATTCTCCAGGGATTCTTGAGTGCATATGTGTGTCATTGTATGCTTATGTGTGTTCTTGTGACTTGATGATATGCCACTTGATGTATTGACATTACACTAGTACCAATGTGTTTCCTTAAATAGCCTTGGTTGTGGAAAAAGCTCATAAGGGTGAGGTAATGTCAAAAGTCCCTTAATGAAGGTGAGGAGATGCCAAAAATCTTATGGCATGGGTGAGACTAGGCCAAAAGCCTCTTGGAAAGGCAAGGCCAAGTCAAAAGTCCCTAGGTGAAGAGTGGGGAAAATCCAAGTCCTAGAAATATGGTAAGGTAAAACCAAAAGTCCCTAGAGCATGTTCTTAGCTTGAATGTGAATAAGTGGCATGGAAATTGTGACTTTGCATACTTTATGGTTACCAAACCTTCCATACATATGCTTTGATGTGTATATGTCATGAATGTATATGTGAATGGGTGTATGAGCTATTGAGATTCAAGGAATCTCACTTCCCTTCCCCTTTCCATCTTGATATGTCTAGGTGGCTCCCAAGATACAAGGAAAGCAAGCCAAGAGCCTTGAAGAGTTACAATTAGAATATTTTGTTGTTCTCTTTGTGTATAAATGTCAAAGTGAACTTGTACAAGTTATTTTTGTAACGTAAGACCTTAAGCAAATCTAATATGATGTATGAATGTT
Source organism: Erythrophleum ivorense (assembly GCA_026724425.1). Taxonomy (NCBI): domain Eukaryota; kingdom Viridiplantae; phylum Streptophyta; class Magnoliopsida; order Fabales; family Fabaceae; genus Erythrophleum; species Erythrophleum ivorense. Next base: position 12,534,344 of record JAIUCV010000012.1, on the reverse strand, counting down.
ATGTAGCCCATGTGTGACATTAAATCAATGCAAATGTAGAATTTGGCTTCTTTAATAGTTTATGTGTGTAGTGCATTAATGGATGTGGGATGGCCAAATTAAGATGCATGAGGTTTGGGACCACTTGGACCCACATAAGTCATAATTGTGCTTTTGAACTTGCCCACGAGGAGCCAAACCATTGGAGAGACCATTTGGACAAAGTTGACCCTTCACATGAAGCAAAATTGACCATTTGAGTGAGCTATGTCACTTTCTATCCAAATGAGCTTTTCTTGATTTGAAATTTGTCATGCATCTAAAGCTTGTTGAGAGATTTTTAGGAAGCTAAAGTGTAGAATTTTTAGAGGTCTATGAAATATTTGGCAAATTTTTGAATTTGGCTGAAAAACCAAAATTTGCCACTGGTACTATTTATATGGTCTGAATTTTGTTCTTCATCATTCATGGGGTAAATAATGTCCAATTGTCATAAAATTTTACAGAAAGAAACTAGACCTCTCCAGTGACTTGTGCCAATTAGAAACACATCATTTGGATGTCTAGAGAGAGAGATATATTAATTTTTGAAGTTGCTGTCTAGTATCAGGCACACTATCAAACCCATGGTACTGTTTGATTGATTTTTGTAGTCTAAACATTCTTGGATTGGTATAGAACTATTTTTCCCATCTATTTAACATCTGTAGCTTTCTAAATTGGTATAGATTACATGGATTATATTTTGGTAGAATTAATTATGAGTTTTCAAAATTTATATCAATAAGCTGTATTAGATTTCAAGACAACTCGACCTCCCTATCTTTTCCATTGTCAAACATAGCTCAGATAAGGTTTTCATGGTTGGGACTTATTTTTAGCGTAAATTTGACATCCATAACTTTTCAAAAAGTTATGGTTTGTATGATTTTGATTTTTTTACATTTAGGTATAATTTTTCAAAGTTACCTCAAATTTTGCCACCCTAGAACCCGAGGCAAAACGTGATTCTTTGAAGTTTTTGACTCTTGATCCGTGGTTTTTACTAAGTTTTGGGAATGTTATGATTTGTATGAATGGAAAATAATTAGAGAATGTTGTTGGTAAGTTCATGGGGTGCCAGAGATGCAAAATAAAAAATTTATCTGCTACGCAACGTAATTTAATTCATTATTTTAATGCATTTTGTTAGGATTTCTTTAAAGAATTGTATAATCCCACTTGCACATGAGAGGATCTATGTTAGAAATAATATGGTATTACAAGTGCAAAAGCTTAAGTGTGGGAGAATTTGATATTTTGACATTATTATATTTTATATTTTCAATATTTAGTTTTATTAATAATTTATAGTGGCTAATTAGATGATTTTGGGGTTATTTTTATATTAAGTGGGCTAAATTTAGATTAATAGACTTTAAATGCATTTTTATTATATTTATCCAACGGAGGCCCAATTATTTTTATTTGTGTTTTACAGGTTAAAAGATTCCTACTGGGATTTGGATATTATCTTATCAAGTCACAAAAGGATTAGGATATTATTTTATTGCTACTTCTAGATTAGTATGGGATTTCTTTAATTTTGGACGGTTGGATGCACGCAGCTCATCTTATCCTTGGATCTTTCTTGAGGAAGAAGCCAACATCATTTATATAAAGAGAAATAGACATCACCATATAACACAATCTATCTTCCCTACTTCTCATTTTTGTTTTCATCTTTTTCATGGCTTTCTATTTTTTTTTGGTGATCAATCTAGAGTCTGAACTTGGTAAGAAACTTAAGTCTATATTTGTATAGAACTTGGGTTGAATTTTGATTTTAAAAGTATTTCATTTTTGTGTAATTATTATTATTTTGGTTAGATGATTTTTGTTGCATGAATTTTGATTCATTTGATCTATTTGAGAACGTGTTTTGATTCAATCGATTAATTAATCAAATAAATTTATTCTAAACCATGTAAGGATTCTGTGTGTATCTTTGGTCAAGTGCAAAATAGTTTGGCTTCATGTTGTTGGCAAAAGTGCAGTTGCGTTCTAATTAGCAATTTGAACTAATTAAAATCCTAAACGGTAGTTTAGGAACATTAATAAAAAATAACCAGAGGATAAAAAATTAAACTCGAGATATTTTTTAGGTGACACGAATAGGAAAATATCAAGGGAAGAATTCTGGATTAGTTATGTATCATTTTAATTGAGTTTCATTTTCATTAATTAATTTGCTATTCAGTTTAATTAGTACGACTTTATATTCGAACCCTTAATTATTATAATTTCAATTTTGTTCCTAAATTAATTGATTTGATTAATAACTCTATGGAAAATGACTTGGTAGGTATTATACTACAAACTAGTGAAATTTACTAATCTTGGCTAGTTCGATAACTGTAAGTACATAGTATTTTCTTTATCAAGCATCAGCCCTTTTGAAGATTGTTCTTAGGTATGGATATGATCAGCTTAAAGTAAAGATTGAAGACACACTTAAAATAACCTTTATGACATGTTACAACCATTATGAGTTCCTAGTCATGCTATTTGGATTAACACATGGCTTTACCATCTTTATAGATTACATGAATAGGATCTTTAGGCCATATTTTGATCTATTTGTAGTAGTGTTTATTGATGATATTCTTGTCTACTCAAGGAGTAATGAGGAACATGAGGAGCATCTTAGGATAGTTCTTTAAGCCTTGAGGGGGATCAATTGTATGCAAAATTTAGCAAGTGTGCATTTTGGTTGCCAGAGGTAAAGTTTCTAGGTTATGTGATATCGAAACAAAGGGTAACGATAGATCTTAGTAAGGTAGAAGCAATACTAAATTAGAAGAGGCCCAAAATAATAATTGAAATCCATAGTTTCTTCGGGCTAGTGGTTACTATAGAAACATTATTAAGGAATTTTTTTGGTTAGCAATGCCCTTAACTAAGTTGACTAGGAAGAACCAATCTTTTGTGTGGGATGCCTTTCAGGAATTTAAGAGTAAATTAACCTCTGCACCTATGCTAGTGATACTTAACCTTAAAGAAACCTTTATGGTCTATAGTGATGTATCTAAGGAGGGATTGGGTTGTATTTTAATGCAACAAGGTAGGGGTGATAGATTATGTCTCTAAGAAACTTAGACCTCATGAGGAGAATTATTTCAACTATGATCTAGAGTTAGCTACTATGGTTTTTGCCTTTAAAATTTGGAGGCACTATCTCTATGATGCATAGTTTTAGGTCTATAGAGATCACATAAGTTTAAAGTATTTGTTTGATAAAAAAGAGCTTAATATGAGGCAAAGAAGGTTGATAGAGTTTCTTAAAGATTATAACTTTTCCTTGAAGTATCATCCAAGAAGGGTAAATATGGTCACCAATGCCTTAAGTAGAAAATCTATTCATGTGACAATAATGATGCCTAAGGAGCAAAAATTAATGGAAAAGTTGAGAGATTTAAATTTATCCATTACTGTACATCTTAGTAGCCTTCTTTTAAGTGAGCTAAGGATAGATAGTGACTTTAGGAGGAGAATTAGAGAGGCTTAAGAGTTAGATCAACATTTGGGTAGGATTATAGAACAATTTTGGAGCAGAGAAGTTAAAGACTTTGATTTATTTGAGGATGATTTATTAAGATATCAGGGTAGAGTGCGCATATCTAAGAATGAGGAGATAAAAAGTTTAGTGCTATTTAAGGCGTATAAGAGTAGGTACACCATCTATTTGGATATCATTAAGATGTATAAACACCTTAAGAAAAGTTTTTAGTGGCCTAGAATAAAATTGGACATAGTGGATTATGTTGCTAAGTGTTTATTTGTCAGAAAATTAAGATTGAGCACTAGAAACCCACAAGTTTGTTACAACCTTTAGAGATTTCGAAATGGAAATAGGATAATATATTTATGAATTTTGTGATAGATTTGCTTAGAACCTCCTCGAGTTATGATGCTATTTGGGTGATTATGGATAGGTTAACAAAGTCTACCCATTTTCTACCTACTAAAGCCTCTTACCCTTTAGATAGACAAGCACAACTTTATATCCATAAAATTGTGAGGTTACATGGTGTCCATAATAACATTGTGTCAAATAGAGACCCCAAATTCACATCGAAGTTTTGATGGTCTTTATAGAAAGCCTTAGGCAGAAGCCTTAATTTCAGCACAACCTACTTAGATGGACAAACTGAGAGAACCATTCCAACCCTTGAGGATATGCTTAGGACTAGTGTGATGGAATTAAAAAGGGAATTGAGATGTGTATTTTCCTTTAGCTAAGTTTGCATACAATAATAATTATCATTCTATTATTCAAATAGCACCATTTGAGGTACTTTATGGGAGAAAGTGCATTCACCCTTATATTGGGCAGAACTTGGTGAGAGGAGCCTCTTAGGTCTTGATGTCGTAGATTAGACCATCCATCAAATTGAACTCATTAAGAAAAAATTGTTATTTACTCAGAGTAGGTAAAAAAATTATGCAGATAAAAGGAAGAGACCTTTAGAGTTTGAGATTAAAGACCATGTGTTCCTTAAGGTTGCTCTGATAATAGGCATAGGGCATTCTATTAAATTAAAAAAGCTAAATCCTTACTATCTTGGTCTTTTTTAAATCCTTGAATGGATAGGACCTGAGGCCTATAAAGTGGCATTACCTCCTAATTTGGCCCAATTACATAACATGTTCTTTGTATCCTAGTTGAAAAAGTACCACTCAGACCCTTAACATGTCATTAAGCATGAGAATATGCATATACAAGATAACTTGTCTTATATGGTTGAGCTCAAAAAGAATAGTGGATTCAAAAGCCAAACAAATGTGTCATAAGAACATCATCTTGGTGACAGTGGTATGAAAAGGAATAACTTTGGATGAAGCTATATAAGAAATAGAGGAAGTGATAAGGAAAGATTATCCAATACTTTTTGAGTAAGGTACATTTAATTTTGAGGGAAAAATTTGTAACATCCAATTATTCTAAAATAGCTTGAAACTAACCAATTATAAAAGAAAGTCCCCTAAATAGAAAGATTTGAGGCCAAATAAAATTAAGGTAATAATTTATACCCCTAAAAATGAGAATATGAAGCTTAAGATGCCTAAAAATATAAGCTAGAATAGTTAACAAAAATTGGGAGAGAAGGTAATGACATTTTTGTAATTTAGGATAACTTTTAGAAAACTCTAAGGAGGGATCTTTAAATAAAAAATTTGAGTTTCCTGAGATTCTTAGAGGTCCTAAAAACCATAGAAACCTTTAAAATCGTTTAAACCCCTTTGGTATACAATTTAGAGCGTTGGTTGACCAAAACTTTGACGAATTTGTTTAGAAAGATTTTTAATCCAATTTGGGTAAAACCAAAGGCATTTTATGAATTAGAGGACCTAAATTTTATGATGAAAAAAATGATTCTTAAAAAGGAGTTGAAATAAGCCTAAATGGGAAGAAGCAAGAAAAGGGGACAAAATGAGAATTTTAAGAAGTGTTTTAATCCACCTTTTTGCTCTTAAAACATGCCCCACCCTTGCTCCTTCTCTTAATTAATGTTTTGCTGGTTTGAAATAGAACCTAAGTCAGCTCCAAGAGATGCACAAGAAGGAGAGCAAGGGAGGAAGAAAAGCCAAGCAAAAAAGTAAGAAAATAATCATTTTTCTCATGTTACTTCCGTTGCTAAATTTATCCTCCTTTTTCTCATCTTTTTTCCTATGATTCTGATGAATGAATTGGGGTTATTCTATGGTTGGTTCAGCAAAGAGAAGGGAAAGTTTGAAGGAGAGCTTAGGAGCTTTGGAAAGCACTTAGGACAAGCTAGAAAACAAGGTGAGAACCATGGCCTTTCTTGTATCTCCTTGCTTGTTCTTCTTAGGTGTTAATTTGATCAAACCTAGGCCCACTTAAGAGGGAAAGAATTTAGGTCTTAGCAAGGTAGGAATGAGGATTTTAAGGCATGAGAATTAGGAATAAGAAGTTGGAACTAAAAGGGAAGCCTTAGAATTCAAGTTGTTCTACTTAGTGATTTTGTTGCACCTAGCCATTCTTGAAGCTTTCTAAGGATAGTCTAGCTCATGTATGAGTATGTAAAAGATCATAAGACATCTAGGAAGCTTCACAAGTGCCAATCCCCTAAGAAAAATTAACAAAACTCCATAGGCTCTCATCCTTCCATATGTCTTGGCTAAGCGAGAAGCAAGCACCTAGAGAGATTTTGCTTTTAATTCTAAGGATAGGAATGGCCTAGATATGATTAGTAAACACTAAGGAAACCATTGGTTTGAATTTAGAAGCCATGGTTTATGAGATGGAAGTTTATGGTTCATTTTAAGGCATAAAGAAGCAACTTGTGTTTAGACTCCTTGAAATGAGTTGGAGATGACTCTAATGAGTTTAATTGAAGTCATATGACTTATATTGAATGAGAAATTAGAGACAAGATCATGAATTCTAGAGATTGCTTCATTATGCCCTTTTATGGAACCATATTGAAGTTAATCAATAAAGTAAGCATGTATAGAGTTTAGGTGAAGCTAGAATTGGTTCTAATGATTGAATTGTGTCTTATTTGATGTATCAAAGCCAAGCAAACCAAAATCCCCCTAGATGTAAGTGTGTGGCCAAAAAAGGGAAGTTAGAAAGTAAAGGAGAAAGTTGTGTTTCTTAGCTCAAGGTTACTCTCTAACCTTTCTTGCATGTATTTCTTGGATATTTGATTGTCTTTGGATGTTTGTATGTATGTTTGAACTATAAGATATGTCTAAAGCTTTTGATTTAGTATTTTGATTTAGTATTTTGGTACCATTGTGCTCCTTAAATGGATTTTGAATACAAAATGGCTTGATGGGTATGGTTATGCAAAAAGCCTCTTAAAATTGGTGAGGATGAGTCAAAAGTCTCTAAGAATGGGTGGGACAAAGCCAAAAGTCTGAAGAAAGAGTGAGACAAAAGTCTCAAGAAAGAGTGAGGCTAAGTCAAAAGCTCCTTAAAGTGGGTGAGGCAAATCTAAAAATTCCAAAGAAATTGGGTGAGGCTAGACCAATATCCTTTAGAGCCTATATTTGGTTTATATAAACCTATGTGATATGGAAATATGCCTATGCATATTTTTAGAAGTTTTTATGACATTCTTGCATTCTTTGACTAGAAAACATGCCATGTATATATGCTTGAAAAAGTAAAAAAGCTATTGGAATTCTTTGAATCTCACTCTTCCCCATATTATATTTAACCATGTCTAAGTGAGGTAAGTGGAGCAAGAAATGGAGGCCAAACATCTTGAAGAACAAGACTTTAACAATAGAATAGAAAATTAGACATTTTGATATCAAAGTTTGTAACCATATGATATATATATGATGTAGACCCTTGAGCATATTTAAATGTATGTAACTATGATGTATATATAATTTTGAAGTCAAATGAATGAGTATGTGAGAATTTGACATCATGGAGCCTTGATTCATGTATGTATAAAGTCATGTAGAAAAGTGGTTTTGAGATGTATGATGATTTGGACCATTGGGGATGCTTTCATAAGCTGTGTTTATGCTTTTAGTTGTGCTCAAATGGTTGTGGAATGATTAGAAGATCATTTGGTACAATTTTGACCCCTTTGTAGTTCCAAAATTTACATAATCTTGAGCTAAACCATAAACTGACTAAATGGATGATTTTATGCATGAAATTTGGCATGATTATAGGTCTCATCTAGAGCTTTTAACAAAGCTAAAGAGTACCTAATTTGAAATTCTAGAGAATTTATTATGAATTTTTAAAGTTGGCTAAATTATGCATAATTGTCTTAATCATTGTTCATATGGTTAGTTTGCATTTCTATGTCATTAATGGGTCAAATGAAGTCCAATGTAATACCTTATTATCTCTAACATTAATCCTCTTATGTGCAAGTGGGATTATACAATTCTTTAAAGAAATCCCAAGAAAATACATTAAATAATGAATTAAATTGTGTTGCGTAGCGGATATAATTTTTCATTTTGCATCTTCAAGACCCTATGAACTCACCAACAAGATTCTCTAATTATTATTAGCACGAACCATGAATCGAGTCAAAAACCCAAAATAATTGCATTTTGCCTTAGGTTCCAGGGTGGCAGAATTTGAGTCAACTTTGAAAATCATAACTAAATGTATAAAAATCAAAATCACATAAACCATAGCTTTCTAGAAAGCTCTGGATGTTAAATCTACAATAAAAATAAGTTCTAATCACAAAAATCCCATCTAGGACCATGTTTGATAATAGAAAAGGTAGAAAGGTTTGGCTGCCCTTTGATACTGATACAAATTAATGATATAAACTTTGAAAATTCATAACTAATTTAAAAAAAAAATCCAATACATGCAATCTATACCAATTTAAAAAGTTACAAATGTTAACTAGGGGAAAAAAATAGTTCTAAAGCATTCAATTAGACCCAAAAATTAATCAAACAACACCACGAGTTTGGAGGTGTGCTTAGAGCAAAATAACAATTCAAAAATTCATATCTTCCTTTGTAGATGTCCAAATGAGGTGCTTCTAGTTGCCACAAGTCACTGGAAAGGTCTAACTTCTCCCTGTAAAATTTTATGGTAGTTGGATATTGTTTGCCTCATGAATGATAGAGAACAGAATTTGGACCATATAAACAGTACCAATGGCAAATTTTGGTTTTTCATCCAATTTCAAAAATTCGCCAAATATTTTATAGAAATCTAAAAATTCTTCCCTTTAGCTTTCCAAAAAGCTCTAGATGCATGCCAAATCTCAGACCAAAAAAAGCTCATTTGGACAAAAAGTGGTATAGCTCACTAAAATGACCATTTTTGCTCCATATGAGGTACCAACTTTGTCTAATTGGCCTTTTTTAATGTTTGGCACTTCTTGGATAAGTTTAAAAGTATGAATATGATTTGTATGAATTATCGAAGTGGTCTTAAACCTCATGCATTTTAATTTGGCTATCCCACACTCAAGAATACATACATCCAAGTATGCACACAAGGGTTCAAATTTCACATTTTCATTGTCTTGGCACCATACAATGTTCATACATCATTCATACATAATATTACATTTGTTCAATGGTTTACAACTCAAAAATATCATGTACACATCCACTTTGGTATGTAGGTACAAGAAAAATTACATAATTGTCAAAGTGTAGCTTCTCAAGACCTTTGGCTTGCATTCTTTGCTTCTTGAACATCACTTAGCATTTCAAGATAATTGAGGGATAGGGAGTGAGATTCCTAAAATCTCAATAGCTCACACTCCCATTAACACACACATTCATGGCATATACACATCAAAGCATATGTATAGAAAGTTTAACAACCATAAAGTGTGCAAAGTCACAATTTCTATGCTACTTATTCACATTCAAGCTAAGAACATGCTCTAGGGACTTTTGGTTTTGCCTCACCCCATTTCTAGGACTTTTGAATTTGCCTCACCCTTGGCCTAGGAACTTTTGGCTTGGCCTCATCCTTCCAAGAGACTTTTGGCCTTATCTCACCTATGCCATGAGACTTTTGGCATCTCCTCACCTTCATCAAGGGACTTTTAGCATTACCTCACCCTTATAAGCTATTTCCACAACCAAAGCCATTCAAAGAAACACATTGGTACCAATGTCATGTCAAAGCATCAAGTGGCATGTTCTCAAATCACAAGAGTATACACAAACACACAAGGACATACATATGTACACAAGAATGCAAGGAGAATGAGGGTGGAGAGCTACCTTGAATTTATGCAAGCTTTTCTTGATCCTTTTCCTTCCTTTTTTTGGTCCCATAAGCACACTTAGGTAGATGTATGTTCTTTTGTCCTAGACACCATAAAGAATACATAATCATATACTTAAAGCAAGCTAAGACACTAAACTCACTCTTGAACACAAAATTTGGTTCTATAAGTGGCATAATGGTTCCATAAATTGCCTGTTGAAGCAACCTTTACAATTCAAGCTCTAGACTCCCATCTCTTTCTATTTCTTGACCTCTTAACCTCATTCAAAGTCTTTGGATCCCTCACACAATCATTTACACAAGCTACAATCAAGTTGCTTCACAAAGCATCGTTATGGACACCATTCTCCTATCTCCCAATCCATGGCTCTTAAATTTTTCCCAATGGTTTCTCCCATCTTCTAACATCATATAAAGTCCTAAACCAAGGTAGAACAAATTAAAACATCCCCTAGCCTAATGAACCTAGCTTGACTAAAACATGCACCATAATGGAGGTTCATGGAATTTCTTGACTTTTCCTTGATGGGGAGAGCCACTTGGGAAGATTTCTAGAGGTCTTAGGAGCTCAATGAAACATCCGAATGGCCAAGAAAACACTCACACAAAATCAGATTTTTCAAAACCCTAAAGAAGCAGACACTTTTCTAACTTGATTTCTATTGGTTTTTCTTACAATTTCTTGTCATATTCCTCTTTCTCATGGTCTAAAACCCTAGTTCTTATCTTGTTTTTGAACAAAAATTCCCTCTCCCATATGGTTCTGGTTTAGGCTGAACAAGCACCAAGAAAAGAGCAACAAGGAGAAGCAACAAGAATGAAGAATTACCTTGGGTTTCTAGCTTCCTTTTGATGCTTCTTCCCTTGCTTGAATTCCCTTTTTTAATTTTCAAAAATTCCCTCTTGTTCTGGACCAAAAACAAAACCAATCCCTTCAACAAAACCATAGAAATAAAGCATAGAAGGAGGGGAGCAAGGTTGGAAGAAGAAAGAGTATGAAAATCTACAAATTTCCTTACCTTTTCCTTGATTTTTCTCCTCCTTTTTTTCCCCTTCTTGTGTGCCTAAGAGAGCAAGTCTTTTTCTGTATTTTGGGAAGAGGAAAGTCATGCTATATGAGCGGGGAAAGAAAGGAGAAGTGTGTGGAAGTTTCAAGAAACACACTTTTTCAAAATTTTAATTTTGTCCTTTCGTAATAGCAATTTTGTTTCAGTTTTGTTTTAACTCTTTTTTGAGAATCATCTTTTCCATTATAAAATTTAGGTTCCCAATTTAATAAAATGCCTTTGGAATCACTCAAATTGGAGCTAAGACCTTACCGAATGAATTTGTCAAAGTTTGGATTCACCGCCATTGAAAAATGTACACTAGAGGAGCTTTACCAGTCCCAGGGCTTCCCATGATTTTTGGGGCTTCTAAGAACCCTGGGCAACTCAAATTTCCCATTTAAAAAGCCTTCCTTTGTGTTTTTTTTTCTAAAAGTTGTACTTATTTATGAAAATACCATTATGTTTCATCAGTTTTTGTCATAATTTATTTCACCATCTTAGCTCCATTTTTCTTTCCTTCTGATCCTAGAATTATCATTTTTAGGAGCTTAGGACTCTACCCAAATTTTGTTGGGACATTATTTAGCTCATTTTAGAGGACTTGCTTTTATACTGCTCATTTCATCATTTTATGAAAATTATGTTCGTTAAATCCAATGCTCATGACATTTTACAGACATAAAATAGACATCATAAGCTTTCTATAACTACTAAGAGAACCTCATTCAAAGCTCTGTAGAAGGAGATATGAGCTTTTTGAAGTTTGGGTTTAGTTGCAGGATGTATTAGTGATTCGATGTACTATTTCATTAAATTTCATAGGGCAAACCTTATTGTTTTGATCTAAAATTTTTATGGTAGTTAGAGGACATAATGGTATAATTTGCATAATTTTGATTTTTCTAAAATTAATTATGATTTTTCAAAATTCATATCAGATTATGGAATTCTTGGAAATTGCCAAATGAGATTCCATTTCATGTTGCATGGCTTGAACACAAGTTTTGAGCTTCAAATTGGGATGGATTTCTTTTATTGAATACATGTATTATGGATGGAAAATAAATATGGTAGGCTCATATGGTCCATTTAGCTACTAATGAATTAATTGGGCTTTTAATGACAGTAAAATCCGCTACCAAAAGTGCTTAAATTATGAAAATAAATCTTATTGACCAATTGTGATGTAAAATTATTGCTAGCTATGTATGGTGTGACAAAATTTTTAAAAGGAGGAGAGAATTTAACATGCCAAAATTAAGCAGAATTATGGAGAATTAAGAATTTAATTTAGGGAAAACAAGGAATTATTATGAGAATTTTGGAATAAAATTATGAAAAATTATAATTTTGACCATCTTGAGGCAAATAATAATTATTGACTGAAAATAAATTTAATAGTAGATTTGGAGTTGATTAAGGAAAAATTAATTAAGTGGAGGTGAAAATTTAATTTTAGGCTCCATAATTAATTTATTTATGCTAGGAACAATTTATAGAAGTTTAATTTAAGTTTTAACTAAACCTAACCTATTTTGGAGCTACTTGACCATGGCCCAACACTCAATTATGGGCCCAATTAGACCAAAAGAGGCCTTTGGTCAGCCATTATCCCATAAAACCCTAGAATTAGTGCTACACTCCTTTTTATTCAATTGAAGTGTTTTTAGCCAATAGAAATACATAAGGAAAAACACACTAGAAAGGGCGGCTAGGGTTCTTCATCATTTTGGTTCTAATTTACACACATAAAGGAATATTTAGCTAAGATAAGTTATACAAAAGTTGGTCATCTCACATTCCTCTTTATTTTGGTCTAATTAGTTCTTTGTTTTGTGTATTTTCATCCAAACCCTAAATCTAAAAAGTTGGTATTGTGATGTTTCTTTCATGATTTTTGTAACTTGAGGCTAGAAGAATTATTAGGTAAGTATTTTCCACTATTTTGATGTATTATTATGTTGGAAATTGGCCCTTAAGACTAATTTTTATGTAGCGTTCTTTTAATTATGAAATTTCAAGGTATTAGAGCAACACATTGTAATTTCTAGGTTTGAAGGGCTCAAATCCATATTTTGAACTCATTGGATCTTGAATAAGTGTTTTTTAAGTAGTTCTTAGTGATTGGAATAAATGGGTATATGATTATTGTAGTAAATGATGACTAAAAGTTACATTTCAGTTGATTTAGGATATTAAGAGTGTTGTTACATTTGTTGGTAGCTCTTAAGGATTTGACAACTAAGTGAAGTAATTAGGGGTTTTAATTTCATGTTTATATTCATATTAATCTTATATTTGTTGCACTTATATGTTTTCTATGAAAAGTGATTAGTTTGACTACTTATTGTTTTAGACCATAATCATATCCTTAGTGGGGTTGTGATCATGCTTCCACCCATACATTATGCCATGATCATGCACTGCATCGTGATTGTACTCATTAGAATGCATTGAGCTGTGAATGTACTCAATAGGGAGTTAGTGTAACATTTCGTCCCTCCATAAATGTGAGAAACGCAATGTTCGGTTTCTCTATAAACGTTAGAAATTGGCCAAATAGAAAAGGAAGTCCCAGAGATAGAAGGAATTGGGGCCAACTAAAATTATGATAAAATTTTAAATATTAGAAAATGAGGATTTAAGGTTTAAGATGCCCAAAAACTAGAGTCAGAAGAGCTCAAAAAATTTTATCGAAGAAAGTAGAGGCATTTTTGTAATTTTTGGAAAATTTAGAAAACTCATAGGAGGGCTTTTTAAATGAAAATTTAAGCTTTCCAAGGTTCTCAAAGGCCCTGAATACCATGGGAACCCCTAGAACAATTGAAACTCCTCCGATGAGCGATTTCGACTGTCGGTTAACTGAAACTTTAACCGAATAGTTTGGAATGGTTTTAGATCCTTTTTGAGTGATTCCAAAGGCAATTCTTATGATTAAGAGCCTAAAGAATATGATGGAAATGATGGATTTCAAAAAGGAATTGAAATGAGCTGAAACAAATAAAACTATGAAGAGGGACTAAATTACAAATTTTAAAAATTACTTAAATGAATCCCTAGCTTATAAAAGCGTCCCTTCTCTACTCATATCTCCTCACCCACTCTCTCACACGTTAAAACAAAATTAAGAAGGGCTAAGAGTGGCGCACAAGAGGGGAGGCCAAGGAAGGAAGAAGAAGCTTTGAAAAGTGTAAGTTTTAGCTACTTTTTCCTACTCCTTGCCTTGTTAAACTTCTTCCCCTTTTCTTCCTCTTCCTTCTCGTAGTTTTGGTATTTAATTTGGTGCTATTTTGGGGGCAGAATAGAGGGGAATTTCAAAATTTGAGGGAGCAAGCCAACCAAGTGGAAGAACAAGCCAAAGGAACCAAGAAAGTAAGGTAAAATCTCCATTCTTTGGTAGCCTCTTCCTCCCCTTCACCCTTATAGATTTCGTTCAGCCAAAGGCCCATTCTTTAGGGGCTATGCTCTGTCCAATTCATGGAGGGATTAGAGGTTTTAGATGGCAAGGATTAAGAAGGAACTAATAGAATCAAGAAAGGAGCAGTAGGAAACAAGATGGAACCATTAGGGATCCAAATGCTCCCTTGGAAATATGATTTTATATGAATGTTCTTAGGCTTAATTGAATGTTTAAACATACTCCTAAGACCCCTAGAGAGATTCCCACATGCACCTCCCATCCAAGAAAGCAAAGAAATTGCAAGAAAAACTAATGAACTCTAAGTAAAAAAAGTGTAGTACATTTGAAGGAATTGTAAAAATTGATTTGATTCATGCATTCCCTAGCATATGTGAGTGTTTGTTTGAGTTCTTAAGACCACTAAGAAGCCTCCCAAGTGGCTCTCCCATCAAGGAAAAAGTGAAAACCCCTTGAACCTCAAATGCTTCCATAATGTTGGCCTAGGACAGATGGAGGGGTTAGAGAGTGTTTTAATTTATTTTAGCCTTGGTTTGAGACTTCTTATGATGGAAGGTGGGAGGAACCCTTGGAAAAAATTTAGAATTGCTAGAAATTAATTTGGTGCCTTAGGTTCCATATTATGACCTAAAGAAGCAACATGATACTAGGCCCTTTGTTTTAATGATGTGATGACTCCAAGAGGTTTAAAAGGAGTCAAGAATTATATTTGAAAGGAAATAATGAGGCCTAGAAGTCCCTTGAGGGGTGTTTCTTCATTAGGTGCCTTTATGGACTATAATGGAGCTTATAGAGCAATCTAGAGTTTAAGCAAATTGTGTAGCCTTAGAATATATTTCATGAACCTAATTGGCTCCCATAAATTGTATCTAGGCCAAGAGAAACCATCTCCACCAATTTGTGGGTGTGTGGCCAAAAGAGGAAGCTTGAATCCTAAAAGAAAAGTGTGTGATTGTACACAAGGTAGCTCTCTCCACCTTCTCTCATGCATGGATGTGTGTTTAGCTTGTTTTAAAATGTGTGTATGTGTATTTTCAAGTTATGAGCATGCCTTTATATGCTATGATCCTTGAAGCCATGTTATATTTTCTAATGAGTGCATGATGTTTGTATGAGTTTACTTGAGTGTGAAGAGGTCAAGAACTCTTTCCTTTGGTGAGGATGAGCCAAGAACCCTTGAGCTTGGTTGAGACAAAACAAAGAGTCTTCCAAAAGCAAAGTGGGCTCCTAAGAGTATGGTTGAGTCCAAAGTACTCAAGAAATGGGTGAGGCAAGTCCAAAACTCATGAGGAGAAGTGTGAGGCCAATCCAAACACTTGGTGAGCTCTTGAATGATTTGTATGAGTTGTTCACATGCCAAGTTTGCTTTTAAAATGTCTATGGATTTTATTTTCTCCATGCATGTATTTGTAAAGCTTGCTTGCACATATTATGTATGATTGAATGGGAAATGAGCTATTGATATTCTTTGAATCTCATTCCCTCCTCTCCAATGATCCAACATGCTAGGTAGACTAAGTAACTATGGTGAAGGGAGCCAACATCAATGAAGAAGGAAGAATGACAAGTATATGTCTAGCTTTAGCCATTTTGAAACCATAATTGTGTCTCTTAATGTATATGATGTTGTAAATGTGTTATGAACCTTGAGACATGTATAAATATGCAATTATGTGATGTTTATAACTATGGATATGATGTATGAGTTCTAGAATACAATTTGAGTATGTAATGCAAAATTATGTAATTTGGAAGTTTGATGTAAATGTGCATAAATGTGGGTGAGAAGACCAAAATGAGATGTATAAGGTTTGGGACCATTTGGAAAGCTCACACAAGTCTTAAATGTACTTTTAGACTTGCCCAAAAGGTGTCAAGACCAAGGGAAATCCATTTGGCAACTTTGGTACCCTATATGGAGCTAAAATTGACTATTATAGAACCCTAAGTCACTTTTTGGCCAAATGAGTTAGTCTTGATTTGAGATTTGGCATGACATTAGGTATCATTAAGAAATTTTTAGGAAGCTAAATATTATAATTTTTGGAGGTCTACAGAATATTTAATGCTTTTTCAAAATTGGCAATTTTCATGGTTTGTGGTATGTGTACTGTTTACATTGGTAGATTTGTATTCTGTGTCATCTGATGGGCAAATGGTGTCTAATGACTGTGAAATATTACACACATAAACTATAGGTCATAAGCTTTCTGTGGCCACTGAGATCACCTCATTTGGAGGTCTGAAAAAAGAGTTATGCATTTTTGAAGTTGGCTGTCAGTAATAGTGGCACCCCAGGAGTTCAATCACTGTTCCATAGATTTCCAATGGCTAAACGTATTTGTTTCATTCTAAAATTATTTTTAGCATACATATAACATTTTTATCTCTCCATAATGACTGAATTTGTGTAATTTATATTTTTATAGAATTAGTTATGAATTTTAGAAATTTGTATCAGTAATCTGAAACAGCAGCCCAAGCAACAGCGACCTCTGGACCTTTTCGGATCTCAAACATCCTTTGTGATGAATTTTATACTCTAAAGTATTTTTATCATGAATTAGACATTCCAAGGTTTCCCAAATGACCAAGAACACATGATTTCAATTTTTTTAGATTTAGTTATAATTTTTCAAAGTTTGCCCAGAAATGAGGCCAATTCTGGCTGAGTATGAGTCTTCATGTTCTATGCCCCATTTCGGTTTTCATGAGTTGTACGCATAATTTTGAGTTGTAAATAAGTTTTAATGATGTAATTAAATAAGAGGATACATAATATAAGCTCACACGGTCCATGTGACACTGAAATGAAGTTTTAGATATGACAAAACACAAAGAAAAGTCCAATTTCCCTTGCTTTTTCTTATGGGATATCTATATGATTCATGCAATTATACTATTCAAAAGCATGAGATGAGCTAGAATTATGGTGTTACAGTTAGTGTTGTGATCATGCATTTTCCTTCTATTGTTGGCCATTAATATGTTATATGTGATTGGTAGTATGGGATAATAGTCACTGGTAGTCAAATTAATTCATTTGCTAATTTATATTGATGCTTTTGATATTTATCTCTATATATAGCATTTATGTTAATAATATGATATATATTAATGAAATTTCCTTTGGTTATTGAGATTCGCATCTCACTTCTATTATGGGCTAATAATTTCAGGTGAAAGTTTTTTGGCTAAGGACAAAGAGAAGCTAGTGGATGACCATTCCTAGTCTAAGGCCTTGTGTGGAACTTTTGCACGTAGACATTTTAATTAGTGTAGATGTTTTTTGTAACTTATTTTGTATAACATCATGATACATTCATATTGTCAAGTGTAGATATTTTGATGTATTGTAACTTGGGGTAAACCTTAATGGGTTAGGCTTTAATTTATTTTGAATATAATGTGATTATATATGACTAAGCAAATATGATTGATATGAATTTATGAAGTTTGCTTTATCAAACAAAGGGTATGGTTATGACATTAATTTGTACTTTTAGTCTTGATTTTACTATGTGAATTTTTCTACTGTCATACATGCTTCATGTGTGATTGAGGGATATGCTATAACACCATACTTCTAACACTCAACTCATGTAATTTCCATGCCTCATCTCATACTAGTTCTACGAGAAGCAACATAATGGTATTGGAAATCATGAATGAGTTGCATTTTGCCATGGGAAAAATTCCTCATTCAGAGTCTCGTGGGTCATATGGACTCACCCATCTTATCCTTATATTTAAATATACAAATGCAACTCATAACAAGCTCAAGAAGTGGCCTATACCTCGAGCAAAGGGAGTAGATATACAAAATTCACTGATGCAGCCTCGGGTAGAATTTTAGATTCTGGGCTTGAACTTTGAAAAATCATAACTAATTATCAAAAATTGAAATTAGGAATACTATACTATTATAGAAAGCTACAAATGTTTAGTTTATGCTAAAAATAAATCTAAACCACAAAAGAGGCTATTAGTGACCTGAAACTGATAGAACAGTACTAGAGGTCAGCTGTCATCCCTGGTACTGATTTCCAACTTCAAAAATTCATATCTCTCTTCTCAGAGGTCCAATTGGGGTGATCTCAATGGCCATGGAATTTTTATCATGTATAGTTTATGGCTATAAAATTTTATGAATATTGGACATCATTTGACCCATGAATGATACAGCCCAAGTTTCTGACCATATGAACAGTACCTGTATCAGTTCAACAGAAAAATGGCAATTTTGGAAATTCATAATTAATTCCACAGAGCTCCAAATACTTTGATCTTTAACTTCCCAAAAAGCTCTAGATAAGTACATGTGTACTAAATTTCATGGGAAAATTTGTTCATTTTGGTCAGATATTGACATTGGATTGCAAAATGGCTCATTTTGTGCCATATAAGAGGTTCAAATGGTTCATTTCAAGTTCTAAGGAGACCATAACCATTTGAGCACGTGGGAATACACCAAAATGACATTCTAAACTTGTCTTAAAGGTGCACAAATCCATATTTCTCAAACGCACTCATCCACCTTAGGATATACACAAGATTGCATATGCTAGCTCTTGCCATTCAATACCCAAATCATGCTATCTCATACATTTGGCATCAAATCTGATTCATACATCATAAATTTAGGTAATTACGTATGCTCATATGATTATATAACTATTTCATCATAGGATTACATCATATGTCATATGTATGGCTACAAAAGAGACAAAACTAGGCATTTTCATACACTTTGATGTCAATCTCCTTCTTCTAGGCTTGGTGGCCTCCATTACCTTGCTCAATTGCTCCACCTAGCATGTTAAGACATTGAAGAGGAGGGGATGAG
Organism: Erythrophleum ivorense; assembly: GCA_026724425.1. NCBI lineage: Eukaryota > Viridiplantae > Streptophyta > Magnoliopsida > Fabales > Fabaceae > Erythrophleum > Erythrophleum ivorense. The sequence goes on along the minus strand of JAIUCV010000012.1, from coordinate 12,515,295 downwards.
ATTCAAAGAATCAAAATAGCTCATCTGCCTTTCAATCACACATAAATTATGCAACACAAGCCTTGAAAATGTATGCATGGGCATATAAACATATGTGAGCATGCAAGAAACATTCTTAACATATGAACAAGTCATACATAGCATATATAGGCTTGCCAAGTGAGTGGCCTAACCTATTCACTTATGGATTTTTGACTTGTCTCACCCATTTTCTTTAAGAAGTTTTTGACTTAACCTTACTCTTGAGAGCCAATCTCACTCTTGGGAGACTCTTTACTTTGTCTTAACTAACTTTAAGGGTTCTTGGCTCATCCTCACCATGGCTAGAGGGTTTTTAGCTTCTCCACACTCAAGCAAACCAAGACAAGCACATAAAACATCATTTACATGCATAAAATATCATTATGGTACCATGGAATAAGAGCTCATGCTAAAATACTTTTCATAGCTTAAAACATACTTACACACATTCAAAGACAATGTAAGCACACATTCATACATGAGAGAAGGTGGAAAGAGCTACCTTGCTTGCATTCACACACTTTTTCCTTAAGCCTTGAGTCCTCTCCCTTGACCTCACACACCCAAGAAGGTGGAGATCACTTCTTTTAGCCTAGACACATCATATGGAAGCCAATTATACTCTTGAATCAAATACTAAGGCCACACATTCATTAAAAAAACTAGATAACTCATAACGCTCTTTTATTGTTCCATAATGCACTTAATGAAGCAACCTTAAGAAAATATCTTCTTGGCTCCATTCCCTCCATCTATTTATGATTCTTGACTCCATTTAAACCTCTTGGAGTCATCACACAATCAATTCTAGGAGCCTAGCTAAGTGTTGCTTTTTTAAGTCATAATATGGAACATATAAGGCCATCTCACTCTCTATAACTTCTAAAATTTTTTCAAGGCTTCCTCTCATACTCTCCCATCATTCATGATACAAAACTAAGTTTGGAAGGAATTAAAACACTCCCTAGGTGCATAAACCCTCTTTGGCCGAGGCCATCCTTCTATATGGCACCAATAAAGTTGTTTTAATTTCTTTAATGGGAGAAGCATGTGAGAGCCTCTCTTGGTGTCTTAGGAACTCATATATACTCTTAGATAACTTAAATTACTATTAGGAAGCTTCATCTTAGCCTAGGTGCAACCAAATCCCTAAATTTCAAAACTTGTATTCTAAAGCTCCCTTTTCAATTAGTTGTATATTCTTAATCCTCACACTCCATAACCTTTGGTTCCATAAAAAACACATAAGAAAAAACTCTCCTCCTCACTTTCTCTCTCTAGACCTAAGCTTAAATAGCTTAGAGACACAAGATTTTGCAAGTATTTCAAGTAAAATCTTACCTTAAAACGAAGCTCTTTTTGTGTAGATTATTTTTTACTGATTGATTTCTTAAAAAGATTTCTTTTTTGGCTTTGGTTATACCTGAATCTTTAAGTTTTCAAGAAAAAAAAAATCACTATTAGAGAGCTCTTAGAGAAAGGAATAACTTTCCTAACTGGCAAAGGATGAAACGAGACCGTTTACTTACCTAAACGGAAGTTTAAATTTCTTATCTCTCTCCCCTCTTAATGTCATGCCATTGCTGCCTATTTTGCTACAAATGGAAGCTTGGAGAAGGTAATGAGGTGTAATCTTACTTAAGAAGTCTCTTTTACAATTTTTCAAAATGACTATTTTGCCCCTACATGCCTGTTTGCTTCGTTTATGCTCATTTTAACTCCTTTTTTAGAACCATTATTTTCATCATAAAATTTAGATCCTCTAATTCATAAAATGCCTTTGGTTTCATCAAATTGGATTTAAAGCCTTTTTGAACGAACTAGTCAAAGTTTGGATTAATTGACGTTGAAAAACATCCATTAGATGGCCTTTGATTGTCTTGAGGCTTCCCATGGTTTTCAGGGCCTCTGAGAACCTTGAAAAACTCAAAAATTTCATTTAAAAGACGCTCCTATAAGAATTCCAAAAGTTGCTCAAAATGACAAAAATACCTTTACATTTTGTCAACCTTTCGTTACATTTCGTTTCTTCATTCTAGCTTCATTTTTCTTTCTGTCTGAGGCTAGGATTCTCATTTCTAGGAGTCTAGAATGCTTTGCAAATTTTTCAAGACCTTAACTAAGGCATTTCGGGGGACTTTCTTTTTATATCCAAGGAATTTCATACATTTACGGAGAAATCATACGCTAAGTTTCTCATATTTTCTCTCGTTTTCGAAGAACTGGATATTACATGTGCCATAACCATATTTTGCATCTAAGGTTATTTTAGAGTTTTGAGGATAGAAACATGTTTAATTGGTATATTAAAACTTGCTGAAAGTGGTCTAAAGTCAATAGGTAGGGAAATACATATTTTAGGTTATCACTTAAGCTTATATATGCCATTTTATTGTCACAATGAGTGTTGTGGTGACATGATTTAAGATTTGGTTAGTCGCTTAAATTTTTAGATTCTAAATTATGTAAGTTCATAAATTGAGGACTATAAAAGGTTATATGCCCTTAAAACCTTGCACTTTAGTGATAGAAAGGCCCTAGAATTTAATTTGAGGTAGTGGCAATTGGTTGGAACACATATTTGAAAGTTTAGGATCAATAGGTAGTTAAGTCGTAGTCAAACCATCTTTGAGTTGCGGCCAAGTTAAGTTTCATGAGTGGCAGAAACCAAGTGTGCCACGGTGCAAGATTTTTGGCCATGGCGCAAGTTAGGAAAATAGGGGGATAAGCTCTCGAGAGCCATCTCGTCGCAACATAAGTAAATTGGGCTGCGATGAGAATTAAGAGGTGTGTATGCATAATGAACTTGAGATGCATCTCGCCGCATTATAGGTATATTGAGCCATGGCAAAGATCAAGTTTTGTGAGGTTTTAATTCCATATTCAAGTTTAACTGCAGTGTGAGTCTTTTAGGTCACGTCGCAAGTATGAAATTTTAGTTCCTAAGGTTCCAAGGGCCAAATTCGCCACGGTAAACTCTTCCAAGTCATGGCCTAAGTTATGTTAGCTATTAAATCCCAATTTTCACGATGTTAATAATAAGTAATGACTTTTAAACTAATATATATGAGTTTTATGCTTTTTGGAACCATTTTTGAATGAGATGAAAGTATTAATGAGAATTTTAATTCCTTACAAACATAAATCCTCTTGTATATCTTGATGGTGATTATTGATGATCAAAAGACTCAAATTTCCTCATATTTTTATCCATTAGTAAACCATTAGCTAAATTAGACCTTAATTGCAACTGATTAAGAATGTAATTATGTTTGATTAGTTTAATTAGGAGTTAAGGGTATTATATTAGCAATTTATACTAACCCACCCAAGGTTTAAACTTTTGGCTACCCAATGATAAACCTCTACACCTTTTTCTTAATGAGAAAGGCTTCTAAAAGGTCTTTAGCCTTTCTTACCTCCTTATTAAATTACGACTTCCCATTGGTTAGTAACTAAATTGATGAACTTTGTTCCCTAATCCCCGACCAATGTTTTGCTTCATTTTAGCCAAGCTTTGTTCAAAATTTCCAACATTTATCTCCTAGAAAAAATTATATTTTGACCCCATGAAAATCATACTTTAGCCTTAATGAAAATTACAATATGGCCTTTAAACTTTGGTATTTCTATTTTCACCCCAAAAATTTTGTTGAACATTTTAATTAACTTAATAAAATTGATTATATTATTAGGGTGCATAGAAGTCTAGGAAATCACAAATATTCATATAATTTAAATACATTATTTAATTTTAATTTCATGCAATACAAAATTTACTTTAGAGGCAAATGCTACAATAACACCAATCCCACTTCTACTCAAACATTGACAAAATCTGACCAAACCCTTAAGAAATAGCTTCACGAAGGTATGAAAAGGGTATATAAATGGTTTTACAAGCTAGGTGATTAATGTAGGTAAATAGGAAAATTTTATCAAAATGCAATCAAAATCATAATGCATAATAAAAGCTCAATAAGATACTAGTAATTATATAAGAACAAAATCAAGCTTATGTATGGCTTAAAATTAAGAAATCATGCCAAAATCATATCCTAGAAAAGCACTAGACCAAGGATTTTGCCTTGGGAAGAAATCAAAACAAATTCTAGAATCTAGTTTGAAAATCTCAAATAGATTTATTCACATGCTTTAAAATAAAGAAAATAGCTATCTTATGCATGGTAAAAATGCATAATATATATTTAATTTATTGATTTATTACTTGATTGGCAAAAGATAATTTTTTTAAAAAATCTTTGCTACATTTGTCTAATTTACTGAGGATTGTACAATTAGAGTTAAATTTTGAAATTTTGGATAAGTTGCATCTATGTGTGTAGTTGACTTTTGTCATGATTTTTGGAGCTTAGTAAGATGGCTTGATTCCCTAAATTTCAGATATTACTATGTTGTTTTATTTTTAACAAATTTTGATAATGTGCTTACTTGTTTGATTTAGTATGAGCAACTCAAAAAAGATCTTGATTTGAAAATTTTGCCACTAGTATTTTGCACATGTGTAGATGTTGTAAAAAAAATTTCTAAATTTTTAAAAATCATTTGGTTGTCCAAATCCACTAATTTTTAAGTGTTGTCAGAAGTCCCTATTTTTAACAAAATTTTCATTCAAAGTCAACTATGGAGAATTTTTTATACTTCTATAGATATAGTTAGGTTTTGAAATTTTATATGTTGTTTGTATATATGTTATCTAGATTAGATAAATTTTTATTGAATTTTTTTTATTAGTTTACTTAGGTAAAAAAATTTTCTTTGGCTAGTTGTATAGTAACTTTATTTTACATATTTTTTGTGTTTAGAGTGTTACTTTGATAATTTTTCTATACTTATTTAGAAGGAGCTAAGCTTTGAATTTTGGCATGCATGTTTCATTTGTATGTCTTACAAAATTTTCATTCAAAGCCAACTATGGAGAATATTTTATACTTCTATAGATATAGTTAGGTTTTGAAATTTTATATGTTGTTTGTATATATGTTATCTAGATTAGATAAATTTTTAGTGAATTTTTTTTATTAGTTTACTTAGGTAAAATTTTTTTCTTTGGCTAGTTGTATAGTAACTTTGTTTTACATATTTTTTGTGTTTAGAGTGTTACTTTGATAATTTTTCTATACTTATTTAGAAGGAGCTAAGCTTTGAATTTTGGCATGCATGTTTCAATTGTATGTCTTTTATGTTGAGAAAAATTGGCCTAAATTTGGGAGGACATTTGTTGTGAATTTTTGTTCATGCATCATATATAAAAGGACACGCAAGGTGTAATACCATATATTTATAACTTGCTTCCTATCATTTCTAAGTTTCCCATGATGAATTGCACAAAAGGGAATGGAAAATGGCATTAAAATAATACCTTCTTTCGCGTTACATCGCGTATAAAAATTTCATTCGGTGTCACGCGGACCATATGAGCTCATACATCACATTTTCATATTTAATTACATACATACAACTCATTTGCATCACCAAAGTTGGCCCACAACTTGTGGAATTCAAAGGGGAGCATCAAACTTAAATTATTATTTTCAGCCAAATTCTCAATTTTTCTATCACAATTTCAGAAATTCATAACTAAATCCACAAAAATTGAAACTCAACAAACTTTATCATTCCAAAAATCTCTGGATGTCTACCCCTTGGTAAAAATAATTTCAGCTCATGAATCATTAAGGGGAGAACATTTGTCATCCGAAAAGCCACTGAGGTCGTTGCTATCTGGGCCACTAGTTCAGTTTACTAATATGAAGTTTTAGAATTCATAACTAATTCTAAAAAATTTGGAATCATGTATGCTTGGTCCTTATAGAAAGATACACATGTCTAATTTATGTCAAAAATATGCCCAGGCCATGAAACATAACAAAGGAAGTGTTTGACAGGCGAAAATGGGCAAAGGTTTGGACAGCTACTGTTACTGATGCAAGTATTTGCTATCAATTTCGAAAATATCCAATTAATTCCACAAAAATTCAATCTATACAAATGATATCAATTTGGAAATATATTAATGTTAAATTTATGTTAAAAATAGACTTAGACTAGAGCAAGCACGTTTAGCTACTAAAATTCAATGGAACAGTGACTTAGATCGTGTTGTGCTACTGTTGCTGTTCCAGAAATTTAAAAATTCATATCTCTTAACTCAGACCTCAAAATGAGGTGTTTCTATTTGCTACATGTCTTTGTGAATGCCTAGTTTCTGCCTACAAAATTTCGTAGCCATTGGACCACGTTTGCCCCTCGGATGATACAATTTCACAATTGACCAAATGAACAGTACTGGTGCAAATTCGAAATTCTGATACCAACTTTGAAAAATCATAGAAAATTCCACAGATCTCAAAATGACCTGATCTTTGGCTTTCCAAAAAGGTCTAGGCAAGATCTAGTAGCATGAAAAATTTCAAGTCAAGAAGAGGTCATTTGGTCAGACTTTGCTATAACTCAAGAATATGGCAATTTTGGTCCCAACAAGAGGCAAATTTGGTTCAAATGAGTCATCCATTGTTCCACACACATTTGAGCAACTTAGAAAGCATAAATATAGTGTAAATAAGTCCCTTATAAGGTCTGAATCCTCATGCTACTCAAATTTACTATGTCACTTCCGTAAACATACATGCACAAGTGGGCTCCCAAGTGGTCAAAATACACAATTCTATTCATTAAACTCTATTCTTGATACATACATTAACTTTACATAGTTTTACACTTGTTCAAAATGTTATAACTCAAAAATAACATTTACATATCTACTTTGACATTCTAGACATCATAGTACATCAAAAATGAAAAGATTTGTCAAGAGATGGAAATTTAAGTTCCTTGGTTTCCATCCTTTGGATCTTGAACTCCACCTAGATCATATAAGATGAGAGAAAGGAGGGGGTGAGATTCATTGAATCTCAATAGCTCATACACCTATTCAAGCACATTTTCAAGGCATAAAACATGTCAAAGGTACAAGTATGCAATCAATCAATCTATGAAGCATTCATCTTTCACATTTTTGTGTCACAAACTCATGTCAAGCATAAGAATGAGTTTTAGGGATTTTTGGTTTGGCCTCACCACATTTCTAAGACTTTTGGATTGCCTCACTTTTGGTTCTTAGGACTTTTGACTTAGCCTCACCCATCCAAGGGACTTTTGGCCTTGTCTCACCTATGCCATGAGACTTTTGGCAACTTCTCACCCACATTATGGGACTTTTGGCACTACCTCACCCTTATGAGTCATTTCCACCATTCAAAGACATTCAAGAAAGCATATTAGTACCAAAATAGCAACATAGCATTAAGTGGCATGTCTCAAACATATAAACATACACACAAGCACATAATGACACCATATGCAACAAGAAAATGCAACAAGAAAAGGTGGAGAGCTACCTTGGTGTAAATTCAAGCTTTATTTTGCTTGTTTCTTCTCCTTTTCAGTTCCACAAACACAAGGAGGTGGGGTTAGATTTCCTCGACCTATTCACAATAAATAATACTTAATTATACTCTTGGAACAAGTTATGACATCCAACTCACTCTTCAGACTACACTTTGTTCTATTTGTCACAATATGGTTCCATTAAGGACCTAATGAAGCAACTACCATAATTAACATTCTTGGTTCCATTCTCTTGCCATATTTAGACCTCTTGACCTCATTTAAGGTCTTTGAAGCCATTACACACTCACTTTCATAAACCTAGGTCCATGTTGCTTCATAAGGTTACATTATGGAAGTCATTGCCTCATCTCCCAACCTAAGGCTTCTAAATTTTTCCCAATGGTTTCTCCCATCTTCTAACATCATATAAAGTCCTAAAACAAGGCTAGAATAAATTAAAATATCCCCTAGCCTAATGAACCTAGCTTAGCTGAAATATGCACGATAATGGAGGTTCATAAACTTTGGGATTTTTCCTTGATAGGAGAGCCACTTGGGAGGCTTTCTAAAGGTCTTAGGAGCTCAAGGAAACATTCAAATAGCCAAGGAAACATTCACACCAAATTAGATTTTGCAAAACTCTAGAAAACACTACACTTTTCTAACTTATTTTCTATTAGTTTTTCTTAGAATTTCTTGCCATATTCCATCTCCCCATGGCCTAAAACTCTCGTTCCCTCCTTGTATTTGGACAGAACATCCTCCCCTCCTTTAGTTTTATTCTTAGTTGAAATACACACAATGGGAGGGGGAAGAGAAGATGCAACAAAAAACAAAGATTACCTAGGGTTCACGTGAGCTTTCAAGTGTCTTTCTCCTTCATTCTCTTCTCCTTAGCAAATTCGAAATTCTCTCCTTAAGTCTAAGTCAAAAACAGAACCAAATCATTCAAAAAATCCATAGAAAGAAAGGAGGAAGAGAGGAGAACAAGATTGGAGGAAGATGGAGCAAGAAATTTCATGAAATTACCTAGTTTCTCCTTGGCTTTCTTCCTCTTTTTCTCCTCCCTTTGGTGTGCCTAAGAGAGCTTAAGATTTTCTGTATTTTGGGTAGAATGGGTCGTGCTCATTAAAGAGGAGAAGAAAGGAGAAAAGTGTGGAACTCTTTAGAACATTCAAGAAACCATAAATTCTAATTTTGCCCTTCTGTAATGGCAATTTCGTTTCGGCTTCGTTTTAGCTCCTTTTTGAGAATCGTCTTTTCCATCATAAAATTTAGGTTCCCAATTTAATAAAATGCCTTTGAAACCACTCAAATCAGAGCTAAAACCTTCCCGAATGAATTGGTCAAAGTTCAGGTCAATCGACGTCGGAAAGAGTACACAGGAGGGGTTTTACCGGTCTCGGGGCTTCCTATGGTTTTGGGGGCCTCTGAGAACCTTGGGCAACTCAAAATTTCTATTTAAAAAGTATTCCTAGTTGTTTTTTTCCAAAATTGCACTTATTTACGAAAATGCCACTGGCCTTTCGACAAATTTTTTAAATCTCTCTAACCCCAGTTTTTGGGCAACTCAAGGCTCAAATCCTCATTTTCTATTATTTAAAATTTTATTCAAATTTTATTTGCCCTTGAATCACTCATCTCAGGGGACTTGCTTTTCAAACCAACCCGTTCCAGTGATTGTACAACATACTAGGCGTTACATTTCCACCCCCGTTAAAATAAATTTCATCTTCGAAATTTAAATAAGTACCTCAGGGAAATAGCTCTGGATACTTTCGTTTCATGTCATCTTCTAGTTCCTAGGTTGCCTCCTTAGACGTCGGGCCCTTCCAGACCACTTTCATCAGAGGGATGCTCTTGTTTCTTAATTATTTCAACTTGGCATCCACAATCCTCTCTGGCCTTACTACATAGGAAAGATTTTCCTGCAATTGAATATGCTCATATTCTATGACATGTGAGGGGTCTGATAAGTACTTCTTCAATTGGGAGACGTGAAAAACATTATGGATTTGGGCTAGGTTTGGAGGTAGGGCTATCTGGTAGGCCACGGGTCTGATTTTCTCAAGAATTTCAAATGGACCAATATACCTAGGACTAAGTTTCTTTACCCTCATAGATTGACCTACCCTAGTCACTAGAGACACTCGGATGAATACGTTGTCTCTAATCTCAAACTCTAACGGCCTTCTTCTCCGATCGGCATAACTTTTCTGCCTACTTTGAGCCGTAAGAAATTTCTTTCTAATCAATTCTATCTGGTGGGTAGTCTAGTCCACTAACTCAGGTCCTAGCAAACTCCTCTCCCCTAACTCAACCCAACATAATGGAGATCTACACTTTCTCCCATAGAAAGCCTCATAAGGGGCCATCTGAATACTTGAATGATAACTGTTATTGTATGCAAATTCAGTTAATGGCAGATATGCATCCCAGTTACCCCTTGTCTCTAACACACATGCCCTCAGTATGTCTTCTAAGGTCTAGATGGTCCTCTCAGTCTGACCATCAGTATGGGGGTGGTAAGCAGTGCTAAACCACAACCTGGTCCCTAAGGCATGTTGTAACGACCTCCAAAAGTTCGATGTGAACCTGGGGTCCCTATCAGATACTATGCTACTGGGTACTCCATGAAGTCGCACTATCTCACGTATATATAACTGGGATAATCTATCAAATGAGTAAGTAGCCCTAATCGCTAAGAAATGTGCAGACTTCGTCAATCCATCCACAACTACCCAAATAGCATTGTGTCCAAAGGATGTCCTAGGTAACCCCATAACAAAATCCATAGCTATACTATCCCATTTGCATTTGGGGATATCTAGGGGTTGCAGCAACCCAGCGGGTCTCTGATGTTCTACCTTGACCCTCTGAAGGTTACACAAGGATCTGCTACAGTACTTTATTGTAAAATTCTTGTAAATTTCAAAGAATGAGTAATAGAAAGAGTATAAGTGTATCTAGGGTTGATTTTCTCTCTTTTCTCCAACTCCCTCTTTTCTTTCTTTTCTCTCTAAAATCTGCAAAAATTTTACATGCCACAAAAAAATGGAAGGCCAACAATAGTGATTTAGTGATAATTATATTAACGGCCATTAAGCCATGGATTAATAATGGTTAATACAACTATAGATTATGGTCTAACTAGGACTAAAAAATTGTGGCAAGACCATGGTTTTACCATTGACTCAATAAAACTGGTGTTAAACCTAGCGCAATAGATGATTTGGCAATGTATTTTATAACCTTCATTAAAAGTATTAGCAACAGTTTTAACTATTGCTAAAGCCACTAAAAAAATGATCACTAAAACTATATATATATATATTGTAGTGACAATAAAGAACTTTAAAGCATATGTACTTTAGTGATTAGTCCTATCTCAATATTAATTATTTAATTCCATCGCCTTAAATAATACATCTCCAGATAACTTCATACCCAAGGCCAGCATACCATTTCGAAGAAATAATAAATTTTAAGAAAAGTTAATTTTCATTTAATTAAAACATTCCTTGACAATTGTGCCAAAAACATGGTGTGCTTTTTATGCTTCAACTACGCACATTGCACATTAAGTGGTTGTTCAGCTTATAGATATACAATAAAATTAGTGACTGAGATAAACCTTTTTAAAATAACAAGCCTCATTTTGGCAAGTATACTAGTCATTTTAAGTAGTATAATATCTTGAATATAAGATCAATCCCACAAAACATGTATATCTAAATAACAATTCTTTAATTGATTATTATTCCTATATTAACCTAAGTTGCATCTACCTAATCTAACTAATATCCTAGAATAAGCCTAGTCACTAGGGATTGGAAAAGAGAAAGAATTGTCACTATCCTAAATACAACCTAATCTAATGTGTATGAGAGTCAAGACTCTCTAACCTAGACTCTAAACACCAAAATAATAAATAAATCTTAATTAAATGCATCATAAAGTGCAAAGCACATTCCTAATAATATGCTAGTTATGGTAGGCTAACTCATGTCTTATCATCATTACTTGACCTTAATGCAGCAACCTTACACAATCCTAAGATGTTATTTTGATCTTCTTAAAACCACAAGCACTAAGTTTTGTAAATTACTAGACTAAATGATAAGAATAGCTCATTTTAATGAGTTTTATACTAATTGCCTAAGCCTCAATTTGTCAAATACATTAAGTGCATGAAAATCATTAGTTGTATTATGTGCAAATGAGTGGGTATTAACTATTACGACTATGTTTATTACGACTTATGTAACCCTTCCTTGGAGATTTAATGTACATTATCAATAGAATATTCAAATTGAATTTATTAAGAGTGTGATAGGTAGAAGCTAATCTCATAAAAGCATAACTAATAAAGTAAAGAAGAATCATAGACATATAAGACTAGTATGATATATTATCTGATAATGGGTCTTATTAGCCCATTATGGCTATATAAAAGTTTTAGAGTTACATCTAGTTAGTCAAAATATTATTTAAGTTAAAATTATAGAGCCATTATGTACATGACAAAATGAGGCTTTACGATTTCTACACTATCTACTTTTATAGACTCATTCAGCTGAATGGATTTAGTGGTGGTGGTGGCATCTAAAGTGGGATTGGTAGGTCAAGCGACTAGTTGTTTTCAATGATTACATTGGTGAAAATAATGATTATAACTAATACTAGACCAAACTTTAGGATATCCACATAGACCCATTCAATCTCCATTGTGTATTGGGTTATTGGCATTTGTATTATCTAAACATGTTACATTGGAAATGAGAATTTTATATAAATTCTCAATAAGACAACCAAATAAAGAAAATTAGAAATGGTCTACCTACCATGTGTTCAGAAAAAATTTATTTTTTCTTCTTTCTTGTTAGTCTTGACTAAGATGTACAAATTAGTGGCATCAAGTAAAAGATTGATCTAATTATAATACTAAAAAGCAAATTAAAATAGTATAGTTTGTTCTATCATGGTCTGAAAGATCTGCATAAATAAATAAACATATTAGTACCATAGGTTCTATAATAAGATTGCATACTAGGTTGTCCTTTAATGTGGACCTACTTGATGAAGCAATCATAAGGCCATCTCCTTTTAAGAATTTTATTTCTTGAGAAGCTGTTTATAACATGGGAGATTATCTCCTTTTGAGAACCCTATCTCGTGGAGACTATCTCCTTCTAAGAACCCTATCTCTTCAGTACTAATAATTTATAATCTTATCATAAACCACAAGTGCTAAGTTAATCATAAATATAGTCAATTGAACCTATTAGCTTAAAGTTTAACTAGACTAAATATGTATAAATATACATATATATATATATATTCTAATTAATTGGCCTATAAGTTATGCAAATAAATTCTACTAAAACACTTTTGTCATCATTAAAGTGGTCTTTTAGTATCTATAAAGTGTCATAGTGCAGGTTTAGTATGCAAGGCAACAGGCATTTGTGTATGGAAATTGTTAAGAATCAATCTTCTATTCACAAGAATCAAGGTTCATGGATTTAAAATAATGGTTTTCTTTATATGGGAATAGTTAAGGATTAATGAATACTTCCACAAATTGATCAAGGTATGGTCTAAAAATCCTATTCATGTAGTCCATGAAAATAGCAGGGGCGTTGGCCAACCCAAAAGGCATGACTAGGAACTCATAATGGCTATATCGAGCCCTAAAGACTGTTTTAGGTATGTCCTCCACTTTCACTCTAAGCTGATGGTACCCAAACCTAAGATCAATCTTTAAAAAGATTGATGCTCTAGCTAATTGATTAAGTAAGTCATCAATTCTAGGCAAAGGGTATTTATTTATGATAGTCACCTCATTCAATTGCCTATAGTCAATACGAAGTCTAAAGCTACCATCTTTTTTCTTGATAAACAACATCGATACTCCCAATGGAGACACACTTGGCCTAATGAATCCTTTTTCTAACAACTCTTCTATTTGACTTTTCAACTCAACAAGTTCAACTGATGCCATCCTATATGGAGCCTTAGAAATAGGTTCCATACCAGGGACTAAATCAATGGAAAACTCTGACTCTCTCTCTCTAGGGGTAGACCACTAATCTCTTTAGGGAAAACCTCAGGGAACTCCTAAATCATAGGTATATTTTCGAACTAATCCTTCACTTTAACATGTAAGGAAAAGGATACAAGAAATCCTTGGCAACCACGCCTAAGATACCTCTCAACTTGGGCAATAGACACACAAGCAAGCTCAGTCATAAGACAAGATTCAAGTATATTAGCAGATAAGGAAACAAGCTTATGGTTACAATCAAGTATCACATTATTAGCTAACAACCAATCCATACCAATAATTACATCAAAGTCATGCAAAGGGATACAAATCAAGTTAAGGGTAGTACAACGGCTATCCAATTGTATAATACAATTTAGGCACACATTAGATGTAGTAATAAAATATCTAGTAAGGGTAGATACAGACAATTCAAATGGCAATAGGCTAATTTTAAGACCCAAATGCTTAACACAGTCATATGAGATGAATAAGTGAGTCGTACCCGAATCAAACATTGCATCTACAACATAATTATGAACAAGAATAGTACCTCATATTAGACTAGAGAACCTACTAGCCTCTTGTTGTGTGAGTGCAAACACTCATCCTTATGTAGGTAGTTTGACTAATGAAGTCGACTCTTGTGACACCGTGCAAGTCTGCACATAGTGTCCTAACTTCCTACAATTATAACACATAGGGCAAGGTCCATTACCATGATTCTTCCCTTACTTGCCACAAGTTGATGGGACACTAGCTGAACTCTTCAAGGGTCCCATACTTCTTCTTTGAGAGACATTTCTTAGGGGGGCCTCTTACCTAGGAGTCACTATCACTACTAATCCCCTTTTTGCTTCTTCCCCTAAAGGGTTTTGTTCCTCAATCATGTTTACCTTCCATGGTTTTCTTTCTTTTAGCCTCACTGATAAGCATGATTTATATATGTTTTATTCTCCTTATCTTAAACATTTTAGTGTCCAAATATGGCTTTAGAGGTTCAATTATATAAGATTTTATTTTAATAGCCATTTATGCACTTAAGGAATTTATTTACAAAATTCTTGAATTTTATTGCATAATTTTCTTTTAATTAATTATGTGAATTTTTCCTACTTAAATTTCCTTATTTTTTATGTGTAAATTTTTATGAGTAATTAAATTTCTAATGGTGGAGATTAATCAAAACATGAATGGGAAGTTTTAATTTTGAATAAATTGGCAAAGGAGATTTACATTCACACTTCATACATGCAAATCATATATGTAATAGCTTCACCAAATCATGGACTCTTGGATTGAGATGCACATTCAAGTTCATCATGTGGGAAATGAAATAGGAAGCTACTATAGGCAGAATGAAGCAAGAAAGTTTTGAGCTTAAGTGTGGAGAAGGAATGCCACGAGTTGAATGAAGCTAAAGAGTACATGAGGAAGTTATCTTTAGCCTTGGGTTGCATGTCCAGAAGCATCAATTCATACCTCCAACCCATTGTTTCATTTCCATGTTGCTTCACTCATGAGTTTCTCTTTAACACATGCAAAGCAAGGGGTCCAAGCTCTCACACTCACATTACAACAACCCTCTCTTGTTCACATGTATAGAGCACAACGAAGCTTTTCAACTAAAACAAAAGAGGAAGCACGCTCGTGAGTTGAGTTGTTGTGAAGAGAAAGAGCTGCACTTGGGATGGCTTCTCGAGGATAAAAAGCTCAGTAAAGAAACATGGGAAGTCATGAGAGAAGAATACACGCAGAACCACATGAACAGTAAAAAAGAAAAAAAAAAGCATGATGTTCTGTTTTAGAGGGGAGAAGGGAGCTAACGAGCTAGAAAAAAAGAAAGCATGTGCATGGACTCTTAAAAATGAATACATAAAGAGAGGAATAAAGGCTCGGGCAAGGCAACATCTAAGAGAGAATGAGGGATCATGTGATTCCATCTATTCATGCCATTCACGCATTACTCATCCATCTGAATCAATCCATACATGCTCTATCTAGAACATGTGAGCAGTGTCAATTGAATGCATGAGTTTAGCAGCAACAACATGGAAGATGAGGTGAAAATAGAGTTGGATGGAGGAAAAGCAACGTGAAAATAACGTGGAAAAACATAAAGAAACGAGCTTGGTTTTGACAGAGCTGCATGAGAAGAAGCTACATGGTGAAGGAGAAGGAGGCAACCTCTGTTTTAGAGAGCTAGACGAAGAAGAAGAAGAAGCATGTGAAGATCAAGTAGAGAGGAAGCTACATCTGGACTCAAAGATGGCATGAAGTAGGGATAAATTCTTTTATATTATATTCCAATGCATCAACCATTCACAGCAGGGCCCACACCTATACACACATGCATAGACACGTGAATAGTGAGAAGAATTCAACTCCAAGCATAATACACATAAGTAGCATTACATGGAACACTAAAGCATCTCATGTTGAAGGGATGAAGCAACACGTAAGAAGCAACGTGGATTGCTACGGGCAATGAGAATTAAAGAAGAGGTAGCACATGAAATTACTAAAAATTCACGTGAGAATGAGGCAAGGGCTGAACACGTGAATAAGGCATTCATTCCATGCATTTTGACGTCAATTCATTATCATTGAGAATACGCCCATTTACACATCCAGAACCCTTCGTTCATTCCATTCGCACATTTATTCACGCCCTTTCATCCATTCCACATCCAGAGAGCAACTCCATGCCATTTTTCCCATTCCATCATCTTCCATTCCACCTCCAATAAAGCTCTAATCTTCATCTATGACTAGCAAGGAAGAAAGACCTTGGAGAAGCTTAAATCCATGGAATTACAAGCAGAATTTTGGCTAAGGATTCTACTTTCCTACACTTTTTCTTTTTCTTGTACAAGGTTGGTTAAGTTGTTTTTGATTAGGAATTTGTGTAATTGTCATTAGTGGCTGGTTAGACACTAATTAGGAAGCCTTTTTGTTGATTAATTGGTTAGATTAAACACTAAATTTTACACTTTCCTTTAATTTCCCATGTATGCCATTAAGGTATTTGATGAAATGCATGAGTGAAATTATGAGCTTTATTGTTTGATTTAAGGATTCCTTGAAGTTTGGTTGGTTAATTAAACATCCTAGGATATTAATTTAGAGGCTAATTGATCAATTAATCATTCAATTCAAGTGTTCATAGATCTTAATCACAAGAATTAGTAATTTAATGGTAGTTGAGGTCTCAATTAACATCAAATTGCTAGGTTCTTGAATCTTGAGTGGTAATTCAAGATCATTTGCTAATAGACACAATTAGGGACTCTTAAGCCAGAATTAATCACAATTGGATTAGGATAAGGATAGTGGATACCAAGGGACGAATCCAAAACTAGTCACAAGAGCATCATTCACCCATAATTCAAACAATTAGGTAGTAATTAGGAATTTTATTTCAATTTCAATTTACTTAGTATAATTAGATCAAAACCCCCTTAATTAGATAGTTCTAGAATCTTTTAACACTTAGAAAAGCCAATTGAATATTGAACTCCATTTCTAAGGGAGATGACCTAGGTTGCACCATTATCTACAGAATTTATTTTGCTACCTAGTTTTATTTGAGATTGTGTGACACAATCGTCACTCACTTTCCATCAAGGTCTTTTTGGTCACCTTACATTTTTCCATCAATTCATTAAAGTTACAAATTTGTAGGGGTACAATCTTGTCCTTTAATTCCAATTTAAGGCCTATCTCAAACTTATTGGCCTTCTATGGCTCATTATCAAATTGCCGTAGGCAGAAGGAGAAATTGGACAACTAAATAAATTTAGCCGCGTATTGTTCCACATTCATCTCTCCTTGTTCAAGGAAATTAAACTTAGCCTCCTTATCAACCCTCATTGATAGTGGGAAATATTTGCCCTTAAAGGCGGTTTGAAAACTCTCCCAAGTCAAGGGTATCCCTCTTAAAATCAACAACATAGAGGCATTCTACCACTAATTCTCCACCTCACCTTCCAATTTTTAAATGGCCAATTTCACCTTTTGCTCAGTGATACACTTATTATTTCAAAAATCTTCTCTAGTTGCATTAACCACTTGTCAACTTTTTTAGTGTCTAACTCCTCTATAAACGATGGAAGATCGGCCTTTCAGAACTTGGCCAATAATATTGAAAGATCACCATTTTCCCCTTGATGCCTCTCATCAAGGTTCTGACCAACATCAACTCAGTTTTCAATTGGCACCTCTTGATTCTGCTTGTTTATGGTCTTATGTAGTTGTTGTAGCACCTTAACAATAGTTGCATGAGCCTCAAGCTCTTGAAACTGATTAGTCATTGCCATCACAATAGCTTCATAGGCCTCAGCTTGTTCTCTCATACAATTGGCCATTGCAGCCATGGCTTCTTGTACCTCCCTCAACATCTCAACAATTTCCCTACGTGCAGCTATAACACCTTGCAATGCCACAATCACAACCAGATGCCTCCTCATTAAGCGACAATCTAAGGATAATCTAAACATAACTTCGTTCACAATAGATATATATAGCATCCCTAGACTATAAGGTTCCTATTCCTAGTATGCATGCATTACAATTGTTAAGTTTTCTATCCATAAGGTTCATAAATCTAGGGTATTTTCCTCAACCATTACTCTAATACCAAATGTAACATCCTTAGCTCCTAATTATGGTGATTAAGCTTAATTGTATAATTAATGGTCACAAATACTATATATAAAGTCAGTGAAAATTGCCATTTAGGAAGATTATTGAGGAAATTTAAACCTTATTCCTTTTAAGGATCATTATCTAACTAGCAAGGTCATTTAAGTCTAGAAGAAATTTTAAGTCATCAAAGACATCCTTTATATCTTGTCACCATTAACTCTATAATCGCAAAACCCTCTTATAGTTGTTCCCTAGCCATTACATACCATTAACCTTAAGAATATTAGGTTTGGAGGCTAAAAACAAGAGTTTAATGTTTTAGGCCATGACTTGGACATTCCTGTTGTGACTAAATTAATTACTAGAACCTAAAAACTAAGTTGTTAGGTTTGCGCCATGACTTAGTATGCTTGCGCCACGACTCAAGTGGTTATTAAAGCTCAAAACCAAAATATACGATCCCCGCCATGACCCAAGCCTTTCATGCCATGGTGACATTACTTTCTAGACCCTACTATTAAAAATTTCTCAATTCGTGCCATGGCAAGTTCTCCTTGCGCTATTGCAAGGTAAGTTATTGGGACACTATTGTTGGTTTTCTCAAATCTCACTTGCACTACAACGAAATTGCTCTTTAGAACCCTCCTTAGGCAAAATTCTCTCCTTGTGCCATAGTGAGGCACGTTACGCCATGACAAACCACGGTTCTATAATTATTAACCTATACTGATTATAGGCTTAAGGGGAATTCATGATAATTTATTACCACCATACATACCAGCACATGAATATATTATAGGGGCAAAGATACACAAGTCCTAATAATATCATTTGAATATGTATTCTAATAAAGGTTCCATACAATACTATCCAAGATCATCATTCAGGGCAACACATGATTATACTCTCAAGTGACAAGTCATACTTCTATATTAGCAAGGTTCCATATCATATTATAAGTAAGTACATACATCTTGTTTCAACTACTACAAGGTCTATTCTCTTGTTAGTTACATCCTTGATTACAAAATATCAAAATACTTACACTTGGCAACATGAGTACATGATAATGCTATACAAAATTAATCACAAAAATTAGCATATACTCTAAGTCAAATTAACCTAAGTATAGAGTTTTCACACATGGCTTCAGTTTATGGATGTTCATCCACTTACTTTCTCTTTTCCTTACCTGAGGAACTATCACCTAAAATTGTTAGCCCATAAAATAGGATAAGATATAAATCTCAATAATTGAAGGGAAATTCCAAATATATGTATAATTCAATTAGCACAAGTGAAATTTAATCAGATAAACATCAAAATTATTCATCATATCAGTAAATGAACTAGTTGAGTTATCAGTGACTACTATCTTATACTAGCAATCACACATATCATGTTAAAGGCCAATAACACTAGGAAAGGCTCGTCCACGGTCCAACTCCCTATTGAGTACAACCTAGGCTCAATGCATTCAGTGATATGATCACAACTCAGCGCTCAATCAAAGCACGGTGCACGGGTGGCAATTGTACCATAGCTCCACCATGGACTCACATATGGTTCAAACAACAACCATCAAGTAGCTAACCAATCATTTAACAGTTTAAAATCATAAATTATGCAACAATTATCATATTAACAAAGTACATATACAAGGAATGAAATTAAACCCTAATTAGTTTACTTAGTTGACAAATCTTTAAGAGTTAACAACAATGCTAATTCACCCTATGAACATAAGATCAGATAAATACCACTCATAATCATCATTTATAGCAACAATCAGATACCCAAAGAGTTGAACTATTAATTATTACCTAGAAGTTACTTAGCTAACTACCAATGGATTCCAATTTTAGGTTTTAGCTCCCTTATAACAAAAGCCACAATATTTCACTTAAATTTCTAGGTATTTTTGCAAAAAATTCAAGCTCATAATATAACTCAAACTTTGAGGTCTCAAACCAAAAGAAAAAACATCAAAATGAGGAGAAGATATTTACCTAATGACCCTCTTAACCTCAACCTCCAAAAATCAACAATGGAGTCATCAAAAGAGTAAGTTTCAAATTTGGGAATGAGGTAGAAATTCACTAAACCAAAAGTTATTTGGATCAAATTATAGGGGAGAATGAGAGAGTTAAGTTCTATATGGGTTACCTTGGCTAAATCCTCCTTTAAAAGTGCAGAATGGAGCCAAAATGTTAGTAGAACCTTAGCCTTCCTTGGACCTCTAAATTTTCCTCGAGTTTTCTAGTGGTTTTATAAAAAAAGGGGTAGAAAGGTTGAGCATTTTAGGGTTTTAAATGGGTTTGGGCTAACCCAAGAGCTCATCATTCATGTAGGTTTAGAAATTGGCTTATTGGGCTAAGGTTTTTAGGTTGACTTAAAGTTCCATGTCTCACTTAGGTCCATTTTTTGAATTTTGGGCTTCTAGAAAATTAAACCAGATTAGGCCATTCTAAATGGAGTCATTTGAATTAGGTTTGCACAAGATTTTAATTGGGCCTCCATAAGTCTTTATTGTTAACAAGTTTAAATTAATTATGGGTCTAGATTAAATTTCTAACCTAAGTGAATTTTAATTCTGTAACATCTGGTCCCTCCGTAAACGTGAGAAATGCAATGTTCAGTTTCTCCGTAAACATAAGAAATGGGCCAAATATAAAAGGAAGTCTTTGAAATAGAAGGAATTGGGGCTAACTAAAATTATAATAAAATTTTAAATATTAGAAAATGAGGATTTGAGATTTGAGATGCCCAAAAACTAGAGCCAGAAGAGCTCAGAAAATTTGCCGAAGAAAGTAGGGGCATTTTTGTAATTTTTGGAAAATTTTGAAATCTCATAGGAGGGCTTTTAAATGGAAAATTTGAGCTTTCCGGGGTTCTCAGAGGCTCTGAAAACCATGGGAACCCCTAAAACAGTTGAAACCCCTCCGGTGAGCGATTTCGGCAAAAGTTGACCAAAACTTTGACTGAATAGTTCGAAATGGTTTTAGATCCTTTTTGAGTGATTCCAAAGGCAATTATTATGATTAAGAGCCTAAGGAATATGATGGAAAATATGGATTTCAAAAAGGATTTGATATGAGTCTAAAATGAAAAAGCCAAGAAAAGGGACTAAAATGCAAAAGTAAAAAGTTGCATAAAGTGCCTTTTAGCTCCTTCTTATCCACGTTCTTTCTCTCCTCTCTAAGACCGACTTGCTTCTGCCCAATTTCAGAGGAAAACTCCAGCTTCTTAGGCGCACAAGAGGAGGAGGATTTTGGATGAAGAGATTCAAGAAAAAGGTAAGAAATTCCATATCCTTCCTTCTTGAACCTTGCTCCTCTCCTCTCAAGCTTTCTTTCTATGATTTTAATGGGGAGTTTGGTGCTGTTTTTGGGGCAGAACATAGAGGGAAATTTCGAAAATTGAGGGAGTAAGCCAACCAAGTGGAAGAACAAGCCAAAGGAAGCAAGAAAACAAGGTAAAACTTCCATTCTTTGGTAGTTTCTCCCTCCCCCTTTCTCTTGCACGAATTTGGGCATCATGAGCCCAATTTTTAGGGGCTATTTTCTGCCCAATTTATGGAAGGATTAGAGGTTTTAGATGGCAAGGATTAAGAAGGAACCAATAGAATCAAGAAAGGAGCATTAAGAGACAAGATAGAATCATTAGGGATCCAAATGCTCCCTTGCAAATCTGATTTTATATGAATGTTCTTAGACTTAAACATGCTCCTAAGACCCCTAGAGAGCTTCCCACATGCACCTCCCATCCAAGGAAGCAAAGAAATTGCAAGAAAAATTAATGAACTCTAAGTAGAAAAAGTGTAGAGCTCTTGAACACTTTGCAAAAACTGATTTGATATATGAGTTTCATTGCATGTGTGAGTATTTGATTGAGCTCCTAAGACCTCTAGGAAGTCTCCCAAGTGTGTCTCCCATCAAGGAAAAATCAAGAAGGCCATGAACTCTTCTTCCCCCCATAGTCTCGGCCTAGGCAAGTTCCTATAGCTAAGGAGAGTTTTAGATTTTTCTAAGGCTATTCTTGAGTCATATGTGATGAGTGAAGATGAGTAGAGGCCTTAGAAAAAATTTAGAACTCAAAGAAAGTGATTTAGTGCCTTAGTGCCCTAGGTTCCATAATATGACCTAAAGAAGCAATATGGTGCTAGGCCTTTGTCTCAATGATGTAATGACTCCAAGAGGCTTAAAAGGGGTCAAGAATCATATTTGATAAGAAAGAATAAGGCCTAGAAATCGTTTGAGGGGTGTTGCTTCATTAAGTGTAATTATGGACCATAATGAAGTATATAGAGTAATCTAATGGTTCATCAAGTTATGTAGCCTTAGAATGTGTTTCATGAACCTAATTGGCTCCCATAATTTGTATATAGGCCAAGAGAAACCATCTCCACCAATTTGTGGGTGTGTGGCCGAAAGAGGAGGCTTGAAAGCTAAAGAAAAAGTGTGTGAAATTGTGCAAGGTATCTCTCCACCTCATTCTCTTTGCATTCTTGTGTGCATATGTATGTCTTAGTGTGCTTGCATGCATTCTTGATACTTGATAATATGCCACTTGATCCTTGTTGTGCATTGGTACCAATGTGTTGTCTTGAATGACTATGGTTGTAGAAAGAGCCCATAAGGGTGAGGTGATGCCAAAAGTCCCTTGAAGAAGGTGAGGAGATGCCAAAAGTCTCATGGCATGGGTGAGACAAGGCCAAAAGTCCCTTGAATGGGTGAGGCAAAGTCAAAAGTCCCTAGACCAAGAGTGAGGCAAATCCAAAAGTCCTAGAAATGGGGTGAGGCAAAACCAAAAGTCCCTAGAGCATGAAAATAATCTTGACATGTGAATGTGGCATGGAATGGAATTTATTGCACACTTTATGCTTGTATGGTTATGCATTTGGTATATGTATGCCTTGAATGTGATGTAAATGGGTGTGTGAGCTATTGAGATTCTTTGAATCTCATCCCCTCCTCTCCAATGATTTAACATGCTAGGTGGACCAAGCACTTATGGTGAAGGGAGCCAACAACCATAAAGAGCAAGGAGTGACAGGTTTATGTAGTATTTTGCCTATTTTGGAACCATAATGATGGTTCATAGTATATATGAGGTTGTATATGTACCATGAACCTTGAGACATGTGTGATTATACTATTATGTGTTGGTTAGACGTATGAAAATGATATATGCCCTATAGCACATATTTTGAGTATGTATGGCCAAAGTGTGCAATATGGGATTTTGATGAATGTATGCATAAGTGTGGGTTGAATGGCCAAAATGAGATACATGAGGTTTGGAACCATTTGGACAGTTTACCCAAGTCTCAAATGTACTTTTAGACCTGCCCAAAAGGTGCCACAACCAAGGGAAGGCCATTTGGTAAATTTGGTACCTCATATGGAGCCAAATTTGACCATAATGGAACCTTATATCACTTTTTGGCCAAATGAGTTAGTCTTGCCCTGAAACTTGGCATGAAATGAGATCTCATTAAGATATTTTTAGGAAGCTAAAGATCATAATTTTCAGAGACCTAGAGAATATTTGAGGAATTTTCAAAGTTGGGATTTTTCATGGATTCTGGTATGGGTACTGTTCATACTGGTAGTTTTGAATTCTGTGTCACCCGATGGCCAAATGGTATCCAATGCTTATGAAATTTTATATGCATAAACTAGAGGTCATAAGCTTTCTGTGGCCACCAAGATCACCTCATTTGGAGGTCTAGAGAGGAAGATATGAATTTTCGAAGGTTCTGCCCAATATCAGACATCTTGCCAGACCCGAGGTACTGTTCCATCAATTTTCGGGCGTTTGGCTTGATGTACTGATCTGGAGATATTTTTTCTCTCTAGTTAACATCCACATATTTCCATAGTGATATCATTTGCAAGCATTGGATTTTTGTGGAATTAGTTAGACATTTTTGAAGTCCATATCAGTAAACTGTGACAGTATCAGGAACCCTCCGACCAGTAGATGATTTCGCATATCAAACGCATTATATATGAGATTTTAAGACTTCTACATATTTTTAGCATAAAGAAGATGTCTTAAGCTTTCCATAATGACTGAGATTATAGTTTTTAATTTTTATAGATTTAGTTATGAATTTCCAAAGTTTGTGACAGAAAAGAGGAAATTCTGGCCGAAAATACAAACATGGATTTCATATGCTCCTTTGCTTTCTATGAGTTGTAGGCCAAATTTGATGATGGAAATGAGTTATATTCATGTGTTTAAGTATGATAAAGTGATAGATGCTTTCATATGGCCTATGAGACTCCGAAAGAAAAATTTTACCGGTAGAAAAATGTACTTTTATTCATAACTTCCTATGCCACTATATTGTTTGCATAGAATAAACATAAGATGAGGCATGGGAATTGTATGAATTGAGTCCTAAAAGTATGGTGTTACAAATTCTACATTAATAATTTAGTTCTCCATAAATTTCTATTTCCCATAGTTTGCCTAATTATCCTCATAATAATTCTTTAATTGTCTACAATTACTTTTAATAAATTTTGGGATGTTACAATAGTGAAATCCTAAGAGTTTAGGTGGCCAATCCTCCTTTTTTGGTGTTTGCATGATTTGATCCATAAGATGCTTTTAACTATGCTGGTTTGTGTGAAGAATGAAAAAATGCCCCAGCAAGTAATGGAGAAACTTGGAAACAACCTCTATCATTGTGCACTACTGATGGACGTAAGCAGATTTAGTAGCATAAGGGGTGATAATTTCTTAGAAAAGAAAGCAATGGAATGGTCTTTTTGACTAAAAATTGCTCTAATAGCCAATCCCAAAGCATCAATGTTAATAATGAACAACTTGAAGAAGTCGAGCAATGCAATGACAGGAGCATGTGTGATGTAACACCCCATAATTAATTAAGGTATTAATCATGGATTAGACTAATTAAGCGTAATTAATATGGGTTTGAGATTTAATTGGGATAGAAATTTTATCTAGGCTTAAATTAATAGATCATGAGAAAAGGCTAATGGGGGCCCAATTGGTTAGGTGCAGACCCAACCCAATTTAGTGTGATGGAGGCCCAAAATCCACCTTGTATAGACTCCTCTATGTGGCCCAATAACCCTTGTGTAGACCCACATTCTTAAGCTTCTCAAACTTGGCCCAAACTTAATTAAACTTCAGCAACCCAATGGACAAGAACTGGTCCAACAAATTCTACACCTTAACACTTTAAAACTGGCCCAATAAGCTAAAATCTGCAGCCCAAATGAAGTTGGACCTTGGAGCAACCCATGACCCATCTTTGACCCAACTTAAACCCACCTAAAACCCTAATGCATCAGCCCCTTCCTCCCACTTGCTGAAACATAAAACTTAAGAAGCAAAAATTTGGAGGTTGAGAAGGAGGCTAGGGTTGGAGGCAAATATTTGGCATTTTCTCACATTTAAAGCAAGATTCAGCCAAGGTAATAGTTATACAACTTAATCCTCTCATCTTCCTCTTTAATTTGGCCTGATTAGTTTTTCATTTGGAGCATTTTCATCCTACCCAAAATCTGAAATGTGAGTGTTTGGGGGTTTTCTTTGTGAAATTAGTAGGTTGAGGTTAGGGCTGACCTTGGGTGAGTTTAAACCCTCCATTTTAATGCTTCATTTGTTAATTTGAGACCCCCATAGCTAATTTATAAAATGGGTATTAATTATGTACGAATTTATTAGTATTTTGGGTGGAACATTGAGTTTTCTGGTGGAAGACAATTTAATCCAAATTTGGGACTTATAGTGGCTGGGTAAGTGATTCTTAGGTAGTCATTAGCATCTTAAATTCTTTGGGTATTGATTGTAACTGTTAATAATGAATTAGAGTAGTAATTATATGATGCTATGGTTATAGGAGGATTTCTGCACCATTGGTGACTGTTGCAAGTGTCTACAAGTGAGGTAACCGGGTTTATATCAATTCCATGTATATATTTGATTTAATTTCATATGTTGCTATAAATGAATGATTTGAAATGTTGAATGAATTGATTGGCTATCTGTTATATTGTATTGGACCTTGTGAGTCCATGGTAGAGCTATGGTGCGGCTGCCACCCGTGCATGTGCTTCGATCGAGCACCGGGTTATGATCAAACCCAGATGCACTAAGCCCCGGTTGTGCTCAATAGGGAGTGGGTGCCGTGGACGGGCTTCTCCTGGTGTTAATGTCCTTTAACGTGTGATAATATGATTGCTAGTATGGGATAGTAATCATGATAACCTAATTATTTCATTTACTGTTATGATGGATATAATTCTGATATTGATTTTGATTCATGCTTATATACTAATTAAATTGGATATATGATGGAATTGCTTTGGTTACTGAGATTTATATCTCACCCCGTTTTATGGGATTAATATTTCAGGTGAAAGTTCCTCGGGTAAGGATAAGGGTAAGCAAGTGGATGAACATCCATGAGCTGAGGCCGGGTGTGGGGAGCTACACTTGGTCTGAGTAGAATAAGGTAGATGCAATTTTGTTATTAGTTTACATAGCATCATCATGTAATTATGTTGCCAAGTGTAGGCGTTTATATTTTGTTTGATTGAAATGTAACTGTTAAGGCTTCAAGACACATCGTAGTTGAATATTAATATATGAACTTATAGCATTATATATATATATGTAGTTCTGCTGAAATTGTGATATGGATCACCTCATGGGAAGTATAATCATATGATGCCTTGGAGGTAAGCTATTGTTGAATGGAATCTTTATGAAATTGCATGGGATGTAAATTACTGCTAATGCATGTGATCTTGCTGTCATATATTTTTGAATTTGCTGAGATGAGCTAATGGGACAAGTAGGAAGTATCATTTAAGTTTTGCAAAGGTAATGGATGGATTGATAGGTAAATGGGGTAGATAGACACCATTAGGATCACATAAAACAAGGGTAGGTGGACCTAGAGTGTTTCTAAGATGAGATTTGGAGTGTAGAGGGCGAAATTTGGGTAACATGGTCACAGGAGGGAGTCACGTCGCAGCCAAGAAGGCTTCGCCGCTGCCAAATGTGAGACAGTGTCGAAAGGCGCCGCGGCACAACGAATCTCACCGCAGCGCAGAGCGAAAAAAATCACCCAGAAGGGTAACAGAACCAAAACTCACCGCGGCGCAGTATGTCCTGCTGCGGCGTGAGTCGAGAAAATTAAATAAGGGTTAGACAGAAGCAAAACTCACCGCGGTGCGAATATATTGCGCCGAGGCGAGAACCCTGGGAGTGAGAGCAGTGGTTCCAGGAGGTGTTCCGCCGCGGCGCCACATAGGTCGGCTGTGGCGAAGGTCCAACTCGCCGCGGCGAGATTCGTGAAATTTGCCCAATGATTCCAGAGAACAATCTGGCCGCGGCATAAGTCCCCAACCTACTCTTTTGAACCTAGAAACCCCAATTTCTTCAATGGTAATGATATGAGATGATATAAGAACACTTGTGGGAGGTTATTAGGTATTAAAACTGATGGACGGTTGAGTCATAAACCCCTTATGGTAGTAGGATTTCTTTTATACAAATTTTGTTTTGTTGTGGTGGTATGGTGATGACCCTAACATCAAGGTTTAAATTTTTCCCATATTTTCACAATGTGATAGATTGTAACCACTCAAACCTGATCATTAATTAATAATCTTGTATTTAGCTATAATTACAATGATTAGAAGATAGGGTTGTCACATGTGATAGCATGCTTGAGAGCCTTAAAAGCACAAGTAGCATATAGGGTCTACTAAAAATTATCTTTCTATAATAACTAAGTGAGAGGTGTCGTAAGAGAAGCATAATGTTTAATAAAACAATGATAATAGCCAGTGAGGCCTAAAAAACCACGTAACTGAATGGGTTTGGTAGGAATTGGCCAATCCATGATAGCTGAAACCTTAGAGGGATCCATTTCAACACAATTTAAAGAGACAACATGGCCAAGGTAATCAACTTTGGTCAGACCGAAAGAACACTTAAACAATTTTGCATATAAGTGATGCTGGTGTAAAAGAATCAAAACTTGAGAAAGATGCTAAAGACGCAGAGACCAGCTAGCACTATAAACCAAAATGTTGTCAAAAAAAAAAGACAAACTCAAGAAGAAATTGTTGGAAAATAAAGTTCATTAAGGCCCGGAAAGTAGTGGGGGTATTGGTAAGGCCAAAAGGCATGACAACCCATTCATAATCCCCATGGTGTTTCCTAAAAGTTTTTTTATAGTGATCTTTTAATTTAACTAAAATTTGATAATACCCAAAGTAAAAATCAAGTTTTAGAAAAAAAGTTAAAACCACATAATTCATTCAACAATTCATTAACTATGGGAATAGGAAATGAATCCTTAACAGTGACAGCATTTAAGGCTCGATAATCTATATAAAATCTCTAAGTGTTATCCTTTTTCTTAGCAAAAAAAAAGGGCAGAAAATGGGTTGGTGCTCAGTTGAAGAAAGCTATCTGCCAATAGATTAGCAACCATGCATTCTATGATTTCTTTTTGAAAGAAAGGATAACAATATGGCTTCACTTTGATGGATGAAACATCTTCTAACAGTGGATTGGCATGATCATAAGTTCGAAAAGAAGGAAGGCCATGAGGTATGTCAAAGATAAAGGCATATTGATGTAACAAGTCCTAAAGCTTCGAAGGAGTATTAGGGCATAGTGGTAAAGAATCATCAGTACTAATAGAATAGTAGTGCAAAGCGTATAACTCAGTTATAGCATTAGTATTTATGAAATGCTTCATATGGTTATAATGAGCTTGAGTAAGAATGGAACAAGAATCATCTATCAATGTAATATACTGACCATCAAGGTAAAATTGAATAATAAAGGTAGAGTAGTTAGCAATGTGATCACCTAAGGTAGCCAACTAAGTTGTACCCAACACAACTTCAGTAAACATAAACTTGGCAAATAATTAAATGGCCGTGAATATATAAAGGAAGGGTGCAAATGAGGCCTTCACAGTGTAATAAATGACCATTACCAACAACAACTCTTAAACTCATAACAGGTTCAACTAGTAAATGAAGATGTTGTACAAGCCAAGGATGAATAAAGTTGTCCCAACTACCATTGTCAAAAAGCACCATAATAGAGGTGCCAAGAAGTGAGCCAGTGAAATGAATAGTGCATACACCAAAAGAGCCTTGGTAAGCTAAAAAAGATAGATGAACAAGAGGAGAAGGATCCCCCAGTGGAGTATTGGAAACAAGTGGCTTAGATGTGGGAACCTCTAAAGTGTCAATGTCATCCTGCTGAAGTTGAAGAATCATGAAATGGAAATTAAGGCACTTATGATTCTAGGAATACTTCTCATCATAGGTAAAACAAAGTCCCTTATCTCTCCAAAACTACATTTTGGTAAGTGTGAGCTTTTTAGCTGAAGGTAATGGTTTAGTAGAAAGAGGGGGCAGCAAAGTTGGTAAAAGGGACTTTGAATGAGTAGTGGAAATTGAACATGTACTAATAGTCATATTTGATACTGTTGGAGTGGTTCTCAAAAAAGTAGATGGAGTTAAAGGAACTATAGAAGTGAGCCGAGCAAATGGGCTAGGAAGTGTATATTCCTCATCATAAAGCTTAGCAACTGAGATAGTGCACAACAGGGATGATGGATTTTAAGGAATGACTTTACAGTGAATCTACAGTTTAAACCCAATAGTCCAAGAGAGTGTTGGCTGGTAAGCCATGTACCTTGTTTGCCAACACCATGAACTCGGTATAGTATTGAGCAACCGAATCTTGTTGAGTAAGTTTAAAGAGCTTAGCTCAAGGGGAGTCAAACTTAGAAGGGCTAACTTGTTCTTTAATTACGTGAGCCAAGGTGTCCCAATTAGGTATTTGATTAGCTTTCTAAGGCATTTGGAACCAGGGGACAACTATACCTTCCATGTACACCACAACAATAGTTAAATGCTAAGCATCTAGAGTATCATAATAAGAAAAGAATTGCTTAGCTCGAAAAATCCAATTCAAGGGTTCAAAACCATTGAACCTAGGAAAATCAAGCTTGATTTGTTGAGTCTAAATGGTAGAAGATGGAGGCAAAGCGACTGAGTGACTAGATTTGGCACTACAAGCTCTAATGGTCAAAGAGTGAGAAAACTCTATAAATCTTCTAGTCAAAGCATCAATTGAACAAGAAAGTGTATTGATAGCGGATTCGAGACAATTAAATTGAGCCGAAGAAGCTGTATTAAACTACTTAAAATGAACATTGTATGTCACGTTACATTCTTCCACAAGATTAGAAATTCAACAAAGCTCAGCTGCAAAATCCTTCATGTGTGTATTCTCAACAATTAAAGGGCAATGAAAGCACCAATTATGTTATGAACTTGTAAGCAATTAAGAACAATAGAAATGTGAAGGAAACTGATATGTATTATATTAACTTAAGTTCCAGATCACAACAATAGAAAGTACTGAATCTAGTTGCAAGTGAAATACAACTCAAAAGGGAAACAACTCAAGGAAAATTCACAACAAAAGCAAAAGAAAAGAAACACTCAAAGAAGAAAAGAATTAACAAAGAGAAGTCATACATGCAACATTATACACCCACCACTATCCTTTTCTCTTTAATATCTCTTTATTTTCCCTCACTTTCAGTGATTTCTTGTGTATTCTGTTACTCCTTCGCAACTCACATGTGTTTTCATGCAAAGCCATTGCCTTTTGATGCGGATGTGGTGACACCTGTCCATCACGCAATCCTTCACCATCTTTTTCTATTACATTGAAGAACATAGGGCTAACAATCTATGCTATTTCTATCATGAGAAGTATACTTAAAGCCATGAATGTCCTCAGAGGAAAAAGATCTAAATCCATTTGATGGAAGTTGAAGTCTTTACCTAGAAGAAGAAGAAATCAAAGAAGTTGGTGAAGGAAAGATAGTATTAGAACTAATTCCAAAACTCTCCTTGAATGGCATAGGAGGTGTGAATAGTAATACAACAATGAGGGTGCAAAGGAATGTAGGAAGGAAGGCTTTATAAAAATTGATAGATAGTAGTAGAACCAAAAAAGTCTTAAACTCTCAAATGGTCAAGAAATTGGGGTGTTTCATGAAGGAACTAGAAGAAGCAAAAGTAACAGTAAGCAACTAGAGAAAGTAAATTGATCATTCGAGAAGTTTACAAGGGGTTTAGATGCAACATACAAGGGGAGGAATTTAGTAGAGATGCAATTGCAACTCCTCTAAATGTTGCAACTCCTCTAAATGGGCCCAATAGGGTTTTTGAAATACAATGGATGAAATCAAAAGGGTGTGTGCAATGGGACTTCATTGAACTTATTAAGCTATCTTGGTAGAAAGGGAAGTTGATGAAGATGCTACTTGGGTCAAGCTTTATGACTTCTAGAAAATGTTCCTTGATTTTTGTAAGAATGTGTCCTACTTGGAGTTGACTCTAAGTAAGTAGTTGGAGTTGACTTCGATATAAATAGATAGTAGCTAAAAGTAGTCAGAATTAGCTGAAAAGTAGTTGGAGTTTACTTTAAGTAGTTAGAGTTGTAATGACTCATATATAAGCTGTAACAAAAGATGGAGGAGTTCATTCTAGGTAGCATGATGATTTTCAAAGAATATGTCCTGATTTTTGTAATAATCACCCTTAAGGACAAGAGTATTTTATGGGAAGGAGTATTGTTAGGTGGAAATAGTTAGGAGCTGAAGTGGTTATATTTGTTAAGGGGGTCAGTTAGAGTTTTAACTAACTAACTCCTATATAAATGTATAACTGAAGGAAGGAAGATAGTTATGATAGTTGATGAGTTTTGTTTTTGGATTTATCTTTATTCTTCTATTTTCTTTTCTTTTATCACAAAATGGCTTCCATGGGGCTTTAGAATACATTTTTCCACTGTCAAGGGAAATCAAGTATTTAGAGCTTTTGTTGATAAGAAAGATGAGCCATATTGTTTTTTTTCCTTTGTTTCTTAACACTAATTATGAAAAGACTATATTTCACATAAGTTAGTTTTACAATAGTAGAAATTTGAAAAGAAAGTTCATTAAGCACTTTGTTCTAGTTAGACTAAGACTCCAAGTTGTACAAGAATGACAAATGAAAAAAGCAAAGATAGTGTCAAACTTCTAAAATGAGTTTACCAATATAAAATTTGGTGGATTATGAATAAATTCATTGACACTGACACAAAAGTATAATAACATATTAGTATGCATGAAGATTCAAACTTTATTCTATAAATGGTTGGACTAATGACCTAACAGTAGCCTACTACACTTTCCTTTGAATGAAAAAGAACTACAAATGGAACTGGAAACGAATTCTATCGTCTTTATATGTTTGGTGGTAGAGAAAAGGCTAAGGAAAGGAAAATTTTTCACTGTATACTTTCCTTTCTAAATTCGTGCCAATGTATTAAATATTTTGGAGCCAAAATGAAAAGATGACAAGTTTGCCCCTTATATTTGTATAAGTTTCTATGCAGTGCAGAAAGATAAAATAATTTTAGAGTTACAATTTTAAAAAGTCCTTAATACCCTTATGTGCTGAAAAATTTATCAAAAAAAGCCATTGAAATAAATATTTTATTAATTGAATGTAAAATTTAACAAATAAAAATACTTTTTAATTTTTTAAATTGTTAATTTATATATTTTTTAAATCAAACAATTTTTAGATATTACTTTTAATTATTATATAATTTTTTAATAATAGGGATCCTAAGATTAAGAAAAGAAAATTATTATTTTATTACTTTTTAATTAATTACAAAGTAAAAAGTTAAAAAGATTACTATTGTATTATTTTTTAACTAATTAAAAAATCAAAAAAAATATTTTAATAATTTTTTAATTAATTACAAAACCAAAAAATGAATAAAATTTTCTAATATTTAATATTAAAAATAATAAATTAGATAAATGATAATTAAAAAACTGACTAACATTCAATTAGAATTATCATATCAAAATTCTCATTGAATGTCAGTCAATGGAACATTTATTATTCCACAATAAATTATATATATATATGGATATATATGTATATATTATATATTTGTATGTGTATATATATTATACATATAAATATGTATAATATAGATAAATATATATAATAATATATTATTTTATATTTCATATATATTATATTACTTTTAAAAATAATAAGACATAAAAATTATTAAAAATTATATTATAAAAATAAATAATAATTATTATATTTTATAAAACAAAAAACATTATTTAATATTACAATTAACAAATTAAATTTAAAAAAATATTGATTGAGAATCAATCAAAAACATCTAATCAATTCTCAATCTACATACATGCACAGGAGCACGCATATGCACACGCGCACGTGCACACACATATTAATTTTAATTGTAAAATTATTAGCCTGACCAATAATTTTATTGGTCAATTATATATATGTAACAATTCACATCCATGCAATCCATTGCCTCCCCCCTCCCCCCAACAAACACAAATATATATACATACATATATATTAATTATATTTTAATATATATTATTTATATATTAAAATATATATAATATTGTAATATATATTTATATATTTGGTTTTTTTTATATGTTATATTTAAATAAATTAATATATGTCAAATAATGTATATATAATTTTAAAATAAATAATATTTTCATTACATATTTTTGTTATATATATATAATAATTGTAATAACCCAAATTAAAATAATAATAACAATTAATTAATTAAATTAGATAAAAATATTTTTAGAATAAATATAATATTTAGGTAATCTTAAGATAATTATAGAGTTTTAAAATTATTTTAAGGAGCTATTTTGATATCTACCTTGTAAGCATTGGAATATTTTTATGTCTCAAAATTTTAAAATAAGTTGACATGAAAATTCTAGATAATTATAAGGTCCTTATTTCTACTTTTAGCATGTAAGAATAATTTTTCTATGAGTCTTACATAAATTTCATTAGAAAACTTTAGGCATCTTTCATAATTTTTGCTTTTTTCATTATTATATGTCTTCTTTTCCTTCTTCCTTATTCTTTTACCCGCTACAGCATGCTCCGCCCCCCAATTTTCTTCTCTTTCTTCAAAGGTTCTACACCTCTCTTCTACGTAGCTTTTTCTTTCTCTCCCTATCCCAATTTCTTACATTTTCTTGCTACTCGTTAGTTGCTCCCTATTGTGAAAAGCTGCTACCATCATCTTGTTCAGGTGGCTCAACTTTGGGACACCATTGGATGTTGAGTGGAGGAAGAATTATGGTGGTGAGCTCCATTAATGCTCCATTTTTTGTCCTTTTTTTCTCTTATTTTTGGCTTGCATTTTTCTCTTGTTCAACCTCCATTTTAATTCCTCTTAATGTTGATGGTACCATGGAACATAAATTTCAGCTTGCTTCTTCATTTTGGCTGTGAGGGAAAACTTCCAAAATTGGGGCCTTTTTACTTAGACCATTAAGGTATGAATTGGCACTTCTAACATGTTTATTTAAACTCCTTAAAATATATTTTAAGCTTAAACTAAATTTT
This sequence comes from Erythrophleum ivorense, assembly GCA_026724425.1. Taxonomy (NCBI): domain Eukaryota; kingdom Viridiplantae; phylum Streptophyta; class Magnoliopsida; order Fabales; family Fabaceae; genus Erythrophleum; species Erythrophleum ivorense. The sequence continues at coordinate 12,480,633 of JAIUCV010000012.1, read as the reverse complement.
AGAAGTTTAAATTACATTGTGACAATTTATTTGTGAAATTCAAAACCTAAGGTTAATACTGGCTTTAGAAAATTTGAACTATAATTATGGATTTAAGTGTTAGAGGATGAAATTAATTATATTGAACATATTAGAAGCTAATGAAGTAAGTAAGGTGATATTCTTATATTCAATATAATTATAGGTGATTTTGAGGCTATTCTTTCAATTGGAGATCTCTTCAAATTTTAGAAATTTGAGACCTCTACAATCAGCCCCCACAAGTGAGTATGTAGATAGCAAAGTGGCATTTTCTTTTTACTTCATGTTTTGTATTGCTAGCCCAACTTCACATTTTATGATTTATCTTGTTCACATTTTCAGGGAAACAAATCTTGCATTTTAAACTTCATATGGATTATAATATACATGTGAATATATATATATATATATATACACATATGGTTATTATGTTAGAAGGATGATGACTAACTTTTAGTTATAATTTTATTATATAAATTTGTTGATTCATTATTTTTATTTATCGAAATTACTTTTTTTACTTGATCTAATTTTTACTTATTTATGTCGATATTTAATATATTTAAATAGTTTCTTTTCAAATTTGTGAATGGGAATCTGATTAAAACCTCGTAACCGTTAACGGGAATAACAGTCTAGGTGCACCTAATTAGAATAATGAATAATCACTGTGTAGTGGTACTTAGTGATAACTATATTGGATATATCGTGAAATGCACACCATGTGACGGCACTCGATGATGGTGGTGATGTTGTGATACTGTGCAGTGGCATTAATGGTAGTATTGAATCCTATGTGGCGGCACTCAAGGTTGATTATAATTCTTTCTCATGATACCCATTCCATCTTATTCTTTTTAGTTTTAAATTATACTTTTGCTAATATCCTGCAATATAATTTAATTGTTGTCAATATATATGTATTAGTCAATCATTTGTCTAAGTAATTTATTGTAAAAAATTCTAAACTTATTTGTTTCTCCTTCTGCTTGTTTTATTTTTTATGCGTTTACTAAGTCAGTGATAGGCTTACCTCTTTTCCCTATATATTTTCATATCAGTATAAAGTAGATTGAGGTGCTCTAGAATTTGCGTGCCTCCCAAATATAGATAGTATGATATTTTGATCAGTTGGCTTGTGTAGGGACTCCAAGACACATTAGCTATCAGGTGTTATATTATTTTGTGTCATCTGGATGTTATGCTTCTTTTGTAGACCATATAATGACCATTGTAATGGCACTTGATTATATTTTGAAAAACTCATGTACATGTTGTATTGTGGTAAGAATTCAAAGGTATAAGATATTAGTAAATTTTTTAAATGAAATATATTGGTTTGTGCTGGATTTATAGGATTAGGATGTCTAATTTTTAGAGGAGTGCAGTCAGATTTTCAACAACCTCTAATCATTTATATGTATGTTTATATAAAAGCATGAACATTGAATAAGTTGTCAAGCTTTTAAAGCTAGGTCAATCTTGCTTGGCTTGGTCTAGGCGCCAATCATGGCTTGAGGTTTGGGTCGTGACAATAATATTATATATGTATATATATATAACAATATTATATATATCAAAATAACATCACATTAGTGATATGAGAGAGACATAGTGTAAAGGTAGTTTTGTCATTTTATACCTTTTACTTTCCATTTCATTTTACTTTCATTCAACCAAACAATCAAATACAAACATATTCTCTTTTCTTTTCCATTCTCCCCAATCATAATTTTTTTTCATTACATTCCATTCATTTTTCTATTTTCATTTCCATCACTAATAAATCCACATACCAAACGAGACCTAAGTTAGGTTTGGGCCTTCCAAGAAGCAATGATCCTAACCAACCAAGCCGTGCCTTAACATCATCAACTGATTGATAGCTAAGAAAAAGGCATACAATGGTATACACAAAAATAAGCTTTTCCATATTATTTGGAACATCCACCTAGGTAGTAGTGACCAATAGAATCACCAATTATTCCATGTTAACCATTGACCTCAAACAATTATTCTTAGGCATGAAACAACTCTAACTTTTGGTTCACGAATGGACCAATGCTTCAAGATAAAATGTTGGACAGTAACTAAGCTCTTGATAGTTGATATGTTAAAAAAATCATGACTTTCTTATATACAAATGAGCACAAGCCAGTAAACTACAAAGAATCATGGCAAAGTAATGTAACAAAATAAAATTAATAGTCACCTTATATGTAATAGAAAGGACAAAATAAACTACCTGAAGTTGTGCTCCCTACTTAATTTAAGAATCTAAGTTTTACAAGCATTTTAATACCTTATTGGTTACTCTTAAGCCTTAGGCAGGTACTTGGATGTATTTAAAGGAATGCATCCTTCATGATCAAGAATTTTGTGATGACAAGCCCAAAGCTATTAAGTCTTAGCTGCATTCAAGACATGTTAATTCTAGCCTTTTTAAGATTTCTCTTTAGCATAGGGTATACATGGTGTGACTTTTACTAACACTAGCAAGCACACTAGTTGACAACTAATAAAGGGTTTAAGAATAGAGGTCATCAATCCCATGAGGAATGGAATAACCTATAATCTAAGGGTTTTCAAAACATTTATTTTAGGTATGAAGTATTTAAAATATACATTCTAATTACAATATAGTATCCTAGGTCTCCCTAGCTATTAGGAACCAATAAAATAATAATAACTCTAAAACAAAAGGACTCATAACAAAACCTAATACTTAAGATACAAGGCTCAACTTAGGCTAGATATTACATTGGCCTATTTATCTATTGGTTTTCCAAGTTCAACATTGATTCCCAACTTACTATGGCTAGCCAAATTCCTAGTGTATCAACACTCATATCCAATGTGTTGAACTATCCTAGTTCCAACCTCCCTTTAATAGCCAAATCCTATCTACTAAAGCTTAATTAGACCTAGAACGCATTAATAATAAGTGAATTCAAGGTTAATTAATATTAAAGACTCTTATCAGATATATCCAATGTTAATCAACCTAAGTTACATTTTGTCGAACACCCTGTAGGTGTTCAACCTAATGACATATACTAAATCATTAACTACCCTAGTGTAAGGACTCCTATTGATACATGGTAATAGAAACACACAAAAAATACACTAGTATTTAATTCAAATCACACCTTACATCTTCTACATTCTACAATATTTATACATCATCTAAGATTCTTGTAATCAATTAATGGCTACTGAACTCTAATTGACTCATAACAACTTCTAACTAACATACTAACAAAATTTTCATTTACAAAATACTCTTCCCCTTGAAAATGATCCTTGTCCTCAAGGATCTTGTACAACCCAAGACTTTTTCTTTTTTCTTTTCTTCCTAAAAACTTTGGACTTGTAACTCAGTTGTAGAACATTGGCCCAATTACCCAACTATAATTGGGTCTTGAAATAGTCCTAATACAGCTAATCAACTGGCTTTTGGATTTATTGGCCCTACCTTCGAAGACCACCCAAAAGCTTGTACAACTCGAGTGTCAAATCTAGCTTTACTCAATTCATTCATACCATTCATGGATATTAACAATAAAGTCACATCTTTTACTATACTTTCTATGGTAATAATCAATTTGTTGACAAGCCAATTGAAGCTTTAGGGTCAAATTTTGAATTTTTCTATTTCTTTATTCATATTCATCATAAACACACATGATTTGGTCCATTAGGTTAGAAAATATGCATCAAAAGCATGAGGAGCATAAGCAACCCAAAATGGACCTTGTGACATATTCTATCACAAATTTCAAAAATTCATAACTTGGATTACATAACTTCGATTTGTGCAAACTCGATGGTTACAGAAAGCTTATGATGTGAACTTTATACTTGTAAAATTTCATGGGCAACTAAATTCATTTGGCCCCTAAAAAATATGAAAAGACAGAACTGGACAATGTGAACAAGGTCAGGGACCATTCTCCATAATTTTTAGAACTTTGGAAATTCATAAAATATTATGTATAGTTCCAAAAATTTCCATTCTTAGCTTATTAAAAGTTGTTAATGTGCCCTAATTGCATGTTAAATTTCAACCCAAACTAAGTCATTTGGACTATTTATGGTAGAAGTGCAATTTAGGACTTATTAAACTAAATCTTTGCTTAAAAAGTGGCCTAAATGGATTCCAAATTGCACTCTTCCACTTTGAGCAAATTTCAATCATTATAAACATGTAATCCATATGGTCAAACACATAAAATAGGGCTTACATAAAAATGTGACCCTTTTGCTCCCAAAATTTCATATACACATCATGGCTCAACATAGGCAAGTTTACATTAATGGTCATACTCTTCCACAAAGTACCATACGTTCATACTCTAATGCTCATATATAAATTTCCATTATAAAACATGATAACATATATCATGTTGCATCATAAGTCATCATAGATACATAAAATACACTATCCATACCATCCTTGATACATTAATCAAATTTAAGTACATAACATATTTTTAATACATCAATCCTAATGTCTAACTCTTCTAAACTTCTTTGCCTTTATTTGAAGAGCTTGAAATGGTTAGTGGAAATATATGGGTGAGATTACAGGAAGAATCTCAGTAGCTAATTTCAACCAATCATTGCATACATGAACACTATGAGAAAATGCAATGCATATGGTGCAAGAATGCCATTGATATGCCTCAAGTAATTCAAATGCAACTTTTAACATGAAAACTCATTTTTCATTAAGCCATGGCATCAAAACAAACTAGCTAGGCTCAATTAAATTCAACTCGAGACCAAGGAAGAGCTACTGCACTCAATTCTATGCCATAGGGAGCTTCAAGCCAAAAAGCATGCCAAATTCATACATAAAGCTGATCATGGAAAATATACTAAAACATATCAGATGAATACATTAAGCAACAACACATACAAGTACTTTAACTCATTCAAGTATTCATATGTATGCAACAAAGGGAGATGAATCTACCTTAGAACTTGTGAAGGTTTAAGATGCCACTAACCCACTTCTTGATTCACTTATCTTGATTCTTCTTGGCTTGACACTCATAATTAGGTAAGTTTGGATTTGATTGGCCTACAAACATCAATCCATAAGGAAAATTAATCCATTTGAATTCAATTTAAGTCTCATCACTAACACTTGATTCTATTAAAGCCTAATATACAACTTGAAACTAGTTAGGCCTATTAAGAGGCAATTCTTGTTTTTCTTCATCTAGGCCCCACATTCTCATATGTTATGTGCCATATGACCCTAATGGAAGCTTTTTGAACCATCATATGTTTGGTTAAAGGGGTTTAAGGCAACTTACTTCTTTAACCCAATTTAAGCTCTAAAAGTTCAACTTTCAATTTAGAGCTCCTAAATTCAATCTAATGATTCCATAATTATTTATTCATCATATCTAAGTTTCTTAAATCATTGGAACCTAAGAAAACACTTCCTTAGTTCCTCCATCACCTCTTGGTCGAACCTACATACACTTAGAGGCCAAAAGAAGTTTTGTTTTTTCTTTCTAGGATTTTAATACATAGATACTTTCCTTGGTTTCTCTTTAGAATTATACTTTCATATCACTTAAATTATCCTCCTAGAGTTCTAGAACTCTTTAGGTGCAATTAAAACTCTAACTATCTTGTCTTGATTTGTAAGGCTCTTTCAATGATTCCAATTGCATATTCTTACTCTCTATGCCTTAAAACCCTTATTCTTATTTTGTTTTGGCTGAAAATCATCTCCCCTTAATTTTCCCTAAGGCTAGTCAAACATGGAGAGAAAGGAGAAGATAAGAAGAAGCAAGTTTTCCCACCATGATACATACCTTGTCTTAAACTTATTAAGAGGAGAATTTGATGCTACACTTGGTTTACTCAATTCCTCTCCTTCTTCCAAGATTTCAGCCACAAAATTTCCATGTAACACCTATTAGAGGTAATTAAACTATAGTTCAATTATTAATCACCCCTAATTATCTTAGCAATCATCTACACCTAATAACTCTAATCACATGTAATTTTCAATAACCAACTAAGAAATCAAGGCAATCAAACCAAAGCATTAAGCATATAGTGTATACTTTATAGATGAAAGGTGAATTAACATGTCATAACAAGTAATAAAAATTCAATACAATCAACTAGTGTACCATCTATCCCTATGACACTTAAATCAACAAACTGAGAACAAAAAAGACAAAGTAGGGAAGAATGTCAAAAAAGTGATGAAGGGCATCACTCAAGACCAAGATCTTGAGTGATTGGTCAAGGGAAGTCCTCATGGATCTTTCCCTTTACTCTTTATCAATCTCACCACTTAGGAACCTCTAGAGCAACTTCAAAAATCCTCCTAGGAAGCCAGACCCCCTTCTCTTGTACAAAACACATTTGCCTATTTATAAGTTCAAAACTAGGTCAAATTTGTGTAACTAAAGCCTATTGCCAGCACTGCAACACTAAAGTCTAGCACTGTGATGCCAGCTTCCCTAGTTTTTCTCTTGAACTTTTTGCACTCATGGCGCGACCATGACCTTATTGGATAGGATACAGAGTATTTTTCAAGCTTCCAACTCTTAAAACTCTTGACTGTGATTTTGGATGGTTCAATCTTCAATTTCACTCTTCCACTCAAATTCTTTAACTCCGTTTTGGTCCAACATGGCTTCATCCCTGGGGACTTAAGCTCCTTGCATTTTTCCAAATTAAAATCACAAAGAACAAAACTAAAGATTAAGAGCTTTCCACAATAATTCATTCTAATTAAATTAATTGCATTCTACTTATAAATTAACCTTGAAATGGACATAAAATGGGAAATATTAACTCAAAACACATGATAAGTTAATTGTAGATTGATCCAAAAAATTGAATACACTTAGGACTTATCAGTACATTTAGAAGAAGTATTTGTGGTTATATAAGAAGAAAATAATAAATAAAATTGTTGATGAAATATTTGACGGTCTTTTAATTCCTATTGTGTACTGGCTACATAGCTAAAATGCCATATACTGCAAGCTGTATTGTTACACAAATCAACAGGGTTGAACGTATTAGTGGTGCTCCAGGGATCTTGTTTCTTCTTTCCATCATATGCAAATCAGCACATCATTTATACCTTAATGGTTTAACACAGCGTTTCAAACAATGGACTAAAGGAAGTTGTAAATTATCAGGTTATTTCTCCAAATGATCTAGCAAAATCTGTTAGATCTCAAGCAGGCTAGTCAAACTTACTGGTATTGCACTATTCTTCATGAATTATTTATTGCTAAGTACTCTAGAGTTCCCTTTAGTTTTCTTTCAATCCTTAATGGAAAGATAAATGTTCTTCACATTTTGTTTTTGTAAGCTTTTCTTTGATTTTGTTATATTATGTTGTTGTAGTACAACAACAACAACAACAAAGCCTTTTCCCACTAAGTGGGGTTAGCTACATGGATCAATCGATATCATAAATACCTATCGTAAATCATATTTTTAGACAAACCATTTAAATCTAAATCTCTCTTAATAGTTTCTCCTATAGTTTTTCTTGGTCTTCCTCTACCTCTAATTATTGGATTATTCTCCATCACATCTACTCTTCTAACTGGGGCTTCTATAGGTCTCCTCCTAATATGACCAAACCATCTAAGTCTTAATTCTACAATCTTTTCCACAATAGGTGCAACTTCCACCTTCTCTCTAATGCATTCATTTCTAATCCGATCTCGTCTAGTGTGTCCACTCATCCAACGTAACATTCTCATCTCTGCAACATTGAACTTATTCTCTTGTTGACTTTTTATTGCCCAACACTCAGTTCCATATAACATTGCAGGTCTTATAACTGTGCGGTAGAATTTATCCTTAAGTTTGAGTGGCACTCTTCTATCACAAATAACACCCGAAGCACTCCTCCACTTCATCCACCTCGCTTGAATCCTATGTTTTACATCTTCTTCTATTTCCCCGTTATATTGTATGACGGATCCAAGATATTTAAATCGTGTGACTTGTGGTATAATATGTTCTCCAATTTTCACTTCTGCGCTAGAAGTGGTGTGTCTCTTACTAAACTTACACTCCATATACTCCATTTTACTTCTACTTAAACGAAATTCATGAATTTCCAAAGCTAATCTCCACCTCTCTAACTTCTCATTCATTTCCGCTCTCGATTCTCCAACTAAGACAATATCGTCTGCAAAAAGCGCACACCGTGGCACCGGCTCTTGGATATGTTCAGTAAGCACATCAAATACTAAAGTAAAAAGATAAGGGCTCAGAGTTGACCCTTGATGTAGACCAATAGTTATCGAAAAATCTTTTGTAGGTCCACCTTTTGTTACTACACTAGTTGTAGCCTTATCATACATATCTTATATTGCTCGAATATAAGCTATACAAACTCTTTTTTTCTCCAAAGCCTTCCATAGAACCTTTTTTGGTACTCTATCATATGTTTTTTCTAAATCGATAAACACCATATGAAGGCTCTTTGATTCTCTCGCTATCGCTCCTTTAATCTTTGCAACAAATATATTGCTTCTATAGTTGACCTTTCTGGCATAAAACCAAATTGATTTTCCGTAACTTGGGCCTCTTTCCTTAATTCCTCTATAATTTGTACAATTTTGAATGTCCCTCTTACTTTTATAAATCAGAATTAAAGAACTTCTCCTCCACTCGTCTGAAATTCTCTTAGATCTCATAATTTCATTAAATACCTTTGTGAGCTAAATTATGCGTTTCATTCCTAAACCCTTTCATACTTCAATAGGTATATTATCCGATCCAACTACTCTGCCACTCTCCATTCGCTTTAATGCTTCTTTTACCTCTTCTTTACAAATCCTACAATAAAAAGTATAATTTTAATCCTCTTCTTTAGTGTCTAACCTATCCGATTACAATGAACTCTCGTGGTATTTATTAAAAAGCCTGTGAAAATAACTCTTCCACCGTTCTCTAATATCTTGTTCTGTGACCAAGACTTTCCCTTCTTCATCTTTAATGCATTTTACTTGGTCCACGTCTCTTGTCTTTCTTTACCTATTTTTAGCTAACTTGTAAATATTTTTTCCCCAACTTTAGTACCTAAAGATTGGTATAACCCATCGAATGCTCTCGTTCTCGTTTCGCTCATTGCCATCTTAGTGTCTTTCTTAGCTACTTTATATTTTTCCCAATTTTCATTATTCTTACATAACGTCACACTTTATAACACTCCCTCTTAACTTTAACCTTATCATATACACTTACATCCCACCACCAAGATTCTTTATCTCTAGGTCCAAAACCTTTTGATTCACCTAATATTTCCTTTGCTACCTTTCTAATCTTTTTAGCCATTCCATTCCACATATCATTAGCACTTCCTTGTATTTCCCAAGGTCCTTCCTCTACAATCTATCTCTGCAAATTATTTTCTTTATCCCCCTTTAGTTTCCACCACTTAGTCCTTAACACCCTATTTTCGCCTTTACTTTTTACTCTCCTCCTAACTCGTACATCCATAACCTAAACTCTATGTTGAATAGTTAAACTCTCTCCAGGTATAACTTTGCAATCCATGCAAAGTTTTCTATCCAATTTCCTTATAAGAAAGAAATCAATTTGAGAACAAACTCTTCCACTTTTGTATGCGATAAGATGTTCCTCACGTTTTCTAAAACAAGTGTTAGCTAATATAAGATCGAACGTCAATGAAAAGTCTAGAATAGTTTTACCCTCTGCATTTGCTTCCCCTATACCATGTCCTCCATGAACACCCTCGTAACCTGAAGATACACTTCCCATATGACCATTTAGATCCCCTCCTAAAAGAATCTTTTCTCCTAATAGTATTTCCTGATATAAACATTCTAAATCTTCTCAGAACTTTACTTTGTGATATTCTTCTAATCCTACTTGTGGTGCATAAGCGCTAATAACATTAAAGATTTCCTTTTTCATTACTAACTTTAATGCAATGATTCTATCTCCTAACCTTTTTACATCCACTAGAATATTTTTTCAAAACTTATTTACAATTATACCTACCTCATTTCTAGATTTAGCCTTCCCAGTATACCAAAGTTTAAAACCTGAAGTGTCTAATTCTTTCGCTTTTTCTCCTGTCCATTTAGTTTCTTGTAAACACATAAAATTAATTTTTCTCCTAATCATAGTATCTACTATTTTTATTGACTTACTCGTAAGTGCACTCATATTCCAAGTCCCAAAATGAATCTTACTCTTGTGAACTAACTTCTTTACCCATATTCGTTCATGAAAATATGGAAGCCTTTGCTTATTTTTCACTACACTCAGGCGACGATGCACTCATTTGTCACTGTACTCGAGCTATACAATGCGTTACTTCTTGGCAACGACCTAGCATTATGTTTAATATATCGATTGTCCATGTCATAAAGATTCGACAAAGTTTTACGTTGGCTATCGATTGCCCTAACACAACCCTCATCTTTTTTCCAGGCTTGGGACCGGCTATGAAAAAAAATTTGCATCAAGGCTCGTCATAGGCAGAGTTTTGTAGTATTTTAACAATTTTATTTTACATAGTGCAAAGGAAAGAAATTTCAGGAGCCTCTAGATCTGGCACTTTTATATTTGGATAGGGAGGTAATATCCTTAAAGCATCTCTTTAAAAAGGCCATGTTGTAAATTTCTTATTTGTATTACTTGATCTTTGAGATTTCTGTCCATGAGTAGAATTGGTTGAATAAACTAATTTGCATCATCTTATTATGTGATAAAAGTCTTCATTTTCATTTATGATAGCCCTGTTTAGATTAGATTTTGGACTATGTCCTTTTGTTTAATTACAAGATAATACAGTAAATGCTTTCCTGATGAATGTTTATGAATTATGACTTGTTGGAAATCTAAAGAAATTCACTTTATTCGTACCTCATGTTTGCTTTTTATTAGTTTTCTGGAAGTTATTACTTGTTACAAAAGTCAGGGCTCTGTTTTCATTTTCTGTTCCTAATTTTTCTCGCCTTTATCCCCCATCTTTTATTCCATGTTATCTACTGCTGTTTCTTGGGATCCAGTGGCAGGTTCGTTGCCATGGTCTCTTTTATTTACATACTAGTCTTCCTTACTGAAATAATAAGAAATCAGAGCCTTTACTCTGAACATTTCTTCATGAATATTCAGATATGATAGCTCTACAAGCATTTACTGTGATTATTTATTGACTTTGCACAAAGTGCATGCTTTATCTATGCTGCTGTTTGTTTCTTTTCCTTGTAGTTGCAATCTTCAGATTTAAGCATGAATAAACATGCATACTCAGCCCTTTTAGAATTTCTCAAGGTGAGAGAATTGTATGATACTATGATTACTGTCTCAAGTTATCGTGTAGACTAAGCACAATTCATTATTCTCGACGCATTAATCTTCCAAATTTTGACTGACACTATTCCATATTCATGAGTAGATCTCTTTCACTAGATCCAACTTTCCGTGGCATTCCCTTATGTTTCCTCATCAGAGGACAAGAGATTGGAAAGTTTGTCGGTTTTAGGACTTGCTAATGCCTATGGAGGTGATTTAGGAATAGGCAATGTTGTTTTCCTTGGAACTTGCTCCATGGAGGACCAAGAAGAAAGATCAACCTTGCACTGAGTTCAAGAAAAAAAATAAAAATCATTTGACATGATTCACTGTGGAATTTTGGATCGTGTAATGGTGATCTGATGCTTTTTACTGCCCATTATAACTTACAGGACTATCTGACTAAGAGGATGGAGGACAGTCACAAGGAGAAAGATTTGGTTGTGTTCTGCAATGGTGGTTCTCCCCCTTTGAAAAATGTTGACAAGACACAATCTGAAGGTATATCAACTCTGAAGTTATGGTCTAACATGACAGGATTTTACCATCTGTTAAATACTTTGTGTTTACTTATTACTGTATATTGGTAGGTGAATTTTTGTCAGAACTTATTAGTTCTGTGGAGAATTCTGGGGCAAAATACACAGCTCTCTATGTGTCAGATCCCTCTAGGTCAATCCAGTATCCTTTTTATAAGGAACTACGAAGGTTTCTTACAGAAAGTGCCTCAGGGAATGGGTCAGCCAATTTTACTGTTTGTAATGAAGTCTGCAAGTTTAAATCATCTCTTCTGGAGGGAATCTTAGTGGTAAGTGTCACGACCCAATTTCTAGGCCACCGACGCATAGGCTAAACTAATCTGGAGATTTAGTTAGCCTAGCAAGCCTTACAAAATCTACAATCAACTATCATATTATTAGAGGCTATCAAAAATTCGGCAACACCTCCCCTAAAAATTAGACATCCCAACCTGAAAAAAAAATACTTTAAACCAGCACCAGCACCAACAATAACAAGTTACATATAACCCAAAAGGCCTAGCTAGGAAAGTAAAGATAATATTTACACATTTTAAGTGATCATATAACATGAACAAATTCCAAAATTCTTTCTTTACACCTAAGTGCCACCACATCATGGAGTCTGACACGATTTCACAAAATTAAACACCTACTCTAAAGGTTTGGTAGCTCTCAAGCTCCCAGATTACTTCACTCCTTAACTCACTGGTCTGAAAAATAAGGAAAGAAGAGGGATAAGCCTACCACTGGCTTAGTGAGTGTATAAATAATAAAGTGTATAAAGGAAAAATAAATAAATGCATACAGGAAGTTTTTTTTAAAAAAAATCAATGATCATCGAATAATTTAAGCAATAAAATTTATAGATGAAATGAAAAACAATTATTTAAATAAAAAGAAACTTTTAGAATAAATCTATATTTTCTAAATATATATAAAAAAAATTATAGGAATGGGTATCATAGAGAGGAACCAAATCATCAAACCACATCATCATATATCATGGCATTTCTTTGGATTCATCCCATCTTATCACTTTCACAATATATCTAGTATCTCATATTACAGTACTGGATACATCACATCACGGTGCCATCACAATTCAAAGTTCATTCTAGGTGCACCTAGGCCGTTATCCCCGCTAACGGCTACGGGATTCTAACTAGATTCCCATTCATTATATAAAATAAAAATAATTAAAATAAAATTCCTTCAAATGGAATTTAGCTATCAAAAATAAATAAGGAAATCAAGAAATAAATAAATAATTAAATCAAGCAAGTTAACCTTCAATATAATCTCTATAACATATGAAACTACGAGACAACATAAAATACTCTCCTCATAATTAAACATATACTCACCACCACTTCTTTTTCATCAAATTCATTCTTTTGCGTTCCACAAGAATATATCACGCTACATTTCAATTATCAATTTGTTTTGATAAATTTATTAAATCATTATAAGAATATAATATATATATATATCTAGTTTGGGGTTTAAAAAAAATACCGATTTGTTTTCCCAAGGGATAAAGCACATCACATAATTAAAAATTTCACCATAGAAAATATAAAATGGATTGAAATAGATATACCACTCTATTATCTACACACTCACCAGTTGAGACTAATAGTATAAGTCCCTATTTTCTATTGTTTAATGTTGAGCCTCAGTTGAATGAGTTTCCCTAGTATCACCTAAAATTATAACCAATATAATATAAATTAATTATATTAATCACTCTAATAATATCCATAATTATTTATATAACTTAATATACTCCCTAAAACATAAATCCCTAAATCTTTATATACATTTCTATCATAAATACTAACCCTAAATTTGGAGTTTTTCAATCTAAGCTTCCACAACTCAAATTAAATTCAAAACTTACTTCTAGGAACTCCAAAGATAATTTTAAAAGGGTTAATTTACATTTAAAAGTTGAAATTCAAAAAACCCCAATTATGGAGCTCACCCACGGCAACTTGAACAACAAAAATTGAATATCCTATTAGCTTCAATAAATCATGGAGAAAGATAAATATTGATGAAAGAAACGGAATAAGAAAATGGAATAACTAATCCTTTCAAAACTCAAAAATTTTCCATGGTTGAGTAGCAAAAGAAGAGAATGAGAAGGGAGATGAAATATTCACCAAATAAAAGTTTTATAGCAACTAAATCTATCGAAGATGAGTGGGTAATGATGTCCAACAAGAAGAGGGTGATGGATCCTTGTGGTTGGCTGAGATTCACGCTTCAATGGAGGAGCTACGGTGGGAGAAAATGAGGAACAACTCAAGCAAAACAAAGAAAATGAAGAGTCACGCAAGAGACAAGGGAAAGTGGCTTCGGGAGAGAAAAAAAGTTGAAACAAGAAGAAGATGTTGCAGCAGATGGGAAAGGTGGAGGGAGAATGTGTTTTTAGGATTATTAAAATATTTTTGGCTCAATTTGCACTTTTGCCCCCAACAAGTCTAATATGCTTTAATTGAGATTTTAAAATGATTGAAAAAGTCCTTTAAAATTTTTATATACTCCAAAATAAATTCAAAAAAATTATTTCGTTTTTATTTTAATAACCAAATATATATTATTTATTTCTTTATTTTTATTATATATATATATATATATATATTTAGGTATTACAGTAAGCTACTTTGTCCACTCTTTCATGAAAAGTTGAATGATGACTATGGTCTTTCATGAACTTGCTAGACTGGCATTCCAGGGAAGACCAGGTTGTCGATAAAATATAATTTTTACAGCTAACAGCGTTAGTATGCCTTTCTCTTCCATTTTTTTTGGTCATTTTCTTTGTGTTGGTAAATAAGTTCTATTCTTCCTCAACTATACTCTAATTAGCATGCTGGTGTAGATTGCTGCCTGTTGCTCAGAATGCCTACATTTCAAACGATATGACAATATCATCACATTCAATTGGGGAGGGTGAAAAATACGTCAATATACTTACCATCCTCCTGATTTGGAAGTCTGAAGCTTCTGCCCTTCCCAACGTATTATGCAATTTACTTCAATTTGCTTTTGTTAAAATTTGTACGTGTAATCATGTAAAATCTTTTTGTGTAGAACTGCTGTAGAGAGCAGGGAATTGAAATTTCAGAATTCCAGAAAATAATCTACTTGGTGCAACTAGGCTTCAGGAAACAAAATTTTAGATGGAAAACTACTCTTAAATGGAAACTCAGATAGCTAAAAGGCCTTAATCTAATTGTAGAGTGGTTGAAAATGGCCAGAATCTGCTTTGGAGCCCAATAGATTATGGGATCATGAAACAAATGTTTTCATTCTTCGTTTACTGCGTTATTTGCATTTCATATCTGATATTTTGCTTTGACTGTAGTAATTGACAGTAGGAGGCTGCCTTTTGTTATGCTCTTCTTGCAAACATACTGCTGTTACATGATATTAATGGTTTCTGACATAATGATACGGTCTCTCGCTGTGATGAACCAGGGGATAGTCTTGCTTGTAATTTTGATATCAGGCCTTTGCTGTATGACGGGAATTGACACTCCAACTGGATTTGAGACGCCGCAAGAGTCATGATCTGTTGAAGATAACGATGGTTGTGATGCTGAGTATGCTGTATTGATTTATTAGTGAATAGACAACATAAGATCTTGTAACATTTGTTGACTCATTTCAGTGATTCTATCATGTGGTTGAACATCAAAATAATTTGTATGAGTTATAAAATTTAATCTTAGATTTTAATTTTGGTTGTGTGCTGTGGGTTATAAAATGTATAGTAGTAAGTTATTTTAAGAGCATTTTACCTACTTTTTTGGCAGATTATGCATTATTCTTAGCTTCTTTGCGAGTATTCATTCATACTTTGCGTCAATTTTTTTTTTTCCACAATATAACGTTTTCTTTATTACATATAACAGAGAATTACAAGGAAAGAACAAAGTTATTAGAACTTGATAACATATATGTACGAAAATCCATAAACTAGCAGACCCATTAATTATTCCACGCTAGCTGGGAAAACTGAGTGGGTTCGTTGTAACATAGTGCTTAGCAGTGGATCAACCTTTAGTTGCTTTGAATTGCGTGGAGTATCCAGGCCTAGGAGGCTGATGGAAATATCATTGTCTGTCTCAAATCAGAGTCCAGCTGAAGGGATACTCAAAGCACGCTGCTTTAAGTAGATTTGAATGATGTAAATCCTAGTCGTTTTATTTTTATTTTTTTCTGTTCAATCCTAACTATTTATTTTTTATTTTTAAAAAATAAAATAAAATAAAAATAAAAATAATTTTTTAATTTTTAATAAATAAACAATTTTATCTAGTAAAAATTAAAATATTTTTTTATTTTTTTAAATAAAATAAAATAGATGATTAAAATAAAAATAATAATTAAAAAATTTTGTTGAAATATCAACTACCTAAATTTAGATATGTTCAATCCATGAACATCAAGCTGTGAACTAATGGCATTGAAGAGTAGCAAGTTTTTTTTTTTTTTCCCTTCTCTCAGCTCACTTAAAAAACGCTTATAAACAAAGAAAACTTTATATATACCCCTCACGTTTCGTAAAAAGAATTATAGGATTTGGAATTATTCCAATCGCATAGTCAGTTGATGACAGTAAGGATCAGAAGTATGAATAACCTTCCTTTTGAAATCTCCTTCCTGGATTTCCTGTTGATTGTAGAACACTCATTACGTTTTGTCTAAATCGTAGGCAGAAAGGCATCATGTGAAGAAAAGAAAAAGAAAAAAAGACACAGAATGTAACAGACTTGTATAAATAGCATCAGGTAGAAGAGGGGGGAGTGGGGGAGGGTGATTATCTGCAGTTCTGAACTGTAAAAGGAGTTTAGAGTTCTGATGAACTTGGGAGCTCGAGTCTTTCTCGAATAAGCGACCATTCTGTATTCCCGTTCTTTTCGTTCATCAGGAAGATTCTTCTCTGAATTCTCTTGAAATTCTATTGCTACATTCTTGTTCCTACCATTTAGGTGTTTTTCTTGCTCCTTACGGAAACATCAATGGCGGAGGGTACAAGATTTTGGAGACTGAACAAGGTTTGAGGGATTTATAGGGAGACTCGGGAAAGTGAATCACAGATTCTGAGGCAAAAAGGGATCCTTGCATTTACAAATTAAAAAAATAAATAAATAAAATGTACGTAATTTTTTAGACTTTAAATCATATATAAATAAATCCTTAATATTTTGATAAGCCCTATTATTAGCAAGTTTATTATTTCATTAACAGAAACATAATATATTAAAACTTATTTACCTATAATTTAAAATTAAAAAAATTATTTATGCAAAAAAATAGAAGTTAAAATCCATTTAATTTGACATGCCACCTTTTGTTAATAAATTAATAAATTTATTAACAAAAAATTATTTATACAAATTTAAAATTTTAAAAAAATCATTATTAAATTTTAAAAGTTAATAAAATTACTTACACATAACTTAAAATTTTTTTAAAAAAATTCTATACCTCTTGGCCTTTAAAATATAGTCATGCTTAATGACATTGAATGTAATTTAATCACATCAAATATTTAGAATTAGAAACCCCGCCAAGACAATTCCCCAAAAACAAAAAACTACTAATATCCTTTTGTACCCATGAAAATTCTATATTACACATGGACAGTTTCTCTCTTTTAAAAGTTTACAGCGCTAATCTATTCATTTGTGATTCTCAGTTTTTATAGCAACCACCAACCAGAATTGCAACCAACTGTGCACTGCATACACAATAATTTCATCGGACAACACTCATCCTAGGATTTCTTCTCGTTAGTCTCTCCATTTTCAACCCTGTTGTCAAAACCATGATATGGAACTTCAACCATGGGCCTCGGAATTGGCCGTCCATCGAAGTCCTCAGGAAAAAATTCGAAGTCTGGACCAAAGTTGAACTTGACCGTGCAGTTCGGCTCATTGGGGAGAGTATACATTGAAGCAGCGGGATAATAACGACCACCGTAAAGATCCTTGAAAGCTACTCCTTGGCATGCACCATTTTTGAAGAAAGATATCTCACTTCCTGCACAGAGAATACAGTAAACATCAAGTGAATATTGATGATTTGTATACTTAAAACAATACTGCAAGAAAATAAAAGCCACCACTATAATGAAACAATGTTGAGCGTCTACGCATCCAGAAACTGAATATTCACACTCTGCAAGCGAAGCAATTGATCAATATATACTGCATTTTCAATTGTAAGAATAGGCAACGGGCTTTTACAGATTCTGGCTCACTTTTGAGGTTCCCAGGGACAAGCACTCCCATTTTTCAACCAGTCAATTCTATCCGCAGAATGAAATCAGGATCAAACTACGAAACAACTTCATTTTTTTCCCCTTTGCTTCAGTTCAAAGCGATTATTTAATCAAAATAAGACCACCCCAGATTGACAGAACATAAGCGCATGGACAGAAAGGGTATAAGTAGTGTGCCTAATACATAATGATAGTAGAGCACAAACCCAATAAGATATCTTTTCTAAAATTAGCTTTGAGATATCATACCGCATTGAGTAGTACTTAGCAGGTATTCTGATACCAACATCAATTTTACGCCAATGCCAGCCCTAAATCGGCACAGAGGAGAACAAGATAATATTATCTAGTCCTGACCCAATTACTCCTATAGGAACTCGGTTCCTCTAAACACTGGTTAGTCTGAACAATCACCTGCTAAGGCAAAGGAGCTTTACCAGAGAAGATCACCTGAATTTGATGTGACCAAATATTGCATACCGTCCAGACAGCTTTAACTGTCAGCTTCTGATTACTAACCTCTACAGGATCAGCTTGAATCCTGAGTAGTAGAATTTTCACCCACTCAATTATATCACGTAATTCTAATTTCTAATGTTCTACCCCTATGTTGCACTGGGTTCAGGTACAAAATACGGCAAAATATATTTATAAAATAATGAATAAATATAATATATAATATTTCATCAATAATAAAATTTAAAATAAACATGTTATAATACATAATCAACTCACATAGTAATCAAAATTTACTAAAACAAATTTAATATTTATCAGATTCTGCAAAAAAATACAGGTTTAAATATTCAAACAAAAATATTCAGTTCCATTTGTTTAAGTTTCCCCCCCAAAAAAAAAAACTATTATAATGATAATTAAGAAAAATAATAATAAAAAAACCACATACCAACATCACCCAATAAATTCCATGTTGAATAATAATTGAGGAAAAATATGAGAGGAAAAATTCTATGTATTTTTACTCTTAATTCATTGTACAATTTGAGTTAGGAAGACTTAACTATTAAGAGATAACAATGAATCACAACAAACTAAAGCAGATTTCATCTTAATTTAAATGCGATTAGAATTAATCCTAAAATTTAAGCTTTGGATAATCCCAAGATTTCAGCAGTAATTATTAAAAAATTAACAAACATTGAAGTTTGAAATAACAAATAATCAAGGAGCTGGAGCCACGTTTATCCTTATCCAGTCCCAGTTTTGAAAAATCAAGCACCTTCTACTAAATACTATCATCCATCACTTTCAGAGACCCAAATTTGATAGCACAGTTTAGAGAGAGCAGTGATAAAGGAGATTTAGCGTGGAAGCACTTTGTCGTCCATTGAAAAGAGGATGTAGTAAGCATCACAACGGCATCCATTTTGTGTTGTTCTGCCACCAGGCAATTTGGACACATCAGAATTGCCTGTTTTGAACAGGGGCAGACATGTCTGGAATTATGTTTAAGCAGTGTTATTGGAAAGAGGATGTTGTGAGCCCGGCAATGACACTCATTTTGTGTCATTTTGCTGCCAGGGCTTTCCGGACCTGTTAGAATTGCCCATTTCAAATACAAGGCAAATGAGACCCATACTCTGTTGCTTGACATCAGTGAACCTGCATTTTGCATAGGTAGTATGGGGTACATATTTCGCCATACCCAAGAGGTACCCATACCCCATACATACTCAGTATGGGTAGAGCAATGAAGCACAAAATGCTTCATTGCTCTACCCATATATAGAGTAATCAAGACCAAGCCAAACCGCTCAAGAAAAATCACATTTCAGAAATAAATTATTAATCTCCCCAGTTTTTTCCCACACAAAGAACATTATTAATTGACTGCATCTGTCCTTTAATTAAGACCTCATCAGTAGGATGTAGGTACAATATTCTGACATAACCTCCATAGGAAGACACAGATCCTCACATGCATCATAGCTTCCAAATCATAAGCCACGGGAAATTAGTATTCAACGTTCTAGCCAACTGAGCATTATACTCTGGTACTGGTTCAGGTTCCTTAGTATGACTTTGTGCAACCAAATTGTGTTTTGCTCCATATCCTAAGTTAGGTTTTGCCACTTTGGTATGACATGATTTGGACACAAGACCAAAATCAGATGAACCCAAATAATTAACAGCCCATGCATTATTTACAACATCATCACATGTGGCATCTAACAACCAAATAGACTCAAACCTGAAAGGTTTGACATACACTGGACTGGGCAGTGAGGGACATTTTCAAATACAGCCATAGGTAAGACAACAAAGTTAGGTCCATAGCTATCAAACCATAAATTGCTGCACATAACATGATCTAATCATTCCCAGACAGCCTGATCATTTTACCTGTAATCTGTCGAAGACTTTAAGTGAACCAATTTCTCGGAGACTTTATCTCCAAAAAACAATATTCATTAATAAGCTATTGAAACTGTTCATCTCCTGGTACAAAAGTGCTACATTTTTTGGATTTTCTCTGATTGACTAAGTACCTATTTAAAATTAACAAGATAAAGCCATAGTGTATTCACTGCTATATGCTAAATTACCCTTGACATGGATCCACTGTGATGAGAAATGTGCCCCCCTTAACTCACTGTACCCCGCAAGAATTGAGGTGAGAGGTGCTAAGAAAGCACTTACCCAAGTGAAGTAAGGTGCTAAAATTAGGGGGGGAAAGGAAAATGATATATAAATAAAGAAATAGTAAATTACTGAATTTTAACTTGCAATATTATATAACTATTGTATTAATTAACTACTCAAGCATGAAATTCATATATGGTAAACTTCAAGATAAAGAATGATAATAATCCATCAAAGATTCAAGTTCACAACCAAAAAGATGTGGGTACTCTAATTTTCAAATAAGAAATATTATATGCATTCACAAGTTATAACATGTAGAATTAGATCTTTTAGCTTTTTTTTTTTCAAATAATTTTTAGGTTCTCACTTTCAGAGACTGTTTAAGAGTCAATTGCTAATTAAATTACAGTTCAAGCATGCACATTAGAAATTTATCAGTTAAAATTTAGAATATGCTAAATCGGCAAGTATCTCCTAGTCATAGCTTGAACCTTTCTCTCTTACTGTCCTCTCTCTAACTGTATGTTTTTTCATTTTGAATTAGCATGATGATCAGCTTCGAAGATAAAGTGTTTCGTCTAGTTTAGCTCAACTTAGGTGAAACTCTCAACATTTTACTTGTAAAATAGAAAGCAAATGGAGTGGATCAGCATGAAATAAATTCAGAACTCCCTTATTATCTCTTTCTGATGCACTATCTGAAATATGATTGGAAGAATGAAATGAAAAAGATTTCACTAAGGTGCCAAAGGCAAGCACACAGCTGAAGTTGCCAAAGGTGAGCTCATCAGGAGCTTCAAAATCAAATAAAACTATATCAGCTCTCTCTAAGTTCCACTGTCGAAACAATATTTAGCTATCCTTGCTTACCTTCCTTACCAAAAGCATCCTCCTATCCCTTGTAAATATTATAGCACAACAGCTAAGTATAGCCAGCCATCTCTTATGCCTTTCCTTAAAGCAGAGAAGAACCAAACAAATATGAACCACAGAAAACAAAAGGCAAAGGGTCGCATGGGCTATCCAGAGCCTTACAGCATATGAAGCCCAATCTAAAGTAAGACTATAACACTTATGGGTAAGACAACTCATCTGCATATTTAGCTCCATACTCCACTCTCCACCACCCACTAGAGATATTTGGAAGCCATTAACTAACTGCACTATACAGCCCAAACCCAACTGTGACTCAACTTTTGGCCCAAGTCCCTCATGCCACCCCAGCTATCCTCTTCTAGCGCCATCTCGCCTTGAGCCTTAACCAACTATATCTCAAACTGAAAAGAAATATCCTCCTCCCATCCAGTTTCATTTTGACCATCCACCAAGATTCCAACTATCTAAGAAAAGAATTCAGTTGCCAGTGATCTAGTACAAACAACTCACTTTGCATTGACCAACTAAAATAGATGAATTCACAATTTGCATCCTCTTCAAAATAAGGTTTTAAAATTTCTCATCTCTAACCACTACCTTCACTTGCCCTCAAAGTTTACATAATGCATCTACGATGACTTGCTCTCGAAAAACTGAATAAGTTTGACAATCCAGCAAGCATCCCACTAGGCATTTTGCCCAAAAGTTATGGTTGTCTCCCATCCACTCATTCATCAGATGACCAATATGACCTAGACATGCACAAAGAGATGGGGAGACCTTGGACATTCAGCCATTTCTAAATTAAAAAACTTTGTCCACATCCATGTCTTCATCTGAATCTGTACCATCTACCCAACCTATCTCTAGGCAGCGCCATCTTTGGCAATACAAACTCATCGGAAAAAGATACCATGACAAGTAAAAGTAGAAAGCAAACTTGTATGAAAGAAGAAAGTGCTAAATTGATATAAGATACATAAAAACTCCCCAACCCTTTTAGAGAAGCCAGCACACCATGATACTTCTCCACTAAGCCCCTACAATTTGGGAGTGACAAATCAACAAAGTTGAAATTGCATGATGATGAAATGGAAAGAAAAACATTTTTCTATTATGCATAAATATGTTTTGTCATTTTTCTCCCCTTGCCACTCCATTCCATTATCTATGAAACTTTCAAGCATTAGATGACTTCCAATAGTTCCAGCTTTAGGGTCAGAAGATGACTTGATAATCCAGTGGTCATCCGCCCCAAAATCATCTACAAAGTAAAACAAGATAAGATCACCAAAGTCCCATGAACTTGGATGCGTATATGGCAAAGGGGAAGTGAGAACTCACTATGCTCATTATTCAATCAGAGGAAGATCACTCACATTCATTTATCATATACCTTGCATGACTACCTTATCATTTTATTACTACATAATTCACCATGACTCAAACATGGGGTTCAGGACATTGTTATTTGTTGTTGGGCAAGGATGACAAAATGTTATAGGAAGGCCTAACCCTCATTTATCGAAAGCTAGGAAACAATGACCATGGTTTTAAAAGCATAAAGAGAGGCTCCACAGTATGCAGTCTGCCACACAGTAAGGGGTAAGCAAGGAAAACATCAATATTAGCTACTTGGCTAATCTTTTATAACGGGGGCTGACTCAATAATCACTAGTCAGTCAATGAACACCTGAGCACAGTATGCAAGACATCAATTTGCAAGTCAAATAACAGTTATTTTATTAGCCTATCCATCAATCCTATGTTAGGCACCATTAAAAGTCCCAGCATCTGGAAAAAGGCAGAAAAAATCATGCATATCATAAGGCAAACATAACATCAGCAATCCTGAGAGCAGTGTAACTATCACAGATATGCAACTGTTAGTAGAGATCAAGATTTCCAATAAAATCCTCAAACTGAGTCATTTTTCCTTTGAATGTCCACAATTCCAAGTATACGGCACTGCCATAGCTACACAAGTATGGTATGAGCATGTTTGAAGTTGAGTATGGGGGGACCATACAAGATTTTAGTTAAAAGAAGCCGTGTGTGTTTAATTATCACAAACTAAGATTTAGTTGCATTAGCTATATAATCAGATGCATTAGCAATATAATCAGACACTCAGACCCTCATTTTTTATAAGCTGCACCTCTGTT
Source organism: Erythrophleum ivorense (assembly GCA_026724425.1). Taxonomy (NCBI): domain Eukaryota; kingdom Viridiplantae; phylum Streptophyta; class Magnoliopsida; order Fabales; family Fabaceae; genus Erythrophleum; species Erythrophleum ivorense. The sequence continues at coordinate 12,456,808 of JAIUCV010000012.1, read as the reverse complement.
GCTTCTCATAAATTACAGTTTTATAGTCTAGGAAGCATGAAAACTAACCTAGACACAGACATTGAGACATGAAAAAATATCCAAAGTACCAATTTGTATTATAATGTATCGCATCTTATCTAACACAAGTGTCCATCAGAAACAAAAAATCCTATTCTTTTTAAAGTGTTCGTGCTATATTTATTTATTTATAGAAAAGTGTCTCCTAATAGTAAAGACTGATTATATTATTTAAGGAAACTCCACATTGATATTTATTTATCAAAAAAATAATTCAAAATTTCATTATTTTCTAATTGATCAAGTAAAATTCATGCTATTGATAAATCAGCCCAAGATAAACAAGTCAACAATATTCCACCTACATCAAGCCCAAACTTACTACAATGTCTGTCCTTAATCAGTAGATTAGACAGTCATATCTTCTCATTCAACTAGACTTCATTTTGTTGTCATTAGTCCATCAAAATCAATAAAACTGTTTCTTATGGAGCAATTTTTAAAGGTAAGAACCACGTTGGTAGGAGAAAACTATTCCTATAATTGGGATTTACGTCACAGGCTTTGCTTGCGCTATCCAACAAACTTAAGACAAAGTTCAATAGTGAACCATTGCATAATCAATATAAACACATAACAAAATGCCCATAAAAAAATAAAGAGCTACTCACCGGGCACTACTTTGGGTGGATCTTCCTTCGCGTCTGGTCCACAAACATATCTTTGCCCTTTATACCAAACCAGATGTCGTTCCTTAGGTGCATACATCGCTCCATCTGGCAAATTAATATAGAACCCAATAACATCACCTTCCTTGTACCCCTCCTCCCCATACTTCTCCCTCAATGCCTTATGTATCTTACTCCCATCAATATCCCTGTATCCAAAACTATTCCCATCATACCCAACTGGAGCCTGCAAGTCTCCCTTCTCAGTTGACCATCCCAGGCGAGTATGCCCAGTTTCCCCCAACTTCACAACCTTTATCTCAAAGTACCACGCCCCTTCTACAACTCCTCTCGTTGCCCTCACCATTCTATAACCCTTTGTACTCCCTGCACTCATCCTATCCTCACTCAGTTCCACCTTTTCTGCTTTATACACCTTAGACAAACAAAGTTTCATCTCCGGAGTATCGTCGCTTTTATCGGGGAACCTTGGAACAGGGGTGATAAGAACAGTGTCCTCACCAGGGTTGTTGTTATTGTTGGTTTTACTCTTTTTCTTCCCCTTCCGAGTTGATTTTGTCACCCACACGTTGTTACTCTTCTTCTTCGATTTCTTCGAATTTGTCCCTGGTCCTGAACCCGGCGTCACAGTAGTGGCATTGCTCAAACCATTATTCCCGTCAACTGCATCAGGCAATGCGGGTGATTCCTCCTTTGCAGTTTGGCCTGTAAGAGAAGAAAGCTGTTTCTGCTTCTTAGGAGGTGGATCTTCATCTTCTTCCTCATTCTCCACTTCTCTTCCGGATTTTGGCGATTTCTTAGGGTCCCCAGAGCCGTCGGAAGCTGCTTCGTCCTCGGATAGCTCATCGGAGGGATCAGGCTCCAATTTGACGTCGTTATGTGCTTCAGTTGGGGTGTCAGAAGCAGTGCTGGTGGTAATGGGAGGTAAATCTTGAGATTCCGTGTCAGTGCCACAGCCGACAACGGCAGCGTCGGAGGTGGAAGCGGCGACGGTGGCGGCGGGAGCAGACTCCTCTTCTTCATCCTCTTCGTCTCTATACGTGGCTTGAAGGCTATCCATGTCGAAAGATTCACAGGGGAAAATGGATGTGTTAAGGTTTCGAAGTTTAAAACTTGGGTACGCGCGCGAGAGACCTTTAGTTTGGCTCCAACGATGAGAGTGAATCGCTTCCGAGAAGAGAGGGGAAGGAGACGGAGAATGGAAACCCAGAGAGCTACAGTGAACACAATCAACGCGTTTGGGCTGGACCAGATAAAACCAGTGGGCCTCCCTATTTGGATTATTATCATCGAATGATAGAAATATTATAATATTTTTAAAAAAATTACTATTAAAGATTTTAAATTTAAAATATTTATATTTTAAAATTTTAAAATTTAAAATTATTTTAAAATTTTAATAACCAAAATTTTAAATTGTATAAGAAATTTACAGTTTACAACATTAAGTCAATTTTTGTTTGGATCTTTTAAAATAATTTTAAATTTTAAAATCTTTTATTATAAATATTTTTAATTTAGGGTTCTCAATTATAATTTTTTTTAAAAAAATTCCAACCCATTTTATAACGATAAAAAATTAAAGTGAAAAAATTTCTCTTGCCTCTCACCCTCTTTTTCATTTTTTAATAGAATTCTTTTTTAATTGTTTTTTCTCCATATAGGAGCACTTTCTTCTCTTTCGTAAAAGTTTTCTGCTCTTAAGAATGGGAGCTTGAGATTTTGGGGTAGTTTTTTTTATATATATAAATATTTTGTAACCTTGAGCATCAATCTTGAGGGAAAAAATACTTTAATAATAGTAAGGCTTAATTCTCTTAGAGTTGATTTCATATTATAAATTCTTTAGGTTTTAGATAATTTTTTAAGGGATGTGTTGCTTCTATTTTTAGTTCTCGCTCATTTTTTTAAGAGCGGGTCCGCCCTATTACATTTATTGCTTATAAGGACTTGGTGCCTCTTATTTTATCTAATAAAGAATCTATTAATGCGGCTAAATTAAACATATAAACTAGAGTACATTAGTTGAACTAAGTGATAAAATGATGAATAGAATATAGGTTCCCACGATGAATGATCATAAACATACTATAAATTAGGTGCAAAGGAATAAAGAATAAATGAACAATTACATTACAATATTTACATGTATATTTATAAAATATTTATATATTTACAATTTAGTAGTTTAGGTCATTCTAATTATTAGCAAATGCATATTTGATAAGAAAGAAATCTAACTACTATGAATGAAAATACAAGAATAAATGCATGGGAGTCAATTATTAATTATGATTTTTGAATTTTAAAATTCAAAATAAAAGAAGTTAATTTATTTTTGAATGAAGAGAGGAACTGATTACCAAGTAATAACGCACTATCAGTTTTTTGGATTAAATGCGCTCTCTCCTTCTCCCTCCCTCTTCTGAGAAAACCTAACAAATAGAGAACTCCTTTCAAAACTCCACACACACAGAACATAGAGATCATCTCCATAGACTAGGGCGCATCTACTGTGGCAAATGGATCAAACTCCATTTGGTGATTTAGTTCAAAATTGCATGGGACAAAGAGATCTGACTAGATCCATTTTCACTTCAAGAGGTAAGTACCCGAAACTTCCCTTTAGCATTGTAATTAAACTTAGTGACTAAGCTGCATTGTTTGTAGTAGAGGTAGGTAATTTTTGATCTAGGTGTTATCTTTCCCAATTACAAAAATTGTAAAGTTTCTTTAAAGTAGGCGTCCAACATATTATGATAGGAAATGGATTACATGGCTAAGGTGGCTTCCTTCATGGGCGTTCATGCAATGGGATGAAATCATGGTTTAGGATTTGTTATATGTAATGAGTACAATGAATGTAGTGGAATATTAAGTGGAGATTACAAAGTGGAATCCATGTATAGCTCTTCTAATCCTTTATTCTTAATGCATATGATTTCAATTTCTCCTAATTCTTCCTAAAGCTTGGTCATATAATTAATTTCATGCATTTTAGAATTAACACTTGATATTCATATGTATATTGAATAACTAAATCATAATTCACAATTTTCTCTTCTTGGTCATATTGTAAACTTCTTGAATTAGTAAGAGTCCATCTATTAGAAATAATAATTAAATCAACGTTAATTTTAATATAGATACTAAAATCCATATCACTTAATTTACTTTGTTATTTGAATTAGGAATTTATTTACTAATTCTTAACTTTACTAGTAATGTTAGCAAATTCTTGATTGACGACATTTTTTTCCTCTTAAAAACAATTTTGCTTCTAAAATTTACATACCTTAGTCAAAAAGTGTTGGATATTTCTTTCTTATTTGTTCATCAATCTCTCATATACTCTCTTTTTAAGGATAGTCTCTCTAAACCATTTTGATCAAGAGAATACTCTTTCCTCTATGTTGTTTAATCTAAGTATCTATGTAATATGTCAAATTCTCTCATGAAGACAACCTGATCACACCTTTACATTATATAAAAGATCTGTTTACACTTGTAACTAAAATAATCCTAAGGGAAACTGGTTGTCTAACTCAACTCTAAGAGTCTTATTCTTGTATTTGGATAAGTCTTTTGTTCATTTAGAGCTGTAAGTAATCTCTCCCCTAGCTCAATTCAAAATTCAAAGACTTATGCAGTCTAGCATACAAAACCTCATAAGGTGTTATCGAAAGACTACAATGATACTAATATTGTGGACAACTTAGTTGAAAAATATATGCTTCAATTTCTTAGCATTTTCAACACACAAATTCGTAAGCATGTACTTTTAAGTCTAAGCTATTATCATGGTCTCATCATCAATTTGATAATAATAATTTGTATGAAAATTTAACTTAGTGTCTAAGGCTTCAAGAAAAATCCTCTAGAATTTGGAGGTGAATCTTTGGTCCCTATTTGCCATAATGCAAAATCTTTGGTTATATAATATTCCTAAAAAATTTATTTTCACTATAAAAACTCTTTCTTTGCTTGTCCCATCGACTATTGTGAGTTATCTTTCACTTAGTATTACGAGTCAAATTTTTTTTTAATTTATCATTACATATAATAGAGCTGTGTTGGAATTGTTTCCTTCAACATAGCATAAGAGCGTATTTAGGCGTCAAATCGTCCAAAGTTCATAGTTTAAATTGTCTCCTATAAATGTATGTATAATTATACTTTAGAATCAATTCCACAAATTATAGACAGGATCCTGCCCTATTGGTTTTGTTGTGTTTCAAGAATTTGATAGTGGAGCTCTCTTGTTATAGTTGTCTACATGATTGGAGGTAACTTAGAATGTCCAAATTTTTGAAGATATCCTATTGAAAATTTGTAGGAAATAAAATGAATGCTTAACTCAAATGTTATGTATGCGAATAAGATTTAATTGTGATTAAAGTATTGTTTTATGGCTACCTTTTGTAACTTTTGACCAAAATGATAAAAGACTAAAATTTGTATGTTGACCAGGCTTATAGATGCAAAACCATCTCATATTCCATACCAATTACGTTCCTATTTTAGGGCATGACACATCACAAATTTTATGCCAACTAAAAGGGAGATAAACATAATTCTTGAAGGAGTATGATAGTCTTGCCAAAACCCTTGGTGGTCCTCATCTATTACATTAATGTAAATAATCTCAACTCATTCTTTTCTTACTTTCTTCCTTAAGGGCATGTTTGGTATAATAATAGAAAAGGGAAATGAAAATGATTCATTTGCAAAATTTGATTGGTTGTTTGAACCCTAGACATAAATGGAAAGGTAAAATCAAAGGCATTTTCCTCCATATGATGTAGGTAGAAATAAGCCTTATGAAGCCAATTTTTGCAAAAGTCATTTTTGCCCACCACATGATCGTACAAAAAGCATATGTATACACCTTTAAAAAAGCATTAGCATACGCTATGGTTTCCGATCATGTTTTATTTAATTTTTGAGAAAGTATATGTATTCATTTAAATTATGATTTAACCATAAAATTCATGCATAAATTTTAAAACATAAAAATCTTTTCGTATAAATCATAAAATGTAACAAGATACTCAATTGAACATCAAACACTAAATACTACTTTTTAAAAAAGTTTTTAATTATATTTTAAAATTTATAAAGTGTTTCATTACATTTTAAGATTCATCTATTAATTTTGTAATTCAATCATACTTTATGAGGATAAAATTTACTTTTTTCATTTGGTTAAAAAATAATAAATTTATTTATTTTTCTTGAAGAACAACCTGGTAGTTGAATACATTTGAAAAATTTTATGTTCAGATTTTATTAAGTTGTGTTGCCAATTGTTTTTTAATAACTAGGTTTCATTCATTGTAAGAACATGAATGAGGAAAACCCTTACAAATTTTACTGTTCAATAAAAAAATAAATTGTTAAAAAGGAGATAGGAGATGAAGAATGGGATGTAGTAATAAATACAAATTTATTTCATAAATGGTTAAAAATTTATTTTATATTATTTATATTAACTATTAATTTTATTTTCTAGTTATAATTTAATTATTTTATTTGTTAATTCTCAATTTCATTTTAATATTTTAATAAAATATAAGAATATATTCTAAAAAATCTTATTTTCATTTTCATTTTTATTATATGTTTGTATTATGTTTATATAATTCTTTTTAAAATTATTATTTAAAATTATAAAACGTTATATATAATTTAAATCAAATAATTAAACATAATTAAATTATTTAATTTAAAAATTAAAATACTATATTTGCTTTCTTCATCTAAAAACAACTAATAATTAAAAAAGAGTCAATTTTGTTATTCTCTCCTCCTATCTTTTTATTCTTAAATTATTTTTTTAAATCTAAGGGCATTTAGGTTATTTACCTTTATATACTTTTCATTTCATCATTATTTCTACCATATCAAACAGATATATGGAAAGACATTCATTTTTTAGTATATTAAATATAATTAATTTAATTGTATTCTATTTAATATTTTTTTTTATATCTATCAAAGTAAATTCTATATATCAAACGAGCCATAAGTCATTAATATTCCATGATAGGATAACTAATGTATAAAAGGAAAATTTAGAGGCTTTACAAATTATGCTTTGGAAGGGTTGTTCCTATCATCACAAAAAAATAGATTTTTAGTGATAACTTTTAGTGACGACAAAAAAAAGTCGTTACTAAAAGTACACTTTTAGCGGTGACAATACTAAGTTGCTGCTAAAAGTTATCACAAAAAAATGTAGCATAATTTTTGACATAATTTTTATTGGCAACAAAAAAAAGAGTTGCCACTAAAATTATTTTGTGGCGACAAAAAATGGTTGTAAAATCTTTTTAGTGGCAACATCAATAATCTCGCCACAAAAAATGAAGTTTAGTTGTGACACACTGATTGTAACTAAAAGTTTAATAGGCAAAATCTTTTAGTGGCGATGGGGAGTTGCCACTATAATAACTTTTTAGCAGCGAGAAACAAGAGTCACCATTAAAAATACCTTTTAGTCTCCACAAAGAAGGTCGTCACTAAAACTTTAGATTATTTTTTTGTAAATTTAAGTTTATCAATCAAGAAACTTTTTGTGGCGACAAGGTAAGTCGCCACTAAAAGCTTCTTTTAGTGGCAACTATTTATCTTGCCACTAAAAATATAACTAAAAACTTTTTTAATGATTAAAAATTCTCTAGCCAAACTTTAGTGGCGATAGCATGTCACCACTAAAACTTCTTTAGTGGCAATAAAACATCACCACTAAAAACATTTTAGTGGTGACATTGTATATCACTACTAAAGGATATTTTGTGGCAATTTAGAGTCGCCATGAAAACCTTTGCAATCAAATTTATGATAAATTGGTTTAGAATTTTCATATTATTTTTAGTGGCAATTTATCATCGCCACTAAATGTCTCTTTTAGTGGTGACGTATCGTTGCTACTAAAAGTTATTAGTAAATTTTTAAAATAGAGTTTTCCACCAAAATAATTAGTGGCGACATGGTTGTCGCCACTAAAAGTGCCTTTTAGTTGCAATTTTGTGTTGCTACTAAAAATTTTGCCGCACAATGTTTTTCATTTAAAAATGTGATTAAAAGTTAAGGTAATACATTTGTACATAAATAATTATGAAAACTAAATGGTATTTAATTTTTTAACAAACTAAATCTTTACATATACAATTATAATTATTTATGCTTGTGGTCCGTAGGACAAATTCAAACTATGCGAGGGTTAATTTGAGTTATCAATGAAGCACTTAACTATGAGCACTTTGCAAAGATTATTTAGGAATTGGAAGACTAAGTTGCATGACCTAGTCAAACTATTAGATACAGATGAGGATAGGCGTGTAGTTCGACCGAGTGATGTGCACCCCATAGACTGGGAATGGCTACTCCAGCACTGGGCTTCTGAAGAGTTTAAGGTAGTATACTCTTACTATATAATATGGTCTAAATATGTTCAATTACATGCAATTCTTATAACTATTGTTAAGAGATAACAAAGGTTTCTATCTAATTATAGGTAATGAGTGATAGAAATAAACTAAATAGGGAAAAACAAATGACAAAGCATACATATGGCATATGGTCTTTTGCGGAGGTGGAGCATAGCTTAGTAAGGATGACATCTTCTTTTTTAATTTACAATTACATATTCATATACATTTTTTGTTTTCCTAATGATTATAATATGAAATAATGTCCACAAAATATGTCAGAGGGATCTTATTACTGGAGAACCAGTAGGACCTGACGTGGTGTGGGAGGCATAACACACTCGTCAGACAAAAGATGGGAAGATAGAGTGGGCTGACCCCAAATCACAAGAGATTATGTAACCTTTAAACATCTCTTAATTTTTAAACTTTGTTTACTTATAGCTTATTGTTTATAGTTTTAATTGGTTGCTTAAATTATAAGGTTGCTTACATGAGCTTGTTCTCCAGCAACAATCATTAGAAGTCGAATCTCACATGACTGGAGATGAAATTTTATCTACTGTATTGGGTACAAGGTCAAGGTTTGTTCGTGGTAAGGGGTATGAAAAGAAACCCCAAAAAAAGAGACATGTTGACCAAGTAGATATGGATCACAGAGTGTCATCTACAATAAAGCAAGTATAAGAAGAAATGGAACAAAAACAGGAGGAGGATCGTGCCCAAATGGCACAAGAGCGTGAAGAAATAGACAAAAGATGCAAGAAGAATCTAAACGGAAGCTGCAACAAGAGCGAGCCCAGATGACCCAATAGGTGCAAGATGAAGTTCATGCACAGGTTGTTGCCTTGTTGTCTACATTATAGTAACAAGTATATAACAAACTTCCCTTTCCTTTTCCAATAATGAAAAATATTCATCATTTTTTTTTTCCTTTCTAATAAGGACATCTACCTTCAAGCAGCAATACTTTAGGTGGATCAGCTCAGTGAACTTAGATAAATGGTGATACGTTTGTCAAGCACTACTTATTTCTTATTAGTTTGAATTTTACTTTAAGATTGGCTTTAAGTTGAATCTTGAACTCAAATATTGTCTGGTGTTTGAATTGATGCTGTTTTTGTTTTAGTCTAAGGTGATTATTAGAATTAGATTTAATAACATGTTATGTTTTTTGAAGGTTGAGTGAGCTTCACAGAATGAAGGAACATATAGAGTCTATGGAAGCGTCTTAAGCAGTTGAATGATTATTAATAATGAATGTAGAGATTATGACTTTAGTTTTCCAGTTGTTAATTTTGTATATGTACAAATTATCTGTGAATATGGAGTTGATTTTAACAAAATTTTTCTTTCATTTTGATATGATTAGATATGGGTGTTGTAATCATTTGTTACTATTTATTTTTCTATTCTTTTGAAGTTGTTTGTATAATTATTTGAATTTTATGTTAATTTTTAGGTAAATATTGCTTAATTATGTATAGGATATTGAAAAATTTTTTTGACACTATTAGTGGCGACACTTGTCACTAAAGAATTTTCGCAACATACAAAGCTAATTGTTATTATTGCTGAAAATAAATATTCAGTGGCGACATAAAGATTTCCACTAAAGGAGATAAATTTTAGTGGTGACAAAACTTGCCACTAAAACCCTTTAGTGGCGACAACCGCTCATTACGACTAAAAATATCATTTGTGGCAATATTTATGTCACTAGTAATAAGTTTTTAGTGGCGACAATTGTCGCCACTAAAATATTAATAATTAGTGGTGATCTAGTTCGTCACTAATTATTTTTTTAGCGACAATCAATATTTTTTTAAAAAAATTAATATATTTAAATATCATTTAGTTGTGAGGCTTATTGTCATTGAATGTGTTTATTTTTTATGGCAATTAAAGTCGTTACTAATAATCTATTTTTGTGGCGACTTATTTGTCGCCACTAAAGACTTTTTGTTACATTTGTATTGGTTGTAACATAGTGGCTATCTTATGTCGTCATTATAGGTTTATTAGTAGCAACTTAGATTGTTTTAGCGGCGACAAAAAGTAATTTTTTTGTAGTGATATGTTTCCTATAATTTTAAGGGATAGGAAATGGTGTTATTGGAGGAAAGAACATATTAAAAAAAAGAGTGAAGGTGATTTTTTTAATGAAGACAAAAATAGATAAAAGAGGAAAGTAAAAGGATTAGAAATAGAATATTGAAGATGGAAAAAAGGGTTGAAAGTGATGGTTTTGGGCGGAAAAACCAAAAGGTATTGTTCCCATGTACGTGGATATAAATAGTTTTTAAAGTAAGCAAAACACTAAATAAAAAATATATAGAAGATTGGTGACAAAAGGGTAAAAGTATGAAAGTAAAAGAGTGGTGAACGCGGAAAAAAGAATGAAAGGAAGGAGCGAGAGTCATCATTTTAATGAGAGAAAAAGAGTAAAAGAGGAAAGTAAGGATTAGATATAAAAAAAATGTTGTCGAAAGATAAATAAATAAAGAGTTGATAGAGATAGTTTTGGGCCGGAAACTAGAAAGTACTGTTCCCAATTTTAAAGATACGTATGTTAATGCTCATTTGTTGGGAAAATAGACAAACCCTATTATCGACAATTGCTCACTTAACAGAAAAAAAAAACATAGAGAATAAAACGAATAGTACCTAAATCATGACATTATTAATTTTTTTAAAAGAATAAATTATATAAATTTTTTGAGTTTTGTTGAAATATCACAAACTTTTTTATTATTTCAAAATATATACAAATTTTCTTTAAAATAAAATATTATTTTACAATTTAGTCTAATTTTACATTTTTTAAACCAAAATATCCTTAATTTAAAAATTTTTTAGTTTTAAAATATATGTACTTAGGTTAAAAAGGGTATTTTAGTAAAAAAAATATAAAATTAGATTAAAATGTAAAGTAAATTTTTATTTTAAAGAAAGTCTATATATATATTTTAAAAATAAAAAATTTCATATAATTTTAAAAAAATCCAAAGAATCTCCGTATAATTTATTCTTTTTAAAATTGAGCCATATTTGATGCTTTGAGTTAAATTACTCTTGAATCCGTTTTCTACTTCCATCCCAAATTATGGATATAGAAAAAGATTATGCTTTAAAGGGCAGTTCCTATGTTTCCTATAATTTTTACCGATGGTAATGGCTGGTCTTCCAAATTTTTTGGGGAAATAAATCAAGAATATTTACCCAATGGATATGAGTGGACGTTACAAAAGAAATTTTTGGATATACAATTTATATGAAATTGTGTGTTGGACATGTCAGCAATGACATCCATCGAAAAGTAAATCGACATATTCACATAACATTGTTTTTATCTATCTAGATTGGTAGATCACGTCTATCCATAATCTCTCGAAATTACACGCACATACACTGCTATAGAATCTCATATATTACATTTTAATGCTGGGAACAAGTTAGAGACTCAGTTTAACGAAACCTAACTTAAATTCTTTGGCTATGGTTCAATTTGTTTCTTAGCAAGATTATATTCTAGTGCACCATCATTCATCAAGAGACTCAGAAAAAATAACGGAGATTAATTTTATAGGCACATAACTTATATAGTTCATCAAATACTTGTTAATTATTAGGTTCTTTAATAAAAAATATAATACATTAATATATCTTCTTAGTCGAAATTGCTTTTTAATTTCACATTGCAAAACTTTTTTGAAGTTAATATCACACCCCAAAAAATCTGCATCAGAATTTTCTTTTTCCCCTTTTTATTAGGGATAAAGTCAAGTGGATGAGCAATTATTTTCTTGAGAACATTTTAAGATGACACAAATTTTCTGGACTACAATGAATGGTATTCCTTATCACAAAAATTAGTACATACCATGTGTATCACAATTCACAGTCATGGTCTCTTGTTGTTTAAATTTACAAGGTTAGTCTATACTTCAAGAAAGTAAAACAACACTTATCTAAGTGTACTTAAATAGCTCCATTAGTCAGTTCTCTCTTTATCAACTCCAACATGTTAGAGACCTGAAGGAGATTAGAATTATTAACAGTTTAAGAAATCAAAGCAAACGTGTATGATGCAATGAACTGGTAAAAACTAATTAAAAGAAAAAGACCTTGAAAATTAATATGGGAACAATTAAAATAAATCATAGAAAATTAACATGCTATATCTTCATGAATCTAACATAAGATACTGTTAGCAAGTTAAGGTTAGAACTAGAAAGAAAACACAGAATGATATGGAAGCATCTCATGGCTTAGAGTTGAATACAAACAAAAAATTGATCCAGGTTTAGAAAATATTTATTTTGTTATTTGAAGACTAGAGCCAAGTCTATTTTGAACTCAACATATGGACGTTTAACCCATTTGGAATTTTTTTAGAATTATTTATAATTTTTTTGTTAATAGATTGCTAGAATAGTGTAAATCTTTTTTTTTGGCATAATTCTCAATGAAATGGCTCTAAGAATTAGTACCAACTTGTTTGCACGAAATTGTGCTATTAGTTGTGTCATTTTCTATGCTTGGACAGATGTTTCAAGGTCACTTATATTATCTTCTTTCTCTTGTTTTGTGTCTCTTTGGCGGATTCCATTGTGTTGAACTAAAACTTGAACATTTTTGCATCTTTGTAGTGGATTTCAAGGGTTGGTGAGTGCAAATAATCATTCATAGTTTTGTATTTCTAAGGTGGTGGCCTATCTTGTATCTTTGGAGTGGTGAACTTTTGTTATTTCATTTTTATTTTACATGTATCATTTCCTTTTGTTCAAATATGGAATTTCAATGATTTTGGTGTTGTTTCTACTACTCAAAATCTCATCTTTTCACTTAGGTTTTGAACTAATTTGATCAAAGTTTTTTACAATAAGTTTTGTTTGTTATGAGATCAACATCGTTTCAAGTTTCAGAACAACCATTTTCAATTCCCTTTGAATTTATCCTCTATCCAATAGAAGCAAGTATCCTACTAGTTACCTTAAGGGCACTCTTCTTTTGTTTCCTTCTCTTTAGATGATTAACTTGTCATTATAGTTTTGTAATTTATCTTTTCATCTCATCTACCTTTACATCACGACATGAAACAATGAGGTACTTCAATTCACAACACAAGCTTAATATTCGCCATGCAACATGGATTGAATTCCTCCACCCTTACAATTTCTCAATCAAGCATAAAACAAGAAAGATTTACAAAGTGGATGATGCATGAAGTAAAAGGCATTGTCTTCTTAGCACAATGGAAATCAAGTTGTTAAGGTTTGAAGTTGTAAAAGAACTTTATGACAATGATATAGATTTTCGCCCTATTTTGGAATTTGCTCAAAGGGATCATGTAATCTATTCTCTCAAGAGAATGGATTTGTTTTCAAAGATATCAAATTGTGCATTCTTGATTGCTCTTTGCAAGAGTTCATTATTTGAGAAGTTCATGGAGGGGGATTTGCTAATCACTTTGGCAAAACAAGACTTTAGCACTTGCGCAAGAAAAATTCTTTTGGCAAAAACTTCATCATGATGTTATGCAAGTAGTTAAGAGGTGTGTCGTATGTCACAAGGCAGAGACTCAAAGGCAGAATACTAGTTTTTATACTCCACTTCTAGTACTTAATACTCAAAGAAGCAAGGATTCAGTTTTTGTTGTAGTTGATTAATTTTCTAAAATGACTCCTTTCATTCCTTGCATAAAAACTTCTAATGCTTCTTATGCTATTGATCTTTATTTTAAAAAGGTTCTCAAACTTCATGGAATTTCAAAATCAATTATTTTAGATCTTGATATGAGATTTATAAATTACTTCTAGAGAACTTTTTAGAAAAAGATGAGTACTGGGTTACAACTTAGCATTATTTGTCATCCTTATTGATAGTCAAACTAAGGTTGTCAACAGAAAAGAAACCTTGGAAAATATTTTAAGGATTTTGGTGAAGAAAAACATCAAAGAATTAGACTTGTTTTTGTCACATGTCAAATTTAAATACAATAGGTCCAGTTGTTCATGACTTGAATCCATCTAAGTAGTCCTTTAGACTAGTTTCCTATGCCTACTAAACATAAATTCAGTGGAGACACTAAAGAAAGAGTGAAATTTATAAACAAGGTACATGAATATATCATAACATAGATTGCAAAATAGAATGGGAAGTATTTATCTTGATTTAGTAAGCAAAAGTGGTATGCTGAGTTCAAAGAAGGAGATCCTATGTGTATTCATTTAAGAAAATGGTTGTTTCCACTTGGAAAATTTTCTTAGCTTAAGCCTAAGGTAGATAGGTCATTCAAAGTGTTGATGTGAATTGGGGAGAATGCATACAAAGTTGAGTTATTAGCTGATTATGGAGTGCTTGGTATTTTCAATATTTCTTACCTAATTCCTTTTCAAGAAGACAATGAAAAGGCAACAAAGATTCAATGATGAGTTCCTTTCAACAAAGGGAGCACGATGTAGGAACATCTCATGACTTAAAGTTGAACATAGACAATAAATTAACAAAGTTTTAAGCATGTTTATTTTGTTGTCTAAAGAGTAGAACTAGACATATTTTGAGCTCAACAAATGGATGTGCTCAAGCCCAAAATTGGTGAATGAGTAATTGTTTGAAAGGTCTATATATCTATTTCAATATGAATCATATTTGAGCCCATTTCAAAATTTCTAGAATTGGTTATGATTTTATGTTGATAGATTACCAAGGTAGTCTAAAGTTAATATTTGCATTTAATTTTTAGTAGATACCACCTTAATATGCACCGAATCATGCTATTGGTTTTGTCATTTCCTATGCTTGGAAAGATATTTCAGTGTCATCTTTTATTACTTTTCCTCTTGTATTGTTGCTAAGTTTTGGTTAATTAATGAATTTGAAGAGCTAGCTTCTTTCTCTAGTTTGGATTCCAATGAGTGGTAAACTAACAGCTTGTTTAGTTGCATGACGGAAAAGAAAAAGGAAATGGGAAGTTTGGTGAAATTTTATTTTTATCCTTCTAATCATTATTTAACACTATCTATTAATTATTATTCAATCATTAAAAATAGGGGTACTATAGATATTTTCTATCTCCAAAATCACCTTTTTTTTTATTTCTATTTCCATCCCTAATTTTCTGTGTACCAAACGGGCTATAAAACTCTAGATTTTTTGTATCTTATGGGTGGATTTTAGAAGGTGGTGAGTGCAAATTAACATTCATAGTTTTGTATCTCTAAGGTGGTGACTTGAACAATATCTTTCTGAGTGGTGAACTTTTGTTATTTTATTGTCACTTTACTTAATTTCTTTGTGTTTCAATAATGGATTTCGGTGTTGCTCCTATAGCTCAAAATCTTATTTTTTACTTGGGTTTTGAATCACTTTGATCATAGTTTTTTTACAAGTACTAGCTATTTTTGAGATTAGTGTCATTTCAAGTTTCAAAATAGTCATTTTGTATTTCCTCTTGATTTATTCTGTATCACAAAAAAAGCAAGCTACTCACCTCAAAATATTGTTGCAAAAGTGGTGCATACTGATAAAGAGTCACATATATCTTCTCAAGCAAGGTTAAAAGTGCATCCACTTGATCACCAAGAAGATCAACCTTAATTTTAACACATAATACTTTAGTTTTAGGCATTTATATGCATTATAAGCATGTAAGGGAGCTAGGATTGATAAAAAAGATATTAGATCTCTCAAAGAAGATGGAAAATGAATTAGTTTCCTTAAGTTTATTTAGCTAACTAGTTAATATTAGATGTAGTATACAGAACGTGAGGTGATGCTACCAACCTCAAGTTCAGCTTTTTGGAGATTCTGGCATCTTCTAGTGAAGGCCTCCTGGAAAATTGAGGCCTTACTTCTCAAGCATTCAACCAATTCAAGAGCTAGATCCAAACGATAGTTCATGTGTTCTAACCTATATGCAAATTTTGTAGAAAATTTGATATTAAGGAAAAGCAAGAAGGCATATAAAATATATTGGTGAATGGATGAGTGAAATACCTCATAGTCTCTATCTCCAGCTTTTGGTTTACCATACCTTCAAATTCTATAAATGTTTGCAAAAAATTCAATAAAGGCAAGATATCTGAATAGGAGGGCTTTGATTTCCCTTCTTCTTGAGTAGTAGTTTGATCAATATTTTTTTCTATGTTGCATAGTCTAAGCCCTAAAGTAGTGCCCAACTCACTTAGAAGTGCCTTGCTTATGCCTAATTGCTGCAAGGCATTCTCTACCTTGTTAGTTAAAGAACAGAAAGTTTGCTCCTCCCCAATTATCAAATCCTCAAAAATTTCATGCTCATGTAACTCCCCACGTTCTGAACCCAAGTCAAGTTGTCTACTATGTTCCTTGATTTCTGATTTTGCACTTAGCATCAGGTTCTCCTCTGCTTCAAAACATGTCAGTAAAGACTCTAACAATATTTTGATCAACTTTTCTTCACTTCGACCTTTATGTACTTGATTTAACATCATAGTAGACAAAGCACGTTCTTCCATGGTTTTGTCTTGAAAATGTGACTTGACTTCTATGGACACAATAATAGCATCTTTCATTATTTCAACCACTATAAATTGGTGTAATTCTTCCCTAAAAAGGTTCTCCATGCAGTAGTTATCTAACTTCATCTTCCATTCCACGAGCAATGATCTTAGTACAACCATACATATATCTTCCTTTAGAAGACTTTCTATGCTCACAAGTCGTAAATGATCAAGAAAATTATCTTGAATCCTATTTACTCTATACTCTATCAAAGCGTTATAATCTTCTAATGTTTTGTTGTATTCCTCTACCATTTCCTTATAGACTAGCATGCCTATATCCTCTCTTATGGTGTTCTCTATTGCCATGAGAGAGTTTTGAGTAGAATAGGTGATATCCTTAGCTGTTTTAGAGAAGACAATGAAATATATCTCCTCCCTAATCTGGCTTTCAATGTTATTTCTTTCAATACACTCATTCCACTCTTTGATTACTTCCTTAAAGTAGTATTTAAATACACCCTTCTCTATTTGTTTCTCTATGTCAAAATTGAAGAATTTGTTATGAAACTCATCAACCATACCCTTGTCTAGAAAATTCTCTTTTAATATCTTATCTTCTTTTTCTTTGTTCAACACACTTTTATCATCCTCCTCTTCATTTACTGCATTAGAGATTCTTTTCATCGTCTCCCAGGCACTTTCCAAGGTACATTCACTCTTTTCCACTTCATTTGTTTCTTCATAATCTACAACTTTGTGGTTAAAAAGTGATTCGCTCACTTTAGAATTCCAAATTATTAGATTGTCCAATCTTGTAATGATATTTTGCATTCTTTCTTTCATGCTACCCAACTCCTTTTCTTTCTTTGTTGGTGAAGCCCTCTTTTCTTGTAATAATAATCCATACTTGCTTATATTCAATTTTTCACTCTTTTGGCGAATTATAGACTGATGCTTCTTTACCATTTTAGCAACAAAGTTGTGTCCATCTTCATTACCTTCATCTTTTGGTAACTTCCCTATCTTATCTAAAGACCTCTTTGATTTGTCCTGACCACTTTCTTCTATTGCAGGCTTTCCTACCATTTTTTGAGAAATTTTCTGCCAAATACTTTCTTGTGAGAAAAGGGCTGAAGCGTTACTAGAATCCTCAGTATGAAATTCATTTTGGCTAGTGAAATATCCAAGTTCATGCCTTAAGCTTGTGACCTCATTCATCAACTGTGACCAATGCTCCCACCAACGTTTGAGAATTTGCTTGTCCTGCATCCTCACTTCTACTTCAATATTCTCTTGGAACTCCCTCATGTAACTTTCAACGAAGATGGATTTTATCTCCTTCTCAGTTGTTAACTTCCACTGCTGCTCTTTTGGTCCCATCTCACCAAAGAAAAGTGCATTCTGAATCTTCCCAAAAGCAACATCCAAAGTTTGCTTTAGTATGTCTATGTCAGAACCCATTTCTTCAACCTTCTTATTGTCAATGCCACTGTGTGGTACCTTACCTAGTGATGTAGAATGTAGGAAAGAGTACAAACAGCAATTACACAATTCTTAAAATTCATAATCAATTTAATGATAAAAAGGTAACAATCATAACTTACTAGAGGCATTATTCATAGGCAACTGAAGTAATAAATTATATTCTTAAAAGTAGGTATTTTTTATTGATATGAGCTTACAAAATTCTAAACCCAAAATTTACCCAAAAAAATTCTAGATCTAAAAGCATCTATTTAAAGTTGGGTGGGCTCTCGTGCAGACACACAGGAGCTGAAAAAGCTATGTAGAGAAACAGTGAAAACAAAAAACTATCGCACTATGAACAGCTTATAAATAGCAAAAAATAATAAAATAGAAAGCTTCATTTATATACAGATATATATATACACACACATTGATTTCTAATTAAACATTTATTATTCTGATTGCCCAATTATAAATCTAATTGCTAAATAACAATTATATTGTTGCATAATAAAATAAACAGCGAGATACCATTTGAATTAGTCTTTTAAAGATGACCTTTATTAATTGGCTCTCTCAAATATATATATATATATATATGTATATATAATATTAGCTATTTTGCTACTCGCTTTTTATTTTATTTCGCACTCATAAAATATTTGCTCTTTCATAGATTGTATAGTATCCCATTACTATCTTTGAAATGATGGAATTGAAACAAAATTAAACTTTTAGATAGTAAAATAATATTTAAAAAAAAATCTTTTAGGAGCCAAATAATATGGAAATATCTTTCAAAGGCCAAAGTGAAATTTTACTCTAAAATAAAGAAGAAATAAGTTGTGATGTTGCATTACCTAGTATGTTACCATTTGCTTCTAGTCTTTCATTGATATTCGACATTTGCTGATCATCTGCACTAGTTTTCATCTGACAAGAACCACTATCACCATCATCATTCCTTCCTTTTGTCTTTTCAAGGTCCATGTTGACACCCAAAGAAACCCTTTCTCCTTCTTCTTCCAGTTCCATTAATGCCTGCCTCAGCTTCAATTCATTTTCTAATCTCTCTGTCAACTCTCTATCCTTCTTTGAGATCGCCATTTCAGATTCCTCGAGCCGCCCTTGGAGGCGATCTTTTATTTCTCTCAAGTCAGCAAGAACCTCTTCATGGTTATTGTCAAGAAAGCTGTTTCTTTCTTTCTCTGCCTGGACAAAGCTTAGACACCCTTCTAGCTGCATCACAGCCAACTCATAGAATTTGGATATCTCATTCAAACGCTCTATGACTCCTTTTTTGGTCTTCATCTTTTCTTGAGCTTTGTTCATAGCACAGTGGACAATCCACATCATTGTGGAATCTGTGAGGGTCACTTCAAATCTACCATCCATATGGCTGAAAATATCTTCCATTGATTAATTCCTCCAAGAAGATGCAGACTCAGAGATGTTAAATTGATAGAACAATGTATGAAATTTGCTTTTCTTGCTATGAATGCGGGTTAGATTATCAGTAGGTGTTAAAGATGAAGAAACTCTGTTTATGGAAGTAAAAGAGAATGTAGATTAGATCTAATATAACTGACCCTTTCACCAATTTTAAAAAGTAAGCACGTCTACTTTCTAGGCATTCTTTAAGGAGATTTGAATGTGTATATATATATATATTTAAAAATATTTGGAGCTGTGTGGCTCTCCTCTCTTGCTATTCAATCGCATTACCTTTTCTTTTTTTTAATAATGTTTAAACCAGTTTGTCAAAAGTAAGCCCAGCCATCTATGCCGTGCTAGAAAATTCTTTTAAAAAAAAATTTATTATAATCTAGCTCAATAAATTGGTATGGGATCTAGTCATGCATTCTGATGTGGTGTAGGTTAGCGTCTAAAAATTTTAATTTTTTAAGTGTCTAGACATTATTTACATGATATTTAAATATAACAGACATGACAATTTAGAAATTTGGGTTATTTATATAACAAATAATATAGGTGGTTTTGGGTGGTTTGTGAAGATATACAGGCAAATAATTTTTAAAGAAAAGAATTAAAATATGACGGAAAAAAAGTGGGAAAATAATGTCATATCCATTATTGTTATTTGATTCTAGAAAATATATTAAAGCATATTTGGTATAAGAGAAAAGAAAGATAAAACAGAAAAAAAAAAAGAAACTTAAGCATTTTTAGTAGAGTTAAATCCAACTCTCTGGCATGCTTGATATATAAAATGTTAAGAATAAAAATTGAAAAGGAATGAAAAAAGTAAAGGAAATAAATGAAAAATTATTTTTATATTCTTATTTTTAAAAATAATAAAAAATAAATATTATTAAATATTGATAATAAAAATATATTAAATATTACAAAAAAAATTATTTTTCTCTTTATGCATTCAAACAAGTTGTCAGTTTCCAAATTTTGAGATCAGAGTTAATCAAAGCCTGCACAAAAAGTAACTCGAGAATTACTAGGTTTTGGACTTAAACTTTTAAATTGACCTTTTTGACTTACGTGCTGCAAATTAAAAATTTATATCTTAAATATGTAATCACAAAAATTATTTTTTTGTATATTTAATTTTTTTTATTAATGGGTAGCGATATCAGAGATGCTGCAACTCTATTTTTTGCCAATGAGAGAAATTAAAAAAAAATAATTTTTTAAACTGTAGCTGAAACATTGCATGCTACAGCATCTAGTTGTAGCCTCTCCCTCCCCCTCCCTATATAAATTTTTTTTTAAGCTGTTTTGATTTTGGCAAAGTTACAGCGTTGACAAAGATTTTGTGTAAACATAGAACAAATCCCATTGCATTTTACAAAGACAATTTAAATAAGTTTGTTTTTCATTCAATGAAAATAATTTTGTTTATAAAATGATATTATTTATTTTGAGATAAAAACATATAATTTAATAATTAATTATACATTATTAAAATATAGATATATGTCCACTTTAATCAATTAACTTAATTTATCAAAATAATGTTTGATTTAAAAATGATTTTTTAATAAATATAAATAATTAACCTTTTTGTGTGATAAATAGCCTCCAATGAAGAGATACTATGCTAAATTATTTTAATGCTTTTAGAGTTAGCTCAACTTATAATTTGATCCTTAAAGATCAAAATTTTGTGATGATAAAAGAAAGGAAAAAAAAAAAAAACACACACGTGCATGCGCATGTGTGACTGGGTAATAATTTATAATTATGATATGTAAAATATTTATATAACACAAGATTGATTATGTAATTAGAATTTAATGAAATTTGTATAGAGGTTTAATAATAGGATGACAATTAAAAATTTTATTGAAAATAGCTTTAGTGTACTAAGTATAAAAGTACTCAAAGATCAAAATTCAATTTATTAGTAGGTCTCACATATAAATATCAAAATCTAATCCTTAAATATATATATACATGAGGTGTATGTAAGAAATTCGCATCATATGTGCCCATATGATATTCTTTGATCTCAAGTCAAAATGAAAAGTTGAGAAGATTATTAACTATTTTTATTCATTGAAAATTATGTGAAAGAATAAAAGAATATAATAAAATAGATGTGTTAATAAATTTAACAGTGTATTATGTCTATTTTATTGTGTTTAATTTTATTTTTCACATTTATTTTATTATTTTGTAAAAATTAAAATAAATTAATTTAAATAGGAACAAAATGAATTTAACATTATTTGACACTAGGATTAAAAAAAAGTATGTGCACACTAATCCCTTCCATTTGTTCTCTATTAATTTCATCTATCTTTTTGAATAAATTATATTCATTAACTAAATCTTATAAAGAAAGAAAGCATATAATCAAATTTGGTTTATTTATGAATTATTTTAATTTGAAGAAATAAAATTATTAATAGAATGATAAATTAGCCATTTAAAGCCTCTTAACTGAGTTTAGTATTAACAAAGAAAATTAAAGAAAAGTAAAGTATTGATAGTGTCTCGATTATTAACTTTGTAAAACTCAAGATGGGAAATTGAAAGACATTAACATCAGTTTTCTTTTATTTTTTTTTGTAAATCAAAATAAAATTCATAAGTCTAATCACATATTTTTAGTTTTGTAGTGGGAAATTTTACCAAATAGGTGAGACAAATACAAGATGACGTCATGCACCTTGTGCTAACATCATGGCCCAACCTCAAACTCGCTGAAACCTAAATCCCTTCTTTGGCTTCCCATAAAATTTTCCTCTTCCTTCCCATGAAAGTCCCTTAAGCTCGCTGAAACCCAAGTCCCTTCTCTAGCTTCCCATAAAATTTTCCTCTTCTTTCCCATGAAAATCCCTCAAACACGTTGAAACCCAAGTCCCTTCTTCGGCTTCCCATAAAATTTTCCTCTTCCTTCCCATGAAAATCCCTCAAACTCTAAACCCTCAACTTAACTTCAAAGAATCAAATTGAGAAATTTTAATGCATGATCCCAACCTCTTTTTTTGCCACCATCTGGTGACATTAGTTTAATTAATATAACATGTTATAGTGACATTATATACTATGCATGCCAAAATTCCATTAGTTTAAATAATATAACACATCTTATTAATTATTCATACCAAAATTCCATTAGTTTAATTAATATAACATGTTATATTGATATTATATACTCACAATTTGAAACGTAGACGCCAAAGTTCTCTACTGTACATAAAAGGGGTATAATTATTAAAATGAAAGAAAAAACTTAACATTTTACTCAATATGTCCTCTAGTCCCACATCTGGGTGTTCGTCGTAGGCATTGCGGATGGCGCTGAAGTGGCTTATGTTCTGCTTCTACTTCTTCTTCATTATCGATTGATCCATTATTTGGTTTACGAGTTGGCTGAAGGGATTGAGTAGGTGGAATTGGTTTATTAGGGGTGAAAAACCCTTACTGGAAAAATGATCCCCACGGTTCAAAAGATGCACCAACATACTCTACACTAAATGTGAATGGATCAGAGAATAGAGTGGTAAAGGAGACACCACTAGCCTGCATAGTTTGGGATGGCAGGGTGGAGAAGAATGGCTGAGGAGCTAATGATGTGAAGGACGATGTGTAACACCATACTTCTAGGACTCAATTCATACAATTCCCATGCCTCATCTTATGTTTGTTCTATGGAAACAATATAGTGGTATAGGGAGTTATGAATAAAAATGCATTTCTCTACAGGTAAAATTTTTTTTTCGGAGTCCCGTAGGCCATATGAAAGCATCTATCACCTTCTCATACTTAAACACATGAATATAACTCATTTCCATCATCAAATTTGGCCTACAACTCGTGGAAAGCAAAGGAGCATATGAAATCCGTGTTTGCATTTTCGGCTAGGATTTTCTCTTTTCTATCACAAAATTTAGAAAATCATAACTAAATCTAGAAAAATAAAAAACATGCAATCTTGGTCATTCTGGAAATATTGGGACGTCTACTTCATGATAAAAATATGTACAAATCATAACATTCCACGCACAGAGCATTTGACACGTGAAATAGTCCGGAGGTCGGACTGGGTTTTGATGCTGTCACAGTTTACTGATATGAACTTCAAAAATGGCCAATTAATTCCACAGAAATCCAATCCATGTAAATGATACCAATATGGAAAGATGTGGATGTTAAATAGAGGGTAAAAATATCTCCAAATCATTTTATGAAGTCCAGATCTCAGAAATTGATGGAACAATACTTCTGGTCAGGCTAAGTTACTGATACTGGATAGAAACTTTAAAAATTCATATCTCCCTCTCTAGACCTCCAAATGAGGTGCTTCCAGTTGGCATGAGTCACTGTGATTATCTAGTTTCTCTGTACAAAATTTCGTGGCAATTGGACATCATTTGAATTTCGAGTGACAGAAAATAATTTCGGACCAAATGAATAATGCAGCAAACCAGAAACATAAATTTTGCCAACTTTAAAAAATCATCAAATATTCTGTAGACCTCCAAAAATTTTGATCTTTAGCTTTCCAGAAAGCTCTCAATGAGACCTAATTGCATGCCAGATTTTAGATGAAGACTAACTCATTTGGTCAAAAAGTGACATAGGGTTCCATATTGATGAATTTTGGCTTCATATGAGGTACCAAAATTGCCAAATGGCCTTCCCTTAGTTGTGGCACCTTTTGGGCAAGTCCAAAAGTACATTTGAGACTTAAGTGAGCTGCCCAAATGGTCCCAAATCTCATGCATCTCATTTTGGCTATTCAACCCACACTTATGCATACATTTATCAAAATCTCATATTGCATACCTTGGCCTTCCATATTCAAAATAAGTGCTATAGGTCATATATCATTTTCATACATCTAAACATCACATAATAGTATATTTACATATGTCTTATGATTCATGGTACATATATAACATCATATACATTATGAACTATCATTATGGTTCCAAAATGGCTAAAATAACACATAGGCTTGTCAATCCTTGCTCTTCATGGTTGTTGGCTCCCTTCACCCATAATTACTTAGTCCACCTAGCATGTTAGATCATTGGAGAGGAGGGGATGAGATTCAAAGAATCCCAATAGCTCATCTCCCATTCAATCACACATAATATGTGTAAAGCAAGCTTTACAAATGCATGCATGGAGAAAATAAAAGCCATGGACATTTTATAAGCAAACTTGGCATGTGAGCAACTCATACAAATCATTCAAGAGCTCACCAAGTGTTTAGATTGGCCTCACACTTCTCCTCATAGATTTTGGACTTGCATCACCCATTCTTGAGCATTTTGGACTCAACTATACTCTTGGGAGCCCACTTTGCTGTTGGGAGACTCTTTGCTTTGTTTCAACCAAGCTCGAGGGTTCTTGGCTCATCCTTACCCAAGGGAAGAGTTCTTGGCCTCTCCACACTCAAGCAAACTCATACAAACATCATAGATTCATTTAAGACATAACATGGCATCAAGGATCATGACATGTAAAGGCATGCTAGCATACTTTCAAAATCTTGAAAATACACATACACACATTCCAAAACAAGCTAGACACACATTCATGCATGAGAGAAGGTGGAGAAAACTACCTTGTATACAAGCACACACTTTTTCCTTAGCTTTCAAGCCTCCTCTTTCGGCCACACACCCACAATTTGGTAGAGATAGTTTCTCTTAGCCTAGATACAATTTATGGGAGCCAATTAGGTTCATGAAACAAACTCTAAGGTCATACAATTTGCTTAGGTACTAGATTGCTCTATAGGCTCCATTATGGTCCATAAATGCACCTAATGAAGCAACATTCTTCAAACAATTTCTAGGCTCCATTCTTTCCTCTCAAACATGATTCTTGACTCCTTTTAAGCTTTTTGGAGTTATCACATAATTAAAACAAAGAGCCTAACATCATGTTGCTTCTTTAGGTCATAATATAGAACCTAAGGCCCCAAATCACTTTCTGACTTCTAAATTTTTTCCAAGGCCTCCCCTCATTTTCATTCATCAAATATGACTCAAGAATGGCCTTAGAAAAATTTAAAACTCTCCTTAGCTAGGAGAACCATCTAGGCTGAGGCTATGAAGCATATTGGGTTCCATGGAGCCTTCTTTGTTTTCTCAAGGGAAGAAGCATATGGGGAGCCTCTTAGGGATCTTGGGAGCTCATTTAAACTCTTACTTAGGCCTAGGAATCATCATACAAAATCAGATTTTACAAGGTGCAATTGAAACCCTAGAACTTGCATCTTGAAATCTAATGGTTTTTTGATAATTTCCTTTGCATATTCTTAATCTCCACACCCTTTTTTCTTAGATTCATGCTTGGTTCTGCCTAAAAATCATCTCCTCCTAGGGTTTTCTCAAGTGGGGCGAAATGGTGGAGAAAGGCACCAAAGATGACAACCATAGGAAGAGAAATTACCTTGTTTTCTTACTTTTTCTCACTTGAATCTTATGTTCTTTGAGCTCCTCTCTTCAAATCCGAATTTTCCCCTCAATTTCTCCCTTAAAACAGATTTATAGACTTCATGATAATCATAGGAAACAAAGGAGAATGGAGGAGAAGAGATTTGGAAGAGAAAGAGCATGAAAAACTACTAATTTCCATACCTTAAGCCTTTGATTTCTCCTTCTCTTTGCCTTCCTCTTATGCGCCACTCTCCCTAGGGTTTTCCTCTGGTTTTGGGCAGAACTTGGTCTTGCATAATGAGGGGAGAAGAAGGGCTCATCATATATATAGGTGGGAGGAAGTTACACTTTTCAAAATTTTCCATTTTGCCCTTTGTTCTTGGCATTTTTGTTTCTCCTTCGTTTTAGCTCCTTTTTGAGAACTGTCTTTTCCATTATAAAATTTAGGTTCCCAATTTAGTAAAATGCCTTTGGAATCACTCAAATTGGAGCTAAAACCTTTCCGAACGGATTCATCAAAGTTTAAGTACACCGACATTGGAAAACGTCCACCGGAAGGGATTTAACTGTCCCGGGGCTTCCCATGGTTTTTAGGGCCTCTGAGAACCTTGGAGAACTCAAAAATTTCATTTGAAAAGCCCTCCTATGTGAATTCCAAAAATTGCTCGAAATTACGAAAATGCCATTACGTTTCGTAGGCTTTTTGTGAGAAATTGTTTCTTCATTCTAGCTCCTTTTTTCTTTCCGTTTGCGCCTGGGATTCTCATATGTAGGAGTCTAGAATGCTTCCCAAATTTTTTAGGACCTTAACTCCATCATCTTAAGGGACTTCTTTTTGTATTCGGTAAGTTTCGTTCGTTAACGGAGAAACTGTACGTTACGTTTCTCATGTTTCTTCTGGTTTTCAGGGAACCGGATGTTACACAATGAACCACTACTGGGAGCAAAAGAAGAAGGATCAGCACCCCTAAAATGTGAAAAAGATCCACTTAGTGCAAAAGATGGTGCATAAGAAGAAGGACCAGCACTTGCATAGTTAGCACATGATGCAAAAGTAGAAGGACTTAGATCTTCAGTTTCTTTATGGACAGGTGTTGGCATGTAATAAGATGATGGCGCATCTATCTGACATGTACTGCTATATGTAGTATCTACTAATGGCTTTCTAGTAGATATAAAATCATGTCCCTGCCTACTTGGGCGAGCCTCTAGCTCTGGTGGGCTCTGCAAATGAGGAGCAGGTGGAGCAGGTTAAGAGACCAACATCTCTCAATGTTCAACCAGGGCCTACAACATCGTCCTAATATCTCTGTAGATCCTTTCCCTAAATCCTGCATAATCAAATGTCAGAGGATCGATAATGGAAAGCATATAGGTTGTCTAGTATATCAGTTTGTGGGAAAAAAAAAGATTAACAATTACATAATTGAATGAAAAACAAACACAAATAGAAGAAAATAAAATGTAGAAAAATATCTTACCACAAAAACTTGGGAGCCACTTTCTAGATGGATCTACCATCACATATAGAGCCAATACCAATGCATGTAATCAGAGGAGCGATTTAAGGAAGATACCTTTATATCTGCTTGGGCAACAACCTGCTCCCACATATTCCATGTAGTAATAAATACCACATGCTTATGATGCCAATCTTTATGTGTTTTTCCTCTCAATTGAAGAGTATGCAACGATCCCACATTGAACAGTGTCTGGGGGATATGCTGCTGTTGACTGAACTAGCGGAAGACACGATCTGCATGGTGAAATTCAATGAGCTAAGACCAAATAATAGGCATAGATGCCCACCATATATTTGAACTCGGTAGACAATAGTTTGGAATTAATTGTTGGACACTTGGATGGTCATATGGCTGCCAAATGAACTCATCATCCTTCATCTGATCAAATAATATCTTATAAGTCCACAATGCCTCTGTGGTCAGATGAATATGTAGGAGGACACGCCTCCATCTGAAAACTAGCAGCGGTCCCGAGGGATATATCTTTATCTAAGGGTCTGGTTGAGCAGGGAGAGGTGGAGCTAGATGCGCGAAATGATCTCATGCCCATAGGTGTAATAATGTTAGATAACCACCGATATTAACCTTAACATAATTGGTTGCACTACACATTTCTCTATACAAGTGGGTCAAAACTACTGATCCTCAACTTTAACGACCAGCCTCATCGAAATCAGCAAGTAATGGGAAATACATCAACATCACCTTATGCCCAATCTAATCCTGCATCAACTATCCCCCACTCAATCTCATAATATATGCCCAGATAAATCGCTGTATAGTCTCATCATTGGCATTATCTGGTAAAGCTGTAAATATCTGGGCAAGCCATGGGACACTAAGTCGCTGTCTATCCATGATCTCTGAAAGTGGAACCATGCCAAGTAACTGTTGGCACACGGTTGTCCAATTATAATTTGTTCGACCTGAAATAATTTGTCTCATGCAAGGTAAGTTAAGCTGAATAGCAATATCTTGTAGGGTAATAGTTTCCTCTCCCCTAATCAAGTAGAAAGTGTGGGTTTCAGGCCACCATCTCTCCATCGAAGCTGAAACTAACGTTGCATTAAAGTCGAATTAACCAAGTCAGGACACCAAAAAAAAATCAGCTCAGATTAGGTAAGGAACAATGGCAAGTAAAAGATCAAAGATGTGATCCTCCTGTACTATCCGTCGTATACATAAAATGCAATTGGCCTGCAATATTCATTTATGTTATTAACATATGCTAATATATAATAAGTCAAATATAATAACTTTATCTATGTTATCTTACCTGTCCCTACCACACGGCTTGTGAAACGTGACGAGTCTACAAGTACAAAAGTGAGTCATCCTCTGGTCTTGGATCTATTATGCTTGGATGACCAGTCATTATATTGTTACAGTATTAGAATTATAAGTTAAAAAAAATCATTGTCAAATTTATATAGTTATTAACTAACTTTTCTATAAAGGGAACTATAAATCCAGGCAAAAAAATAATAAACATTACAAACAAGTTAGCAAAAAAAGTGACAAAAAAACACCCAAGGTCTTTAATTTGTAGCTGCATTCATGGTAGCAAAAAAAAAAAAAACACTATATTTAATGTAATATTTTTGCACTGTGTAGGACTTAAAAAATTTATTTCATGCTTTGTGTACCTGTGAACTCATCAATATCATCATCTACTTATACTCCATCTATACAATTCACAAATATACAGAATCATCATATACAACTGGCATCTGAAGGTGATAACCTCTCTAAATTCATACATTTTTAGCACATTTTCCTTGAGCTGTGCATACCTTTTAGTATATTTTTTGTATATAAATCATACTTAAAATAGGAAAATATGCCTTTTTGATAGCTAAGCTTAACTGACTCACTTTTAGATTAATTACACAAATTTTAATCTTATTTTAGGATATTTTTGATACATTCATAGTTTTATACTTTTGCATATGTCATTGGATAAGTCACTTGAAGTTAATATGCTTGTTGGAAGTTTTGTATTAGAGAATTTAATTCACCACGGCCAAACCAGTAGTTCGCTCCAACCAATTCTTGCATGGAGGAGAAAAAAATATAAAGCATTTCACTGTAGCCAATTAACATGTTAGTCGCGACCAATTCTTGAACAGAGATGCTAGAGAGAACCCGAGAATGTTTAGCTATGGCGAAGCACATGTTGGCTGTGGCGAACTATAGTTTATTGAAACACTGTATTTTAAGGCTTGACAGACCCTAGGGCTTCATATATCCTACATTTTCGACCAAAGGGGCATCCTCCATCTTCTGGGCAGCTGGGGAGCTTGTGTGCTAAGGTTTAGAGATTGGGGAAGTGGTTAGAGCCAAGGATTGAAGTTTGGAGAGATTTGAAACTCTTTCCATTGGTTTTTCTGATCTTTTCCTTCTTTTTCTCTTATATTCTGCTATGGCTTCAACTTCTTGGTGTTTTGTAAGCATATGGCTGATTATGAGTAGCTAGACATTTGTTCTTAGATTATTTTAAACCCTTGTATGAATTGACATTTGATTCTCCTCCACTTCCATGATTAATGACATATATGTGTTGATTTCACTCCATTCTTAATGCTTCTGGTTAATTAGCCACCAATTAATTGTTTGTTGGCTTGAGTGATGCTTGAGAAAGCTAGCTTGAGTACTGAACTTGAGTTAAATCATACAAGAACTTGAAATTTATCTATTGAATGGATGGTTTTATTGGTGAGGTAGAAATACACTCACTGACCTTGTATAGCCACATTTGGGTTTGAACTTAAAATTGGGATTTTATTGGTTGTGAGAGAGATTGTGTAACTAATAAAATTAAACACTTGTTCTTAACTTAAGAAGGCTTTTTCAAGTAGTATTTGATCTCCAGACTAGCACATATAGTTATTGGTCACTTTTGTGAGAGGAGGTTGCTCTTGTGCCATGAAATATAAAGGGGAAAAATAATCCTAGGTCCCCTGTATACTTGAAGTCAAAAGGATCTCTTAGCGTCTTTTATAAATTAATTTGCAAAGTAATTTTTACATTTTTACACTTAATTTTGATAATCAATTTTTCTGCTCAACCTAGTTTAAAGCATAAGTTTAATGACTGACTAAATTCAACTCCAATCCTCGTAGGAACGATAATCTTTTTATACTACTTTGTCACGGCTCGTGCAAAAGGCCACACACCAAAAAATTTAATATTGCTTTTGAGTCACACCAGACAATATGCTATTTCCCATATGATTATGTGAAATAGAAAAATTGAAATGGGAATGAGAGGTTAAAGGAGTACAGTGTTACAAATACAATATGATAGAAATAGAATCATGTTACAACAAAAGTTCATTACGAGAAACAATCATAAAGTTACAGTGCACTAATGACAATCAAATAAAGAATGTGACCAAATAAATTAGATCAACTTCCACTCGATCATTGCGATAGACAGGTTGCTCAGTTATGACCCATTTGTTGGCCCAAAGCGCATCGTAGTTGTTCTCTTGGCCCTCATGCCAATCCATCTCATTCTGAATTCTAGAGGATTTTGGCCTATCTTGTTGGAGAATCATAGCAGGATTAGATGCTAATCGTGGACCTATAATTTATGGCCAATATAGTTCTCCTCCCATTGGTTGAAACTCCATCTTATATGTATTGATGATGGTGTCCAGTTGGAATAGTCGGTTCACGTACTGGAGCGGATCAATTGAGATTGAGGCAAATGCGGCGAATACATGTTGGCATGGATACTTTTGACTTTGAAACTTATTGTAATCACATGTACGATGGGACAAGCTCACCTTATAACACTGACCATATTGCTTGTTTGTCGGATTGTATGGTTCTTCAATTTCAAATTTTGATGCTCGCCTGTCAAATCTACGTACAGTTAAGGTAGATGCACTCTGTATCAAAGATGATAATTTTTTCATCAAGTCCTCCGAGAAAATAGCACCAGCCTTAAGTTATATGGTGATCATTTGTAAATGCTCCACCCAGTATTTGTTCAGTCTATACATAGTTAATTTTACCAATCCACTGATGGGTAAGAACTTGACCCCCTTTAATACACTATTGATACATTCAGCCAATTTTGTAGTCATGTGCCCCCAACGTTGGCCCTTAACATCGTACGCACGAGACCATTTACTCTTGGGAATATCCTCGATCTAGTTGCAGCCTCCGAATGGAGTTGACGTAATTGGGTCAATTATTCATTCACCTGATATCGCTTATGCAAGTAACCTACATCAATAGTTATCCATTAATATGCATTTTGACATAATAGCCATTAAAACAACTTATAAGATCAATAAAACATACCAATATTAATGAACCTCTTCTTTAGCCACTTATTCCTGAACATTATATTCAGACTACTTGCAATATGTCTTAAACAAAACACATGATATGCATGTAGTGGCTACCACCTAATTTCTAGATTAGAGAAAGCAGCCAAAAGTCCAAAATATCTATTAGAAATTAAGCATATTTTTGTTTTATTTGGCAAGACTCAGCGTTAGAGGAACAACTTTGCTGGCTCCATCTTGTGAACTTTCAATGAGCACAATCCTCTTGTACTTTCCATACAAGAAGGTTCCATCAACTTGCACCATTGGTTTCAGGTGATCAATTGCGTCAATGCATAGTTTGAAGGTCCAAAAAACTAGATGAAACTTTATTAAAGGATCTTCAACTAAGTTACTCTGTGGCCACTCCCTATGAACAAACTCATAATATGACCCAGGCATGAAGTGGTCAATCGCTGCCAACCATTTCGGCAAGAAAGCATATGATTGTTCCCAATTTCCAAATGCAATGCCGATTGCTTAGTGCTTTGTTGTCTATGTCTTTTTGTATGTAACAGTGTAACCAAATATGCTATGCATTCTTTCAATGATTTGTCTAATTGACGCCGATGAATTCTTAGCCACCATTGATACATTGTGCGATGAAATGATATCAGAGTCAAACTTTAGATGATCTTGTGATAATGATGGAGAAAGGTATGTGTGTGGCCTATTATATCTTGTTATTTTTCAATGCCTGTTCCTTTCATCTTGACTTGGTCTAACTCTCTAAGTACACTAACCACCATATTCGAGATAATAATATTTTTTGTACTTCTCTGACGAGTAATATACTCTAAAAGTGTGGTGTTTGCAAATAGAGTATATCTTCACTGTACAACATATAGACTGTTTATCTGGGAATCGTATATCAATATATAACTCTTGACTACTGTTTAGGTTAATGTTCTCAGTCATCTCAGGGATCTCAATAGAATTTTCACCATCTGAACTAATCTATAAAAGCATGGCATATGTTGGGTCCACATATTGAGCTAATGGAGTGACCCCAGCCTCATCAATATCATCGCCCTTGGAATCATCATCTCTGTGGTCATTGATATTAGGTGGAACATCATATTTATCCTCCTCTTTAAAGTCATCCATAATATCCTCCGTTTCATTTGGGGGCGAAGAAGGACTTGCATTAAAAATAGGCTGATGTGATGAGCTTGGTTGGTATGTAAAGTCGATGATAGGTTGAGTAGCAAAATGGGTAACATCTGTCATGTTAAAATTAAATTGTGAGGTATAATCATTGGTACTTTGGAACTAGCCAGTCGACAGGAGGGATAGCGGTACATGAACCTTAGCTTGGGACACATTCAAATTTGCGCCAGTAGTTGATATATGCGCATATATATTTGATATGTCCAATTGATTTGAAAATTTTTGGTTGGCTTCCCACATGGTTTGGATATCATCATCATCTTCCAAAGTACACGCCAAGTATCTTGTGGGATTACGCGAATAAGGGTACCTATATACTAACTCAAACACAAATTGATTTGGAGCCAATCATAACTTTTCACCCACCACCTTCTTCAATCCATTGAGAGTAATATTTGCGTCAACTCTTAATATTTTAGATCTATCACAAACAAATATTGCACCTTCCTCACTGTCATAAAATTTTTATAAAATTTTTCATTTGCATATATGCATATGATTTCATTTCTCACACTCATTATGATTCCTATCATAGAATAAGTGTAATGACACGTGAAAAAAAGCCATCAATATCATTTAGATACATATATCAAATCATATATCAAAATATATATACCTATTTTTATTCGGCTACATACAACAATATTTCTCCATATCTACATTAAAAATTATTTATCTCATTTAATTGTATTTCTATTTTGCTTATATATATATATATATAACATTATATTTATTTTTATATAAAATATATTTATTAAAAATTATGTTATACTCATATTATAAATATCATTATACATACATACATACACACACACACACACATATATATATATATATATATATAAATGAATTTTTACATAATTCTTAAAAGAAACATATATACGTAACCACTTTTCCATTTATCTCTGTTTTATACATATTACGATATATTTATTCATATATAAAGTAACCTCCATATCATCTATATTTTTCTAAATGTTTTTTTTCTTATCTAATTTTTTGTCATTTATTTACAAATAAACATTTTCTTTCATATTTTAACTTATTTATTTTTAAACATTTTTTATTTTTTCTATTATGTATTATGCATTATAAAGATAAATAAAAAAATTTATAATAATTTTTTTTATTAAGTTTGATGGTTAGTTAGTTAATAAAAAAGTTTATTTTCTCATTTATAGAAATATAAATATAACTTATCTTCAAAACTACAGAATAATAAACTACATACTAAATATTCACAGATATATATATATATATATATTCAAATTATTTTTTTAACTACATGCCAGCAAATTAAAAATATACTCAGCACATTTACTGCATAAAATTGAAGATAATACATTATCTCTAAATTTTCTCCTTACCTCTAACAAATTATTAACCAATTAATAATGCAGTTTATTCAACATTTTCCTTTCATTGAATCACAGAATAATTTTGTCCTTAAACATACAAAAATATCACATATAAAAAATACAAACTAAATATATGCAACTTTAAATTTATTCACAATTATTAAAATATTAATTACAAGTTAAATAAAATTAATTTAGACTTCTTTTTTTTATATCACATATTAAACAAAAAATTATTCTGTAGGAGCCTAATATGTTTCTTATTTTACTATATTTAAACTTAATATTCATACCTGAAGATATTGAAGAATTCTTTTGAAATGATGATATGAAACTTTGCTTGTTTCAACTTTGTTCTCTTCATTGTTAACTAACAGAGCAGACGCTTGCTTGATTTTTTTTTTTTATAATGAAGGCAAAAATCAATAATGAATAATAAAGGTGTGGAGAAATGGTGGTACAAAAGAAAAGAAAATAGTAGATGCAGAGAAATAATAGAGAATTTGGGAGAACAAAAAGAGATTACAAATATATAGAACAAAAATGAAAGAAGACTGGCAAAGAAATAACACAAGGGAGGGAAGAACCAAGGGAGTGAATAAAAATGAAAAAGGGAAGGTTGAAGAAGATAAAGGAAAGGGAAGAAAGAACTACGAGAGAGGAGAGGAGATGAGAGATGGAGAGGGGAGGGGATGGCCATTTGGGGGGGAGTGGGGAAGCTGTAGCTACACTATAGTTGTAGCTAAAGGTTGCACTCTGTAGTGTACAACACAAAGCTGCAACAGGTCACAGGTCATTAACCCATGATAAAAAAAATTAATTTTTTTTTTAAATTTTGAGGGTCGCGGCATCAGGGATGTCGCGAACCTCATTGGCAAAAAATGGATAATAAAAAAAAAGTATGTGGGGAAATGGTTTTTGCGGCTACGTATTTAAGATATAGGTTTTTTAATTCGCAGCATGTGAGTCAAAAAGCCCCTTTGAATTCATTTTGATTCGGAAGCCATTTATCCTTCTAAACATTAATTTTTCTTCCATTACTTGCCTTCCATCTCAAACCTTCAAGAACCCATTTTAGCACCCACAAAATAGGAGAATTAAGTATGTTGCCCATTTTAGCACCCACAAAATAGGAGAATTAAGTATGTTGTATGAATAAAAATAAAATTATTTTGGCATGATGATGGAAATAAGTTTTCATTAGTAATTTTCAGCCATTATAATGGATATTCTTAGTAATTAATATGGAGTTATTTGGTTGTGATATTGATACCTCTAGAGTAATCCTTCCTCTAATTAAATTATTTGACTTTGAATGATACTATTGAACTTATAAAAGAGTGATGGGTGAGGGCATTCAAGTCACCTCCCTTCTATGATGTATGAATACCAGAATGAGTATGAAATTTAGCATGAATAAGGGTTCAAGATAGTGATGCAATACATATTTTGTGTGTACGTGTGCGCGCATGTGTGTGTATAATGTAGAATATGGATACAATATATATATAAACATATGTAAAAATAATTTTTACCTATTAAAATAAGTGATAAAGAAAACCTATTTAACGAATAGTATAATATAAATGTTGGTTGTTTAGAGAAAATCAAAAGGCCGACGCCTACAAAAAAGAAAAAGTAGACCTCCCCATGTTTAAACACAAATTTCCAAGGGTCAATTAAGAAGGGAAAAAAAGGGAAAATCTAACTTTAAACAAGTCAGACAATTAAAGAATAAATAGAAAAGACCTATTGAAAAATGATATATAAATTGTACATGACACCTCCAAATGACTATATATAAATATTGTAGCGTATCTTCTGATTTTAGAGAAAAATCTTTTAACTTTTTATGATAGGAGAGAATTGTATAATTAAGTTATCTCTTATGAAAAGATTTACTATTATAAATATTTTTTTATATCAATTTACTATTACAAATGCTCTTAAGACAATATTCAAAGAATTAAATAAGTTTTATGGTAATGTATATTTTAGTTTCTAATAATTATTATATTAGGTAAGTAAAAACACTACAACAAAACTATGAAAAAGCAATTCAAAATTAGTTGAAAAAATAAAAGAGATAGTAGTCGCAAGTATGTAATTTGCAATTGAAAAAACAACGAATGAATTCAGTCAAATTTTGGCTCGGGGCTTTATTGATTACATTTTTCATTTGCTAATAACATTGACACATTAAAAAAAAAACATTAATTTATCTACTTGCAGGTTTTATCACTTTTTTATTCTAAAGAAATAAAAAAATCAAAAATCAAAAAGAAATATATGAAAAATCATTCACCAAAAACAATAAATACATTGAATTTGGATTTAAAGAAGATCGAGGCATGGATTCAGAATCATTATTTCCAAATTTTGTACTAAATTAAATTTAGAACCATAACAAAATTTAGAATCATTGTTGTTAAACTCGAGTTAATTTTTCAAGTTTAATGAGTTTAAATTCACAAATTTGAGAAATTTCCTTAAAATTATTATTCATGAATTTTATGTGACATAAAATTCGGAATCAATAATTCCTAATTTAGTAGACAAGTCAACTTTTTACAGGTTAGTTTGTAAAAGACTAACTGATACAATCGATCGTTATCCGATTACATCAAAGTCAAAATTTGAAAATTTTTGAAGTTAGATTGCCACATGTCGTCCAATGTCTGGTAGAAATAGATTTTGGAAAAATATGATTGGTTAAAATAAAGACATAACTTTGAAATACAAAATGACAATTTTGCCCCTCTTCATTTGTTTATAACAGACCCTTTTCCCTGAAAGCGATCCACACGAAGTCACCAACGTTTTCTTCTTCTTCTTCATCTTCTTTTCATTTTCGGCTGTGAGCAGAGGGCCAATTTTGTCAGTTGAAGCCGCATTGGGTAATGGTATTTAAAGTAAGTGAGACATAGTGTTTTAAATTTTTTTAACATATCTAATTATTAAATGTAATTTTTTGTCATTTTTTATTTTATACGATATATTGAATTTTGGTATATTTTTTCATTAATAATCATTTTATGATCTCATAAATTAACTGAAGAAAAAAAAGTTTTTATCAACATGTAAGTTTATTTTATTACATGTTAATTTATTTAGTTTAGTTACATGTTAATGTTATGGTAATTTTTTTTAGTTTTTATTTTGGATATAATATGAAAGAAGGAATATTTTAACGGGATAAAAAAATAAGTAAGAAAAAAATTATTATTTCTAAAAATTTGTGAAAATGGTTAATCAACATAATAATCACAGCAATAAATGTGCTAGTTGATAAAGGATATTATGTATTTGGTTGTGCTTCAAAAATAGAGTGCTGCAACTCTAATCGATCGTTTATTAGAAATAACACGCTATTGGGTTTAGGATTATGTATTTTTTGCAATCTGTTTGAGCTGCAGGGATGGGGATATTTCAAATTATATGGAAATACAAATGTAAATAATTTGAATTATTATAATTCAAATTTCTGGCATTTGAAATATTTTGGTTTGAAAATCATATTACTTATAAAATTGTATTTGTGACACTCTTTTTTCCTTTATATATATATATATATATATAATATGTGTGTACATATGTTTGTGCACACACATGAGCATGTGTACTTAGATGTATATATGTGTTTATATATATGCATGTATGTTTATATGTACTTTACTTGTACATTAGCTCATGCATGTGAGCACAAGCGATCGAAGCTATGTTTATATATATATATATATATATATGCAAATGTGCTTGCGTGCTTATGTATATATGTGTGCCCCCTCTGCACGAGTATGCGTATACGCTTGTGTTATGTGTGTATACACTGTGGGCACGTATGTAGGTATACACAGGTGTGTATATACATTTGGCAATATTTATGCACGGGGATATATGCATGTGTGTGAGTGTTTCTATATAAATATATAGTATACATATGCAAGTATTACAAATAATTGTCCACTAAAAAACATACAGATAGCTAAACCGTCGAAAACTTTAAAGAAAAATTTATGAAATTGCACCTATTAAGGTGAATATTTAAATTCTTTTAATTTTTCTTTATTCAATTACTTCAAAAATTTTAAAACCAGATCCTTTCTAATCCAAACAATTTTTTTTAATGAAAAAATTGATATACCTCCAAAAATCACTTTTTCCTTTTAAATTACTTCATACAAAACACAACCCAAAAAAGCTTGTTCCAAACTTGAAAGCTTAAAAGGAGGTTGTCCCAAAGAATCATCATTAGGGATACCTCTAGGCAGGGTTCCTTTGGTACTTCCCCTCTATAGTGATTCGACCCTCAATAGATAAAAATTTTTGGCCTATTAACCAATGTTTACACTTTCATATCCATTGATAATTTGGTAATGAATGAATTTCAAATAATGTGATTTGAAAGTAGCGACGAATATTGTATAACAAAGAATACCTTCCAAAATATCTCATGAAGGGATTTTGACCATATTGTAGTGGGTAAAATTATTAATTTTCTCCATACACAACCACTCTTCTTTCTTCCCTAAATATAACATGTAATTTTTTTAGACTATTCTTGTTTCCCTAGATACAATATGTAACTTCTTTTTTTTTTTTTTTGGAGGGGTCAGGGCTTTTAAACAATTGCAACCCTTGTTTTTAATTATTTTAAGGATGAAATTGAGGTCACAGTTGGCAAATTAAAAAAAATTAAAAAAGGGTTATGGTTGCTCATTCTAGGGTCAAATTTTGACCCTGACAAGTGGATAAAAAAATGTACATGTGGAAACCATATTTGCATCTCTTTCTCGTCCCCACCTGTCTACCTTTTTTTATCTTTCCTTTTTCTCTCCAATTCACCCCTTCCCTTTTTAAATTAGATCCACACTGTTGTTTCGACCGTGATAATTTCTTCTCCCATCTAGCCACTGCTTGCAACTATTATAGAATTAAGTTATTGTGTGATATTACAAAAGAAGAAGTAGTACCACGTATTTGTTAAGATTAACTACTTAGTATATAAATGCTAATCAAAGTAAATATTTATTTTTCTTAAAATGTGATTGTATTGTATTTAAATTTTAAATTTGTGTAATATATATATTTATTTGTTTGATTTGGATGTGGGTTGAATACTTTTTTGTTTTAATATGTGAAATAGTTAGTTGTGGCTAAAAAAATAATTACTGTTAAATTGATTACTGAAATGAGGATGAAAAAAAATAGGCTTAGGATATTATAATTTATAATTCTATTTTTAATAATTTAAAATAAATTAAAAATCATAAAATATTTGTTAACATACAACGAGGGTTGAAAAAATAGTATGTTTAGTTAAAAAAATATAATATGAAAAAATATAAAAATAAAATATTACAAAAATACAATCATGAGAGAATATGTTTAATATTGTATAATATTATA
Organism: Erythrophleum ivorense; assembly: GCA_026724425.1. Taxonomy (NCBI): domain Eukaryota; kingdom Viridiplantae; phylum Streptophyta; class Magnoliopsida; order Fabales; family Fabaceae; genus Erythrophleum; species Erythrophleum ivorense. Next base: position 12,417,057 of record JAIUCV010000012.1, on the reverse strand, counting down.
AACAATATAAAAATATTGTAAGAAATATAATATGAAAAAAATATAAAAATATTGTAAAAATATTATAAAAATATAATATGAAAAAATATTGTAAAAAATATTATAGGGGAAAAATATAATATTATAAAAATATAATTATAAAAGAATATGTTTAATATAGTATGATGTAGGTTTTAATAATGTGAATGAAATTAAACATTAAAATTTATAATTATGTATAATGTTATATAAAAAAATAATAGTATAATATTATTTATATATTTAAGTAAATGAAAAATGTAGAAAACTTAGGAAAAATATTGAGAAAATGAGTATAATATTTAAAAATAATAAAATAATAATTTATTTATTTGTCTCCATTCTTTTCCTATCTTAAAAAATTAACATTATTTTATTAATAATTAATATATGTCATCATTTACATTAAAATTAAGTTGATGACAAATTTGATTGTCATTAAAAAAAACAAATAATAATGATTTGTACATGATTTTCACTTATATTGTGCATAATAATGATTTGTTGTTACATAAAGACTAATTAATTAAACACGACACACACTACATGTGTAGAGAAGGTATTATATATATATATATATATATAAATTATAATTTTTGTAAAGGTTCACCTAATGGGAGGGGGAAAATGCATTAGTTGAACAAAAATTTTAGTAATTTATGAATTTTGCACACTATTTTGAATGTTAATAACAGTGTTGCTCGGATTGGTGAAATGAACAATGGGAAAGAAGTTATATATATATGTTCAAATGGACAAATATGAGAAATTGATGAAGTTGCAACACTTTTTTCAAATACAATTGATATAATGACTATTGACTCCAACATTTTATTTAAGAGATTAAAATAAGAGGTTGCAGAATAACTATACTTAAATCAATACGTGTCTCAATTGATATATAGGTATTTAGTGTCATTGAGGCTTACAAAGTATTAAGCATGTAAGCTGAGGAGGGATGCCAATTTCTAAGCAATGTAGGTGGCAAATGCAAAGTTTCCATCACATCTTGGTTTGGTAAAGTTGTACGTAGAAATCTTGTCAAAGGAAATGGACTTAAATGTGGCAATTGAAATAATAGTTGACTATGTGCCGAATCCATTCCCCTTCTCCAACCATGTTAACATCATAGGCAATTAGCTTGCTTTGTTTAGGACATACTTTATAGGTATGGGTCAATTCCACACCCAACACATCACAATTTAACAATATCTAACTATTGGTTTAGTTGACTATACTTCCCATCCGAGTTTATCTCATCCATTAGTTGATTACACCTCCTAACCAAGTTCACCACATGAACTAGTTGGTGCCTCCCTTCTCCTCCAAAAGAGACAGAGGGCATAATGGATGAATTTGAGAAAGAGGACAAATATGATGCTGCTCCTTATGATTACAATAGTAGTGGTGATATTGATGATAATGATGACACCGATTGGGTGAATGCTATCGTGAATCTACTAGCTCCTCAACAGTTGCGATCCTTGAACAGATAGATTCAAATGATGCAAGGGCCTCTAACTATGTCGATATGGAGGAGGTGGCGGTAAACATGAATGATAGCTAAGAGTTTTGTGTAAGCATATTGTATAATGATCTATAGTCTTTTTGTTGAGTAGTAAAGATATACTCAGTGTGTGCACATCACACTTTTAAGGTGTTCCATTCCTTGAGAAAGTACGAAAAATATCGATGCTTTTAATATGGACAGGGGTCATGTAAGTGGAGGGTTAGGACATATTATAGATAGAAAGAAAACCATTGGGAGATAACAAAATACAATGGGCCCCTTACATGTGTTTCAACATCCTTGTTACATGATCACCTAAAACTAGATTTTGATGTTATCTCAGTGTACATTGTATCAATGGTAATTGAGAATCCTTGGGTGTCAATCTGAGAGGTCATTGAATGGATACATTCTATATTTAGATACAACATTTCATATAAGAAGGCTTGGAAGGGAAAACACCAAGCCATCTTACATGCATTTAGCAACTAGGAGAAGTCCTATGCTTTATTACCCAGGTGGCTAGCTACTATTCAACATTTCATGCCTTGATCATATTATAACTTTATGCATAAAGAATATGTACTAACTAGTATAGCTGTGGTGAGTCAATCATATTTCATCGAGTATTATGGACTTTTAAACTTTGTATTGATACATTTGATTACTTAAAGCTGATAGTCCAAATAGATGATACATTTCTTTACGGTAAATACAAAGGGACCATATTAATTGCAAGCACACAAAATGATGAGAGAAACATTGTCTCACTTGCTTTTGCCATAGTAGAAGGAGAAACATATGGGATATGGTTCTTGTTCTACCTCCAAGCACATATAGTGAATGATAAATATGAGATTTGCTTAATTTTTGATAGACATACTACCATTTTAGCTGCTGTGGCCAACTAGCACATAAAGTAGCAGTTACTGCAGGCCTATCATATGTTTTACCTTTGACGTTTAGCTAACAATATCAACAAAAAATTTAAAATGCTATGGTTAAAGATGTTGTTCACCAAAACTAGTACATCTTGCCATCACTTAACTACATCAGTATTTGTTCATTACATTGGTCTATCTTTCTATGAGTTATTAATTATCCTATATCTACATATACAAGTTACTTATATGAGCAGCATAAAGTGGATGAAAAATTAGCCCAGATACACTAACTAGATTGATGAGATATCCAAGGGCTAATGGTGTTGAGCATATGATGTCAATGGTAGATGGTGGGGTTATATGACCATGAACTTAAAGGAGAGTATAAATGCAGTTTTTAAATGGGTTAGGTTCTTAATTATGCTTGGGTTAGTTTAGGTAACATTCTATAGGTTAACCAAGTATTGGGTCCAACGAGCGGAGAAGGTGAATATACAGTTACAAGTAGGAGAAGTCATATTAGAGGATATCAGATTAAAACTAGCAATCAGAACTAGAAGAGTATTGGTATGTGCAATTCGTGGATTTGATAAACAACGATTGATGTTTGAGGTGGAGGTTGTACGATCTAACTAACTAACAATTTGGTTGATCCTATCAAGTAAACTTAGTGGACCATACATGCAATTGTAGTGAATTTCAAACATTAAAATATCCTTACTAGCATGTGTTAGCAACATGTGCCTATGTCCGAGTGGACTACATATAGTATGACCACCAAGTCTTTTGATTGGAGACTATCTTAATAGATTATGAGAATGAATTTCTCCTCCTTAGTGGTGAAGCGTACCCTAGGTTCTAGGCCTAACTCTCATCCTAGATCTTATAATGAAATGCGGTAAAGGTTGCCTCAAGTCAAGCCAAATAAGAAATGAAATGGACTGGTGAGAAGTTCCCAGGGATTTATTTAGATGTGATTTGTGCAAACAAATAGACCATAACCACACGACTTGTCCATCACGTGGACAACAAAACCTATAGTTATCTTGTTATTTATTTTTCTTCTTTTTCTATATAAGTACTGATTTTGTTTTATATGAAGAATGGCATGAAGAAAATTACTTTGCTATGTATTTTGATATATGTTGATCAAATATCTTGCTTTATACCACTTATATAAATTCCAATGTCTTGATGTTGCTATCAAATATATTGCTTTCCATTATTCATTCCATAGTGATTTGGTTTTAATAGGCTTTAAAATATTTTGTCATATGGATGATGGCTATGTATTTTGACATGTATCGATTAAATATTATGTTGTTTGGTTTTTTTATGATAGCACTATGTCTGAACTAAGAAATGTTGTCCACCTAGGTTCAGAAGATGAGTCATTGTTATATCTCTAGTCTAGGCATGTCTCCTAGGTTGTGTGGTTCACAAGGTACATTATTGATGTATTGTGGAGATCATATCTTTAACATGTGATTATTACATCATTTAGGAAAGTTCACACCTTTTTTTCCCTCTAATAGGTTGGTTGCATTTTTTGATTATGCCAGGTTGCCATGGTCCACAATTAGATTCCTCCCTAGCCATAGTGCCATATCTTAAAGTTGCTAACCTCTAAAGGGTGTCCCAACTTATAACACTTGACTTTGATTCTTCACTTGTTTCAGTTTGTTGAGCAATGGCTACCAGAAATACATATTTTTCATACCACCTAGAGTAAGTGTACCATTACATTACAAAATGTAGTGTAGTTAAGTCTTCCAATAGTAGGTCACCTTATCATTAGTTCACTAAACTTCCACTAGTGAAGCATTTATGATATTCTTCATAGGGTTGAACCACCAAAGGAAGAGTTTGATAGCTAGAGGTTGATCATTACTTGGCTCACTAACCACTTTGAGGTACTTCTAGAGAATATAGATGAAAATGAAATACTATGTTTTGCTTGTGCCTACATATTACATTTGATAAGTGAGATTTTCATGCTAGAAAGGTCTAGATAGAGAGTTCCCTTTATGTACCTAACTTTCCTTCAAGACCTTCATGTAGCAAGCTAGTTTAGTTGGGGCTCTGTAATATTAGCACGCCTCTATATAAAGTTGTGTAATGCCATTGATTATAATGAGGTTAATATCAGTGGTTGCTTAACATTGCTTCACTTATAAGTTTGGGACTAATTCCTTAAGCTAGCAACACAGAGGCCCCCACCTTCAAACCTTCGCCTAGGTGTATATCATATGCCCCTTCTATTTGCTTATAGGTATGAAAACTATTTGCAGCTTGAATGCTTAGTATATGGTTCATGTTGGTTTTATCAATCATAATTAACCATTATTTTATCGTATATTTTGTAGGTGGAGTTGTGTGGACTAGCATCTTGTTCAAGGAAATTAACGATACAACACTACAGAGTATTATTAGATCAGATAAGGCCTAACGAGGGTTAAGATACTCTACATATTGTTGCATGGTTACTTGTGTGATACTATGTCCTTACATGTTCTAATTCATTGTTTGCAGATTATATGGTATCCATACGATTTAGATGATGTACGCTAGTTGATGCTTGACTATTGTTTGGCCTTCTTAGGCATATGGCTATCATTTATGCCACTTATTTGTTTTCACATTATGGAGTGGCATTATGTTGATCACATGCTCTAATAGTTTGATAAGATGCAACTCATACCCTATACTCCTTATGATTTAGAGGAGGTCCATACATTTATGCTTAAAGGCAAAACCCACTTGGACTAGTAAAAATAGCATGAGAACTTAATGCTTAAATGATGGAGCTGGCAAGATACTTTGTTGCTAATGTTGATGCCATTAAAGCCCCTGGATCGCCCCTTAGAGTACATGAGATGATACTAGAAGGTTACACGCTAGTGGATCTAGCCTATTAATGGTGATCAAGGTTTTGTGATAATTTTTAAGGACATTGTCACAGTTCCTTTACTTCACTTTCCACATATATATTACATATATGATTCTTGAATTTTTTTTTTCACAGGTTGATTTGGCTGATCACTTATGATTACTTGCTATAGATGACCTTTCACCACTTGGTCTGGTTGGGATAAGTGATTGTATTAGCATCCTTTATGTAATTGGCGAGTATCGAGACATGATGATTGTAATATCCAATCTTTCTAAAGTTAAACCAAAACCGATGAGATACAAAAGTAAGACCCCTGAATAAAATAATAATTTAGGTATCTAAAATGAGGATACAAGGTTATTGATGGCCTGATATCGGAGCAAAAGTGGCAAAAAGAAGAAGCAAAAAATGTAGTGACAAAATTGTAATTTCAAGTAACTTTTTAGAAACTTAAAGAAGGATGTATTAAATGGAAAAATTAAGTCTTCTAGAGTTCTCAGAGGCCTTAAAAATTATAGGAATAGTCATAATGACCAAAACCTTTCTTATGGGTGATTTAGACTATTAGTTGATCTAAACTTTGATCGAATGATTCAGTAAAATTTTAAACGTCATAAATTTGGAAGTAAATGTTTTTAATAAATTAGAGCACTTAAATTTTTATATGAAAAAGACAATCCTAGAAAAGAATCTAAAATGAGCCTAAACAAAGTAGTCAAAGTTCAGGGGCAATGATGGAATTTTGAAAAAAATTCTAAAATATCAATCTCCCTTCCATATAATGACACACCATTTCATCTTCTTCTTAAAATTGACTTTAAGCTTCTAAACCAGCATAGAAATGGCATTAAATGGAGGGAAGAGAGAGGAGAAAAGCTAAGTTTCTTATACTCTTTGAACTTTTTTCATTGATGGCTTTAGTTTCTTAAAAGGATCATTTTGGTGGCTGACCTTTTGAGAAAGAGTGGGAGTTTGAAGCAACTAAATATAGCTAGAGAATCCCCATTTGGCAACCTTTCAGATGAGGTATGTGGTGCAATAAAAAGACTAGCTTTTCTTTGAATTCCAATGGCTTCCATATTAGGCCTAGCGAGAGAAACTAGAGAGGAAAAATGAATTTGGCTAAAATTTGATAGAATTAAAGGTTTTAAGGCATCAAAAACAAGATTATGCAATTAGAATCAATTGAAAAGTTTTAGAATTTAAGATAAGGAAGTTAGGGTTTCCAATGCACCTAGAAAGTTTTAGAACTATTATGAGGCATTTTGAGCTATATGAAACTATGATTAGATAGAAGAAAAGCCAAAGAACATGGCCATGCATCAAAGCCTAAGAAAGAACTAACAAAAATCCATATGGTTTCTTTATGGTTAATGTAACACCATCATTTCTACCTCATCTCATGCCTTTAGGTATCTTATTTTCAAGAATCATACAAACTTTCAAAGAAAAAGGCAATAGAAATAATGAATATTTTCGCGTTGCGTAGTGTATAAAAATTTCATTCGATGTCACGTGGACCATGTAAGCTCATACAAAACATTCTCATATTTATTTACACTAATAAAATTAAAAAATATTCAAGAAAATGGCTTGAAACTCATACAAGTAGGTGAAACACATTAATTCCCACGGATTTGCCATAGTCAGAATTTTAGTTTTTCTATCACAACTTCAGAAATTCATAACTAAATCCAAAAAACTCAAAATCCAACAAGCTTTATCATTACAGAAAGCTCTAGATGTATAACACATGGTAAAAATAATTTAAGTTCATGAATTATTAAGGGGAAGACGTTTGACATTCGAAAACCCACTGAGGTCGATGTTGCCTGGGCTGCTGTTTTTAATTACTAATACAAACTTCTAAACTTCATAACTAATTCTATAAAAATAGAAATCACACAAATTAGGTCATTATGGAAAGCTAAAAATTTTAAATTGATGCTAAAAATAATTCTAGAATGAAAAAGATACGTTAGCTATTGGAATTCTATGGAACAATGACTGGACTCCTGGGGCGCCACTGCTACTGACAGCCAACTTCAAAAATTCATAACTCTTTGGTCAGACCTCCAAATGAGGTGATCTTTGTGGCCACATAAATATTATGACCTTTAGTTTATGCCTATAAAATTTCACAAGAATTGGATACCATTTGACCATCGGATGATACAAAACACAAATCTGCCAGTATGTACAGTGCACATACCAGAATCAATAAAAAATCTCAACTTTGAAAATTCATCAAATATTCTATAGACCTCTGAAAATTATGTTCTTTAGCTTCCCAAAAAGCTTTCAAAATGATCTAATTATATACCACATCTCAGATCAAGAAAAGCTCATTTAGGCAAAAAGTGATATAAGATTGCATTTAGGCCATTTTCATGCCTCTTAATGGTTCAATGATGGGAAAAATGGCTCCTATGGTTCTTGTGGCCACTTGAGCACGTGGGAATGGCCTAAAAAGACTCTCTAAACTTGTCTCAAAGGTGTGGAGACTCAAAACACAGAATTTCATTTCCCATCCCCAAGCTATGTACTAAGAGGCATACACTTAAAATGGCCATCCAATACCCAAAAATTGCGATACATTCCATTTATCCACAAATTTCATACATACATCATCTATTGGAATATTTACACATGTTCAATTCATTGTACATCAATTCTAGCAAAATTTTACATCATGTTCCATTTTTTGTTATAACATAAGCAAAATTAAAAGCTTCATGATCAAGGCTTCATCTCCCTACTTGATGGCTTCCATTTCTTTGTTCATTGGCTTTACCTAACATGTTAAGATATTGGAGAAGAGGTGATGAGATTCAAAGAATCTCAATAGCTCATCTTCCATTCAATCATGCATAAAGAATGCAATACAAGTCTTAAGGATACATGTATAGCATATTAATATAGAAAATGGTGCAAAATACATTCTTGGCATTTACATAAAGCACACATAACATACTTAAACTTGCCAAATGAATGGATTGGCCTCACCCACTTTCTTTAAGGTTCTTGGACTTGCCTCACCCTTTTTCTCAAAGGCCTTAAACTAAGCCTTGCTCTTGGGAGACTTTCTCTCAGTCTCAACCACTTCTAAGGGTTCTTAGCTCATCCTCACCAAAACTAGAAGGTTCTTGGCCTCTCCATATTTAAGCAAACTGATGCAAACATTCTAGGCATCATTTACATAATGCAACACTATGGTTCCATGGAATATATGCATCCTACCAAAACATAATTCATAGCTTAAAACACACATACACACATTCAAAGACAATGTAGACATTCATTCATGCATGGGAGAAAAGAGAGAGAGTTACCTTTGTCACACAAGCACACTTTTTCTCTTGAAATTGGATCTCCTCCCATGGCTATACACTCACAACTAGGTAGGGCTTGTTTTCCTTGGCCTAATCACACAAAATAAGAACCAATTAGACTCTTGGAACCATTCTCAAAGCTACCTATCTATTTGGAACTCTAACCTTGTTTTATGATTCAATTATGGTTCCTAAAGGCACTAAGGAAGCAACATCCACTCTTTGAAGTCTAGGCCCTATTCTTTTCTTTTATATATGACTCTTGATTCCCTTTAAACCTCAGTCATCACCCAATTAAAACTAAGGGCCTAAGTACATGTTGCTTCCTTAGGTCACATTATGGAACCTAAAGCACCAACTCATTCTCCAAGCTTCCTAAATTTTTCCCAAGGCTTCCCTTCACTTTCATTCATCATATATGACTCAAACATGGGTTTGAAAAAATTTAAAACTCTCTTTAGCTATGTCATCCTTGCTTGGCCGAAACCTAAAGCATAAATGGAGTTTAATGGCTTCTTGATTTTTCCTTGATGGGAGACACACTTGGGAGGTTTCTTAGAGGTCTTAGAAGCTCAATTAAACACTTACATAGCCTAGAAAATTCATGAATCAAAACAAATTTTACAAACTCTTCAAAAATTCTACACTTTGCTAACTTAAAATTCAATGGCTTTTACTTGGTTTTCTTTGTATATTCTAAATTCCCACACCCTAATTCATGCGATTCATTCTTGGTTTGGCTAGAAATTTAATCCCTCATGGCTGGTCTTACATGGGGGGAATTGAAGAGAAGAGGAGCAAGGAGACCTAAGCTTAGGAAGTAGGAAAATACCTTGGATTCATGGTTTTCTTGGTTTGTTCTTCACTTGGCTAGCCTCCCCTCACCAAATCCGAAAATTCCACCTCTGTTATACACTCAAAATAAATTTAAAAATACCATTAAAGCCATAAAAATAAAGAGGAGAAGGAGGAGAAGTGACTTGCTAAGGAGAAAGCTAGATTTTTCATAGAATTTCCTACCTTTTCTTGGCTTTTTCTCCCTTCAAGAGTGCTCCTTCTTGTGTGCCTAAGAGAACTGATTCTTCTTTTTGTTCTGGGCAGAAGAAAAATGATAGAAAATGAGGGTAAGGGATCCTAGAAAATCAAATGACATAGAACCTATTTTGCACGAAGAGCATGATGTACCTCTGAGTTTAGCCTCAGCCATTACGAGCGATGGTTATCGAACTTAGTGAGTATATATTTCACTGTTAGATACAATGATCTTAGGCTTTGATGTCTCCCAGAGATGGATCACAATAGATCCCAGCATAGCATAGCAGGTCGTAGTAGACCCTAGTGGGGCTTTGAGAGGTCGCAGTAGATTTCATAGAGTTACAGAGAGCCCTAGCCACAGTATGATAGATTTTTGGTAGAGATGACAGCCTGAGATAGTTTTACAGAGCAGTTAGTCTTAGAGACAAGTACAGCTTTAGCTAGCCTTTATCTCAGAGATTACAGATCTTTTGAGTCTGGTAGACCATTGCTACAGAGAAATGAAGGCTTTATTCAGATAGTTAGACCACTGACTAGCTCTCTTTAGAGATGAGTATAGTGTATGAGATAAGGAAAGCAAGATATTAGCTTTCCAAAGTTATAGCCAGATGAACCATTACCTAGCAGACAGTAGCCCTGACTGAGGAATAGAGAGATCCCTGCATGCTAGTTTATGGATTCAGAAAGGGGTTAAGTGCAGTTTTATATGAGGTGAGTGGTACAGTATATCTCCAGTGAGCAAACTATGAGAATAGTTAGTATCCCACTAGAATTCAATAGTAGTCAGTGGTAGTAGCTCTTCGGTGCCAGTCTGAGACACATATGTTAGGCCAATCAATATTGAAATGAGGGACCATAAAATGCCACTGTAAGTGAGCAAAGCAAGTGAGAAAAGTCCTGGCCTATAGAGATAGTAGTGGAAACTCCTCAAAGGAGGTGTAATCCCAGTAAGTAACTAAGATATGAGGCCTATGACAAAAAGAATGTGAATTGTAATCATGGGATGAGCTAGTAAGAAAGAATGCATAGATAAATAGTAGACAGAACATGTAAATAAGCAGATAGATAGAAACCTCTGATGGCTCTAATGATTTGATGAGATATTATGAGAAGCCATTCAGAGAGGATATGGGAGATGTGATATGAAATAGGTTACCTCCCGAGATGTGTAAAGGGGTCTACTGAAAGAAATGTTAATCTTGTGAACAGGTTAACATCAACCCTACATGATTAGTAAGCTCTCCCAAGATAGGCCTCCAGAGTCAAAAATTTATTTCCCTTATGAGAAAGAACTAACTAGTATTTTATAGCAATAGAGCCCTTATTAAGAGCTAGTAATAAAAGTTCCCTGGCTAAGAGAAAATTTGAAAGAATGAAATTGTTGAGAAAGCGTATAGGGCCGAGAAGAAGGAAAAGAAAAGAGCAATTAGCTAGAAAAGAAAAGAGTAAAAGGAAAGCATACCCTAAATTTCAAGGACAAAATTTATTTAAGGGGGGAGAAATGTAATATCCGATTCTCTGAAAATGAGAGAAAAGATGAGAAACGTAATGTACGATTTCTCCGTCAACGAACGGAACTCACTGGATACAAAAGGAAGTCCCTCGAAATGAAGTAGTTGAGGTCCCAAAAAATTTGGGAAGCATTTTAGACTCCTAAATATGAGAATCCTAGGCTTAGACAGAAAGAAAATGGAACTAGAATGAAGAAACAATTTTTTATGAAAAGCTTACGAAATGTAATGACATTTTTGTAATTTTGAGCAAATTTTAGAATTTACATAGGAGGGATTTTTAAATGAAATTTTTAAGTTCTTCGGGGTTTTCAAAGGCCTTGAAAATCATGGAAAGTCCCGGGATAGTTAAATCCCCTCTGGTAGACATTTTCCAATATCAGTGTGCTCGAACTTTGATGGATTCATTCAGGAAGGTTTTAACTCCGATTTGAGTGATTCCAAAGGCATTTTACTAAATTGGGAACCTAAATTTCATAATGGAAAAGATGGTTCTAAAAAAGGAACTAAAACGAAGGAGAAACAAAAATGCCAAGAATGAAGGGCAAAATAGAAATTTTTGAAAAGTGTAACTTATTCCCACCTATATATATGATGCACCTTTCTTCTCCCTTTATTATGCATGACCATGTTCTTCCCAAAACCAGAAGAAAACCTTAGGGGATGAGGCACACAAGAGGAGGAAGAAAAGGAGGAGAAATTCAAGGTAAAAAGGTATGGATTTTCATAGTTTTTCATGCTCTTTCTCTTCCAAACCTCTTTTCCTTCATTCTCCTTTATTTCCTATGATTATAATGAAATATATGGATCTGTTTTAAAGGAGAAATTGAGGGAAAAATTCGGATTTGAAGAGAGGAGCTCAAAGAACACAAGATTCAAGTGAGAAAAAGGAAGAAAACAAAGTAATTTCTCTTCCTATGGTTGTCATCTTTGGCTCCTTCCTCCTCCATTTTGCCCCACTTGAGGAAACCCTTGGAGGAGATGATTTTTAGGCAGAACCAAGCATGAATCTAAGGAAAAAGGGTGTGGAGATTAAGAATATGCAAAGAAAATAACAAAATAACTATTAGATTTCAAGATGCAAATTCTAGGGTTTTGTGTGCGCCTTGTAAAATCTGACCTCATGTGATAATTTTTAGGTTTAATTAAGAGTTTAAATGAGTTCCTAAGACCCCTAAGATGCTCCCCACAAGATTCTTCCTTGAAGAAAACAAAGCACACTCCAAGGAACCCTAAACCATGTATAGTCTTGGACAAACCATGTTCTTATAGCTAGGGAGAGTTTTAAATTTTTCTAAGGCTATTCTTGAGTCATATTTGATGAATGAAAATGAAGGGAGGCCTTGGAAAAAATTTAGAACTCATAGAAAGTGATTTTGTGCCTTAGGTTCCATATTATGACCTAAAGAAGTAACATGATATTAAGCTCCTTATTTTAATTGTGTGATGACTCCAAGAGGCTTAAAAGGAGTCAAGAATCATATTTGAAAGGAAAGAATGAGGCTTAGAAATCAGTTGAGGGGTGTTGCTTCATTAGGTGTAATTATGGACCATAATAGAGCCTATAGAGCAATCTAGTGGTTCATTAAGTTATGTAGCCTTAGAATGTATTTCATGAACCTAATTGGCTCCCATAAATTGTATTTAGGCCAAGAGAAATCATCTCCATCAAATTGTAGGTGTGTGGTCGAAAGAGGAGGCTTGAATTTCAAGAAAAAAGTGTGTGAGTGTACACAAGGTAGCTCTCTCCACCTTCTCTCATGCATGGATATATGTTTAGCTTGTTTTAGAATGTGTGTATGTATATTTTCAAGCTATGAAAAGTATGCTAGCATGCCTTTATGTGTCATGATTCTTGATACCATGTTATATTTTTAAATGACTACATGATGTTTGTATGAGTTTGCTTGAGTGTGGAAAGGCCAAGAATTCTTTCCTTTGGAGAGGATGAGCCAAGAACCCTTGAGCTTGGTTGAGACAAAGCAAAGAGTCTCCCAAAAGCAAAGTGGGCTCCCAAGAGTATGGTTGAGTCCAAAACTCAAAGAATCAGTGAGGCAAGTCCAAAATCTATGAGGAGAAGTGTGAGACTAATCCAAACACTTGGTGAGCTCTTGAATAATTTGTATGAATTGTTCACATGCCAAGTTTGCTTTTAAAATGTCCATGACTTCCATTTTCTCCATGCATGCATTTGTAAAACTTGCTTTGCACATATTATATATGATTGAATGGGAGATCAGCTATTGGGATTCTTTGAATCTCATCCCATCCTCTCCAATGATCTAACATGCTAGGTGGACCAAGTAATTATGGTGGAAGGAGCCAACAACAATGAAGAAGGGAAATTGACAAGCTTATGCCTTGTTTTGTCCATTTTGGAACCATAATGATGGTTCATGATGTTGTAAATGCACTATGAACCTTGAGACATATGTAAATATGATATTATATTATGTTTAAATGTATGGATATGATGTATGACCTATAGCATATATTTTGAGTATGAGATGCCAAAGTGTGCAATGTGAAAGTTTGATGGAAATATGCATAAGTGTGGGTTGAATGGCCAAAATGAGATGCATGAGGTTTAAGACTACTTGGGCAGCCCACATAAGTCTTAAATGTGCTTTTAAACTTGCCCAAAAGGTGCCAACACCAAGGAAAAATCATTTGGCAAGTTTGGTACCCTATATAAAGCTAAACTTGATCATAATGGAACCCCACATCACTTTTTACCCAAATGTATTAGTCTTGACCTAAGATTTGGCATGCAATTAGGCCTCATTGAGAGATTTTTGGAAAGTTAAAGATCATAATTTTTGGAGGTGTATAGAATATTTGGTGATTTTTCAAATTTGGCAATTTTCATGGTTTCTGGTTTGCTGCACTATTCATTTAGTCCAAAATAGCATTTTATCACACGAGCCTCAAATGATATTCAATTGCCATGGAAATTTATTCAAAGAAACTAGACAATCACAGTGACTCATGTCAACTAGAAGAACCTCATTTGGAGGTCTAGAGAAGGAGATATGAATTTTTAAAATTTCTGTCTAATATGAATAATTTTACCTGACCAAAAATATTGTTCTATTGAATTCTGAGGTTTGGGCTTGATGACCTAATCTAGAGATATTTTTCCTCTCTATTTAACATCCACAGATTTCCATATTGGTATTATTTTCATATATTAGATTTTTTTGGAATTAATTGGATATTTTCAAAGTTTTCTACAGAATTCTGTGATAGTTTCAGAATTTAGTCTAACATTTGGACTATTTTGGATGTCAAACATCCTTTGTGATGAATTTTATGGTCTGGGCATATTTTTAGTATGAAGTAGACATCCAAATATTTCTATAATGATTAAGATTGCATGATTTTAATTTTCCTAGATTTAGTTATGATTTTTCAAAGTTTGGTCAAAATGTGGAGCAATTCTGGCCGAAAATGAACCTCCACATTCGATACTCCATTTCGGTCTCCATGAGTTGTGGGCATGATTTTGTGGTGCAAATGAGTTGTAATGATGTATTTAAATATGAGGATGCATAGCATGAGCTCACATGGTCCACGTGACACTGATTGCAATTTTTATATATGATGCAACGCGAAATAAATCCCATTTTCCCTTGCTTTTTCTATGGGAACTCCATATGGATCATGACATTATGCCATTTAAAAGCATGAGATGAGCTAGAATTTATGGTGTTACACTCAAAGTGGAAGAAAACTAATTGGGCACCAAATGGTTCAAATTGGAACTAAAAATAGTCTCAGATTTGCCATAAATAACTCTTATATCAAAAGTGGCATAAGTGACCTAGTTTAAGTCTAATATTTGGTATACATTTAGAACCTTCCTAAAGTTTTCTAACAAGCTAAGAACTAAAATTTTTGAATTTGTATAGAATATTTTATAAATATCTAAAATTGTGTAGAATTTTCAAAATGGTCCTTGTACTGTTCACGTTATACAGCTATGATATTTCATATCTTTGACTGGTCAAATGAACTCCAATGCTTATGAAATTTTATAGCATATTATTGGCATTATAAGCTTTATGTGGCACTGAGATCACCTAATTTGGAGTTATGTCGTTCAAGATATACATTTTCAAAATTTAGGTTTGTCATATGTCCTCTATTGTCGGCCAGAGTTACTGTTCCATTACATTTGGTGGGATAATTGCCTGAAATATTAATAGCATGTAGTTCACATCGTAAGATTTCCATAGACACCTAATTCTTATGATTTAGAGTTGTACGGTCCGAGTTATGAATTTTCAAAGTTAGTATAGATTTTGGAGCAATGCTGTCATTTTAAGTCCTTTACATTTCTTGGGTATTCCATAAGTTAAACAAGATAAAATAGATATAAGTAAACTTGTTTATGATGAAAATAAGTTAAGAAAAAGAAAGAATCAATTTTGGGCCTTTATAGCTCAAAATGACCTGTAAATGGACCTATTTTAGTGTTAAAAAGCTTATGAATGGATGTGAATCTTGCTTGGAACATTATGTATTGTATGAATGAGTTAAGGAAAGTTAGGTATGACATTTTAATTGGTATCAGAGTAATGGTTCAAGCATTCTAGTGTTGTGTATGGCTTAAGGAGGTGAATTTTTAGTTATGTATAACTTATATAGGGTGTCTTGAGTGCTAAATTGTGGCATGTGTACATGTTCTACATTGAATTTAGTTTAAATTGCTCCAAATAAGATGGTGAGCACTCGGAGAAGAACATTTCCTAGAGTTCCTAGAGTAAAGCCAGTTGATCTTCTGGCTGGAGCCTTACAGGTTATCATGGCTCACCTGAATCAGTAGTAGGTCATAAAATAGCTACAATATGAAGTTATTATGCAACTGTAAGAAAGATTGGCCAGGTAGGATGATAAATATTAGAATGGAAAGTTAGCTAGAGCAAAGCTTGCATACTTAAGCCAGTAGTTCTGTAAGGGTATAGCATTTTTCTTGGCATAATAACAGCCCATGATGTAGCACAATAGCTATAAGGCTATAGCTATAAGAAAGTCGTTCAAAGGGAACACAGAGAGTTGCCTCCTCAGCCATAACACTCGTTACCTAGATAGATTAGAAAACTTAGAAAAATTATTTCTCTCAAGTCAGAACCCACAAGTATCATTTCATGGAACCTTGTCTAGCCTCACTTCACCAGTTGGGCTAATGAATGATGAAAATGGAATGTAGAATTTCCTAACCTTGATGGTATATGGAATCCAGAGGTAGTTAAGGCTCAAATTATGTAGCCAAAAGGGATGTACCAGGTATTAGGTTGTATTGCATGACAGGAAGCCTTGTTGGCCATATTCAAGCTAATGAGAGCAATATATTACTGTGAGTGAAGTAAAGAGAAAAATATCAAAGACTCTTAGATAACAAAAGATGAGGCATATATGAATTATATAGTTAATAGGCCTACAGAGAGTAGGTTTGTAACAGAAGAATGATGGGCCTAGTATATGAGTCTAAGGAAGAAACTGAGATTATTAAGCTCAAGAGTATTTACAAAATAGTAGTAGTTTAGTATGAACAAGATAATGTTGTACAAAAGTAGTAAAGGTTGTGGAGACCGCTCTAAAGCTTTGACTCTAACCTATAATGCTACCTTGTGTAATAGTAAGGAATGAGCCAATAGGATAAGTATAAGACAAGTAGAAAATACCATGTTTCACATAAAAAGGATGAGGCAAGAATACAAAGAAGGTTATGAATGTGCAAGTTACATGTACTATAAGATTGGGGTGCCTTGAAAAGATTATGACAAGTTTAGTGTCAAATGTTTAGGAAATTTAGACATTCAAGTTGCTGAAGTTCACCGATAAACTCAAAAAAGAAAATGATATAAGAAAAGAAAGGCTTAAGAAAGTCTAATGACAATATAAAGTAAGCTCAGGTAAGTGAGATAGTCCCATAGTAAATTATTACCTGGGGGTTGCAGGAAATCATTATTTAGGTAAGTGTCTTAAGTTAAGTTATGAATCATAGCCTAAGAATGACAATGAGTAGACACTCAGATATAAAATGAGATCAGAAAGATAGAAACTCTCAGTCTAAAAAGAGAAAAGCCTAGGAAGTTAAATAAAAGAGGCTTTTCTTTATTGATGAGAAGAAAGCAATGTAGAATAAGTGGGCAGAGCACTCAATTAAAGGTTAGTTATATTTCAAGAGATAAGGCCCTGGAGTTAATGATTACTAGAGCTTAGGGAAAGTGAGGAAGAGCTATGTAATCAACATATATAAAGGAATGCCTTCACTTCAATGGTGATGAAACGAGGGCTAATAAGATAAGTATAGTAAAAGCTTGAATGTGGTAAATATAAAAGATGTGGATTTACTACTAGATGAGCTCCCTTAGTAGGAATACATGCCATTTAAAACACATGAATGATAAAATTAGTTATGGAGTACAAATTGATTAACAAAGTAGATCAAGGTAGTTGAGCATGCATGATCACAATAAAGGAAGAAATTGAGGCAAATAATGAGTGCCTCAGTGCTCCTAGAGGAAAATATAGGAAGTTAATAGTTAACTAAGATAGCGAGTCTTAGAAAAATGCAAAATAGTAAGGTAAACTTGAGAGCTTTAAGAAAAATGGATTCTGGGATTCATATAGCATAAGGCTCCTTCCCAGAGAAACAATTCAGTCAAAGATTTGAAGATGAACCTAAGAAGTGTGACAATGCTTTTCACTATAGATAAGCAAAGAATAAATGGGAAGTAACACTAATATGAGTATTTGAAAGTGTATTAGAGAGTACTATTATTTTTGGTAAAGGCACCTATACAATACGACATGATATAATGCCCAGTTAAGAACAATAGGGCAAGGGAAAATAGCTTTGGGATGATATAACAGGTAATAGAAAGGTGTAGAGAAAGAGATTCTTATGTCCCTTAGTTGTTACATAATGACATAAGGAAAGTTTTAGAAAGGTATAAGAAGGATATTTTAGATTATTGAAAAACTTGTAATATACTAGTGATAGTGTCTTAAACTTAGTCATGATGATTGGGTATTGATGTTTAATGCCGTGATTTGCTTGCCACGATGGTTACATGAGTTTGCCCACCTCAATAGTAATGTAACCTAAGTGTTGCAAACGATAGTATCAATCATAAAGGGTGTCCTGATAATTGAAGAGTATCCTAAAAAGTTAAGATAAAGGATGAGCTAAAGAATAGAGTTAAAGGGATTTCATAATAATTGGAAATATAATAGAATATTTAAGAAAAAACTGCCAATATAAAATGATGAAAATTAAAGATGTTGAGGGCCCTGAAGTTATAAGACTCACTTAACATGATGTTTAGTATGTTTGATTTGAGTCCCTCATGTCAGAACTAAATGAAATGAAAAAGGGAGCAATATATAGTGCTTATCATGCTAGAAAAGTTAGATACACTTGATGCATACTGTGAAATGCCCTATTAAATATGGATTGTACTAGTGTTAAGGGTAATTGAATGTGCAATATAGGTAGAGACAGATACTTGCAGGATAAAAAGAAGGAAATTAGAATGAATACATGAAAAGTGTGCACTTAATTTTAGTTACAAAATGAATAAAATAAGACAAGTAAAGTGAGTTAGTAAAAGGTGGAAACAAAAGAAGTATGATAAAACTAAAAGTGGGAATGTGATGATCCCATAGGGAGTACTTAATAAATATGAAAACACTCTTGAGTATTATTATTATGGGATGGCTAGAGAAATGCAAATATACAAGACCCACTTCCCAATAATAGCATAGTAGGCATTTGAGTATAGCCTTAGATATTATAAGTAATAGTGTTAGACTTAGTGAGTATAAGTTCTATTAATAGAGACAATGATTTTAGGTTTTGAAATCTCCTAGAGATAAACCATGGTAGATCTTAACACAGTTCAATGGGTCATAGTAAACCTTAGTAGAGCTCTGAGTAGTCGTAGTAGACTTAGGGAATCGTAGTAGATTGTACAGAGTTACTGAGGGTCCAGAGTTACATTACAGTAGTTCTCTCAAGAGATAACTGCTTAGGATAGTTTTTACAGATTAGTTAGCCTCGAAGACTAATATGATAACAGACAATTTAGTCTCAGAGACTTGAATCTTCATAAGTTTGGCAAACTATTGTTATAGAATTATTAATGCTTTACTTAGACAATCAAGCCATCGACTAGATCTCCTTTGATAGATACATATGGCATGTGGGATAAAAGAAGCAAGAAAGTTGTAATAACCGAAATTAAAATAATAATAATAAAATAAATAATTAAATTAGACAAAATTTATTTCTAGGATAAATATAATATTTAGGTAATTTTAGGATAATTATAAAGTTTTAAAATTATCTTAAAGAGTTATTTTGAAATCTATTTTATACCCATTGGAATATTTTTATGCTCCAAAATTTTTTAAAATAGGTCAACATGAAAATTCTAAATAATTGTGGGGTCCTTATTTTTATTTTTAGTCATGCAAGAATAACTTTTTTATGATTTTTATATAAATTCCATTAAAAAACTCTAGGCATCTTTCATAACTTTTTCTTTTTCTCTTATAATATATTTTCTTTTCCTTCTTTCTTATTCTTTATTGTTGCAGCACATCTCTCGCCCTCTATTTTCTTCTCTTTCTTTGAAGGCTTTGCACCTCTTCTGCGTAGCTTCTTTGTTTCCTCCTTTTCCCATTTTTCTTTCATTTCTCGTTGCTCAGTAGCCGTGCCTCTCATTGTAATGCCCTTTTCACCTTCCTACTCCAGTGGCCAATGCTGGAAGACCGTGGTTGCCGTGTGAGGAGGAATTGTTAGGCAGTGAGCTCTATCTCTTTTTCCTTCTTTCTTTTTGCTTGTGGCTTCATTTTTGTTCTTCCCTTTTCTCTTGTGCTTGGGGTTACTTTTTCCTTGATTTTAACTTCCATTCTTGCTCTATTTTTATGCTAATGGGGATCCAAAACCTTAGTTGCTAATTGCTTTTTCATTTGGGCAATGGGAAGCTTTTCAAATTGGGGCTTTTTGATTTAAACTATTAAGGTATGAATTGACACTTCCAACATGTTCATTTAACCCCCTTAAGATATATTTTAAGCTCAAATCAAATTTTAGAAGCTTAAATTATATTATGGTAGTTAGTTTATGAAATCCAAAACCTAGAATTAATAGTGGCATTAGAAAATTTAAGATATAACTATAGGTTTAGGTGTTAGAGGGTGAAATTAATTATATTGAACATATTAGAAGCTAATTGAGTAATTTAAGATGATATTCCTATGTTCAATTTAATTTTAAGTGATATTGAGGCTACCCTATTGGAGATCCCTTCATATTTTAGGAAATTGGGGCCATTACTATTGGCCTTCATAGGTGAGTATATAGATAACAAAATAGTAGTCTCTTTTACTTTATGTTTATATATTATAAGCCCAAACTTCACATTTTGTAATTTTCCTTATCTGCGTTATTGGGGAAACAAATATTATTATTATTATTATTAAAACTTTATGTTGATCAAAATATGCGTGTGAAGGTTTATATATATATAAATGGTTATTATGTTGGAGAGATGATGAATAACTTTTATTTATAATTTTATTATATAAATTTGTTGACTCATTATTTTATTTTATCTAAATTACTTCTTTTACTTGATCAAATTTTTATTTGTTTATTTACTTACTGGTTATTACTTAATTTATTTGAAGGATTTTTATTTCAAAATCTTGGATGGAAATTTGATTAGAACCTCCTAGCCGTTAACAGGGGTAACAGTCTAACTACACTTGGCTAAGGTTTTAAACAATCATTAGTGGCAATACTTAGTGATAATTATACTAGATATCGTGAAATGTATATAGTGTGGCGGCACTCAATGATGGTAGTGATATTGTGATACTGTGCAGTGGCATTAATGGTAGTATTGAATCCTATGTGGCGGTACTTAGAGTTGATTATACTTCTTTCACGTGATACCCATTCCATCTTACTTTCTTTAATTTTAAATTATGCTTTTGTTGATAGCTTGTAATATAATTTATATGTTGTCCATATATATATGTATGTATTAGTTAATTATTTGTCCAAGTAATTTATTGCGAAAAACTCTAAACCTATTAGTTTCCCTTTCCACCTGTTTTGTTATTTATACATTTACTAAGTTAGTGGTAGGCTTATCTCTATTTCTTGTATATTTTCATATCAGCATAAAGTAGATTGAGGTGCTCTAGGATTTTTGTGTGCCTCCTAGATACACATGGTATGATATTTTGGTCGATTGGATTGTGTAAGGACTCCAAGACACATTGGTTATTAGGTGCTACATCGTTTTGAGTCATATGGATGTTATACTTCTTTGTAGGTCATATAATGACCATTGTAATGGTATTTGATTATATTTTGAAAAACTTATGTACTATATTGTATTGTGGCAAGAATTCAACAGTATAAGATATTGGTGAATTTTTAAAATGAAAAGTATTGGGCTGTGTTGAATTTGCAGGGTTGTGATTCCAATTTTTAAGAGAGATACTGCCAAATTTTTGACAACCTCTAGTTATTTGTGTGTATATTTATATAAAAATATGAATATTGAATGCATTGTCAGGCTTACTAGGCTGAGCCAATCTTAATTAGCTTGGTCTAAGTGCTGGTCATGGCTCAAAGATGGGTCGTGACAAAAGTAATTCGAGAGTCATAGTTAGATGAACCACTACCCAGTAAATGTTACACCTAGCCAGGGGAAAGAGGAGTTCCTATATACCAACACTCATAAAAAAAAAGGTCAAGTGTAGTTTTCATGGTAGGGTAAGTGGTACAGTATGTCTCTAGAAGTTGAGGCTATGAAAAATTAGTCTTCCTCATGAATATAATATTAGTCAGTGGTAATTACTTTTTAATAATAGCACAGAAAAGTTAAGGTTGTGGAAAGTCAAAAGTAAAATTGAGAATTTGAGTAATGCTCACTCTCAAGTAGCTAAAGGGAGTAAAGGAAATCTTAGACTTAAAAAGAAAGTATAATAGTGAATAAGGAAATGGGGATAAGTAAAATAAAAGCTCATTAGAAGAGGTATAATCCCAACAATTAGACAGTATATAAGGCCTAAGATGGAAGAAAACATAAACTTTTATTATATGATGAGCTAGTAAGGAAGAAAGTAAGGGTAAACAATGGACTAAACATTTGAGCAAGATAAGTTAAACAAGAAAGAATCTCTTATAGCTTACAATGAACAGAGAAAGATAAGGAGATTGTACAAAAAGCTATTAGAAGGTGATATTGGAAATTGGATACTAATAAGATATCTCTAATTATAGATACAAGAAAGTCCACTAAATAGAATAGCTTAACCCATATAAATTGGTCTTGGACCAATTAGATATAGAAAAGTATAATCTTTAAAACTTCTACTTAGAGACAAGATGAGGGTGAGTGATAGCATTAGAGATAGCCCTCTTATCGCAAAAGCTAAGAAAGTAAGTAATGAATTCATAATATACTTCATGAGAAGAAAACCAGAGGAATAGAATAATTTTAGTAAGCTATTTAAACTTCCCATATAAAAGAATCTAAGAGGAATTAGCCTAAAAAAGTATAAAGAATATAGAATAATGACTATACCTCAAAATTTTAAAGATAAAATTTTTTTAGTAGAGGGAATATAATATTTGATTTTTCTAAAGTTGAACTAAAACTGATGAGATATAAAAGAAAGACCCCATAATCAAATAAAATAAGGTTAAGTAAGTTTAGAATAATAATTTAGATATCTAAAAATGAGGATACAAGGTTAATGATGGCCCAAAATCAGAGGGAAAGTGGCAAAAGAAAGAAGCAAAAAATGTAGTGACAAAATTGTAATTTCTAGCAACCTTTTAGAAACTCGAAGGAGAAAGTTTTAAATGGTGAAATTGAGTTTGGCAGGGTTTTTAAAAGCCCTAAAAACTATAGCAATAGTTAAAATGACTAAAACTCTTTTGGTGGGCAATTTAGACTATCAATTGACCTAAACTTTGATGGGATAATTCGGTAAGATTTTGAATCCCATAAATTTGGAAGTAAATGTTTTTAATAAACTAGAGGACCTAAATTTTTATATAGAAAAGATGGTTCTAAAGAGATCTAAAATGAGCCTAAACAAGGTGGTCAAAGTTTAGGGGCATGGATGGAATTTGAAAAAGTTCTAAAATAACCATTTCTCTTCTATATAATGGCATGCCACCTCACCTTCTTCTTAAAACCAACCTTGAGCTTCTGAATCGACATAGAAATGGCATTAAAAGGAGGGAAGAGAGAGAAGAAAAAGAAGCCACATAGGTAAGAAACTATGCATAATTTTGCTACAAGCTAGTTACGAAGTTCTTTCTACTCATTGAGCTCTTTCCATTGATGGCTTTAGTTTCTTGAAAGGATCATTTTAATGGCTAACCTCTTGAGAAAGAGTAGAAGTTTGAAGTGACCAAATATACTAAGAGAATCCTCATTTGGTAAGCTTTCAAATGAGGTATGTGATGCAATAGAAAGACTAGTTTTTCTTTGAATTTCAATGGCTTTCATATTAGGCCTAGAGAGAGAAACTAGATAGGGAAAATGAATTTGGCTAAAACTTGATGGAATTAAGGGTTTTGAGGCATAAGAAACAAGATTATGCAATTGGAATTAATTGAAAAGCTTTAGAATTCAAGATAAGGAAGTTAAGGTTTCCATTGCACTTAGGAAGTTTTAGACGTATTATAAGGCATTTTGAGCTATATGAAACTATGATTAGATAGAAGAGAAGCCAAGGAACATGGCCATGCATCAAAACCCAAGAAAGAACTAACAAAACTCCATATGGCTCTTTTATGGTTAATGGTTTGGCCAAGTGAGAGATAAGGTACCTAGGGAGTATTTTCTTAAGTTCTAATGAATTTAGGGACTTATATGAAAGAATAAATAATTATGGAGCCATTGATTTTAACTTATAAGCCTTAGAATCAAAGTTGAATTTTTAAGCTTTAAATTGAGTTAATCAAACAAGTTAGTTTTAAACTCCTCTAACCAAATATGTAACGATTCAAATAAATTTCCTTATAGTTATGAAACTTCGCAAGCAAGAGTTTAGGGTTTAGAAAGCAAAAACCTAAGGTTGCTTCATAAGAGGCTTAAATTAGTCTTAATTGTCACATTGAGTCCTAATGAGATTAAGTAAAAATGATAAGGCTTAGAATGAGTTCAAATGGAAGAATTTATCTTGTAATTGCTATATATAGGTCCATCTAACTCAGATTCATCTAAGCGTGGTTGTCAAGTAAAAGAAAACCGAGAGAAAAGGTAAGACCAAGTAGGTTAGTAGCACTTTGAGTTTCTACAAGCTTCAAGGTAGCTTTATCTCCCTTTCTTACATATAATTGAATGCTTGTATGAGTTAAAATGTTTGTGTATTGTCGCTCGATGTTTTCATGAGAAATGTTTCATTATATATTGCAAATGAGCTATATGAGTATGATATATTTATGAAAGCTTATGTGATGGCTCCTAGCTCTTCTAAGGCATGGAATTGAGTGCAGTATATAATGTCTGATTTTTGTTAAACGACGAAAATGGGTGCGTTTTCAAAGCAAGTCCCCCTAAATGAATTGGTTAAGGTCCCAAAAAATTTAAGTAGTATTATAGACTCCTAAGAATGATAATCGTAGGCTTAGCAGAAAGAAAAATGGAGTTAGAGTGAAGAAACAAAATTAAACGAAAGGTTAACAAAACGTAATGGCATTTTTGTAATTTTGAAAAAATTTTAGAATTCTCACAGAAGGGACTTTTAATTGAAAATTTTGAGCTCTCCGAGGTTCTTAGAGGCCCTAAAAACCATGAGAAGCCTCGGGACAGTTAAAACTCCTCCGGTGGACCTTTTTCCACGTCGGTAGACCCGCATTTTGACAAATTCGTTTGGGAAGGTTTTAGCTCTTATTTGAGTGATTCCAAAGGCATTTTATTAAATTAGGAACCTAAATTTCATAATGGAAAGGATGGTTCTACAGAAAGGATGGTTCTAAAAAAGGAGCTAAAACGAACCAAAAACGAAAATGCTAAGATGAAGGGGCAAAATTGAAATTTTTGAAAAGTCTTTCTTAACCTCCCTATATATATATATATGAGGCACCCCACCTCCTCACTTATTTAGACACAATTGTTTCTTTCCTAAACTAGAGGAGAGAACTAGGGTTTAGGAGAAAGGGAGGACAAAGACAAGACAAAAGATATGAAATTTCTTAGTTTTTTCATGCTTTCTCTTTAGCAAACCTTTTCTTCTCCATTTCCCCTTTATTTCCTATGATTTTATTGAAGTTTTTAGATCTGTTTTGAGGGAAGAACAGAGGGGAAATTCGGATTTGAAGAGAGGAGGCCAAGGAAAGGAAGAATCAAGCAAAAAAACAAGGAAAAATAAGGTAAATTTTCCTTCCACGGTAGCTATCTCTTACTCCCTTCTTCTCCTTGGTTTGTCCCACACATAAAGCTTCAAGAAAGATTAGATTTTGGGCAGAACCAAGGGTGAATCTTAGGAATTTAAGGGAGGAGAATAAGAATATATAAAGAGAATTAACAAATAACCATGAAAAATCAAGATAGTAAAGTTAGGGTTTTAAGTGTCCCTTGTAAAATCTAATTTAATACAATAATTCCTAGGCCTAAATGAGTGCTTAAATGATCTCCTAAGATCCCTAGAAGGCTCCCCATATGCATCTTCCATAAAAAAATAAAGACAACTCCAAGGGTAGCCTTAAGGAGCATAGTTTCGGCCTAATGTAGTTGGGACACCTAGGAATAGTTTTAAATTTTTACAAGCCCATTTTTGAGTTATATATGATGAGTGAAGATGAGGGGAAACATTGGGAAAAATTTAGGAGGCATAGAGAATGAATTGGTATCATAGGTTCCATAATATGACCTAAGAAAGCAACATATAGTTAGGCTCTTTGTTTTAATTGTGTGATGACTCCAAGAGGCTTAAAAGAAGTCAAGAATCATAAATGAAAGGAAATAATAGAGCCTATAACTCAATTGATGAATGTTGCTTCATTAGGTATATTTAGGAATCATAAATGAACCATAGGACAAAGTTTAAGTTCCAAGTAGATGTATGGCCTTAGAAATGACTTTAAGAACTTAATTGGCTTCCATATATTGTATTTAGGCCAAGAGAAACAAATCCTACACCTTTGTGTGTGTGAGGTTGAGGAAGGGAGAGCATTTTCAAGAGAAAAGTGTGTGGTTGCAACAAAGGAAGCTCACTTCTCCTTCTCTCATATATGAATGTGTGCTTAACTTGTCTTTGAATTTGTGTATGTGTGCTTTAAGCCATGAAAAGTGTTCTAGCATGTGCATATGTATTATGGTACCATGATGTTGTAATATGTTTCAAATGATGCCTAGTATGTGTGCTTGGGTTTGCTTGAGTGTGGTGAAGCTAAGAATCCTTAGCCATGGTGAGGATGAGCCAAGAACTCTTAAAAATGGTTAAGACAAAGTAAAGAGTCTCTCAAGAGTGAGGTTGACTCCCAAGAGCAAGGTTGAGTCAAAACCTCTTAAAGAAAATGGGTGAGGCAAGTCCAAAATCCATAAGAGAATGGGTGAGGCTAATCTACTTACTTGGCAAGCCTATGTATGCTTTACATGAGTTGTTCAAGTGCCAAGAATGCTTCTTGAATGATTGCACACTCCATGATGCTTATGCATGCATTTTTAAGACTTGTTTTGCATTCTTTATGTGTGATTGAAAGGGAAATGAGCTATTGGGATTCTTTGAATCTCATTCCCTTCTCTCCAATATCCTAACATGCTAGGTGGACCACATGAGTAAGGTAATGGAAGCCATTAAGTTGGAAGATGAGAGTTTGACATCAAAATGCCTAGTTTTGTTTCTTTTGTAGCCATACACATGGAATATGATGTAATCCTATGATAGAATTATTATATAATCATTTGAACATATGTAATGACCTAAATGTTATATATATATATGAGTTTTAGTGCCAAATGAATAGAAATGTGCATTTTGGGTAGTGAATGGCAATGTAAAGCATGTGTGATCTTGTGTATGGCATAGGGTGAGAGAGTGAGTTTTTGGTTTCTAGGTTTACGTACCTTTGAAACAAGTTTAGAAGGCCATTTTGGTGCATTCCACGTGCTCAAGTGGTCATGGTTATCTTAGAACTCAAAATGGACTATTTGGACCCCTTATATGACACAAAATGAGCCATTTTACAATCTAATGTCAAGATCTGACCAAATGAACAAATTTGCAGATAAAATTTGGCACACATATAGATCTTATCTAGAAAATTTTGGAAAGCTAAATACTAGATTATTTGGAGTTCTGTGGAATTAATTATGAATTTCCAAAGTTGATATTTTTCTGCTGAACTGATGCAGACACTGTTCATATGGTTAGAAATTTAAGCTATGACATTTGAGAGCCAATTGATATCCAATGATCATGAAATTTTACAAGCATAAACTAGACACGATAATATTTCCATGGCCACTGAGATCATCTAATTGGACTTCTGAGTAAGGAGATATGAATTTTTGAAGTTGGAGGATAGTATCAGTAATGACAGTCGACCTCTAGTACTATTCTATCAATTTCTAATGGTTAGCAGCCCCTGTTGAAGTTTAGATATATTTTTAGCATAAATTATAAATTTATAGCTTTCCATAATGGTAAAGAATGCATGATTTCAATGTTTCTAAAATTAGTTATGATTTTTTAAAATTTATAACAGAAAGCTAAAAATTCTGGTCGAGGCTGCACCTAGTGTTTTTATGTATTCCATCCATTTGCACAAGTTCTAAGCCATTTCCTTTGATGGTTATGAGTTGTATTTATGTAATTAAATACGAGAATGAGATGGATGAGTTCATATGATCTATGGGACATTGAATGACAATTTTATCCACTACGTAATACAAATTTATTCATTATTTTAATACTTTTTTCTTGAAAATCTATGTGCTTCATGGAAATGAGCCTGCAAATGGTATGAGATGAGTCATAGAATCATGGTGTTACACGATGACTATTCTTAAACCTTGGGTTAAGAATAGTTGAGCCTAGTAAGGTTTATAATGATTGTAACACCCCATAATTTATTAATGAGGATTATAGTGAATTAAGGAATTAATACAGGGATTTGGGAAAAATAAGGAAAATAAGGTTTCTAAAGAAATGAATTTATTTTAGACATTTTGAGCTAATAATCATGTCTAGTTATTGTTAGGTGGATATATATATTAATTATGGTTATGGGTTTAATTAGGGAATTAACTAAAAGGAGTTAGATATTTAATTTGGGCCCTATGATCAATGTATTTTTGCCATGAGCCAAGTAAGAAAGCCCACTTCTAGTTGGTAAGAAGGTCCAATTTCATTTTTTGAGAGCTCAACTCTCATCTCATCAACTAAACCCATAAACTTATGGCCCAATAAGCACATATCTGAACCTAAGTGGATTTTGGGCTTTAGGGTTAGCCCAAACCCATCTAAAACCTTAACTTACTCAGCCCCTTACCCTCTATTCTATAGACCAACTCAATCTTAGGGAAGGGAGAACTCCATTTTCGCATAGGAAGAGAGGAGGCTAAGGTTTTTTGCATTCCTCTACCATTTCTCACTTCTAGAGGAAGATTTGGCCAAGGTAATCTATATAAAACATGTCTCTCTCATTCTCCTCTTCATTTTGGTCTGATTGGTTTGTCATTTTAAGAATCTTTCATCTCTTCTTAGGATAAAATATGGTTCTTGAATGATTGTTGCAAGATTTTCGGAGCTGGAGGTTAGAGGGATGATTAGGTAAGCATTTCTTTTTCCATTTTGTGTATTACTTTGCTAGAAAATGCCCCTAAGGATTGATTATCATAATGGGTTCTACTATTGTGCGAAATTACAAGGAGATAATGGTGAAAAATTGAATTTTCTGGGTTTGATGACTCAAATCCGAATTTAGAGATATTTCATGGTGTGTTCTTGGTTGTTGAGGCTAAACTCAATCTATTTAACCTCTTAGATATATGGATAAGTGATTTTTCTCCTTTTATGAGACGTATGTACTAAATTCCCATCATTTGGACTGACTTTTGGTGCATGGCTTTTACATGTTCGAAAATGGAGATGTTAGGAGTGACCCATTGTGAGTTCTTGTTGTTGTGACCTTGAATTGGTGCAGTAGACCCTTACAAAGCTTGGGTAAAAATTTCTTAATATACTCTTGTTAAGATTAATCTATGGATAGGGAAATTTCTTACTAATGGTAGTTGAATAATGATTATTATGATTATATTAGGCCTGGTGTGCTTTAAATTATAATGGTACATAAAGGATGAGTAATTGGCTTCATTGAGGTAACCGGGGTTAATTTTTCAATTCCATGTATATGTTCATGTTAATCTGATATTGTTTGCACATATATGATTTTGAAATGCTAAATGATTAGTTGATTACTTGAATTGTTATTGTGATTGAACTTTGTGAGTCCATAGTGGAGCTATGGTGCGGCTGTCACCTGTGCATGTGCTTTAATTGAGCACCAGGTTATGATCAGACCTTAGATGCACTGTGTGACACCTTGACCTCTAGCTCATACCCAACGTGCCATCTAGCCCATATGGCAATGCGGAACTCATAAAGGAGACACTTTCTCTACCTTATGCTTACTTTCTCTATGGCACTATGTGTGGGTAGAGCTCCACTTAGAAGTAACATGGAATGGTTGAGCCCTCTCTCTGATTCCTCTTGCTCAATTACTCTTTTGAGACTTATTTCAATCCCTACTATATGCTTAGAACTCATGGAAAGCAAAAAGGGATTGGAGACATGCATTTTCGCTAGTGGCAGATTTTGCTTCTTTCTTGGGCTAAGTTTGAAAATCCGTAACTAAATGTAGAAAAATCGTAACTGTATGATCTGGGTCATTCTAGAAAGTTCGAGACGTCTACTTCATGCTAAAAATACTTATAAGTCTCAATCTCTCACTCATTCTGCGTTTGACATCGAAATAGTTCACTGGTCAGAAGGGGCTTCTTTACTGTCACAGTTTACTGATATGGACTTTGAAAATGTCTAACTAATTCCAAAAAAATCCAATGCTCATAAACTCTATCTCTATGGAAATATGTGGATGTTAGATAGAGGAGAAAAATATCTCCAGATCAGTTCACCTAGCCAATTTCCCGGAAACCGATGAAACAGTACCTCGGGTCTGGTTGGGTGTCTGATTCTGGGCAGGAACTTCGAAATTGCATAACTTCCTCTCTGGACCTCTAAATGAGGTGCTTCTAGTTCCTAAAAGTCACTGTGACCATCTAGTTTCTGTGTCTAAAATTTCGTAGCCATTGGACTACGTTTGCCCCTCGGATGACATGATTTCTAAACTGACCAAATGAACAGTTATTTTCTGAAATCCGAATTTCTGATGTCAATTTTGATAAATCATAGAAAATGCTATAGACCTCTAAATGACATGAACTCTAGCTTCCCAGAAAGCTCTAAACATCATCTAGCTACATGTCAAATCTCATAGCTAAAAGAGGTCATATGGCTATTCCATGACATCATGTGCAAAAGGCCCTTTCTTGGCCAAAAGTGTGGCTAATGGGGTCCAATCTTAAGTTTTCTACTTCTATGACTCCTTGAGCACATGAGAAAGCATCTTTAGGAGCTATCAATCATGCCTCAAGTGTCTAATAACTTAGATTGGGGAAACTCACTATCCCATGCCCACTTATGCACCCATATATTCTAGGCTATCATGGATTCTTTCTCATTCAACCATGCTCTTTCATTCATCATAAACCTCATTCTCATACATTCATCGTTAATACATACATTGTCTTACAATATTTATCATTGCTACATCATATACAACATTTACATCTTACAGCTCATGTACAATGTATTACAAAACTTTACACTTTTCTTCATCTCTATCCCTAGCCTCATGCTTGGCGGTGGTTGCTCCCATCCCTTATCTCACTTGGGCCACCTGGCATGGTTGGATGATGGAGAGGGAGGGTGAGATTCGGAGAATCTCAGTAGTTCAACTCTCATTCAAACATACATATATTGTATGCAACAAGTCTCATTATGCATGTATGGCATGTTAGCATATAAAACATGATGAAAAACATTTAAAACATGTGAAATGGCCATGGATAACATTCGTGAGCTCGCTGGGTACTTGGATCGGCCTCACCCCTTCCCTTATGGCTTTTGGATTTGCCTTCCCATACTTTAGAGGTACTTAGACTCATCCTTACTCTTTGGGAGTCAACCTCACTTTTGGGAGACATGGCTCAACCAACTTAGGGCTTCGGCTCATCCTCACCTTGGCTATAGGGTTATTGGCTTTTCCATTCCCTCAAGCAAACCAAACAATCATTTAAAACATCATCTCAATCATACATATAATCATGCTAACACACTTCTCATAGCTCATATCATTCATACACACAAGCAAGACAATGTAAACACACAATTATGCATGAGAGAAAGTGGAGAGAACTACCTTTGTTGGCTATTCTCAACTTGCTCTGTCAATTGTCTCCTCCCTTGTTGGATTTCACAACAACTCCTAGATGGGAGAGTTTCTCTTGAGCCTAACCACACAAAAGCATGGAATCAATACTTCAATACTCAATTCTTAAGCTAGGGATCACTTCTAATCAGCTCTACTGAGCTTCTCACTCTAGGTCTTTTCCTCTCACTAGGGTCCATGAGCTATCCCTCTCTTTTCTCAACTCTTAAGAAGAGAAAGTAAGGAAGAGAAGGTTACATGACTTCTAACCTCCCTTAAGAGTGGTTTTCCACTTTCCCTCCTCTGAACCAAGCTCAAAACATCGCTACTTTAACTATTAAAGTCGTGGGAAGAGAGGGGAAGGGGAGAAGAGTCACATGTTAAGAGGAAAGCCATGAAAATCCTTACCTTTCTTGTTCTTCCTTCCTCTCCTAAGCTTCTCTCTCTCTCCTTCGCCCTTTTCTCTCTCTTAAAGTGAGCTTAAGTCGGTTACAGAGTAAAAGGATGAGTTGGGATGGTTTAAAAAGTCAAATTCTCTATTTTCACGCTTTTCCGGACTAACCCTCGCTATAGCGAGCCATAACCCTCGCTACGGCGAGCTCGAATAAGTCCCAGAACTCTGCCTTCGCTATGGCGTTTGCTACGGCGAGCAACTCCCTGGATTTTGTATGGGGGTGCCCGAACTCGCTATAGCTAGAAGCTTTCTCGCTATAGCTAGAAGGCAGTCTCGCTATAGCTAGACCATTTCTCGCTATAGCGAGCAGGTACATTCGCTATAGCTAGGCTGTAGCTAGCAGACTTAGAAAATTTTCAGCTTCTAAAAATTTTCAGCTTTTCTTTTCCTTCCTTTTTCTTTTCTCATTTCTTTTCTATTTTCTTTTTCTTGGCTGTTACATTCTACCCTCCTTATAAAAATTTCATCCCCGAAATTTAAACAACATACCTCATGGGAAGAGTTCTGGATGTTTCTTCCTCATATCCTCCTCCAATTCCCATGTAGCTTCTTCGGGTGACAAACCCTTCCAAACCACTTTCACCAACGGTATCGTCTTATGCCGTAACTGCTTGAGTCTAGCATCCACGATCCGTTCTGGCGATACTATATAAGATAGGTTCTTCTGTAATTGCACATTCTCATATTCTATGACATGTGAGGGGTCGGGCTGGTACTTTTTCAATTGGGAAACATGGAAAACATTATGAACTTGGCTTATATTTGGAGGAAGAGCTAGTCTGTATGCCACAGGTCCTACTTTATCTAGAATCTAGAAAGGACCTATGTACTTAGGACTGAGCTTCTTACTTTTAATGGATCGACCTATTCCTGTAGATGGAGATATCTTAATGAAAACATGGTCTCCAACCTCAAATTCTAACGGCCGCCTACGCTTATCTGCATAGCTTTTCTGTCTACTCTGGGCCGTCAAAAGTTTCCTTCTGATGGTTTCTATCTGTCTAGAGGTCTGATCCACCAATTCTGGGCCTATAAGGCTCCGCTCTCCTAGCTCAACCCAACACATTGGGGATCTACACTTCCTCCCATACAATGCCTCATACGGTGCCATCTGTATACTAGCATGATAACTATTATTGTAGGCAAACTCTGCTAGAGGCAAGTATGTATCCCAGTTCCCTTTCAATTCTAGTACACATGCCCTCAACATGTCTTCTAGGGTTTGGATGGTTCTTTCTGTCTATCCATCTGTCTGAGGGTGGTAGGCTGTGCTGAATCTAAGTCTGGTACCTAGAGCATCTTGTAATGATCTCCAGAAATTCGATGTGAATCTGGGATCTCTATCTGACACTATGCTCTTAGGCACGCCATGCAGTCTAACTATCTCCCTGATGTACAGCTGGGCTAACTTATCTAGGGTATAAGTGGCTTTCATAGGTAAAAAGTGCGCTGACTTTGTTAACCTATCCACTATTACCCATATGGCATCATAGCTCGATAATGTCCTGGGCAAACCCATAACAAAATCCATAGCTATGCTATCCCATTTCCACTCCGGGATATCTAGAGGCTGAAGCAACCCTGCTGGTTTCTGGTGTTCTATTTTTACTCTTTGGCATACTAAACATCGGGAGACATAGTCTGCTATGTCTGCTTTCATCCCAGGCCACCAGAACATTTTTTTCAAATCTTGGTACATCTTATTGCTACCCGGATGAATAGTGTACTTACTCTTATGTGCCTCATCTAGTATCTTCTCTTTGATCTCAGTGTTCCTAGGCACATACAGCCTATCCCTGTACCTCACTATATCATCCTCAGACAGACTGAACTCTTGAACATTACCTTGGGTCATCTAGGCTCTAACTTTCTTTACATGATCATCTAACTGCTGAGCCTTTCTTATCTGATCTCTCAGGTCACTTTCTATTCGGGTTTCACTCATTAATAACTTTTCCGAACACACCCTGCAGGAGAGACTCATGTCTCTGAATTTCTCAAGCAATTCCTGCTCTCGGATCATCATACAGGCCACGTGTATGGATTTTCTACTTAGGGCATCAGCTACCACATTAGCCTTACCTGGATGGTATTTCAATGTAAACTCATAATCTTTCAGAAATTCTAACCATCTTCTTTGCCTCATATTCAACTCTTTCTGCTCAAAGAGGTACTTAAGACTTTTGTGGTCGCTATACACTTTTATTGCTGCCCCATATAAGTAGTGTCTCCATATCTTTAAAGCGAATACCACTGCGGCTAACTCTAGGTCGTGTGTGGGGTAGTTTTCCTCATGAGGCTTTAACTGTCTGGAAGCATAAGCTACCACTTGGCCTTTCTGCATGAGTACGCATCCTAACCCTTTCTTAGAGGCATCACTGTATACTACAAACATTTCTCTAGGGTCGGGAAGTACTAAAACTGGTGCCGTGGTCAACTTGTGCTTCAACTCTTGAAAACTACTCTCACATTTCTCATTCCACACAAACGACACATTCTTTCTAGTAAGCCGGGTCAATGGCATTGCTATTTGAGAAAAGCCCTGAATGAACCTTCTATAGTACCCTGCTAAACCTAGAAAGCTCCTGATCTCTGTCACTGTCCTAGGTCTCTCCCACTGCAATACTGCCTCTACCTTATGAGGATCTACTGCGACCCCTGCCTGGGAGATCACATGACCCAGAAACTGAACTTCAGTGAGCCAGAAATCACATTTACTAAGTTTAGCATACAACTGTCTTTCTCTTAAAGTCTCCAAGACTAATCTCAAATGCTGCTCATGTTCCTCTCCACCTTTCGAGTAGATGAGGATGTCATCTATGAAGACTACTACAAACCTATCTAAATATGGCCTGAAAATTCTATTCATGTAATCCATAAAAACTGCAGGTGCATTCGTTAACCCGAAGGGCATAACTAGGAATTCATAATGCCCATATCTGGTTCTAAAAGCTGTCTTGGGAATATCATTCGCCTTTACTCTAAGCTGGTGATATCCCGACCTGAGGTCTATCTTAGAAAACACTGACGCTCCTGCTAACTGATCTAGGAGGTCATCTATGCGAGGGAGAGGGTACTTGTTCTTAATGGTAATCTTATTGAGTTCCCTGTAGTCTATACATAATCTAAGGCTCCCGTCTTTCTTCTTTACAAATAGAACTGGGGCTCCCCATGGTGAGACACTAGGTCTGATGAAACCCTTTTCTAAGAGTTCCTCTATCTGCTTCTTAAGCTCTGCTAACTCTGTGGGGGCCATTCTATAAGGGGCCTTAGACACTGGACTTGCCCCAGGTACGATTTCTATGGGAAACTCGACCTCTCTCTCTGGGGGCAATCCACTCATCTCTTTAGGAAATACTTCTGGGAATTCCCTTACTACTGGGATCTCATCTATACCCTCTTCTACCTCAGCCTGGACTGAAAAGAAGACCAAATATCCCTGACAACTATGTCCTAGAGATCTCTCTGCTTGGGAAGTGGTCATGACAGACAACTCAGCCCTAGTACTAGGCACAGTCCCACATTCAGGTAAAGTAACACATCTGTGGCTACAATCTAGTGTGGCATTATTGGTAGACATCCAATTCATACCAATTATCACATCTATTTCAATGAAGGGCATGCATATCAAATCAAGGGTGGTCAGGCAATGATTAAACTGGATCACACAATTCAAGCAAGCATGGGAAGTAATGGCTCGGTTTCCAGTAGGGGTAGATACATGCAACTCATATGGCAATGTATGCATACTCAGACCCGACCTCTTAACACAGTCATATGATATGAAAGAATGGCTAGCGCCCGAATCAAATAAGGCAATTACTGAAAAATCATTGATCTTAATAGTACCTTGAATCAGACTCGGGGATTGACTAGCCTCTTGCTGTGATAGGGCAAAAACTCTACCCTGGGTCTGTGGTCTGGGAGGAGGAGCCATCTCTCTCTGCTGTGCGATCGGTAGAGGGGCCTGTGGGGGAGCTTGCATGCAGTCTCTGGCTATGTGCCCCGGCCTGCCACATCGATAGCATACATTCTGCCCCGCATAACACGGCCTGGTACCATGATTCCTACCACACTGGGGACATATGAGAGGTGGAGCGCTGCCTCTACTAGACTGAGTCTTCTTCTTCTTCCCTCTTTGGTTCCACTGACTCTTTCCACCTCTACGGCTTGTCACTGCCGGCTGGGAACCATCTCTAGATCTCTTAGGCTCAGGGAGGGGAAGTAATGGTCTGGCGTTGGAGGTAGGTTGCATCATCCTGAGATTCATTTCTGTTACTCTACATACTTCGACTAGGGTATGGAAGTGCCTGATTCTCTGGGGCACTACCCTGTCTCTGATCTCAGGGAGCAAACCCTTCTCTAGCCTATCTGCCCTCCATTTCTCATCATCATGTCTCTGGAGGTATGAGGAATATCTAGAGAGCTCGATGAACTTTGCTACATATTGGTCCACGGACATCCCCGGTATCTGTCTTAGCAGAATAAACTCTGACTCCTTCTCATCTCTTATGGAGTCGGGGAAATACTACTCGTGGAATGCCTCGAGGAATGCCTCCCACGTGATCGGGACGTTCCTCGCTCTCAGTATCGGTTCAGTACCCTTCCACCAATATATTGCTTCTTTTCTTAACTGGAAAGCCGCCATCTTGGCTTTCTGCTCAGATGTGCACTCCATAACCTCGAAGATCTGCTCGAGTTCAATAATCCAGGCCTCGGCTCTATCTGCACTCATCTCACCATCAAAGGTGGGAGGCCCGAACTTTCTGAACTGAGTAACTACTTTTCTGGTCGAGGGCTGCTACTCAGCAGGAGGCATCTGAGCTGGTGGAACTGGGGCTACAGCCTGCATGTGTGGCTGTGCATCTGTAGGAGTCGCCCCTGAATGCTCAGGACAATCAGAGTGTGGAACTGGCTGAGGAGGGGGAGGTGTAGGGCCTTGGCTATCTCTCTCAGCAAGCCGTTCTTGTAGCTGCATAATAACAGCTTGCTGCTGATCCAAGCGAGCCACTATACTCTGTAAGGCTCCAGCAACTGGATCGCTAGGCCCGGCCTCATCTGCCTGAGCCGCTCTGGAAGGCCTACCTCTTCCTCTACCTCTACCTCTGCCTCTGCTTTGGCGAGTGTCTACCATCTTTCTGAAACATATAACATGGCTTAGCATACATAAAAGGGACACATGCCACTTTCATGCACTCAATCATCCATAGCAAACTCATAAACATCTTGGCAACTCACAAACATATGCTACAATCCACAATGAAAGCCTGAACCTTACTGCTCTTATGCTACATCTTACCATCAAAGCCTGAAACATTTGCTCTGATGTTCTAACTTATCATGAAAGCCTGAAACTTTTGCTCTGATACCACCAAATGTGACACCTTGACCTCTAGCTCATACCCAACGTGCCCTCTAGCCCATATGGCAATGCGGAACTCATAAAGGAGACACTTTCTCTACCTTATGCTTACTTTCTCTATGGCACTATGTGTGGGTAGAGCTCCACTTAGAAGTAACATAGATCGGTTGAGCCCTCTCTCTGATTCCTCTTGCTCAATTACTCTTTTGAGACTTATTTCAATCCCTACTATATGCTTAGAACTCATGGAAAGCAAAAAGGGATTGGAGACATGCATTTTCGCTAGTGGCAGATTTTGCTTCTTTCCTGGGCTAAGTTTGAAAATCCGTAACTAAATGTAGAAAAATCGTAACTGCATGATCTGGGTCATTCTAGAAAGTTCGAGACGTCTACTTCATGTAAAAATACTTATAAGTCTCAATCTCTCACTCATTCTACGTTTGACATCGAAATAGTTCACTGGTCAGAGGGGGCTTCTTTACTGTCACAGTTTACTGATATGGACTTTGAAAATGTCTAACTAATTCCACAAAAATCCAATGCTCATAAACTCTATCTCTATGGAAATATGTGGATGTTAGACAGAGGAGAAAAATATCTTCAGATCAGTTCACCTAGCCAATTTCCCGGAAACCGATGAAACAGTACCTCGGGTCTGGTTGGGTGTCTGATTCTGGGCAGGAACTTCGAAATTGCATAACTTCCTATCTGGACCTCTAAATGAGGTGCTTCTAGTTCCTACAAGTCACTGTGACCATCTAGTTTCTGTGTCTAAAATTTCGTAGCCATTGGACTACGTTTGCCCCTCGGATGACATGATTTCTAAACTGACCAAATGAACAGTGATTTTCTGAAATCCGAATTTCTGATGTCAATTTTGATAAATCATAGAAAATGCTATAGACCTCTAAATGACATGAACTCTAGCTTCCCAGAAAGCTCTAAACATCATCTAGCTACATGTCAAATCTCATAGCTAAAAGAGGTCATATGGCTATTCCATGACATCATGTGCAAAAGGCCCTTTCTTGGCCAAAAGTGTGGCTAATGGGGTCCAATCTTAAGTTTTCTACTTCTATGACTCCTTGAGCACATGAGAAAGCATCTTTAGGAGCTATCAATCATGCCTCAAGTGTCTAATAACTTAGATTGGGGAAACTCACTATCCCATGCCCACTTATGCACCCATATATTCTAGGCTATCATGGATTCTTTCTCATTCAACCATGCTCTTTCATTCATCATAAACCTCATTCTCATACATTCATCGTTAATACATACATTGTCTTACAATATTTATCATTGCTACATCATATACAACATTTACATCTTACAGCTCATGTACAATGTATTACAAAACTTTACACTTTTCTTCATCTCTATCCCTAGCCTCATGCTTGGCGGTGGTTGCTCCCATCCCTTATCTCACTTGGGCCACCTGGCATGGTTGGATGATGGAGAGGGAGGGTGAGATTCGGAGAATCTCAGTAGTTCAACTCTCATTCAAACATACATATATTGCATGCAACAAGTCTCATTATGCATGTATGGCATGTTAGCATATAAAACATGATGAAAAACATTTAAAACATGTGAAATGGCCATGGATAACATTCGTGAGCTCGCTGGGTACTTGGATCGGCCTCACCCCTTCCCTTATGGCTTTTGGATTTGCCTTCCCATACTTTAGAGGTACTTAGACTCATCCTTACTCTTTGGGAGTCAACCTCACTTTTGGGAGACATGGCTCAACCAACTTAGGGCTTCGGCTCATCCTCACCTTGGCTATAGGGTTATTGGCTTTTCCATTCCCTCAAGCAAACCAAACAATCATTTAAAACATCATCTCAATCATACATATAATCATGCTAACACACTTCTCATAGCTCATATCATTCATACACACAAGCAAGACAATGTAAACACACAATTATGCATGAGAGAAAGTGGAGAGAACTACCTTTGTTGGCTATTCTCAACTTGCTCTGTCAATTGTCTCCTCCCTTGTTGGATTTCACAACAACTCCTAGATGGGAGAGTTTCTCTTGAGCCTAACCACACAAAAGCATGGAATCAATACTTCAATACTCAATTCTTAAGCTAGGGATCACTTCTAATCAGCTCTACTGAGCTTCTCACTCTAGGTCTTTTCCTCTCACTAGGGTCCATGAGCTATCCCTCTCTTTTCTCAACTCTTAAGAAGAGAAAGCAAGGAAGAGAAGGCTACATGACTTCTAACCTCCCTTAAGAGTGGTTTTCCACTCTCCCTCCTCTAAACCAAGCTCAAAACATCGCTACTTTAACTATTAAAGTCGTGGGAAGAGAGGGGAAGGGGAGAAGAGTCACATGTTAAGAGGAAAGCCATGAAAATCCTTACCTTTCTTGTTCTTCCTTTCTCTCCTAAGCTTCTCTCTCTCTCCTTCGCTCTTTTCTCTCTCTTAAAGTGAGCTTAAGTCGGTTACAGAGTAAAAGGATGAGTTGGGATGGTTTAAAAAATCAAATTCTCTATTTTCACGCTTTTCCGGACTAACCCTCGCTATAGCGAGCCATAACCCTTGCTACGGCGAGCTCGAATAAGTCCCAGAACTCTGCCTTCGCTATGGCATTTGCTACGACGAGCAACTCCCTGGATTTTGTATGGGGGTGCCCGAACTCGCTATAGCTAGAAGCTTTCTCGCTATAGCTAGAAGGCAGTCTCGCTATAGCTAGACCATTTCTCGCTATAGCGAGCAGGTACATTCGCTATAGCTAGGTTGTAGCTAGCAGACTTAGAAAATTTTCAGCTTCCAAAAATTTTCAGCTTTTCTTTTCCTTCCTTTTTCTTTTCTCATTTCTTTTCTATTTTCTTTTTCTTGGCTGTTACACACTGAGCCCTGGTTGTACTCATTATGGAGTAGGTGCCATGGAGGGACATCTCCTAGTGTTATTAGTTATTAACATGTTATGTATAATTGCTGGTATGGGACAGTAGTCATTGGTAGTTCAATTAGTTCATTTGCAAATTGAATTGATGACATGAATTTGCACTAGA
Organism: Erythrophleum ivorense; assembly: GCA_026724425.1. Taxonomy (NCBI): domain Eukaryota; kingdom Viridiplantae; phylum Streptophyta; class Magnoliopsida; order Fabales; family Fabaceae; genus Erythrophleum; species Erythrophleum ivorense. The sequence goes on along the minus strand of JAIUCV010000012.1, from coordinate 12,376,482 downwards.
TTGATTAACTTGTACATATATATGAAAATTGCCTTTTGTTATTGAGATTGTATATCTCACTCCGTTGTGAGCTAACATTTTCAAGGACCAGACCTCTTAGTGGCAAGGAGAAAATTAATGGAAGTTTATTAAATGGTTTGGTAACACATAGGTTTGGAAGCCTTGTCAAATTGTATTGTAACTAGATTGCTAGTTTTGTATCATTGCTGCATTGCATTATGAATTGCCAAGTATAGGGACTGTATATGTAATTTAATTATCATGGAATTGAATATTTTGGTTATAATTGGCTAACAATGGATAAGTGACTTGCTCTTGTATGAACATTAAGCATTGGCCCCTTGCACCTTGTGGCCATGATGCATTTGCTGTCACTAAATTATGGTTTTTGTTGATGTGTGATAGGTTGGTGAGTAGAAACCAATACTTTAAATCTTAGGATGGATAAGGATAGATTAATTAGGTAAATCAAGTAGATAACCACTATTAGAGGTTCACAAATGGAAGGAGAGTGGTCCTAGAGTGTCCATAGAAAGAGATTTGGAAAGTATGGGATGAAACTTAGGAGATGTTATTGCATCAGGGGTTGTGTTGCGGCTAAGAAGGTTGTAATAACCCAGAAAAAGAAAAGAGAAAAAGAAGGGAGAAAAAGGAAAGGAAAGAGAAGCTGGAAAATTTTCGGACAGCTGAGAATTTTCTAAGTCTTCTCGCCATAGCGAGATATGGAATCGCCATAGCGAGAATGCCTCTTCGCCGTAGCGAGTATGTCCCTAGCTATAGCGAGTGCGGCATTCCATATAGAAACCAGTAAGTTGCTCGCCGTAGCGAAATTGTTCCTAGCTATAGCGAGTATGGCATTCCATATAGAGACCAGGGAGTTGCTCGCCGTAGCGGCGCTTTAGCGAAGGCAGAGGTCTGGAATAGACCCGATCTCGCCGTAGCGACGCCATAGCGAAGACAAAAGTCTGGAACAGACACGAGCTCGCCGTAGCGAGGTCACTAACTCGCTGTAGCGAGAGCGGTCCAGAAAAGCGAGGAAAAGAGAAATTGACTTTTAAAAGCTTCCAAATCTCTTCTTTCTTCTTCTAACCGACTCTAACTCGTCTTAGGAGAGAGCAAAGGGCGGAGGAGAGAGAGAGAAGCTGAAGAGAAGAGGAAAGCACAAGAAAGGTATGAATCCTCATGGTTTCCTCTTCATATGTGGCCCTCTCCCTTTTTCCCCTCTTTCCTACGGTTCAGATGTTAGGAATGGTTAGGTTTGAGTCTGGTTTAGAGGAGAGAGAGTGGGAAACCATTCTTGAGAGAGATTAGAAGTAGATAGTCTTCTCTTCTTGCTTTTCCCCTTTCTTATGAGTTGAGAAAGAGAGGGATAGTTCATGGACCCTAGAGTGAGGAAGAAACCTAGAGTGAGAAGCTCAGTAGAGCCAATTAGAAGAGATCCCTAGCTTAAGAATTTAGTATGAAGTATTGATTCCATGCTTTTGTATGGTTAGGCTCAAGAGGGAACTCTCCCATCTAGAAGTTGTTGTGAAATCAACAAGAGAGGAGACCATTGACAGAGCAAGTAGTAAATAGCCAGCAAAGGTAGTTCTCTCCACTTTCTCTCATGCATAATTGTGTGTTTACATTGTCTTGCTTGTGTGTATGAATGAGATGAGCTATGAGAAGTGTGTTAGCATGATTATGTGATATGATTGAGATGATGTTTTAAATGATTGTTTGGTTTGCTTGAGGAAATGGAAAAGCCAATAACCCTGAAGCCAAGGTGAGGATGAGCCGAAGCCCTAAGTTGGTTGAGCCATGTCTCCCAAAAGTGAGGTTGACTCCCAAAGAGTAAGGGTGAGTCTAAGTACCTCTAAAAGTATGGGAAGGCAAATCCAAAAGCCATAAGGGAAGGGGTGAGGCCGATCCAAGTACTCAGCGAACTCATGAATGTTATCCATGGCCATTTCACATGTTTAAATGTTTTCTATCATGTTTTACATGCTAACATGCCATACATGCATAATGAGACTTGTTGCATGCAATATATGTATGTTTGAATGAGAGTTGAACTGCTGAGATTCTCCGAATCTCACCCTCCCTCTCCACCATCCAACCATGCCAGGTGGCCCAAGTGAGATTAGAGATGGGAGCAACCACCAACAAGCATGAGGCTAGGGATAGAGATGAAGAAAAGTGTATAGTTTTGTACTACATTGTATATGTAACTTGCACATGAGATGTAAATGATGTATATGATGTAGCATGTACAAATATTGTAAGACAATGTATGTATTAATGATGAATGTATGAGAATGAGCTTTATGATGAATGAAATAGCATGGTTGAATGAGGAAGAGCCAATGGTAGCTTAGTATAGATGGGTGCATAAGTGGGCATGGGTTAGTGAGTTTCCCCAATCTGAGTTATTAGACACTTGAGGCATGATTGATAGTTCCGATAGAAGCTTTCTCATGTGCTCAAAGAGTCATAGAAGTAGAAAACTTAAGATTGGACCCCATTAGCCACACTTTTGGCCAAGAAAGGGTCATTTTGCACATGATGTCATAGAATAGCCATATGACCTCTTCTAGCCATGAGATTTGACATGGAACTAGAGTATGTTTAGAGCTTTCTGGGAAGCTAGAGTTCATGTCATTTAGAGGTCTATAGCATTTTCTATGAGCATTCAAAGTTGACATCAGAAATTCGGATTTCAGAAAATCACTATTCATTTGGTCAGTTTTGAAATCATGTCATCCGAGGGGCAAACGTAGTCCAATGGCTACAAAATTTTATACACAGAAACTAGATGGTCACAGTGACTTGTAGGAACTAGAAGCACCTCATTTAGAGGTCCAGAGAGTGAGTTATGCAATTTCGAAGTTCCTGCCCAGAATCAGACCCCCAACCAGACCCGAGGTACTGTTTCATCGGTTTCCGGGGAATTGGCTTGGTGGACTGATCTGGAGATATTTTTCTCCTCTAGCTAACATCCACATCTTTCCATAGAGATAGAGTTTATGAGCATTGGATTTTTGTGGAATTAGTTAGACATTTTCAAAGTCCATATCAGTAAACTGTGACAGCAAAGAAGCCCCCTCTGACCAGTGAGCTATTTCGATGTCAAACGCAGAATGAGTGAGAGATTGAGACTTCTAAGTATTTTTAGCATGAAGTAGACATCTCAAAATTTCTATATTGACCCAGATCATGTAGATACGATTTTTCTGCATTTAGTTATGAATTTCCAAAGTTAGCCCAGAAAAGAGCTAAAATCTGCACTAGCGAAAATGCATGTCTCCAATCCCTTTTTGCTTTCCATGAGTTCTAAGCATATAGTAGGGATTGAAATAAGTCTCAATAGAGTACTTGAGCATGAGGAACCATAGAGAGAGCTCAACCGGTCCATGTTACTTCTAAAGTGGATCTCTACCCACACATAGTGCCATAGAAAAAGCAAGCATAAGGTAGAGAGTTTATCTCCCTTGTGAGTTCCGCATATGTATATGAGTAAGAGGGCACGCTGGGTATGAGCTAGAGGTTAAGGTGTCACAAAGGTCCCACTGTGGCCAAATGAGTGACAAAGGTGAAGGGAGTCGCGACGTGAGTCATCTCATCGTGGCACAAGCGGAGAAAATTGGCCTAGAGAGTAATAGTGGCGAGGAATGCCGTGGCTTGAGGAATCTCACCGCAGTTTAGTGCAAAAAGAATCGCCTAGGAGGGTGGCAAAGAGAAACCTCGCCGCGGTGCAACATGTACTGCCGCGGCGCTAGTCGAGGCAACTAAGTCAGGAGTGTCCAGTAATGAGCCTCACTGCAGCGCAAGAGTTTTCCACTGAGGCAAGAATCATGGAACTTTGAATAATAGTCCCAAGAGGCATTTTCGCTGTAGCGCCACGTAGGCTTGGCGCACGCGATGGTCCAACTCAAATAATCGTGATGAATTCTGCATGAATTGCCCAATGGTTCCCGAGAGTAACTTAGCCGCGACGCGAAAAGTCAGGGCCGCGGTGTAGGTCCCCAATCTCCTACTTTTAGCTTAGAAACCCAGTTTCTTCAATGGTAATGCTAGGAAATAATATAAGAACACTTGTGGGAGGTTTTTGTGTGTCAAAATTGATGAATAGATGAATCACGAACCCCTCATAATAGTATAATTTCTATTATGAAATTCTCACGTTTGTGGTTGTTTAGTGATGACCCTAACATCAGGGTTTAAATTTCTTTATATTTTCATAATGTAATAAATTGTAACGACTTCAAACCTTGATCATTAATTATTAATCATGTATTTAACCATAATTACCATGTATAGAAGATAGGGTCGTCACAATGATGCCATGGCTTATGTATGAATGAGTTTTTATGCTATATGATAGATTTGATCCATATGATGCATGTGCATAGTATTCTTGCATCACATGCATGGTATACATTCATGGCATTCTTGTATGCATTGGATTGGTTGAGATTAGAGATTAAGATTCTCTCGAATCTCACCCCATGCTTCCACTAACCATTTCAAGTTCATCAAGCCAAAGCCAAGACCATGAGAAAACATAGATGTTAGAGAAATGATGTATTAGCAATCTTGTTGTATTATATTTTGACATATGTACTCAAAAGACACTTTAAATGTATCCTTTTAGACTTATGTTGTATTTGGATAATGACACTTCATATTTAATGATGGAACCATGTGTAAAAGCATGAAAATATCAATGTATGACCATTTGTGGCAAGGTATGTGCATTATGGTAGAACATGGTGTATGGTGTGCTATGATGTAAGTATGCATAACTAGATGTCAAGGGGTCAAATTTTGATCCTACCCTTTTGGCATGTTACGGAATGATTATAAATGACATTTAGGATGAATGAAATGTGCTCAAAGTGGAAGAAAACCAATTGGGCATCGAATGGTCCAAATTGAAACAAAAAATAGTTTCAAATTGACCATAAACAACTCCTATATCAAAAGTGCCCTAAATGACCTAGTTTGAGTTTAAGATTTGGTATGTATTTAGGCCCTTCCTAGAGCTTTCTAACAAGACATCCGGATCCTCTGTGAATTGAAAGGATTCGCAGGTGCTACATGTCACACCAATGATGCAGTTCCGTGGTCTTAATCGCAGTTGTTCGCGTGATCCGTCAACCCTGCGTAAGCCACGTCATCTGGTCCCTCAAAACCCACTACATGGACAGCAACTAATTCCCCAATTCTTTGAATGGTTATTCTTCTCTTCTCCATTTGGCTCAGCTCCCTTTGTTGCTGTCCCTACATTGATGTGCGTGTTGTCGTGATATTAGAATACTGGTGATGCAAGAGGAAAACTTATGCCCACACAAAATCTTCTACCAATGTGTGAAAATCCTACCCCATGATTTGTAGGTTAAAACCCCTACAAAATTCCACTATAAATAACTTATAATGAGATTAGAAAAACAATTCTTTAAAGTGGAAAACAAGTAGATCAGAAATGATATCTTACTGTTAAATGAACAAAATAGCACGTCTTACCACTCTAGAAATAAACAACACCTTTTAAACTAATCAAGATCCTCCCATCCCCACTTCTATATGAGCTATCCTCGATACTAAATATAAATTGATTAGATAGGCCTTTTTATGAGATTACTTCTTAAAATTCATAAGTTGACTTGTTGATTGCTAATGTGAGTTTTATTATGACTTTCAACTTTTAATCTCATAAGCTAATTCTTGAAGTGCGTTTCTCCTAAATGTTTTTATAAAACACTAATTAGCTAGAAGTATTAACTTGCTCTTGAATATGGAATCATTCTTTAATAAATAATTTTTAACTACATTTATTGTATGGTTTGTTAGTGTATGAAACTAATAAAAGATTTTTGAAATAGATATTATTTTTTAAAAATAAATGTTGCAAAAAATGAGATTCACTAACATGTAAAATACATTAACTTCTTGCAATTACTATGCAGAAAACATACTTAGGACTTTCTACCCTTTAACGCCACCTGATGCAAGTCATGATGAAAGCTTATAAGATTTTCTTTTAGATGATGAAAGTGGTGTTGTACTCCCGAGTTTTAACATTGAAGTCAAGAAAACAAAAACATTAAGATCGTTTGCAGGATATAGAACTTGAGTTCTATTATTAAATTTTAATGTAAGATTTAAGATTTAGAAGATGTTGGACTCTTTAATCTCTTCAACTGGCTTTTGATGTATGATTGTTTCAAAAGTTTCTATCAATGATACTCTATGCGTTGGCCTGCTCTTAATCATTGTTTAGCAAATAATTTTGAACGGTCTAGTAGTGTATGATACTAATAAAAATGTTTTAAAATAAATATTTTAGATAATGAAATTTACTAACATGTAAAATACTATTGACTTATTGCGTTCACTGTGCAAAAAACATACTTAAGACTTCTCCTCTGCGATGCCACCTAATGCAAGTCATGACAAAAGTAGATAAGATTTATTCTAGATGACACAGAAACTTCAGATTTTTAAGAGAATTGAACTTTTGCATATATATAGCAATAAACTAAAATTTTATTGGCATCAAACCTTATCTAAAACAACAATAAAATAACATAATTAAAAACTAGAGTTCTTTGTCTCTAGCTTTATAGGGATTCCCATCTCCTCTGCTATGAATCCACCAAAGGAGATTAGAGAAAGAATTCCCATCATCAAAACCTTTCAACTTTCTAATATTCTCTAATGCTTTTTCCTTATCATAAATCCCTTGCAAAGCATAATTAAACACCTTCCACCTTTCTTCTTTAAATTAGGCATTGTCCATCCCACAAGCTCCTTCGCATATCCCATATCGGAGAACAAGTGTTTGTGTTGCAAGGATTTCTAGTGATGCAAGGAACTCCTTCACATATCCCCTTCTTCTTTAATATTTAAAAAGTTTGTGCTGCAAGGATTCTATAATATCCGGTCCTCTAAAAACGAGAGAAAACATGAGAAACGTAACATACAATTTCTCTGTCTACGAACGGAACTCATTGGATACAAAAGGAAGTCCCTCAAAACGAAGTAGTTAAGGTCCCAAAAAATTTGGGAAGCATTCTAGACTCCTAAAAATGAGAATCTTAGGCTTAGACAGAAGGAAAAACAGAGCTAGAATAAAGAAACAATTTTTTACGAAAAGCCAATGAAACGTAATGGCATTTTCGTAATTTTGAATAAATTTTGGAATTCACACAGGAGGGCTTTTTAAATGAAATTTTTGAGTTCTTTGGGGTTCTCAAAGGCCCTGAAAATCATGAAAAACCCCAGGATAGTTAAAACCCCTTCAGTGGATGTTTTTCAATGTCAGTGTGCCCGAACTTGGATAGATCCGTTCAGGAAGATTTTAGCTCCGATTTGAGTGATTCCAAAAGTATTTTTCTTAATTGGGAACCTAAATTTTATAATGGAAAAGATGGTTCTAAAAAAGGAGAAAAAACGAAGGAGAAACAAAAATGCAAAGTATGAAGGGCAAAATTGAAATTTTTGAAAAAGTCCTTTTGCCCTAGCTATATATAGGTGACCCTTCACACTCTCCCTCATTTCACTTCAGATTTTCCAGCCCCAAACCAGAAGTAAAACCCTAGTAGAGTGGCGTACCAAGGGAAGAGAAGAAGGAGAAAAATTCAAGCATTTAGGTATGAAAATTTGCTTATTTTTCATGCTTTATCTTAGCCAATCTCTTCTCCTCTTTTTCCCTCTTCTCTATGATTTTTCTGAAGTTTTGAGGGCTGTTTTGAAGGAAGAACAAAGGGAAAATTTCAGATTTAAAGCAAGGAGCTTAGAGAAAGAAAGATTCAAGCCAAACTAACCATGGAAACAAGGTAAAAATGTATTCTATGGTATCTATGTTGATGTTCCTTTCTTCTCCATTTTGACCTAGATATAAACAGCCCTAGGGAGTTAAATTTTCAACCAAACCAAGGGTGAATCTTAGGTATTTGATGGAGGGGAATAAGAATATGCAAAGAAAATCATGAAATAGGCATTAGAATTCAAGATGCAAAACCTAGGGTTTCTAGTGCACATTTCAAATTTTGAACTTATGTGATGCTTCCTAAGTTTAATTAAGAGTATAAATGAGTTCTTAAGACACCTAAGATTCTCTCCACAAGCTTTCTCCCTCAAGAAAACCAAGAGAAGTCCAAGTGGCCCAAGAATGCTCATGGTCTCGGCCAAGGAGGGTTCTATGTGTGGGGGAGGGTTTTAAATTTTTCTAAGGCCATTCTTGAGTCATATTGGATGAATGAAAATGAAGGGAGGCCTTGAAAAATTTTAAAACTCATAGAAAGTGATTTGGTGCCTTAGGTGCCATATTATGACCTAAAGAAGCAACATAGTGCTAGGCATTTTGTTTTAATGATGTGATGACTCCAAGCGACTTAAAAGGAGTCAAGAATCATATTTGAAAGGAAAGAATGAGGCCTAGAAATTATTTGAGGGGTGTTGCTTCATTAAGTGCAATTATGGACCATAATGGAGCCTATAGAGCAATCTAGTATTTCATCAAATTATATAGCCTTAGAATATGTTTCATGACCTTAATTGACTCCTATAAATTGTATCTAGGCCAAGAGAAACCATCTCCACCAATTTATTGGTGTGTGGCCAAAAGAGGAGGCTTGAATTTCAAGGAAAAAGTGTATGAGTATACACAAGGTAGCTCTCTCCACCTTCTCTCATGCATAGATGTGTGTTTAGCTTGCTTTAGAATATGTGTATGTGTATTTTTAAGCTATGAAAAGTGTGCTAGCATGCTTTTATATGCCATGATTCTTGATGCCATATTATGTTTCTAAATGAGTACATGATGTTTGTATGAGTTTGCTTGAGTGTGGAAAGGCCAAGAACTCTTCCCTTTGGTGAGGATGAGCCAAGAACCATTGAACTTGGTTGAGACAAAGTAAAGAGTCTCCTAAAAGCAAAGTGGGCTCCCAAGAGTACAGTTAAGTCTAAAGCTCTTAAAGAATGGGTGAGGCAAGTTCAAAGTCCATGAGGAGAAGTGTGAGGCCAACCCAAACACTTAGTGAGCTCTTGAATGTCTTGTATGATTTGTTCATATGCCAAGTTTGCTTTTTAAATGTCCATGACTTCCATTTTCTCTATGCATGCATTTGTAAGGCTTGCTTTGTATATATTATATATGATTGAATGAGAGATGAGCTATTGGGATTCTTTGAATCTCATCCTCTCCTCTCCAATTCTCTAACATACTAGGTGGACTAAGTAGCTATGGTGAAGAGAGCCAACAACAATGAAGAAGGAAGCTTGATAAGCATATGCCTAGCTTTAACTGTTTTGGAACCATAATCATGTTTCTTGATATGTATGATGTTGTAAATGGCCTATGACCCTTGAGACATATGTAAATATGCGATGATATGATGTTTGAATGGGTAGATATGATGTATGAACCTAGTATATAATTTGAGTTTGTAATGCCCAAATATGCAAATTGAAAGTATGATGGAAATGTGCATAAGTGTAGGTTGAATGGCCAAAATGAGATACATGAGGTTTGGGACCATTTGGGCAGCCCACACAATCATTAAATGTGCCTTTAGACTTGCCCAAAAGGTGCCACAACTAAGGAAAAGGAGGTCTAGAGAGGGAGATATGAATTTTTAAAGTTTCTGTCCAGTATCAATAAAATTTCCCGACCAGAAGTACTATTCCATTGAATTTTAAAGTCTGGGCCTAATGAACTTATTTGAAGATATTTTTCCTCTCTAGTTAACATCTATATCTTTTTATATTGTATTATTTACATGGATTAATTTTTTTTGGAATTAATTGGACATTTTCAAAGTTTTCTATAGAATTCTATAATAGTTCCAGAATTTAGTCGGACCTTTGGGCCATTTTAGATGTCAAACGTCCTCTGTGATGAATGTCATGCTCTATAAATATTTTTAATGTGAAGAAGATATCCAAATATTTCCAGAATGACCAAGATTGCATGATTTTGATTTTTCTAGATTTAGTTATGATTTTCCAAAATTTGGTCAGAAAGTGGAGCAATTTTGGTCGAGAATGAAACTCCATATTCCACACTCCATTTCGGTTTCCATGAGTTATGGGTATGATTTTGTGATGCAAATGAGTTTTAATGATGCATTTAAATATGAGGATGCATAGCATGAACTCACATAGTCCATGTGACACTGAATGGAATTTTTAGATATGACACAATGCAAAAATTAATCCCATTTTCCTTGCTTTTCTATGAGAAATCCATATGGATCATGATATTATGCCATTTAAAAGCATGAGATGTGTTAGAATTTATGGTGTTACAAATTCCCAGTGCTGCACGTGTTGATCCAGTTGTTACCAATTTGGTACCTTCATATGCTAGACCTAGTAAAGTTATTGAATAATATCCATTCACGGCTTCACTTGCACTCTCTTGGTTTCTTCCATTTGCAAATTCAGTCAAACCTGCAGCCCAAGATTGCAATTTACAAATATCAAAACATCTCATACGAGGATAATTTGGGTTTATTTTCTGCCTAAGTTCATGAAATCTTTCACAAGTGAATAAGCTTGGGGCTTGTGCTTCTGTTCCCAGTCTGGGTCGATCTTAGCAAGAATTGCAATTCCGTAAATGAAGTATCCTAGATGAAAATGGTGATTGTTGTACATCCCAAATCCAAAATCAGCACTTGAACTTGTATTTTCTCATTTGTATCAAATTCCTTAAAGTGAGAAAATGCTACTACCAAGACAATGATGCAAGTCACAGGTATGTAAAATATAATACATTTTAAACAACCCATAAGATCCCACATCCAACAGAACGAAACAAGGAAGAAGCACAATACAGCAATTCCAATTATTGGTAATCGAATTTCCTTTTCTTATTTGGCGCCATCACAGATCTGAAACAAAAAAAAGAAATCGAAGGAAGTTGGAGAAAACCCACTATGTTTATGGATTTGAAGCTGCCATAGTTTACTCCTTAACAATCACCATGTATTGAGGAAGGAACAAGGAGTGCAAGCACAGAGGAGTCAGATGCACAGGGATGGAGGGAAGCACCCATGGTTTTGATGGCCAACACCCACGACGACACGCATAGCAATGCAAGGATAGTGATGAAGGAGCTGAGCCAGATGGGGAAGATAAGAATAACCATTCAAAGAACTAGGGAATTAGTTGCCATCCATACAGTGGGTTTTGAGGGACCGAATGACGTGGCTTGAGCAAGGTTGACGGATCACGCGAACGGCTACGATTAAGACCACGAAACGACGTCATTGGTGTGATGCACAGCACCTGCGAATCCTTTTGATTCACAAAAGATCTGGACGCTTCTAACAAGCTAAGAGCCATGATTTTAGAGTTGTGCAAAATATTTTACAAATATCCGAAATTCTGCAAAATTTTCAAAATGGTCCTTGTATTGTTCACATTGTATAGCTTTGAGATTTCATGTCTTTGACTAGCCAAATAAACTCCAGTGCTTATGAAAATTTTTAGGAAAATTGTTGGTATGATAAGCTTTCCATGGCCATTGAGATCACCTAATTTGGAGTTATGTAGTTCAAGATATGCATTTTCAAAATTTGGCTCTATCATATGTCCTCCATTGTCAACCAGAGTTACTGTTCCATTGCATTTAGTGGGACAATTGAACTCAATTTTGCCTAAAATTTTTATAACATATAGTTAACATCCTAAAATTTTCATAGAAACCTAGTTTGTATAATTTGGAGTTCTATATCCTGTGTTATGAATTTTTCAAAATTAGTGTAGATTTTGAAACAATGCTGTCATTTTGGGTTCCTCACATTTCTTGGGTATTCCTCGAGTTAAACATAATAAAATGGATATGAACAAACTTGTTTATAATGAAAATGAATTAAGGAAAAGAAAGAATGAAGCTTGGGCTCCTATAGCTCAAAATGACCCATAAATTGACCGACTTTAGTGTTAAAAAACTTATTAATGGATGTGAATCTTGCTTGGAACATTAAGTATTGTATGAATGAGTTAAGGAAAGTCAAGTACAAAAATGATCTCTTAACCTACTCCTTCTACACCTTATTTGCTTGGGCCTAAGCTTCCTCTAAGTCACATGGGAAAAAGAGCTTGTGGATTTATGTCTACTAGAGTACCCATGGTAAATGATTGGGCTTATTGTGATTTTGCCACTGGTGTTGACACTGCATTTGCGACAATTGTTCCATCTTACACATTGACATAGATTTAGACCTACCATGATATTGCTAGTCCATCTTCTTCTATAGTGACACAGACACAAGCCTACCATAACACCCAGAGTCCCTCTTCTTCTATACCACTGGTGTATTTTGTTAATTTTGGAGGTGCCAACTCTTCATATTATATGTCATTAGGACCTCAACTGCACTATATTGCTCTCAAGCTATCATTTGTCTCCCCTTAATCTCACATGCCATGAGACTCTATCCCTTTTATACCTCTATTTTCTGAGCAGGCAATATTTGCTATTAGGTTTGCTTTTGGGTCTTCTACATATGTTAGATCACAGCAAGCATGGTATATCACACCACATCAGTTAATTCTTCCAATTCAATCCCCCTAATAGAATATGAATCTCATGGCATATCAACATATAGAAGATGAAGGAAATAATGATAACGAAAAAAATAAAGACGAAGCAGAGGATGAACAAGAAGATAAAGAAGAAGAAGAAAAGGAAGAGGAAGAGGAAGAGGAAGAACACTATCTCGTGTGACGATGAGGCCAACAATTAAGAATATGAACTTGATGTGGCACAAAAAGTCATTTTTTTTAATAGCATGTATAACTTTTTTGGTACCTACGTGTTTATATTTTAGTTCTTTGTTTTAGATTATAACTTTCATTTTCAACAATTATAAAATTTTAATTACTTTAATATTATGTTCAACAATACTTAACAAGTGTAATTAATTACTCATCAAATTTTTACAAACTCTTACTAATTTATCAAGTTTAAAGGAAATTGAATGAACATTTAATTTTTTATTTTAAACAATTAACCTTTATTTTTCTAAAATAATTTTACAAGTTTCATTTTAAATAATTTTTTAAACATTATAATTAATATTTAGATTACTTTTTTTATATGTCTCAATTTACAAAATAACTAAATTAATACAAATAAAAACTTTCAACAAAAATTAGCCATAACCCCATACATTAAAAAAAATTACAAGATATGACTCCTTGTATATTTAAAAAAAATAAGAAGAAAAAAAATAAAAACAAGGGTCATGGTTGTTTGAAAACCATGACCCCTAAAAAAAATTACACATTGTGTCTAGAGAAAAAAGAATGACGACTGTGTATTGGGAGAATTAGTAATTTTACCAATTGTAGTACAATTAAAATCCCATCTCATGCAATCATAACAAAACTTGATAGGATAGCTGTCACCTATCAACATTCCTTGTCCTTTCTTGCTCCACCTTTAAGATTTCCTTTCTGTCATTATATTTTTCTCCCAGCTTGTCCTTTCACAAATGGATGCTTTAGTAATGTTTTAGCAGATGGACGTTCTGCTGGAGTTCTTGTAAAGCAGAGTTTGAGAAATTTTTTACTCTTTAGAGACAATTTTTCTGGTATTGGAGGACCTTCTTTAGAAAAACAAACCTTGTAGATGACATTCACCTGCTTAATAAATGAGTATTTTTAGTGATGTCTCTAACTAATAAATGAAAGATCCATATATACAGATGCAATATCTTTGCTAATTTTGAAAAAAGTATACATAATGCTCTGTTGCCCTTATAACCAAGGCACTCAAGAATCCAATGGATCTAATCCCTAAGCAACTCTTAGTATTATAACAAGTGTCTAGTGTCTAGTGTCTAGTGAATCATCCTCTGGATAGTAAGCTAAACTAACTCAACCTAGTGTCTAGTGAATCATCCTCTGGATAATAAGCTAAGCTAACTCACCCCTTCCTAAGAAACTTAAGGAAGGATAGTGTGATAGGGTTATCCCCCTCTCAAAGTCAGTGCATTATTAGATAGAAAAGAATTATACCAAAGTTATTTTGACTTCACAAGAAACTAATGCTCTTAGAGTGAGTTTTGTGCAAGCCAAGTACAACCCATAGCACCTAACTTACACAAGGTTAAAATTGTTGTAAAGGAGTGATCTTCATCCTCCTTTCCTGAAGAATAGGCCTAAGAAATGGCTTGGTAGTTGAAGTGAAGATGTTTTTGTGTTAAACATGATTACTCAAGATACACTAGGCTACTCCCTAAGGAGGCATCATTTATGTTGGCTACTCCCTAGCCTACACATAAACTATCACACCTATGATCTCACATCCCCTATATTTTTAGCCCATTGTCTTACCCACAACTCAATGTAGTGCCCTAAAATTTCAGTAATGCCTTTTTTAGGAGTGAGTTGTCAACTCAAAGCTTACACTATAAATCTACCCCTAGTCATGAAAAAAAAAAGGCTGACACATTACATAAACATTCAGAAATATGCTCTTTTAGAACTTTTAAGATTATCAATTGCTTTGCAACCTTAAAAACTTTCCTATAATTTCTGAAAGCAGTAAACCTAATAAGAGCAAGATTCTATTTACTAAAAACTTTGATCTTAGCCTTTAAGTTTTAAGGCACTTTCACAAAGAAAGTTAAAGTTACATTTAAGCTCTCTTGACTTGCTAAGTATTTACCTAAAGCACTTCATTTTTTTTCCCAACTAAGACATCCCAGTGATTGGTCCATTTGTTTGCTCTTTATCTCAATTGCATGACACCCCCTTCCCCCCCTCCCCCCTGCCCCCAAAATTCTTGAAACACCTACCATGATAATTTGTTTCCATGTGTAATTTTCCCCTTTTTTACAACATTACTTATTGTTCAAATTAGACGTTATCTCTACTCATAACTCAACATTAAAAACATATTGCAATTACCCACTATGATTTTTATCTGCAATCTTAATTTTCTCCTTAATTATTAATATTATTATTTTTGCAATTTAATATCTCATTGCAGTACTAGTTAAAAGGGATGTCGCAATTAAAGATAAAAACTATGATAGATAAGTGTAATTTTTCATGTGATACATACATTGTGTTAAGTCAGTTAAAGATAACATCTAATTTAGTCAATGAGGATGATTTTTGCAATAAGGTAAATAAATAAATATTTTACAAAATTTAAATAATTGAAAAAAGTTATAATTGAGAGCAAAAATTAATTAAAGTGGGTTAGTAAAATTTCTTTAAAAAAATATTAATCCTAATAAGAATAGTTTTGAGGTAAATAGAAATCAGATTATCTAATGCAACATTAATTCTATGTTAAAATGTAAAAGTATTTACCGATTCACAACCATGCCAAGGATGTTTCCCTGTGAGCATTTCAATGATTACACAACCCAAACTCCATATATCAGCAGCAAAAGCTTGATCTGAGCAATTATATTTGTTGTTTAAAAGAATCTGTATGAGAAACAAGTGTATTAATACTATTTAACATTGGAGTAATGTAGGATAGGATCGTATTAATATACATACCTCTGGAGCTGTCCAATATATAGTTCCCTTCTCGGAGTGATAGCCCATAGATAAGTCTACCTATCCAATGTAGAAAAGCTCAGTTATTTTTCATGACTATAAGGATTGTCATATCAATCCCAAGGGTATTAGATTGGACAAATAACCAATAGGATTATAACACACATAGCTATATTAAAGGAGAAATTGCTCTTATCTAGCTTAATCTTTACCTCCAATTGTAATATTCCCCTAATATTAAAAAAGTTGCAAAATATATGCTGAGGAAAAACTAAAAGCAAGCAATTTACTTGAACTTTCTATAATTTGATTTTATTGTATATACGTTGACAAAAGATCAATTAGCAAGCAATTTTAGATGGTTGAATAGGTGAGTAGGAAGACAAAATGTTAAAAAGAAGGGTATTTTAGTTAACATTAAACATATGTTGGAAGTTAGAATATTTTGTTGTATTTTTTTCCTTTTTTTTCTGTTAGTTGGTGTCGATAATATCCCCTTATTAGTGTTTAATTATTTAAATGCTGATTAAGTGGATTAAATGGCTTTATTCTTATATTTTTAAAGGCTTTTACCTTTCTATTATTCCTTGTAATCTTGGCTAAATGAGGTAGAGTTGTTGCCCGTATAGCCTATTTTTTAAAACCAATGCAAAGAAAATAAAATAATGACTAAGAAAAATCTTAGCGTTCTTTCATGGTATCAAAGCTAGAATGACTCCATGCACTTCATGATGCAATTCAATGGCTTTAAAGCCATGAATTCAAAGATAGTCAACTCTTCCTCCTTTGCAACAATAGCACTCCATGTTGCTAGAGTAGTTGCCTCTTCTATATCATTACCTCTATCCATTAGTGCTCATAAATTGAATGGATAAAATTACCTTTACAAGAGCCACTCTATGATGATGTTCTTGTATGGGAAAAGCAAGGAAGATTATATCAATGTAACAAAAGTGGCATCAGACATGACAAACCCCAAATTTAAGCTTTGGAAGGTTGAGAACAACCAAATGATGGCTTGGCTCATCAATTTGTTGAACATAGACATTAGAGAAAACTTCATGCTCCTCACCCATAGCTTGTGACATCTAGGAGGCAACACGTGACTCATAGTCTATTCATGAAAACACCATAGAGCTTTTTGAGATTGAAGAAGTCCTCCATGATCTTAGATAAGGCAACATGCCAATGATTCAATACTCTTCTTTGCTCATAAGTTATTAACAACAACTTGATATTTTTGAAATGCATGATTGGAGTAGTGTAACTGATGCAACTAGTTACAACAAAATTGTTGAAAGAAAATGCATATACAAGTTCTTGTTGGGACTTAATTAGAACTTTCAAAAATTAAGGGGAGGAATTATAGGCACTAAACCTCATCCTAGCCTTTATGAAACCATCTCAGAAGGAAGATGAGAAGAAAGCATAAAGGGATTATCTTTGGGTCTCAAAATACCTAAATTAATCATGAAGTCTTAATCATGGCTGTAAGAAGGACAAAAAACAATGGGATTGATAGCAACAAGCAAAGAGGGTAGAATAAATCTTGGTGTGAGCATTGTAATAAGATTAGTCACACTGGAGATACTTGCTAGAGAATTCATGGTAAGCCCCTAAATTAGAAGCTGAAACTGAAAAGAGAATGAAAAGGATATATGGTTTAAGGTGAGGAAAGTTTAGCTTTTGAGATAGGCCTATTCAATAAAGAACAAGTAGAGTGGCTTAAGTAGAAATTTGGTAACTAGAAGCCTCCATCCCATGAAGAAGTGGTAGGTGCTGGTGCAATAACCTAAGCAGGTAATTTTCCTTTTAAATTGAGCTCTCAAATTTGCAAAGATAGTAGTTGGATAGTTGATTTCAATGCAATGGATCATATGACAGGTCATGCATCCTTACTTTCTAATTTTACACCTCGTACTTCTATTTAATGGTAAAGAGTTGGTGAAACCCTATCAAAGGTTGCTAGAATTGGATTAGTATTTTTAGTAAAAAAAAATTATTTTAAAGAATATGCTACTAGTGCCAACTTAACTAGTAACTTATTATCTATTAATCAATTTGTCAAGTGGCATAATTGCTTAGCCAATTTCGTTGGTGATGGCTATATTTTTAAGGATTTGGACTCTAGGAGGATGATTAGATGTTCTAAGATGTGCATATGCCTTTTTCTCATTAATGGACCAAAAGGCATAGAAAAGGGATGCTTCACTGCTGACATAGAAATAATGAGGTGGCATTTTTGTTTGTGACATCCCAATTTTTAGTATATGAAATAATGTATCCTCAATTTTTTAATAAAAGTTCCATTTTACTCCAATGTGAGATATGTTAACTTTCTAAGCATGTGTGTTCTCACTATTCTCCATGTGTCTTTAGTGCCACTCAACCTTTTAAAATTGTATGTAGTGATATATGGGGCCCCTCAAAATTAAAAAATGTAAATAGGGCAAAATGGTTTAAAACTCTCTATGGATGATCACACTTATACAACTTAGATGTATTTAATGAATACCAAATCTAAAGCCTCAGCTACTTTTCAAAACTTGCATACGTAAGTGCAAAACCAATTTCATACAAAAATTAACATCTTATGTTTTAACAATGCCAAAGGCTATTTTAACTCAAGCTTTGATGAATATGTCAGTAAGTAAGGCATTATCCATCAAAGTTCATGTGTGGACACAACACAACAAAATGGCATAGCTGAACAGCATCTTCTAAAAGTTATCAGGACTCTAATGTTAACTACAAATGTACCAAAATTATTTTGGTAGTCGCCATACTCACTGGAACCTACCTCATTAACCACATCCCTAGTGAAGTCTTAAAATTCAAAAGTCCTTATGATACACTCACCTAAAACTTCCTTTTAAACCAATTTGTCAACACTTTACCTAAAAAGATTTTTAGATGTACAACAATTCGTCCATATCTACCATTGTAGTAAACTTGATCCCAAATCCACTAAATGCATTTTTCTTAGATATTCTAAGACAAAGAAAGGTTACAAATGCTACTTACTAAGCCTTAAAAATTTTTTTGTTATAATGAATGTTACATTTTTTGAAAACCAACCTTATTACTCAAAAGCACCCACTCAGGGGGAGAACCACAATCATATGCGAGAATGAGATTTTTAGATATTTCCAATCCTAAAACCAACCTACCTAGATAAAAAAGAACCCTAGAACTAGTCCTAGAAACCCAAGAAATATTGTTGTTCTAATTCCTGCACTTGTACTTGAGGCACTAGCTGAATAACAAACCAAGTCCCAACCTTAAAACTTGGAACCTAATATTCAACTAAGCCCTTGTAGAAATCAAAGGTTAAGAATGACACACAGAAGGAGATTATGGTGTTCTCTAGAAGAAAGAAAAAGGGGCATCAAGCTTGTACACTTCCTAAACAGCAAAGCAATCATTTCGAGCAAAGTTCAAGTAATGATCTTGATGTTCCCATTGCCCTTAGAAAGGGTACTAGATAATGCACAAAGCATCTTGTCTCTAAATTTGTTTCCTATGCACATCTATCTTAGGTATAAAACATATGTTACTAGTATTACTAATGAGAAAATTCATAAGAGTGTTCAAGAGGCCCTTGAGAAATTAGAAGAGAGAATAGCCATCCAAAAAAGAAATGAATGCCTTGGGAGGCACCTGACCATTACTAAGCTACATAAAGGCAAGAAAGTTATGGGTAGCAAATGTGTTTTTACAATTAAATAAAAGCTTAATGGAAGCATAAATAGTTACAAGGCAAGGCTAGTAGTAAGAGCATTCACTCAAATGTATGGAGTTGACTATTAGGAGACATTCACTTCGATAGCCAAACTCAACACGATAAAGGTATTACTTTCATTGGCTTCAAACTTTGATTTAGGTAATAAAAAATAGTATGTAAGCTTCACAAGTCACTATAAAGCAACCCCCTAGGGCATGGTTTGATAAGTTTACTAAGGTAGTGAAAAGGTATTCACAATGCCAAACTGATCATACACTATTTGTAAAATTTTCACTAAAAGGAAATATTGCCATTTTAATAATGTATGTAAATGATACAACTGTGACAGATGATTTTGTAAAAGAAACTAAATGGTTGAAATGGGCCTTGACTAAGAATTTTGAAATTAAAAAGCCAGATAATCTTAAATGTTTTTTGGGGAAGGAGGTTGCACAATCTAAAAATGGAATTGTAGTCTCCAAAAGGAAGTATACCTTAGATTTGTTAGAAGAAACTAGAATGCTTGGTTGTAAACCATCTGAAACACCAATGGAGGTAAACCTTATGATTGGTCTTATTGAGAATAGTCCTCTAATTAATACTAGTGGGTACCAGAGGCTTGTAAGTAAGCTGATATATCTAGCCTACACCAGTCCAAATATAAACTTTCTTATTAGTGTTAGCCAATTTATAAATGGGCCAACAAAGGAACATTTTGATGCTATGTACAGGATACTTAAATATTTAAAAATGACTCATGGAATGAGATTTTCTTCAAAAAAGGTTCAAATACAAAAGTTAAAGGTTTTTTTTTCTTATGTTGACCGAGCATGTTCAACTATTGATCGTAAGTCTATATTTAGGTATTGTACTTATGTTTAGGGCAACCAAGTAACTTAGAGAAATTAAAAAAAAAATCAATAGTAGCTAGAAGTAGTGCTGAAGCAAAGTATATATCTTTGTCATAAGGCATTTGTGAAGGAATTTGGTTACAATGGTTACTCTGGGAATTTGAGGATTATTATAGAAGAACCAATGAGGGTGATGTGTGATAACTTTGGGTGCCTTAAGAAAAGCCAAGAATCCTATCCACCTTGATATAACAAAACAAGTTGAACTTAATCATCATTTTATTAAAGAAAAGGTTAATTCAGGTGTCATTGAGATCATACATGTCCTTACAAGATATCAAGTTGCTAATGTTCTAATTAAGGCATTATCTAGAATACAGTTTGAAGAGTTGCAGTCTAAGCCAGGCATGATTAATATCAAGAACCCAACTTGAAAGGAAGTGTTAGAAGTTAGAATGTTTTAACGTATTTTTATCCTTAACTTTTCATTAGTTAGTGTCGATAATATCCCCTTATTAATGTTTAATTATTTAAATGCTAATTAAGTGGCTTTGTGATGACTCCCTAATTTAGGATGAAAAATGAATACATTTGAGATTAAATTAGGGAGGCAAAACACTTTCCTCTTGATTAATAGGGTTAAAAATGTATTCAATCAAACAAAATAAAGAAAGTGTTTTATTGTAATATCTTTATTAGTTTGAGCCTCATTCTATGATTGATTTCAATTTCAGGAAAAATAAAAGAAGGAAGAAAGAATTGAGAAAAAGATAGGGAAGTTGAGAAGTGAAAAAGTACAAGTGGAACAAGTCCTCTCGCTACAGCTAGAACTCAATTCGCTGTAGCGAGGATGCACTTTCGCTGTAGTGAGGAAGGTACTTCGCCATAGCTAAGTCGCGAGGCATACAAATTCCAGGGAGAAACTCGCCATAGCGAAGCAGTAGCGAGAACAGCAAAAATCTAGGAACCTATGAGCTCTCGCTATAGCGAAAGGTACTCCTCGCCATAGCGAGATCGGCCCCTGAAACACACAGCTTGGATTAGCAAGCTAAAATAGACACAAGGAAGCTAGGGTTTGGGTCATTCAGCAGAGAGAGAACATTCTAGCCGACTAGGAGAAGAAGAAAAAGCATGAAAGGTGTTGGGGAAGCTTAAACTTGATCAGGAATCCATTAATTTTGTCATTTATCCTTCCGATTAGGTGTTTCTACTCCATCTTCCCTTCTAGTTGATGATAGTTAATATGTTTGCTGATATAGTTTATGGATTTCAAGCCATGAGTGGCTAGATCTTGTAACCTTTAGGGATTTTATGAACCTTTAATCTTTGGAGATTGTTTCCCTTTTTGATTATGTGGATT
This sequence comes from Erythrophleum ivorense, assembly GCA_026724425.1. Lineage (NCBI taxonomy): Eukaryota > Viridiplantae > Streptophyta > Magnoliopsida > Fabales > Fabaceae > Erythrophleum > Erythrophleum ivorense. Next base: position 12,355,034 of record JAIUCV010000012.1, on the reverse strand, counting down.
ATTGAAAATTTTAGTGTTTAATCTGAATTATAGTTTATTATATTGTTTGGCCTCCTTTAGTTTGATTATGGATTGGGTAATTAACCTTTGAAAGAAGGGAATTGCTTATAGACCATTGGTTAAACAACTTAGGATTAGATATAATCTAATTTGCACTTGAGATAGAGATATACTCAAGGGCCCTAGGTAGTCGAGATAAGGTCTGCGCTTAATTAAGTATTAACTACTCCTTTGAGATATCAAGAGTGAGTGGATATAGGGGTTCAAATGGATCAAAAGACATTTACACCTAATTAGACCTTGACCCTAAAACTTGCATTAAGCCAATTAATTAAAAGGGGAATGATTGACATTGAAGATAAATGGGATTAAAATTCCTAAGGTGTTTTTAATTGTATACTTTCAAATACAACCATCTTTTATTACTGTTAACTGCATTTGAATTAATTTTCATAAAAACTCAATTACAACTTGATTGTTTAAAAAAAATGAACATGAGAACTCTAATGCCTAATCACCAATCATACTAATTCTCTGAGGGAACGACCTTAATTCATCACATACTACTTCTATGACTCGTACACTTACGGTGTCATTATCTAGTGAGTATCACTTTGTCCTTTTATTTTTGAAGGCTTTTATCTTTCTATTATTATCTTTATGTTATTCCTTGTAATCTTAGTAAGATGAGTTATTTCCCTTATAGGCTATTTATGTAAACTAATGAAATAAAATAAAATAATGACAGGGAAAAAGAAAATTTTCAACATGTTTTTCACTTAACAACCAATTTAGGTTATAGGGAATATTGCAATAGGGCTAATAGATGAGAGAATTATTTGTGATTTTATAAAGATTTAGAGAAACATTATAATTGGAGGTAAATATTAGGGTATGTTGAGCATAATTTTTTCAATAAAAAGTCCAAAGTCTCCCATTCTTGCTAGTAATTAAAAACAATTAAAAGAAAGATGACTAATATAATACTAATGGAAGTAATTAATCAATGTTTCCAATGTCGGAGATGTTCAAAACTTACATGCTTAGCCAAACCAAAGTCAGCAAGTTTGACATTGTCGTTAGAATCAACAAGTAAGTTATCTGCTTTGATATCCCTATATAAGAAAAAAGAAAAGGAAAAAAAAACAAGTCATCGAATATTTAAAATGCCACACTGAGTTAGCATTTTCTCCTAATTAAAGGTATGCTAAGCAGTTAACAGGAGAGAAAGAAAATAACAAGAGAGAGAGAGAAAGAGAAAGGGAATGAATGATTAAATATAATTTCTTTTCTTATTTAGATATTTATGTTATTCTTTGTGGATCTTGTATGAAAAATTAGAATAATAACTATTCATATTTAAATGAGAAACATACCTACGACTGCCATAAAAGCAATTTACAATGTTGGGTCTTCCTCTCTATCACCCTAGGCTAAGATGAGTGGCTTTTAATGGGACTAAGCACTTTATTAGGGCTAAAGAGGAGACTTAGCTCTATTTAATATTCTTTTATTGGGCCATCCTATTATGGACTATAGTAAAACAATTAACCCATACTTTTAATCCGCTTATTAAACCTTTAATTAATATGTGTTAAGGCCCATTAACTTTATGTTCAGTTAAATAACAATTAGGTCTGTAATAAACTTTAATGGACCATAGCTAACCCAATTTTTAAACAACATTGAAACAATTAATGTGAGCTCACATATAAAATTTTAAAATAAAACTTTTCTAACATTTTTTCCACTTGATCCACATTAGTTTGATCTTAAAAAAATTCATTTTATTTTGTAAAATAGCTCTTAGGTTGACAAAATAATAAAATTGTTTGTGCGCACTCTGTTTTAAAGACAATGGTCCTAAAATAGCACAACATACATAATCTGATCCAACATAACCATCAACAGGGATAGTGGTGATCATCATGCCCTTTAATGGCATAAGACCAGTCCACACTCACATATATTGATGTTACATTGACACATATTATAATTCTGGAAGCGTGGTAAGAAATAGCTCTTAAATGATCAATAATGCATTATTTCTTATCGGTCCTTCATATGATTTCTCAATAATTGTATACTAAACGATAATGAGAAATCATGATTTCTCAATGTCTATATGCTAAATTGCAGCGAGAAATCGTATGACTCAAAACAAGTCTATATGTCTCAAATACTTTATCTCGAGAGTATAGTATAGTATCATAAGAGACATATTATAACAAATACAACAGTTATCCTTAAGACCGGTACCATATCTTAAGATACATGTTGTATTCAATCCTTGCATAAGCAAAACATTAAAATGATGACTATCAAAAGTATGACATATCAAATATGCAAAAATTCATGAAATGTATTGACATAAGCAAAAGACTTCTGTAAAGTCATCACATGAAATAAAACAAATAAGCAAAATACATAAACTCTTACTAATTTAAAAAATAAAAAAACCACTAGATACCTATGTTCTCAACATGTTTATTAAATTGTATAGTCCTTAATCCTTTAGTTAGAGGATTAACTAACATTGACTTAGTATTTATGAATTTTATGGCAACATCTTTTTTCTTGATTAGGTCCCTAACTTTAAGGTACTTTATTTCCATATGTTTAGATCCACTATTAATCTTGTTGTTTTTTGAATAGAACACTGTTGTACTGTTATCACAATACATAACTAGTGGTTTAGCAATTAAGTTAAATACACGAAGCTCCGATATGAAATTCTTGAGCCAAATGGCTTGTAAATTTGCACTATAGCATGCAACAAGCTCATCATACATAATTGAGGATGTAGTTAAAGTCTGTTGTGTGCTTTTCCAAGAGATGGCCCCACCAACAAATATGAAAATATAACCAGAAGTGGATTTTAGATCATTTGGACAAACAGCAAAATTAGAATCTCAGTACCTTATTACTTTAAGGTTGTCAACCATTTTATAAATAAGTATAAAATCTTTCATTTTCTATAGGTATCTCATGACTTTCTTGGCTATAACCCAATGTTGAGATCCAGGATTTAAAAGATATCGACTAAGAAAATTTATAACAAATATAATGTCAGGTTGAGTATATATTTGAGCATACATCAGACTACCAACTACACTAGCATAAGGGATATTCTTCATAGTTTCCTTTTCAAGCTAAGTCCTTGGGCATTAACTTTTGCTAAGCTTTTTGCCTTTAATAATGGGTATATCCCGAGGCCTGCAATCTTGCACATTAAATTGTTTCAACACATGATTTATATAAACTCTCTGAGATAGACCTAAAATATGGCATGATTTGTTACGATGTATCTCAATACCTAGGACATATGAGGCCTCCCCAAAGCCTTTTATGTCAAAAGCACCAGATAAGAAAACTTTAGTTTCATGAAAAAAATTCAAATTACTACTCGCAAGAAGAATGTCATCAACATAAAGTATAAGGAAAATAAATCTACTTCCATTGATCTTCATATAAATACACTGATTAAATTTATTCTCAATGAACCTAAATGAGGTCACCATCTCATCAAATTTCAAATATCATTGGCGAAAGGCTTGTTTGAGACCAGATATTGACTTTGCTGATTTACACACCATATGCTTCTCCCTTGTTTTTTCAAAACTTTCTGGCCGTACCATGTAAACTTCTTCATTAAGATCTCCATTTAGAAAAGTTGTTTCATTATCCATCTAGTAAAGCTCTAGATTATAATGAGCCAACAATGTCATAATGATCCTAAATGAATCTTTTGTGAAGACTGATGAGAATGTCTCTATGAAATCAATGCCTTCTCTTTGTGCTAAACCTTTAGATATTAACTTAGCCTTAAACCTTTTAACTTGGCCTTTAGAATCTTTTTTTGTCTTAAATACCCATTTATAACTAATTAGTTTGCAATTAGTAGGCAATTCAACAAGCTCCTAAACTCTATTTTTCAACATAAAAGTCATCTCATCAGTCATTATGTTCTTCCACTTGTCTAATAAAGGACTATTGATGGCTTCAATCTAAGTCAAAGGATCCACAATTTGACTAAGGTCACAATTTGCTTTTCTTAGGTAGACATAATAATCACTTGAGATTGATAATTTTCTTTCTCTCTAGGACTTCCTTAGGGGAATTTCTGGAATTGATTGAATTGTTTTAGGAACTGTATCACCTATCTAAGGAACCTCACCTATAATGGGTACTTCTACCTAGACAGGTAAATCTATAGCTTCTTCTTTTACATTAGCTAGTATCACTATTTCATTTGTAAGTGGCAAATGAATTGAAATTGTATCATGCTATTTATTTATTTCAAAAGCCTGAGAACAACTCTCTTTTGCAACATTAAACTCTAAGAATTTTGTAGTCAATGATTTAACAATTCTAGTACCCTTTATGGAATAGTAGAATTTATATCCTTTTGAATGATCTGGATGCCTAATGAAGAAGCAATGAGAAGTTCTAAAATCTATTCTTTTTAGAGAAGAATTATAAATTTTCACTTCAGCAAGACATCCACAAATATGAAAATGATTGACACTAGGCTTTCTACCAATCCATAACTGAAAAGGTGGTTTAGGAATGGATTTACTAAGAACTTGATTCAAAATATAATTAGTAGTTTTTATAACTTATCCCTATAAAAAATGAAGTAAATTAGACTTACTCGTCATGTTTCTCACCATATCCATAAGTGTGTGGTTTCATCTTTTTGCCACACTATTTTATTTAGGACTATTAGGCATAATATATTATGCAACAATTCCAGAATCTTGTACATATTTAGTAAAATGCCCTTTTTGTTATCCCTTTTCATCATATTTTCTATAATATTTACCACCAATGATTGGACCTAACTATTTTGATGACACTCCTCAATTATTTCTCAACCTTAATTTAATAAATTTTAAACATATCACGAGCTTTAGACTTTTCTTTAATAAGAAAAACATTACCATAATGGAAAAATTATCAATAAAAGTTATAAAATAATTTTTGCCACATATAATTGAAGGATAGGGTGTACTGATATCTATAGTATTATTTCTAGAAGGCTCTTCCTATGAGTTGCACCCTTCTTCTTAGTTTTCATTAATTTTCCCTTGATACAATCAACACGTGTTTATCTTTTCTAAGTTAAGCGAAGGAAGTATGTAATCTCTAATTAATCTTATAATTCTTTCCTTTGAAATGTGACCCAATCTTTTATACCACAATAATAGAGATTTTTCCTTAATTAAGGGTCATTTAACCGTGGACTTCTCAATATTGAAAAATGAATTATCATTTTTGGAATTCAAGCATAGTCTATATAGTCCATCAGATAAGACACAATTGCCAATCACATTAGAATCTTAAGAAATTTCAACTCCTTTATTTTCAAAATTGAAAAAAATGTCCAGTTCTATCTAGCAAGGAAAGAGAAACTAAATTTCTCCTACATGATAGAATATAAAAGAATGTTTTCCAAAGAAAGTCGTTAACAAGATTCTAATGACAAAAGAAAAAAGTTCCTATATATTCAATTTCAACATTAGCACCAATCCCAACTTTTAGCTTAGACTTATTCTCGCTTAACTTCTTATTGTTTTTGAACCCCTGTAAGGTAAGTGACATGAATAGAAGTACCATTGTTAAGCCACCAAGAATCTAAAGGGACATCAATAATGTTTGATTCAAAACAAATATAAGCTAACAACTCACCTTGATTTTTGCCCTTCTTTACTAACTAGTCTTTATATTTAAGGCAATCAACCTTCTTATGACTCTTCTTTTTATAGAAATAGCAACTCATATCCTTCATTGTATCTCCATCACCAACAACTTGATGCTTACCATACCTTTTGAAGTCCTAATCCTTTTTAGAAGTATGTGCCTTCTTATTCTTAAATTTCCCTATTCCCTTATAGGAATTCGGCCTATTATAGGAAACCAAGAATGTCATCTCATTCTTTTTCCTCTTTAGCTTTCCTTCCTTAGCTACACATGTAGAAATCAAATCTTTGATGTCCCAAGTCTAATCTTGCGTGTTATAAGCAGTTTTAATTTGATTGAATTCTTATGGAAGTGAGTTAAGTGTATGATGAATGACAAAGCTATCCAGAATTGGAATATTATAAGCCTTGAGCTTAGTTTGAGCATGCACCATCCTCATGACATATTCCCTAACTCTTTTAGCGATATCATATCTCATACTTGTTAACTCACTCATGAGTTGTCCAGCCTTAGCCTTGTTAGACACATGGTGCATTTTTCTCACAGCATTAAAGAACTTCTTAGCATTTGTGGTCTTTGGTAAACCACTCATGAGATGTTTAGCAATTAAGTTCTTCATAGCTATAAGTCTGAGGTGATTGGATCTCTCCCACTTAGCATAGTCCTCATTTTGTTGAGCAGTACTATTCTTAGTGGATTTCAATGGTTCACTCTCATGTAGTGCCATATCTATGTCCACTATTTCCAAATTCAACGTCTTGTTTCCACCTCTTATAGTTGGAACCAGTCAAGATTTCAATAGTGGCATTGTTGTTGTTCACAGTAAAAGAGACTGTTTATAAAAATGTAACATGGTTAGTAAAGTAGACAATTTTAAAATAGATTAAGTTGAACAAGTTATCTTTAAGGAGCACCAAACACATCATCATGAACACCTATTTAGGCAGAGAACATAACATGCATTGTGCCTCTCTAGCATGAAGCTAATATGAAAGGAAAAATATAATATTGCAAGTCTTAACTTCTTTAGATAGATAAGTCTCTCAAACTATATATCTCAATCTAATAAGGAAATATATAGTCTTGAAAGATCTATTCCCTTTGAGTAGATAAATTCTTTTAACTATACATTTCCACAATTATATTTCACGTCATACCGAAGTTAGTATATATAACAACCCTCTTTAGGCAAATAATTATATAAAGTAACTCAATTTCTATCAACAAGGGAACTAAACGATTTTGTGTATTTTGATAGATAAATATCTTTAGTGGCATATACTCGCAATAATATATAAAATAATATTCTAATACTAGAATAAAGAAATTGCCTTACCACCTATCAACAAAAGGAATTGCGCAGTTTTAATGATTTTGATGAATGAATCACTTTAGTAATTATCATTCCCAATAGTTTATTAAAACAAAATTTTTAGACTAAAAGAAAATTTATATTTTTAAAAATTAAGATACTTTCACTACATATATCCTAAAAGATCAATTATAAACCATGTTTGTAGTAAAAATGTGAACAATAACCAATTTTTCTTAAATGAGGCTTAAATTTTGATACATTAGGTCTTAAGTTGAGAGTATATTTATTATTTGTATTTTTGGGGAGAGTACACTTAAATTTTATGCTCTATATTTGTCAAAATACATTCCCAAATTTTTCTATAATTTTTTAAAGCCCTTTATTAGCTTAGAATAATAAAAAAAACCTATTTTTAATTGAAAAAATGCAAACAACTAATAAATATTTTTTTCAAGCCTCAAAAAATAAAATAAAAAATTATAAAATTTCATTAATTAAAAAATGGCAAGAGAAGCACACCAATCATGGTGCCACCCCTTTTTAAGCTTGTGCATGGGCCTTGTGCCTCAACAGGATGTTGAAGACAACTTTTAGCCAAGTCACTTGTAAGTCTGAAATAGGTTTTCAAACCCATTTCAAATATAAATCTTCCTTTTTGTATTCCTTAGTTATTTTGAGTTAGTTTTTTCTTAGTTTTCAAGGGAATTATGATTTCGAAGCTATCTAAGGCATTGATTGTCCAATAAATCAAATGAAAAACAAGAATTTACCAATTGTTCTTAGTTTTGATGATATGGTCCCTAACAACCCAATTAATAAGTTGAAGCATTTTATCACCGAAAACATGAGGGTTTTGATGTAAACCTAGGTCTCTAAAATGCCTGGACCATTAATTGGGCAATAAAATAAGAGAAACAAAGGATTTATGAGGATTTTACATGGGTTTTGAAACTTAAACCTTAATAATTTCATCTTCAATTTTAAGCATATTCAACTAGTTCTTATGCAATCAAATGTCATATTGTGATTCATAAACATGTAAAGAAGCATTCCCATACAACAATTTGAATTAAAACATCATATTTGAGCAAATCAAGATTAAACATATCATATGAAAATCGAAAATCTTAGCAACTTGATTTTTCTACATACATTCAACTGACATACAAATTATATGTTAAATGAAAGCTTATGATGAGAGGAATGAAAGCCCTAAACCAATTTGGCCAACCAACAAATAATTGTGTACGTATCAAAGGCCAAAAATAATGTTAATGAACACTAATTTTAACTTTTTTTGAGCCAAAATTATAAACTTTAGTTCTAAATTTCATACTGGACTTGTGCTTTGATACCACTATTAATCTTTCTGGATCTTGTATGAAAAATTAGAACATTGACTATTTAGATTTGAATAAGGAACATACATGTGGCCATTATAATAACAATTTACAATATTGGGTCTTCCTCTTTATCACCCTAGACTAAGATGAGTGGCTTTTAATAGAACTAGATACTCTAATAGAGTTAGAAAGGGGATCTAACTCTATTTAATATTATTTGATTGGGTTCTCCTATCATGGATTTCAGTAAAACAAATTAGCTCACATTTTTAATTTGCTCATTAGACCTTTAATTAATATGTTTTAAGGCCTATTAATTCGATGATCACTTAAATAACAATTGGGCCTATAATAAACATTAGTAGATTATAATCAACTCATTTTTTAAAAAACATTAAAACAATTAATGTAAGCAAATATATAAAATTTTAAAATAAATTTTTTCTAACAGTTGAAGTTAATAAGATAAATAAAAAAAGAGATTTAATAAAAATGCAATTAATTATTAATAGATTTTTATAATTCATACTTAATAATTCCAATAATTTAATTTATTGATATACGATTTGAAGAAATAATTAATTTTTTTTCGTTAACTTTGAACCTGCCTAAATAATGAAAAACATAATGATTTGTTTCTTCCAAATGCTCGGCCAGCCTTTTGCCTAAAATGGCCTTACTTTTGTCTGTCCGGACCACATACTATATTTTTTTCTTTTTTTTTTTAATATTTTCTGGTGGCAACTCCTTCTCCCCCCCCCCCCCCCCCCCCTAAAAACAAAAACAAAGAACACAGGAAAGAAAAAAACAATGAGTCTAGTTGCAGATTATTAGATGTTTCAGTTTTAACGGATCAATTAATCTAACCCTGTAATCTAAAAATTAACTTCTACTCCCTTTATAAAGGGTTATATGGGTACATGACCATTGCTTGGAACATATAATTGATAAGAATAATTAAGTGCAAATCGCAACTAGACATTATCTCCATCATCATTGTAACTAAAGTTCAATATCTAAGCAGTTGGAGGGGGATCAACATACCAAACAAGGACATATACTTGCAGTTAAAGGTCCTACATATTAACTTATCCACAGCTTCAGGTTCCTAATTTTTGCTTCTTAATGACCGTACCAAAAACTTCAGTCTAACTCCTCTCGTTTTCATTTTGACAACCCCACTTTCAATGATTTTGAAACATTAGTTAAAAATTAATTATTCTCCTTCCCTTCTTATGATAAATTCTCAATAAAAAAATTTCAATGAAGCTTTTTTTTTTCCTTTTATTATCACCATCCAACATACCAAATAATCATTTTCTTCTTTCTGCAAGATTATATCTATATATATATATATATATTCCGGAACTCATGCACGGCTGCCTATCAAGTATGTGAATATACCTGTGAACTACTCTTTGGCTATGCAAGTAAACCAACCCAGAGAGAATTTGTGCAGTGAAATGTCGAACTAAAGGTTCTTGTAAAGCCCCTTGTGTCGAAATGTATTTTTTCAGTGAACCGGGTTGAATGTATTCCATATATAGAGAAATTTGGCTTCCAACCTACAAACACAAACCAATTATATTCAAGACTTTACGGCTACTACAGAAACAAGTGACCCACAATTGATGGTTTCCTCACCATAAATCAGGAGATTACTTACTATTTCACTGCCATAATACCGTACAATGTTTGGATGCTTCAGTAGGCTGAGAATTTTCATTTCCTAAAAAGAAGATAAGTTAGAAAGAAGATGGACAAGTTTGAACTGTATAAATTACAAACACAATTTTTTTCAAATATGTTGCCCATTAGACACAAACATTGTCATTATATATATGCGCATAAACATGTCAAAACAACATATATATATATATATATATATGCTTTTATTTTCTTGGCCTGCACACGCGCCAAATGTGACTTGTAAGAACATAACTCGGAATATAGCATAACGACTTTACAGTTTAGGTGCAAAAATGGACCGACCTTGTTTAGAGACTTTGCAGTTTGAGAATCGCCAATGTCAAACATTTGCTTTACTGCACATGATTCTCCGGTTTCACTGCCAGAAATGAAAAATACGTTTTGATGTCTAGGTAAGTATTTCAGTTTATTAGGCTATGTCACATATTTCATTAATTATTTATTAAGAAATTAAATTAAGACAATATGAACAAAATATCAATTTATTCAGAATTCTATATACCTGTTGCGGGCAACATAAACTACTCCGAATCTACCACCCCCAATACGTTTTTCTATTTCCCATTGGCTAAAATTGGTGGTAACAGGGATTGAATTAGCAACTTCCAAAAGGTGAGAAGATTGTAAAGGCGTCGGTATGTTGGGAGGCCTCATTCTGTATGGATTATAATTCTGATGATCTACCAACTCAGAGGTGAAAGTGTAACTGTGTCTTTCTGCTTTCTCATATAGTGTTTCTTTTTTTTCGTTTAGCTCACTCTTTAGCAACGTTAAAGCCAGATCCAACCTTTCTTCGTCACTCTGAAACTACATTGTTGCCCATAATATTTATTTCAAGAATAAAGCGTGTGTGTGTAAATATATAAACAATTCACCATAATCAATCGGCGAGTGACCTTACCCGAAATGAAAAATTTCTCGTCACATAATTAGTTGATTGTTGCATAAATTTAATAACAAATATACCAGAATCATATCTACATATCAAAGACATAAAGTAATTAAGGTCATCATAAATATTTTTCTTGAGTAAAGCCTGTAATTTTAAATAAAAACCATAAACTCACACATTGCATTGCAATGGAATACTATCTGCCATACTCCAGGAGAATTTTCCGAATGTGCAACTGGTACCCCATGTGTCATCCATAAAGAGTTCATCCAATGCATACAGCTATACATAAAAGATTAATTCTAAAGAACTAAAAGAACAAATTGATTCATTATATGAATATACAACTATCCAACACTCACCAATTTTTGTGTTATATTATCACGTTCCTTTTTATTTATAAAGTAATCAGCTTGGGAATCCCATACTTCAACCTCTTGGCTTTTCAAATGAACAATACTTAAATAAAAATGTCCATATGACTTTTTTTGAGCATGAATAGGAATAAACATCTGTAATAATCACATAACCATTTGAACATCAGTAATCTTAACGATAAAAAACCTTCATCTATAAATAGACAAATAATAATAATAATAATAATAATACCTTCTCACAAAATTTCAAGTCGAACATGTAGTTTTCTCTCATATTTTGCCATTTAACAAAGTTAGCGAAGGAAAATGCATCACCACCTAGCGTTGCATTCTAATTACATCATGAAAGAACTATTAAATATGCTTGTCAATTAAACTTATTTATATTAAAATACTTGACATATATCACAAAATTGAAAAAGGAATGAGAAATTACCAAAATTGCCACAGGAAGATACCAATTCAAAGGTAAAGTGTTCTTCTTTCGCTCAATATCAGTTAAGATCTCAGCAAAATTATCTATTACCTAAGAATATAGGAAATTTGAAATTTAACATAATTAAAATCTTGCTCAATTATAAGAACACAAAATATATGTATGTTATAAATGAATACTTACACATGAATCCAACGGAGTCTGCGGTTTGAGTGTGGTAAATTTAGATTGATTCAGAAAGGATCGTGAGGAAGAAAAAACCGTACATTCCTCACTAAAAGAAATTATAAGAGTGATTTAAGCTTTGGAAAAACAGATATGCATATAAACATTTAAAACAATAATAGAGTTGGAAGTATTAATCTAACCATGACAAATCAAACACATATTGTATTAACTGCAAGTCACATGCATCCACCGTCTTGGAAACAAAAAAAGGGCCAATTTGCATCTTCTCCTTATGCTTAATTTCTATATTGATTTGTACTCGTCGATATAACAATTAAGCATTAAGTATTCAGTGTAACACTATCAGTACATTGTGCAATCACAGCACAAATGCAAACATCTCAACTACCGATCAATAGTGACATGGGCAATCAAACTCTCATATAGTTCTTACTTTCTCACTCCAAAATATAATAGAAGTTGAGAAATTTCTTATATACAACCATCTGCTTTTCCAGCATATAAAATCATTTACTTCTCTTCATGCATTCAATTTGATAAAACAAAGTAAGTAAGGAATCAAGATAGGACGCAAATTCACAGATCGAAACTTGAATCTGACTGATCTCAAAGGAGAGATTGAATAATATTGGTAAAGCGAAAGCAGAAGAATTAGTAAAGCGAAGATGAAACCTATTTCACAAAATCAAATTGAAACCCAAAACAAAGAAGTAATTAAAGAGAGAAAACTACTTCAGGTTTTGGATTAAAGGATGGTAGATGACTTCCGCGAGTAGCCTTCTTTTTATTTATTTATTTTTGTCTGCGCTTTGTTACCTGCTCCCTTCTTATATTAATGTATCTTAGGATAATGGCTTGACCATAAGGATCTAATCAATGACTTAAAATTATTGGACACAATATGATGAAACTTCTCTTCGAGATGACATTACTGGATACCAATTCATCAACTAATTAAAAACGCAGACAAGGTTTAAATTTTTTGTAGATAATAATATATAAGAAGAAATCAGTAAAATTATAGGATAAAAGTCTACGTCTTTGGCGTGGAAATGCATATTCCATTTTGTTGAAGCTTTCTTTCTTAATAAAAATCTGAGAAGTAAAATAAAAGCAATATACCATATTATTTGTTTTACGATGGCAATTCCAATTACGTTTAGTCCAAAAGTCAAGGTCATCCAAAAGTAAATTTATGTAAATAAACTTCGATCAAATCTCATTCTATCTTCCCACTTTGAAATATCAAGACTAATACAAGAAAAAAAAAACCCAAGAAGTAAAATAAAAGCAACTTGCCATATTATTTGTTTTACGATGGCAATTCCAATTACGTTTAGTCCAAAAGTCAAGGTCATCCAAAAGTAAATTTATTTAAATAAACTTCGATAAAATCTCATTCTATCTTCCCACTTTGAAATATCACGACTAATACAATAAAAAAAATCCAAGAAGTAAAAGAAAAGCAACTTACCATATTATTTGTTTTACGATGGCAATTCCAATTACGTTTAGTCCAAAAGTCAAGGTCATCCAAAAGTAAATTTATGTAAATAAACTTCGATCAAATCTAATTCTATCTTCACACTATGAAATATCAAGACCAATGCAAGAAAAAAAATCCAAGAAGCAAAAGAAAAGCAACTTACCATATTATTTGTTTTACGACGGCAATTCCAATTACGTTAGTCCAAAAGCCAAGGTCATCCAAAAGTAAATTTATGTAAATAAACTTCGATCAAATCTCATTCTATCTTCCCACTTTGAAATATCATGACTAATGCAAGAAAAAAATCCAAGAAGTAAAAGAAAAGCTACTTACCATATTATTTGTTTTATGATGACAATTCCAATTACGTTTAGTCCAAAAGTCAAGGTCATCCAAAAGTAAATTTATGTAAATATACTTCGATCAAATCTCATTCTATCTTCCCACTTTGAAATATCAAGACTAATACAAGAGAAAAAAAAAAAAGAGTTTCTGGAAGGAAGATTGTGTACCAAGCATATCACTTATGATATTCATATAACCACTCTTCGTGGCAGTGGTGAAGCGAAGACCCTGGGGTTTTTTGTGTGTTTTGTGTTGGGGGGGGGGGGGGGTGGAGGTCTCCTTTCGGAGTATGATCTTTATATTTTATCACAGTGATAAGTTGAAATTTTAATTCATTTTTTTGGGGTATCATGACAAATTTTTTAAATTAATTTTGATTTAGTATTGTTAGAAATTAGATTCATACGCTCTAAATGAAAAATGTTGTTCTGATAACAATTTTTTCTTTAGGAATGTTTCTATTTCCTATTCAAAATCTGGAAAATTTGCAAACTTACTTATAATATATATTTTTTAATATAACAAAAATTAAAAATAATCAGAAGCATCACAAATTCACAAGTAGACATGAAACAAATACAACACAAAAAATGAATTAAAATTTTTAACATTAATATTAAATGATGCAACATTAAAAAAATGAACTAAATAGAAAAGAAAATTTTATAATAAGTTAATACACATGTGTAGTATCTCACTTTTAATTTGTTGTTTTTGTATACTTTGACCAAAAGTGAATGACTTTTACCACCTTAATTTTGAGAGATATTCTTTAAATTAATAAAACTTAGACATTATAAAAAAGATTAAATAACATATCTCGCTTTATGTTTAACATGTGCAATTACATAGAAGAAAAAATATGAAAAAAGAAAAGGGGGGGGGGGAAGCTCTTACCTTTCTCTCTCATTCTTTCTCTGAGTCACGTTAGGAACACAATAACCAAAAGATAAAGATAAACTTGCAACAGTACAGGCGCAGCATGGACAACACTAGTCGGCAACAAAGCAATGAAGAAAAGAAGAAAAGGGCGATGGTTAATAGTCCACTGCGGAAGAAAAGTGTAGGTAGCCCAAGATGCAAGCTATTGAAAATTTGAAAATAAATTTATGAAGATGAAATGAATTTAGAAGCGTGAAAACAAATATAGGGGAAAGAGAATAGTCAAGTAGTAACATGTAACATGTTTTACACGTTTGTTATTAACTTTTTGAAAAAGGATGGGAAAGAAAGAAATAATTACTTGTGAGAGTAAATAAAGATATTTCGAGAAAAAAGAGAATAATAATAAACGTTTATTTTGTGAAAATTATATATATATATATAATATAAGTGTATATTTATTGAGTTCATATTATAATGTCAAATAATTTTTTAGAAAAATTATATAATCCAATCATGTATGTGTCTAGCTCCAATGGATTCAAAATTCTAAAAAATGAGAGTATAATATTAAAACTTAATACTGTATACATAAATTTTTATTTTTTTTTTAAATTGAGGAGGTCAAATGCCCGTAGCTCCATTGGTGCTTCGCACTATACTTGCCCACTATAATGATGCTATGAAATTCCAACAGAAGGGCCCAATAGATTGTGACTGAAATTATTTGAATGTTTTTTATTTTTTTTTTCAACAAAATATGAGTCAAAGAAAAGTCAATGAAAAACAAGGGAAAAAGTTTTTAAACACAACTAAGGAAAACAGTAACAAGAACAATCAATTTTAGTGTGGTTAGTCGGCAGCTTAGGCTAATTAAATAACACTTTATTTGGTTTTTCTAATTTTTTAATAAAATTTCATGCATAGCCTTTTTTTTTTTAACTTTTTGTGCATAATTTTTTAAAATACCTTTTTACTTTTATTTTGTTTTACTTTTTTTTTTTACTTATTTACTGATATAATTTCTTTTTTACTTTTTAAATGTTAAAAAATATGGTTGTTCAAAAATAGACATTGAATGAATGGATGGATATTTATATAAATTACATTGCTTTCTTATTGTCTTTGTCTCTTTGCTTCCTCTCTTCTCTTATAGTTGCTCTTCTTCTTTCCTTTATTTTCTTCCTCTTTCTCTCTCTACGTTAGCATGCTTTTTTTTTTTCGTCCTTTCTTTTTAACTTCAGTGGCTGATATCAAGTTATTGAGCTACATTCTACATCTGAACAATTTGTTTGATTATAGGTTGGGTATTTGAAAATTTATTTGATTAGAAATTCAGATTTTGATTTTAAGGAATGTATAAATATCTCATGATAATATTTTTATGAAATATTATTTGATATTTAGCATTATTATTTATTGATTATTTAGTAATTATGAAAATTGATTGATAGTATTGATTATTTATTTGATTAATAATATTGATTATTTATTAATTTGTGATAATACAATAGAGAAATACTTATTACTATAGTATTGATTATTTATTGATTTGTTACTAGATAATATTACTTATTTATCAATAAACAAAATTTTTGTTGATAACAGTTTGAAGATAATTTTTCTTATTAAAATTTGTAAGATAATATTTAAATTATTTATTATAATAGAAAATTAAAATTCTTAACAATGAAACTGGATATATAATAAATTGAATCTTAGGTGAAAAGGATATATTGATGAATTTTCACAAGAGTTAAAAAAGTTTATTGCTTTTACTTATGAAAATAAACCCAGTTCAAGAAATTAAAAAAATTGGATGTCTATATTTTAAATCCAAAAATAGAGTATAGTTTAGAATTGATGACGTAAAAACTTATCTTTACAAAGAAGAGTTTCAACTTGGATATTGGTATTAGATATTCTAGGGTGAAATTAAACTATTATCAACTAATAGATATATATATATTAGAACAATGTCTAGCTAAGCATTAGTAAATAATGACCATAATAATACCTATAAAAGACTGATTTTTAATGCAGCTAGTCTTGATTTAAATGTTGATAGCTATAATAAAATATTTAATGCAGCCTAGGAAATTTTTAATTTATTAAATACTTGTCAGCAACTACTACGGCCAATATGCATTAATGATTTTGAGCTGTCTATTGTTGTACAAATGTTAAGTATCAAATCTAATAGCAATATGTCATAGTATAATTTCAATCGATTTGCAAGGCTTAAAAAAAATAATTGCCCTCGCGATAATGTTGTACCTAATAATTAGTATCAAAACTTGGTTTGTTTGCTAAAAAAATTGATATGTTGCATTAATAGGTGTATGTTGTATGAAGAAGACAAAATAAGCAAAACAATGTGTAAATTCAGTGGAGTATTCCAATATAAAACTAGTTGACTTGGTAAAAAACTAACTTTTAGGGGAATTCCGGTAAAAAGAATGCATTATTTACAAATTACTCCTAAATTATAAAGGCTTTGTACTTCAATGAGTTTTGCTGAGTAAATGCGATGGTATTAGAATAATAGAATACATGAATGTGTACTCTATTATTTACCAAATAAAGAAGCATGGAAATATTTTGATAAGGTATATTCAAAATTTGCCATAGAATCATGAAATGTTAGACTGGGCTTATGTACAGATGGGTTTACTCTTTATAGTTAATCTGTCTCACCATATTCATATCTGCATATGATAATAACTTCTTACAATCTCTCTCCTAAATTGTTGTCTCTAACTACTTGTCATCTAGTCATGCAAGTTGTTAAATAGATTAAAATGGACAATTAAAAATAAAGTTTGTATAAAAAGTTCTACTTGCGAGGCATATTTGTCACATATAATATCAAACTTTTTGTTTATACTACTTTAAGTCACATGTACCTTCTGTAAGAATAGGAGTTGGTTAAAATGATTGTGCAAGAAGTAGAGACAAGTGAGCCAACCTTATCAACTTTTACTAAGGTTGTATATTTGCTTGGAAAGTGCTCCACTTATTATTTAAATGATAGAGAAATGTGTGCCATTTATCTTCATCTTTTTTTGAATTACAATAAAACTAAGCTTTATATTAAGTAAGAGAGAGAGAAAAAATTTCTTTCCATATGTTAAGATTTTTTTTTTTTTTGGTATTAACATTTAACTGTTAAATCGCATTGCAAGACTTTCAAGTAAGACATGACAAGCTTAAATCCAAACATTAACTTTAAAGAAAATGACTCCATGATTGAGTAAAACTTTGTTTGTAGTTTAATTCCTATGTATGTAGTGACATCACTATTTATTTTTTGATCAATATATGTATACTTATCATTTATTTTTATAAGTATATATAAATGCTTAATTATAACCTAATTTTATTATTACATAGGTTCTTCGTCAACCAAGATTTAGTGAAAAATGTATCTTTAAAGGATTTAGCTTAAGGACCACTTAGAGAGGTGCAAACATGGCTAGGATATCTTGTGAATGGATATCAGCTCCACAGTGAATCTTGAAGCATTGGGAAAAAGATGATAAATAGTTGACTTTACATGAAAGGAATGGGAAAACATGGAGAAAATGACTACTTTGGCGGCCTTAAAAAGATGGTACAGTTAGAATATCCAAGTTAATTTGTAAATAAATTAGCACTATTTTATTATGATTGGTTTGATCTTATTATAAATCATGGGATGAACATATATGAAGAATATGGAATCATTGAAATTAAGCATACTAGAAGGCATGGAAATTTTCATCCATTCATATTTGTAGAGCAAACTATTTAAGTCTATTATGTGTATATCCTGTGAGAAGTAGAGATAAAATAGATTGGTGGATTGTCATTAAAATTAGAGCAAGGGGGTATCATGGATGATAGTAATACATAAGAGATTGCTCACCAAGATGACAAGGTTTATGTTAGTACAATAGATAATGATATATTATCTAATACCTTACAAGATAAGGGATAAATGGAAGAGATGGATCTTTAGATATTGTTGCACATTGAAGATTTGGATCTTGTGATAAGTTTGCAATATAAGGATAAAGATATAAATGTGCATAATGAAGATGAAGATGAAGATATAGATCTTTAGGTGTGAGATGATGAAGATGATAATGAAGAAGAAGATTAATTATTAACACAAAGGTAATTCAAATATTTTTTATTATTAATATTGATTATGTCAATTATTTATGTTAGTATAAATTATAAATTCTTGATTACTAATTGATAATAAATTTATTTAGTGTATTAATTAACAATTATTAATTTTTTTTAAAATCCTTAATTATTAATGGTTATTTATTTTAAAAAATTGTTATTCTTAATTATAACATTATATATTATTGTATTAAAATAATTATTATAAAAAACTATGATAATATTAATATGAATAAAAAAAATATTAATATAAGTTGAACAAATTTTAGCTTTCACGTGAAAGTTGAATATGAAAGCTGAAGATTCGATTTTCATGTGAAAGTCGAAATTATTATCTTTCACATGAATGTTGAGGTGTTCAGCATGGAACGCATCAACATAAAAGATTTTCTTTTAATTTGGATAATATTGTAATGTTTATATATATCTTTTATCTTTCTACATTCTTCTTCATCCCATTTCATTTGTATTTTTTTGATTTATTCGGTTATCTATTCCTCTCTCATTAAAGTTATTAGAGTTATCTATATCTCATTATTTTCTAAGCCAATCTTTATGCCTAATACACTTTTTTTTCCTGATGTCATATCATGCTTTAACCTATGCTAGAATATTTTTTTTATCTTAAAAATGTTTGGAAAAATACATGGTTCATATGTTTATTCTCAAATTCACCAAGGAACTTGTCACACCCCAATGAAGATGTGACCGTCACAAAATATGAAAAGACTCCATATCTGTAAACCTAACCACACAATTAGATTCCAAATACATGATTAAAAGGAAATAATAACTTTAATTTGAAGCATAATTCGATTAATTCTCTTTATTCATATTATATTCATGTTTCACCTTTTCGTCATAGTTCAAATTAAGATCATACATGGCATGTTATAGAAAATTTGACCATGTTTCCCTAAAATTTGGGATATCTAAATTATCTACAACCTATTAGCTAATCAAAGAATTATAAGAGAGCTCCACTCTCATAAATAACAACAAAACATAAAATAGTGTATAGATCACGTGAAACTAACTCTAAAGTACAAACATGGACATATATAAAGGACAATTGACCATCAATATCCAACAACTCGATTGCTAGCTTTTTACTAACAACACTGCTTAGCTAAGCTGGAGGAGTCTTTAGACATGATTTCATTATCTACAAAAATAAATAATATAATAAGTTACAGTACTCAATGAGTAGAGAATAAAGCATGACAACTAAAAAGATGAGTGGGTACGAAGTTTTTATAAATACAACTAGGTTTTGACATAATAATAAACATAAAAAACTTTAAGTATGGTAAGGCATAAAATAATTTTTATTGAATTTTAATTTGTAAATCTTTAAATAGAAAGAGGTATGAAATAATTGGTATATATATAAAAGTTAAAGGATTTGAGTTAATGGAAAATTGGATTATTACATTATTAATACAATGAGTTACAAGGGACATATAGGCATATAATATTTTTAATCAAGATGTAAAATTAATAAGAGGTAATTATAAAATAAAATAAAAATTAAATTCAAACATTTAAAAATTTAACTTTGAACAAAAAAAGATTGTTATCTAAAAACAATTTAATGAAAATATTCATTAAGAGGGTTCGCATAGACCTCTAAATTTTAATATATATATCAAATGGACACATAACCCACGAGGGTAAATAATTGCATATCCAAACATGAGCATCTAGCTCATGAGTCATCAAATAGCATTCAACTTTGTACCATTTCAATGCTCAATCATAGAATCCATGTGGCAATATCCAGGTGCAATAAGAGTTAATAAAACTGTTGTTAGCAATTAGTGTCACACCCGAAAATGTGACCGCGCGGCGCCAAATCAAAATCGAAAATTAAAACAAAGGTAGAAAAAGTAGAGTCGCCACCAAATTTTTATTTTTGAAAAGGTAAAATTTTGGAAAAAACCTTTTTAATTTGGAATGTCATAAAAAATGTGGTCTGCGAACTAGATTCGGATTCGGGAGTCGATTGTGAGTGGGAAAGGTGTTAGGTACCCCACAACACCCGTTATTAAGAACGGTTACCCTAAGTTAGTTGTGCAAGATCATTATGGCCTCTTTCCTATTTTAATTCCCATTAACAAATCACATGCAAAATAAGAAATAGAAATAACAGAAATGAAATTAAAAAGAAGAATGAAATTAAAGAAACGAAATTAGAAAACAAAAATAAAATAAAAGAAATTTAAGAAAATGAAAATCGAACAGAAAATTTTATTTACAAGGGCGGACTTGACCTAGGATGAAAGCCTAGGGCCTACGTACCCTCTAAAGGGGATCAAAGTCCACGTAGTTCGAGCAGAAGGAGTTTTTATTGTTTTTTTTTGTTTCTTATTATTTTGTTGTTGTTGTTTTTTTGTTTGTTTCCTTTTTTGATTTTTTTTATTTTCAGAGAGAAAAAGGGTAAAAATCATTTAAGGTCTTGCAAACAAAAACAAATTTGAGGTTGGTTGAGGTGTTTTTATTTGCAAAAGGTAGAGCTGATTTTACTCTTTCCTCTTCTCTTTTTGTTCTTCTTTTTTTTTCATTTTTTTGTTTTTGTTTTGTTTGGTTGTTTTTTTTTTGTTTTTTTAGGTTTTGTTATTTTTTCTGTTTAGATTTTATGATTTTTGTTTTTGTTTTGTTTTTGAATCTTTTTCATTTGTTACTTTTGCATGAAAAAGGAAAAAAATAAGTAAAAATTAGCTTCATTTTAGCAAGTAAAGCGAACTGGAAATATGATGACATGTTCTAATTTGCATAAGAGAAATTAATTTTACTACTTTTGCTCTTTTTTTATTGACGATTCCTTTTTTTTGTGTGGTATTATTATTATTTTTTTCATTTTTTGTTTGTTTTTGTCTCTCTTTCATTTTTGACTTTCATGTTTTTTTTTCATGCCATTGAAATTTATTTTTTTTTCTTTTGAATTTTGATTTTTTATCATATTTGACCTTTAACTATTTTTAGTTTTCTCTTTTTTTTTTTATCTTTATTGTCTTAACCCTTTTTTGCTTCTTATTGTTTTATTCTTTTTGGTTTAGCATGTGATTTGTTTGTTTTGATTTGTTTTTGTTTGCTTATTTATTTTTTTGTCATCGTATTCATCTTGGTTTATGTTGCTTATTAATTCTATTATTTTGGGAAAGAACTAAAAATTGTTGAGACTTTTGCAGACAAAAAAAACTTTGAAAGGTTTTTGTTTTGGGAGCACCAGATTCTCTAATTTTTTGATATGGGGCTTATAAATGAAAAACCTATTAACAAAACTTTTCACAACCCCACGAAATGGCTAAAGAGACTTATTGTCACATACAACCCTTTTGGTTACCTTCTACACCTTGGAAATGTCAGAATGCCCCATATTGGCCATTTTAAAAAAATAAAAAATAATAATACTAATAAAATAGAATAAAATAAAAGAGGATAAAAAATGGAAATAATAATAAAACTGTTACAAGCGTAAAAACACCAGTGCTAGTGGTTTTTTTTATGTTCAAATAACACATCCATATGGTTTCAAATATTATTTGTAAATTATCCCTCGAGGAGATTCAAAAAAAACCCATTCACGTCCACGATTTTTGCTTTCGGGACAAGATTCTTCCTAAATAAAAGATTTTTATTTGACTGTTGTCTTTATTTTTGTTTTATCATATTTCCCTTACTTTTCATCGTTTTTGATATAATATCAAACTTTCATATTTCAAATGACTTTTCCTTTCTTCATTTGTGTTTTCATCTCCTTTTTTCTTTTCAATCTTTTTTTTGCTTTTTGTTTGTTCTTCCCCCTTTTTTTTTTTACGATTAAAAAAAATTATTTAAAGGGATCCCTATTTTTTTTTTAAATGACCGTATGATTGAAGAGACTTATTGTCACATGCAATCCCGGATGACTCTATACGCTCAAGGAGATATCGGATCTCACATGGCAACCTCAAAGTAACAAGTGCAAGAATTGAAAGAGAAAGAAAGGAAGAAAAGAAAAAAAAAATAAGAGAGAAAAGAAAAAAAAAAAAGATAAAAATAAAATAATGACGACAAATCGAAACTGAATATATACAAGTTTGCAGCATTTTTTTTCACTATTCAAATTTACTTATATACAACATGAGGATTGGGTCTTTGTCTAGCCTTGGGCGTCATCTTATTGAAATCTAAGGCTCTACTATGAATGATGATCTCTGGCATTTTCCCTCGAACGTAGTTGTAATGGCCAACAGTAAGTTTAAAACAAGTTTAAGATCTAACAGAAGCTAAACTTTTGCGTACCCTCATATTAACAAGAATTAGAGCCAGAACCATTTCCGAGGTAAAGGTCACAGCAACCATAAGAAACCATGTCATCGAAGTGGACAGAGAATCATAGGAAATTTTATTAACGAAAGCATAGGCCAACTCCACTAAACAAGGCTATCTGGATCTCATTCAAAACCAAGACATTCCTAGTAATGCTACAATTTCCATTAATTCAGAACACACATCAAGAATCTATGCCCAGACATCGAAACTGGATTCAACCTTTTATGAGGCATTTCGTCGAACGCCTGCCAGGCATTCCCCATGCATCTGGAGCATGGCTTCCTAGATGTTATCCATGGCTACCCAATACAAAATACTACTCAATCATCTATTCCTATTCGATACAAACAGCAATCACAGAGGAATTTCATTGATAAAAGAGTAAACTAAGATCGTTGCTTACCTACA
Organism: Erythrophleum ivorense; assembly: GCA_026724425.1. Classification (NCBI taxonomy): domain Eukaryota; kingdom Viridiplantae; phylum Streptophyta; class Magnoliopsida; order Fabales; family Fabaceae; genus Erythrophleum; species Erythrophleum ivorense. The sequence goes on along the minus strand of JAIUCV010000012.1, from coordinate 12,331,455 downwards.
GGGATTTCAGCGTCTTCCTTCGTGCTTCCTTTCGGCTTCAACCTCTGCCTTCGCCCTTGTTTCTTGCCGAGCTCTCTCCCAATTTTTTCGTATTCTGGTTTCTCGCCCTCTCTATCGAACCTCGATTTTTGATTCCTTCCCTTTTCTCTCTGAACTGAATCCGAAAAACCTCTCCCCTTGCGCTTGATTTTTTTCTCAATCTCCGTCCTCCCCCTTTCGAAAAAAAAAATCCTCCCTAGTTTTTCCCAGAACCCCTCCTCTTATCCCCCAAATTTCCACCTCCTTTTCCTTTTTTAATCCTCTTTGCCTCGATTTTTCCTTGATTTTCGCCCTCGTCTCCTCCCTCTCGTCCCTGCTCCTCGTTTTTTATGGTGAGAGGGACCTGAATGGGGGTCAACTCCTCGAGCCAGTCACTGCCCTCTGCCGGCCTGCCACTTTCCATTTTGTTGTATGGTCTGTGCCTTCGAGCTACTTCTCATCGAGGGCAGGTTCCGAATGGGTGATACTTGCGTTTTGCTCCTTGCAGTGACTGAATCAGAGAAGGCTGTGGGCTTTTGTTTTTAGGGGAATGGGGCTTACCGGAGAAAGGGATTGGGCTTTAGTTTGGGGCACTCCCTTTTGCTCTTTTTTTTTTTTGATTTGTTTCTTTGCTTCTGCTTCTTTTTTTTTTTTATAATTTTGAGCTTTTTTCTTTTTAATAATAATAAATTTTTTTGCTAATACTTTTTTGTAATGGCTTTTCTCTATTTATTATTTTTTTTTATTTTCCAAGTTTTTTTTTGTTAATTAAATTTTATTAGTCTATGCAAGGTTTTTATTTTCCATTTTTGTTTGCTAATTACATTTTATTATTATTATTTTTTTGAGTTGTCTGGACAAAATACGGTGTTCATAATTAGAATTCTATACAGTCCCACACCTCATATATATATATATATATATGTATGTATATAATATCATATACTAAGTGGAATTCATATATCAAAGTCTCTTAAATAAACCAATCTATAATAAAATCTCAAAACTAATAGTACAAGATTTTGTACTCAAAAAAAAAATGGACAAACTCAAAAACATATTGATATAATTTATCACCTTTCAAATTTTCAAATGTGGCAATCTAATCAATACCAATTCATATCCAATTGGAATCACAAGCCACCATAACATATCATAATCTAGAAGACTAATACACACAAGAAATTCACTACTTAAGATGCCTATCCCATGGACACATGGAATAAAACAAAAGTAGAGAAAGTAAAATAGAATAAAAGTTAAAAATCTATCATATTTTATAATCTACTTATAGTACTTGCTAAAATAATTATTGATTCTTCTGACACCGACCCATGGCCTCATCTTGACATGAAATTATTTGAAAAGTTCTGTAAAAGAACCATAATAATTCTTTAAATTTCAAAAATTCAATTTATGCTTTCATTCCTCCCCTCCCTTTTTTTTCCATTAAACTTAGTTCACACGATCTCTCCTATGACACATTCTAGTCTTACCTTTTCTACAATTAGTTCATAGATTTTTCCAACTAAAATTCAATTTAATAAATAGAATAATTTAATTAAATTTTCAAAAGATTTCTGTTCTAATATTTGCTTTACTTCAATACTAGGCATACTTGATATATGTTATTACCCATTATGATTCCTCATTTTAGTGTTTGCTTGTTTTAGTTGAATTTAATTAATTCCTTACTTTACTTAATTAAATTCTACAAAATAATTCCCTACACTAGTATATGCCCTATTTTCATATCCAGTTTATTTCAGTTAACTGTTGCCTACTTTTAATTTTTTTTACTATTATGTTATTCTTAATTAGATTCCTTACTATGTTTAGTTGCAACATAGCATGATTCTTGGTTACAAGGGTCTTAAATGTTACATTAAAGTGTTAGGAAATCCGTGAGGTGATATAAATTTTACTTCCTAGCCAACACCCAACATATCCTATTTTTAACATCCTCAAGGTCTTCAAATGATGCTCTAAATGGTTAAAAGGTCCTACCTTGAAATTCCAAGTCACCACCATCGACAAGAGACCCAATGCCTTCTACGGTCATTCAGCCAAACCAGATGAAAGTGTTGCAACTGAGAAAATTAGCGACTGTAAGAAATGAGCCACAGGAATTTTCCACAACCAAGAATAAACAAGCATCACAAAAAGCTGAGATTCCCGTTGAGTTTGACAACTTGGGTGAAATTTTATTTACAAGAGAGAAAATAAAAAGGAAGGTTCCTACCCAGCTTGATTCCAATGGGAAAAAGATCAACAATGAAGAGAAGATGAAGCTGTCACAGGGGAAGAGTTGACATTGAAACCATAAGGAGAGCAGTAGGATTTTGAAAGGAATGAATCATGGAAATTTCAAGCCAGAAATCATGAGAAATTAAATTATTTGAATGCTAGAAAATGAAAGAGATGCTTATTGATTTGAGAGTTAAAAATACCGACGATGGAATCCCGTAAGGTTATTATACGCTAGCCTATAAGTGAGAGAACATTTCAAGCATAACTTGAATCAGACTCAAACGATGGACAGAAAACTTAGGAGACAAAGGAGTTAGATGAAACTTGGAATAGTTGCACGAAAGTGTTCTGAGGTTGGACAACAACAATCTGGAGAAGGGAGAACTAAAGAAGGGAGAATAGCTTTAATGCAGCAACTGCTAATCGTGCTGTTCGAGCTTCAGGAGTGATGACAATGGCAAGAGAAAGAGCTGGGCTTCACGAGAATGAAGAGAAATGGTGGGTTCCAAGCTGGAAAGGAGCAGAAGATAGGAATGGAAGAAAGCTTTCGGAGCATGGCAGAACCGAGTCACGGCTAACTTGATGCAGGGGAGAGAAAAATGAGAATCTGTGTGACAGAAGGAAACAGAAGCTTTAGGACATGCATTTAGCTAAAGACGCGTTTTCTTTTAGGAAAAAATATCGGGGGTGAAGTAGAAATTATAAGAAAGTGCAAGCCGTAAGAAGCAAAATCTCAAAATTGTTCTTTGGTCCCTGCAATCTATACAGCTCAGATCTGGAAAAGAAGGGAGCAAAAGGAAAAATAATTTTAGCAATAGTGGCCTCACTTGTATTTGAACCTGGGTTATGCGATGGAGAAGTGCAGGATTACAGCGACTTGTATTCAAATTCACTCTTTGGAATATTTATTTGAAGCCCAATGAATTTTTAATTAATTTAAAATTTTCAAATTTATTACTTTATAGCATTGTTTAATTAAATTGTTATTATTTTAAATCTTGTTCATTTAATTCAATTTAGTTAAATAATTATAAAATTACTTCTTTCTTTCTTCTCATATTTCACGCTAAACCTCAAGCTTTTGTAAGAACCGACGTGAACTCGTGATGCAGGCAGGAGAAGAAAACCACGTGAAGAAGAATGCATGAAGTTTGACTATTCCATGCAAAAATCGGACAGCTGCCACGCATTGTTTTTTTTCCTCTGCGAGTTTACGTATGTGCCCTCATCTCCTTCTTCCTTCAACTGGTTTGTTTTGGTCATTTCCTCCTCTAATTTCTGCAACTTATATCCTCCAGCGCAGCATCACAGAACCGCCATCTTCATCCTCTGTTTTTGGACGCTGGCTTCTTGGTTTCTTCGAGCTGCTGTGGCTGTTTCTTCATGCTGTAAACCTGCTCCAGAACTGTTGCTTCATCCAGTCGCATGGAGGCTCTTTGCTGGACGAATGGTATTGCTGCATAAACACTGAAATCTTCCTCCTCTGTTCAGCGTTTCTGCTGCCCTGTTTCAGCGCTGATGTTGTTCAAAATTTCAGCTGCAGCTTCTCCTTGAATTTTGTTCAGTTTTGCTGCTGTTTTGGGTGAGAGCAAACCAGAAAAATTCCATTTCTTCCTCTGTTCAGCACCACCTGCATACCTCTGTTCAGCGCCTCCCATATACACCTATTCAGCGTTGGTTTTGTTCCATTTGCTCCTTGAAATTTGTTCTGTTTTGCTGCTGGATTTCTGGTGAAACCAAGCCAGAAAAAACTGAATCCTCAGGTCCGAAATTCTGCTGTACAGTTGCTTGTGTTGGGTTCCTCTTTCTTTTCTATTATTCATGCCATGTGCTCCTGCTGATTTGAAATTCTTGCAGCTCATTTCTTCCTTGTTTATTAAGGCTGTGTATGTCCTGTGTTGTGGCAGTTTGGAGGGGTTCTGCGCAGGAGAAAAGTGAGGCAGGAAGTTGATCCTAGTTGGAGAAAAATTCTGATCCAATCATACTTAACTGTATGTTTATTCCAACCCCTCCCAAACCTTTTGCATATTTATACACACCTAATGTAATTAAAGACCAAATTCCCCCTATGCTCCTTTCTTAATTGTTAAAATATTCACTGAGTATTCGACTCATTTTTTATATATATATATATTTTTCAGAGAGTAGTAGGGACTCTAGTCTGCCCCCAGCCGCCTTCTAGTGGCTGACCTCTGGAGACGTCCCTTGGCGAGCCTGCGGAGCTTCTGTGGGTGTATTTTGATTGTATATACATTTTGTTTTGAAACTTTGTAAAACCTAGTAAATATAGCTCCACTGAATCATAGTTAGGGTATCTCCACACCCCAGATGTTTTCTTTTGGTCTGATTGCGCCCTTTCGGGCTATATTGTACTGTCTGAGACTTTGTAGAAATTTCGGGAGGTCTACGTTATAGAGGAGACTCTGCCGAAATTTCTACAAATGTCCTCTAAGAAAAAGTTTATATATTTTATGTTATTCAAATCAGTGCCTATAAGGATATCCCTTATGTTTCCGCTTCCGCGTCAGAGTACTCAAATTGTGGGGCGTGACAGCTTTGAAATAATTCTAGCCTAAAATTATTTAATCTACTATCAAACCATTGCAGGCGCCGCCCCCACCCCTGGGGGGGATTTTTTATTTAAGTATACTATTTATTTATTGTATAAATTTTTATTTATATATAAATTAAACCAATATAAATTTATTTTATTTATGAATTAGATTCAATCGAGAGAGTGATATTATTAATAAATATATTATTGCCATCATTAAATATAATTATAATACTTTATATAACTATTTAATAAAAATTTCTCAAATAACAGTTGCTCTAGTTTCAAGAGTTTGTCATATTTTAATCTTATATGTAAGATAATATTAGCTTTTTTGTATTAATTTTTTGATAAATGAAAGAATCATTTTTTTTAGAAATATTATTGTTATTACCCAGAAGAGCATGATAAAATTTATGTTACGTTATTAGGTCAAATAAGAATGATATTGAAAGGTTCAATTTGATATGTGCGAATTAAAGATAAAAGAACAAAGTGGATTAAAGAATATATTTAAAATGAATTGTGTACTTGCTAGAATAAGTCATAATTCTAACAAATAAAAATAAAAATAAAAATAAAACACTCAGTTCTCGTTCGAGCCCATCTCTCCACATGAGTTGCTCTGTTCCGCTGCATTAAGAGACGATAAATGAGGAACACCGTTAAGCTTCACCATTAATGCATACCTCAGCTTCAATTCATTCTCTAATCTCTCTGTCAACTCTCTATCCTTCTTTGAGATCGCCATTATTCCTCAAGCCGCCCTTGGAGGCAATCTTTTATTTATCTCAAGTCGACAAGGACCTTTTCATGGTTACTATCAACAAAGTTTTTTCTTTCTGTCTCTGCCTGGACAAAGCTTAGGCACCCTTCTAGCTGCATCACAGCTAACTCATAAAATTTGGATATCTCATTCAAATGCTCTATGACTTCTTTCTTGGTCTTCATCTTTTCTTGAGCTTTATTCGTAGCACAGTGGACAATCCACATCATTGTGGAATCTATGAGGGTCGCTTCAAATCTACCATTCATATGGCCGAAAATCTCTTCGATTAATTAATTCCTCCAAGAAAATGCAACTCAGAGATGTTAAATTGACAGAACAATGTATGAAATTTGTGATACTTGCTATGAATGTGGGTTAGATTATCAGTAGGTGTTGAAGATGAAAAAACTTTATTTATGGAGGTAAAAGAGAATGTAGATTAGATCTAAGTTATCCTCTAAAAGTGAATAATATAACTGACCCTTTCACCAATTTTACACAGTAAGCACGTCTCTACTCTCTAGGCATTCTTTAAGGAGGTTTGGATGAATATATTTTAAAAAATATTTTAATTTTATGCATTCCGATGTGGTGCTGTTTAGTATCTAAAAATTTTAATTTTTAAAGTGTTTAGAAATTATTTATAAGATATTTAAATGTAACATAAATGAAAATTTTGAAAATTGTTCTATTGCTTTTTACTGAATTTATTTATTTATCTTTTTTTCTAGAAACAGATAGTTATATATCCTAGTAAAAAGAAACGATTCTTTTTTTTCTTTCAGATTATAATGGCTATGAATTCACCACTTGGATATTTGAATTTCCAATACAAGAGGGGTTGCTTACCTTATACCTCAGCTGTGAATTTAACATTCGGATCGGGTTTCTTTAGTTAATAATTCAGCTATATGTAGTGATTATAAATTTAGCATCGAGGTTAAGAAAATATCTTTGGAAAATAATAGGTTTAGTGAGGGCTGGGAGCATTATAGCCTTCTTGTTAAGTTGAAGTTGATATTTGGTTGAAAGCACAAATTGTAGACGTTCAACTAGCAGAGTTACTTTAGGGGAAAAAAAGGAAAAACTAGCAGAAAGTCACATAATCAAGTTAAGCGTTGTTTACATTGCCTGGTAGAGAGTATGGCTATTGATCCCCTGATTTCATATTTTCACTTGACAGATAATAAAATGCCAAAAGTAAAGACAACTCGCATTAAATATCCTGAGGGGTGGGAATCTACACTTAGTGAACTTTAAGTAAGGATGAGAGAAGGTTGGTCTCTCATAAATTCACTTCAATAAATAATGGTTTTATCTCCTTTGGCCCTTTCAATAAATCTTAAATCACTTTGGTTCTTGCCTCAATTGCAGCCTGGTGTGGTTTTCGCACATGAAATTAGAGATTGCCGCAAACACCAATTTACTGCTGCATTTTATCTGGTTTGTTAGGTTCTTAAAAAATAATTGACATGGTCAACTGTCAATTTTGCAAGGTTTCATCTGAATTTTCCATGTCTATGCTAATCTCTGTTATATTATTTCTATATCTTTTAATATGTGATGTCAGTCTTTTGTCTCTAATATTGGTACCATGGAATGATGTCCAATAATGACACAACTCTCAAAAAATTTTATCAGCAAAAATGAACTAAACCACCACCTTGTGAGTGAGATTTGGCATCGAAACAATCAATGTCCTGCTTTAGAAGGGTAAGATAATGTCACACCCCAAATTTTAAGTACACATGCGCGGAAGCGGAATTATATAGAGGAAATACTTATGGCATTCGTTTGAATCATATGAAACATGAGTTTTTCTTTAGAGGACATTTGTAGAAATTTCGGCAGAGTCTCCTCTATAACGTAGACCTCCCGAAATTTCTACAAACGCTCAGACAGTACAATATAGCCCGAAAGGGCGCAATCAGACCAAAAGAAAACATTTGGGGTGTGGGGATACCCTAACAATGATTCAGTGGAGCCAGCTTTACAAGGTTTTACAAAGTTCCAAACAAAATATATATACAATCACAATACACCCACAGGAGCTCCGCCGGCTCGCCAAAGAACGTCTCCAAAGGTCAGCCACTAGAAGGCGGCTGGGGGCAGACTAGAGTCCCTACTGCTCTCTGAAAAATATATATATACAAAAAATGAGTCGAATACTCAGTGAATAAGCACATCGACCTTTTTTAAAATAAATGTAAGTCAAATAGGTTTACACATATATATATATATAGATATAGACCATATGAAACAGATTTTAAACCGACTCTTTTTCAAAATACACCGAACGCATCTAAACAGAACCAATCGGAACACAGACGCAGAGCACACAGCTCGCGGGGAAAATCACTACAGACGCAAAGCTTTCAGCTTGTGAGAATAAAATGACTCTGCGTGTGGTGGCCTGCACACGGGGCTAGCACCACCCCTGCTAGCTGAGGTTCAGATCATGGTGCACCAGGGCTAACATCTACTGCTGTTAGCTACAGGGTTCTGAGCAAATAACTCCATAAAATTACCAAATAGCATTTCAGATAAAGTATGTTCAGATCAGATTCACAGTAAGATTTCCAATTAACTCAACATCCGTAAACTTGCAAAATTCCCGATTGAAATCAAATTTTGTTAAAGATGCTTATGAGTACATTTTGAAATATATATATCTCCATAAATAGAGAATCAAATTCTTAAAACACTGCAAGGAAACTTAAGAACAGAAATAAGGATTTCCTGAGTCTTTGGTCCGCGTTACTTACTCACTTTCCAAGATACCACAGAAATTCCCTGACCCGTTCTTCGGCTATATCTCAGTCTCCTGAATACCCTACAAGACCCATTTACCAGAGTTTAGAAAGTGAATCACCCCAATAAATTTCATATAGGGCTTGGACCTATCCTAATTTAAAATTTCTTCCTCTACTAATTTTACGCCTTCCTTCCATACGCGTACAGTATTTTTCTCATACATATCTTGTACCTTGACTTCCTTGGTTCCATTTAGAAGCTAACCCAATTTCAAAAATTAAAAGAAATATATACCATTTTTAAATCGAGAAATTTATTCTGCATACATATAATTTAATAATTAAGAAGAAGTATAACAATCAATTTTGAGGAAGGTATATGCAGAAATTGAAGGAATTTAGTGTATAGAAAAATGGGTATACAATTTAGCATGAGGAAAATCAATTTCAAACCAACTAAAGTCACTTTTTGTATCACTTTTTCTCTTGTACAAGACTTCCCTCAGCTGGCCATACAGAACGTGTTCAGCACTTCAAAAACAAGGAAAAGAGATGCCAACAAAACAACTAAATGGAGCTGCACATACTGTATGGCCAGAGATGAGGCGCTGTACAGCAAAACTAAGGGAGATGAGGTGCTGAAAAAGGGTCCAGCAGAAGCATTACGCACAACAGAATTTGTAACTTGGGGAGAGGATCATTCTGGCGTGACTTTCATCGGTAACCAGCGCTGGAATTTAGCAACCCAGGGAGAGGATTTTTTGCAGCAAAAATTCAACCCAGAACCAGAACAAATCAGCGCTATACAGGGGCAGTAAAAAGGCGCTAAACAGAGGAAAAGAAATGGAAATTTCTGGCGTGGTCTCACCCGAAACAGCAGCAAAACCTCACCCAAAACAGCAGCAAAACCTCACCCAAAACAGCAGCAAAGCTCAACCAGATTCGAAGAGAAGCTTGCAGCTGGAATTCAAACAACATCAACGCTGAAACAGAGCAAAAGAAACGCTGAACAGAGGAAGATAAACTGCAGAATTTACTCACACCCAGTTCGTCCAGCAGAGAGTTTTCTATGCGTCTGAGTGAAGCAACAAAGCTGGAGCAGTTTACAGCATGAAGAAGCAGCCACAGCAGCGTACAGCAGCTCAAAGAAAATGCAGAAGCCAGCGTCCAGAAACAGAGGATGAAGATGGCGGTTCTGTGATGCTTCGCTGGAGAGATTTATATTGCTGAAAACTGGATGGGAGAAGACCAAAAAACCAAGCTGAAAGTGATTAAAATGAAGGGCATAGATGTAAGTTGCAGAAGGGCAGAACTCCATACGTGGCAGCTGCAAGATTAGCATGGAAAAGTCAAACTTCTACTGCATGATATTCACGTCGGTTTTATTTTTCCTTCATGCATCACATCTGGCGTTTTCTTTTTTTTTTTTCATGCAGCACGTCGGGTTCTCACAGATAAATTGACAAAGGCAAACGAAGTTCAAGCATAATGGCCACTGTCACCCTTTGAGCTCTCAGGTGATGACTGACTTGAAAGTAGTCTGCTGGAATCATTAGGTTGCTGTGTTTGCTGATGGCGTTGATACATTTGAAATTAAATTATGAAAAAAACAAATTTAAGGATTGCACACTGTGGTTTTCTTTCTTTTGCAGGTTTTGGCAACATTTTCTTTTAGCTTTGTCTTTGATAAGTGATACTTGAAGATTGTGAGGAAAAAAAAAAACGAAAAGCAAATTGATTTAATTGTCTTCCATACCCATGTACTTCTTGAACTATTCTTCATTGGAACATATGGGGGTAAGAATTTATTAAAAATTTTTAACTCTTACAATTTTTAAACAAAAAAATTGCAAATGCTGTCTTACTTACAATTACTCAATACTGCAATTACATCCTTTGTGCTAATCTTATAATTGGGCTTGTGATATTTAAACCAATTGCTAAGAGATTCTATTTATAGCACACCATGCACTCCGTTCTCTTGAACCCACCAATGTGAGACTTTGAAAAACACTCCCCACAAGAAAGAATTTAACTTTGGCCTCTGAGATTAGAATTTATGCATGAGGAGAAGCACTATTCTGTCAACTGAGGCATGAAGCCCATCTGCACAATACTGGTGTGTCTTCTCTAGTGTAGTTTGTTTCAACTTTTAAGAGCTGAGGCAAATTATCAATTTTTTGAGGTACCATACAGGCCTTGTATTGCAATTAAAAATTACTTAACTGCATTATCAAGCCCTTTGTGATCATTGATTTGTTTACTGTAATTATATGGTCACACAATGGTGTCAGTGGTCCTGAAAGTAACTCAAGTTCTGCATAATGGCTATCGGTTTTGTTATTTCAGGGCATAGTTCATGCAATTTTGTAACATTATTTTGTGTAGGAGTCTATAATGGCTATCGGCTTCAGTAACAAGGCATCCAGATACCTATGCTTTGGAGGAAGTGGTCAAGTTGTAAAGATCTGGGATTTGCAAAGGAAGCGCTGTGTTTAATGTGCAACCAGTCATCCAGTCTTGATTTTATCTTGTTGCTTTGCCACTGCTCTAGTGTTTTATTATATTTTTTTAATTTACTACTTAGATAAGAGCAAAAGTGTATATTTTCGATAGGCAACATTAGAGTACAGAAATTTGATTTTGCTAATTTTGTTGAAAAAATGCATTGCTCTCCTCCATGTACTTTAGTAATGTTGGATGGTTTTTGAATTTTTTGTTTTTGATTCATGTCAAACATTTTTAGTTATGTAATTTTCGGAAAATGGATTTAATTGAGCCCAAATTGAAATTCATGAAAACATTGCTTCAGGCCAACGATATCTTATTAGTTTAAATGGCTACAATGTGTCTAATTTTAATTAATGGAGATACTCTTTTGATATGAAATGGTTTTAATATTTCACTTATGAAAAGTTTTTCAAAAAGAAATTAATTGATTCAAGTCTTCTATAAGAAATTTTTTTGAATTTAGAGTAACATGATATGTGACGTTATGATCTTGATTATAAGGAAATATTTTATAATTGATATATTAAGGAAAGTTTTCTTTTTAAATTGGTCAATCTACAAAATAATTCAAATATTTAAAGAATGTCCAATAAATCAGGAAGTGGAAAAGAAAACTAAGCGTTTGAAGGATTCAGAGATTGAAACGCATTAATAAATGATCACTCAAGTTCTCTAACTTCTAGAATGTAAGCTTCATGTTGAATCAATGGCCTGCACATTAAAGATGGCCAAATATGGAATATAAACATTGATTCATTTCTAAGTTGATTTTAAGTACTGAAAACATAGATTCTTGAATATTAAGCATATTTGCATATTTAATGAAAGAAGTTGCTATCCAATGGTCTTATGCTAAAAGTTATTATATAAAGAAGACCCTTTTGAAAATGAAAAAACAAAAAGGAATAGAATGTTGAATACTTATAATTTGAAGTAATTCATGTATTAGCGTGTTATTACCCTATGTGAATTAGTTATTTGTTTTTGAGTGAATTTTTAGAGAGTCCATGAGTTTAACCTAAATCTTCTTCTTCTATTTTTAAGTTTATAGATGTCTTATAAAAAAAACTTAATAAGATAAAAGATTGTAAAGATAGAAAGTTGATCTCGTGGGGTTGCTTTATACTTAGAATATTTAGAAGGCTTAAGAAAAACCTAATTGAGTGGAAAAATCTGTTGGAGTATAAAAAAAGCCATAAAAGCCATGAACTTAACCATTTAAGGTTGCCTTGGTTTATGTTATATAAGTTAGAGAGATGTGACTATGTTATCGGATTGCTTTGTATTCTTGGTAATTACTCAAGTTTAATATAAAAGCTCTTGCTATGTTCTTAAGGACTAGACCTTTTTTTTTTAATTTACTTTCTGACTAAAACATTTTTATTAATAAGTAGAACCTTGTTTCTGAGGAAGCTGGCATTATCTAAAAGAATTATAAAAAAATAAAAAATAAGATAATTTTAAAATCTAATTCAATCTCTTTTATGAATTATTTCACTATAAAAAATAACGAATTTCCGTCGCAAATCTGCGACAAAATTGTCACAAATCCCGTCGCAAAAATTTGCGACGGAATTTTTGACGAGACATTTCTGTCATAAAAATTTGCGTCGCAAAATCATCACAAAAATAATTAGCGACAGAATTCAGCGACAAAAATTTCTGTCGCTAAAAAGGAGATAACCTACTGGTGTATTGTGATGGAATTTTGTGACAGAAAAATCCCTTGATAAATTAGTGACGGAATTAGCGATGGAATTTTGCATCGCTAAATATTCCGTCGCAAATTTCGTCACAAATCAGATTTTGTTATGATTTATATGATATAATAATTGAAATATATACATATACATACATCCATATATATCTATTGGAAGTTATTTAAATATTATTAATTTTATAGAAAGATGAAATAATTCATATAATATCAATTAAATTATATATTATTAATTTAATAAAAATTGAGATAAATAGTAATGTGGATAATTATTTTATGGTCAATAAGAGTTCTTGGTTTTTATTTAAATGTAGTAATTTGTAATTTATTTATTTTAAATCATATATTAAAATAAATATAAAAGATAGTTAATTAATTAGAAATAGAAATTACAAATTTAAAATCATGATTTAAATAAATGTATGTAACGAATGATTTTACTGAAAAGATAAGAAAGTAAAAAATAAGTAATAAATAAAAGGTAAAAAAATTTAACTCAAAAGAACAAGAAGAAAATGAATCATATATAAAAAAATATAATAATATGTCTCTTTCTCAATTTTTTCACAAATATTAAAAGTTATTTCACTTGTCCTAATTAATTATAATCAATTAGATTAGGGATTGTAAGCCAATTACTTTTACTATAATTGGCGGATTTGAGAACCATAAGTAAAATTTTGGCGCCATTGTTAGGGAGCTAAGTAATCATAATCAATTAGATTAGGAAATTTATTATTTTTAATAGCAATTTAGCTTTCTTACGTTGGTTCTATGGCCAATTCCAGAGCTTGCAAATTCGATATTTTGAGGTAATTCTGCACAATATTAATTCCAAGGGTGACTAATTTCAATATTTGGTAAATTTGGTATGTAAGTTTTAGGTGTTGTGAGGACTAATAGTCATAAAAGTAATTATATTTAAATTTGACAGTATTAGATAAGGGTTGAAAAAGAATAAAGTGATATTAGCATCAATTTTCTTATTGTATGACTGAGTCGAAAATTAGAAGATTTTTCTGTCAATTAAGGCAAAAGCAAAATAGAATTTTTGTTTTAAAAAAATATATTCACTCAAAATGATTAAGTTGGTACTTTTTTTTAATATTTTTTCTTATGGTTTTGAATACATGCCCTTTTAAGTGCAATTTAATATTTTTGAGAAATATGCAAAACACATAAAAGAAATTTTATCAAATGATTTGGTTAAACAAAGCAGCTTTTTTAATTGTGCTTTATGAAATGTCTTTGAGAGAAAATTTTAGAGTAGGCAAAATTTCACAACAATTTCAAACATGTTAACTCAACTATTAAAATCATTAGAGTATGATTGTAATAATCATTTTTTACTTTGGTAAAGTTTTCACTTTGTTTTGTAAATTTGTATATATATTGAGAAATTCAAATATAGAAGGCTGCATATGTAATGCATTGTAGGAAAAATTTTGTGAAATTATGTTAGAGGCTACTTAAATACTCCTAGTAATAAAAATATTAGGCCAATTATATATATTCCAGATTATTATACAATTCTATAAAAGTATAGAGCTAAAAATCCATTTTGTTAAGGTGCTATATTAACTAGGTTAACATATTAATTAACAAAAAAAAAAAAGAATCAATATGAAGGAAGGTGACCCAAAACTCAAGCCCATACTGAAATCCAATAGTGTCAGCCAGATCTTTCATCCCATCAACCTAAAACCCCAAACCATCTTGAATTTTGGTACCCGCAACCAAATCAATCACAATATCTTTGATTTCTCCTGCTTCCATTTAGAACTCTACTTGAACATAATGATCAGTCTCCTACTCTGATTTAAAGTTATAAGCCGTTCAAAAAGAAACTTAAAGCTATATGAAGATTGTATAGTTAAAATACTATTTAGTAATCAAATTTTTTTTTATAATTGAAATCACATATTCTAACGTTAAATTAGGATTGAATTACATTTTACATTTTAAATAAGAAGCATTTATTAATCAAACATAGAAAAGGTCAATATCTACAACTGTGCATTAGTGAAAATTTGTTTATAGACTACAAGTCGAAAAAGTTAGACATATATAATTCATTAAAATTAATTGTCAATTGGATTGTTGGTTGTTTTATTCCATAAAAGTGGTTTATGTCGTAACAAAAAAATCTTCGGTTATACCTTCAGCAATATAGAAATTTTCTTGCATTTTTAAGGAATATTACACGTATTATAATGGGGTAGATCCCATATAAGTTATTCGTACACAGCCATATTGGCCAAGTTGGAAGCACATATGGTTAGTGAAAATTGAAAATTTTCCTTGATCTATAGAGAGGACATAAAAGTTTGATAGAAAAAAAAACAACCTTCTTAGCATTTGATGTGTTATTTTCTCATTTTTTTTATCTCCAAACTCATATTGGGTAATTCATATTAAATGAATAAAACTTGAACTCCTTTTCTTCTGTATTGCATCATTAACTCTTTGAACCTAACTCATTCGCCTAAAAAATTTAAAAGGAATTATTAGTTCTCAAATTGAAACTTAGATTTGTATAAAATTACAATAACAATTTATATGTCTTAAATATCAAGATTTAGAGAATTTTATGTAAATGATATATTTTAATCATATATATTATGAATTTAAAACTAAATAAAGCTGAAATGAAATATATTTAGTACTTGTGTTGTTATTCGTAATTATCTTCAATCATTGGTTTCATTTTTTATTTAGTACTTATCTAGTTATCCACAAAAAAATAGTTTATTAATCGAATAAAATTATACCTAAACTTAGGTTGAATCAAATTTAACAATTTATAATTAATTAGAAACTAATCTTTAATTGAATAAGTAATGTTTTGAGTTAGTTAATAACAACACTTGAAATTTGAATATAATTTAAAAAAATAAGAAAGACTGGTAGTTATTCTCAACAGATGCTTCGAATAATGAGATTTGGCATGATTATGATAAATACACTAGTTGAAAATGTACTAGATCATACATTCACTTTCAATTGCAAATACGTTTTTATTGAAATTAGGATTGTGTGTCATATCTTAACCCCAAGAAACTCATATCATAGCATTCAAGCAATAAACACCAGACTTGCACACAAAGCGTAGCATATGGACCGAAATCACATAAACAAACCCACACGGATCAATCCCACTTTGGTTTAAGCAATTTTGTCCATATAATATCCATACAACATTCATTCAAAGCAAGAATATCATTACATAAGCTCTTGAGGTCCATTTTGCACTACTTGAACTTTTTACACAATTTACTTGGACATACAACACATAACAATGGGAAGCACACTACTAAGAACCTCTAGCTCAGCATTAAATCACTCCCAAGCCCATGAATTGATCCTCAACTCCTCTTAGACCATAACATATTAAAACATATCGGATTCATAGCCATTTAGGTCAAGAAACTCGGGTTTGGAGGTTTGGAACACATATCAGAAATTTTGCCACGGGTTCCAATTTTCAATTTTCTGGGGTAGAATTTGGAAAATCATAATTAATTCTAAAAAACTCAAAACGAGGCAAATGATAGTTTTCCAGAAATCTCTGTATGTCTACTATAAGGTAAAAATAATTACATGTATGAAACACCCATCTGTACTGTGTTTGACAACCAAAAAGTATGAAAGGTCTGGCTGGCCTTGAGTTCTGCTACAGCTTACTGATATGGATTTTAAAAATTCATAACTAATTCCAAAAAACTCCAAATCAAGTAAACTATATCAATATGGAAAGCTACAGATGTCTAAATTAAGGGAAAAATAGCTCCAGACCTAGAGAATGGCATTAAACTGGAGAAACTTGATGGAACAGTGCTGAGGGTCCTGCTACGTCACTGACAGTGAGTTCTAACTTCAAAAATTCATTTCTCTCTCTCTAGACTCCAAATGAGGTACTTCCAGTTTCTATAGCTCACTATGCATGTATAGTTTCTCCATGTAAAATTTCAGGACCCTTGGACCTCATTTGCCCTATGTTTGACACAGATGTATTTTCGGACCAATGCTACAGTACACTGACCAAAATCAGAAAAATTCCTAACTTCAAAAATTTATCAAATATTCCATAGACCTCCAAAAATTCTACTCTCTAGCTTCCCAAAAATCTCTAGATGAGCTCTACATGCATGAAATTTATCCATTTGATCAGTTTGTGACATAGGGTTGCAAAATGCCCTTTTTAAACTTCATATGGGGTCTCAAGGGGTCCATTTTTGCCTCTTCTCATTCTATGGCCACATGAACACGTGGGAAAGCATTAAGATACTCCATCAAACATGTCTCAAAGGGCTAATTACCCAGATTCCATAATCTTACTCATCCACACCAAGATATACATAAGAGCCATACTTGTATAACTTGGCATATCTAAGTCAAATTCATGAAATATCATTCACATGGGTCTAGTTCTCATACATATATAATATACCCATACTTTTATAAATATTCATAAGCTCATACATCATATATATTATGGAGATACATCATGTGACAACCATATGGCTATAATACAAATATGTTACAACTCTATTGCTAATCTTCTTGCTTCCAAGTGTGGTGGCTCCCATTTCCTTGCTCTCTTGATCCACCTAGGCATATTAAGTAATGGGGAGGGAAGAGTGAGATTCTAGGAATCCCATAGCTCATCTCCCATTCAATCATGCATAAAGAATGTAATACAAGTGTTAAGGATACATGCATGGCATATCAATATAGAAAATGGTGCAAAATACATTCTTGGCATTTACTCAAAGCACACATAACATAGGCTTGCCAAATGAATAGATTAGCCTCACCCACTTTCTTTAAGGTTCTTGAACTTGCCTCACCTTTTTTCTCAAAGGCCTTGAATTAAGCCTTGCTCTTAGGAGACTTTCTCTTAGTCTCAACCATTTCTAAGGATTCTTGGCTCATCCTCACCGAAGATAGAAGGTTCTTGGCCTTTCCACATTCAAGTAAACCAATGCAATATTTATAGGCATCATTTGAATACATAGTGCAATACTATGGTTCCATGGAACATAGGCATCATACTAAAATACAATTCATAGCTTAAAATACTCATACACACATTCAAAAACAATGTAGACATTCATTCATGCATGGGAGAAAAGAGAGAGAGCTACCTTGTTATCTATGCAAGCTTTACTTTGCCTTACTCCTTCCCTTTTTCGGTTCCATAAGAACACTAAGGTGGGGTCGGTTTCCTTGGCCTAAACATCATGAATAATACTCAATTATATTCTTGAAACAAGGTAAAGCATTCGATTTACTCTCAAGAACATACTTAGTTCCATAAGTCACATAATGGCTCCATAAATGACCTATTGAAGTAACCATCATGATTCAAGTTCTTGACTCCATTCTCTTCTCATTTCTAGGCCTTTTGACCTCATTTAAGGTCCTTGGAGCTATTACATATTCATTTACAAAAGCCTAAACACAAGTTGTTTCATAAGGTCACATTATGGAAGCCATTGCCTCATCTCCCAATCCATGGCTTCTAAATTTTTTTCAAGGGTTCCTCCCACCTTCTACCATCATAAGAAGTCCCATTTTAGGTTAGAACAAATTAAAACACACTCTAGGTGACCAGACCTTGTGTGGCCGAGATATACATAATGAAAAAAGTCCTTGAACTTTGCTTTGTTTTCTTGGAAGAAATGTCACATATGTAACTTCCTAGGGGTCTAAGGGACTCAAACCATGTCTTACATAAGCTAGAATACCTCTAGGAAAAATCAGATTTCATCACTTATTTCAAAACCCCAAGTTGTGCCAACTTAAATTTTAAGGCTCCCTTTTTGTTTCCACTTGTATATTCTAAATTCCCACACTCTAAATCACTTGTTCTTCCCTTGATATGATCAAAATTCAACTCCCTTTAGATGGGCTCTAGGTTGCTCTTTCAAGTGGCTTCCTCTTGCACCCAAGCCTTCCCTCCAATCCTAACTTCTCCTTGCTGGACCAGAACAAAAATAGCATCAAAATACATTCTGAACCCATGGAAATATGGAGGAGAAGGAGGGGAATATTTATTGTAAAGTCAAAAGGAAGAAAACACACCCTTTCATACCTATTCAAGGCTTCTTCTTCTCCTTCGTTGTTTCTCCTTCCACATGATGCCTTGGCTGGAGTTTTTAGTAGTTTTAGAAATGGGTAAAACATTGGTGCAGCTTGGGGAGGGCTGGAGCGTGTTTTAAGAGAGCAAAAAGTAACTTTTCCTTTTTGCATTTTAGTCCCTATTCTTGGCTTTTTTATTTTAGGCCCATTTCTTCAACTCCTTTTTGAAATCCGTTTTTTCCATCATATTCCTTAGGCTCTTAATCATAAGAATTGCCTTTGGAATCACTCAAAAAGGATCTGAAACCATTCCGAATCATTTGGTTAAAATTTTAGTCAACCTTTGCCGAAATCGCTCACCAAAAGGGTTTCAACTGTTCTAGGGGTTCCCATTCAGGACCTCTAAGAATCCCAGAAAGCTCAATTTTTTTGTTTTAAAAGCCCTCCTACGAGTTTTCTAAACTTTTCAAAAATTACAAAAATGCCCTTACAATCTTCGGCAAATTTTCTGAACTCTTTTGACTCTGGTTTTTAGGCATCTTAAATCTCAAATCCTCATTTTCTAATATTTAAAATTTTATCATAATTTTATTTAGCCCCAATTCTTTCTATTTCGAGGACTTCCTTTTATATTTGGCCCATTTCTGACGTTTACGGAGAAATCGAACATCGCGTTTCTCACGTTTAGGGAGGGACCAGATGTTACATTGTGAATAAAATAACATGCCTTTTTGTAAATATTATAATTAAATTGATAATAAATAAATATTTTAAGAACTGAATAATAATTTAGGTGGTAAATAAGGCAACCAATACCTAACAAATTTAAATTCTTAATTGGGAAATGGTGAAAAGAAAAATCAATATGCTATATTTCAGATTAATATTGGAAAAAATTCTCAACTTTAATTAAATTTTCTATGCAATATTTCAAATCTTTAACTCTTCTCTTCCATCAAATTATACATTTTCTCAATTTTTATTATTTATGTTTATTAGTTTAGATTATTCAATCAACAAATTTTCTATTAGGAGAGAGTTAAAAAAACATTAAGTTACACTTTTACTAATATATTTTTTAATGAAGTTAATTTTTTTACATAATATATAATTTCTAAATAAAAAGTATAAAAAACTAAAAAATTTGGAGAAGCTAAAAAAAGGGAGAGAATCATAAAAGGGTTTATAATTGAAATAAAAGCAAGCCTTATTTAGCTTCAGATGATGACAAAAAAAGGGAGGAATGAAATTAGTAAAGGTTAATGTTAGAATATTTCACAAACATATGATGTCCGAAAATGAAGGCGAGAAATGTTTACAATATGATATGATTCATGACCTAGTAATACTATCACAATTCCCAATTATTCTCATTTCCTAATGAAAATGCAAAACGGGACCAACTCATTGATGATTTCAAGTTATCTATAAGTTTGTGTTTAAAATCAAGTTTACTTATTTATAAAATTATAAACTTTAAGATTTGATAATTATTTATGTAGAATAAATATTAAAATTTTATTTTATTCATTCAAGGATAATTTCAGTCTTGATTGGCTCATGCATAAATAAATATTATGTTAATAATTAAAATCTTAATACTTTTGACCTCAGGTAATATTTTATTATAAAAATTTGTTAAATACTACTTGAAAATATCCATGCCTTGTCTTGTAGGGCCATACAATATAACTACAGAAATTAGACATAATAAGATTTGAATTTGGGTTGTGTTATGTAAATGGCTTTATTTGACTATCGCTTTTTTAAACATGCGTTTTTGTTATATTAAAATAATCTATTATATATAAAATATATAAATAATAATATGTAATATAAATATATTTTTGACATTTATTAATAGATATTTTATAAAGAATGTATTTAATATATTTAAAAAATATATTTCTGTATAAATTTTTAACTATCCACTTTAATGTAATTATGATAACATTGATAATAACCTTATTTGTGTCTTTATAAAAAAATTAGATAATTTAAATAAATATATAATAATTAACTGTAAAATATTTAAAAATTATATTAACTTTATTAAAATGAAATAATTAAATTTTAAAATATAGTTTACATATACTGCATATTGTAATTGATAATATAAATTAATATAATATATTAGATAAATTTATATATCAAAATAATATATAATTTTTAAAGAGTAAGATTAAGATGGACGAACAGTGTACACAAGCGCATCTTCAATTTCCCTTTCCAACCCTAATCTCCAAAAATGTCATCGCTCGTCGCTTGAAGGAAAGCTTGCTTATCCACCCATTGTTGCTCGTCGCTTGAAGGAAAGCTCGCTCATCCATCCACCGTCGCATCGTCGCTGCTCAACCCACGTTGATTTCACTAAGGCAGAACCTTTTGGTTCTAAATGACGAAGGTAAGAGTTTGATATCCCTCCCTTGTTGGCAAAACTTTACTCTCCTTTCCTAATTCAATAATCAATGGAAGATATCATTTGATTGTTGGTTTCAATTGGGGGTATGAGTTTTTCTGCTTGAATCTTGGTGCTTTTAGTGTATGCCAGTGTTGGTGCTTCTAGCGTCTGAAGTGTTGCGAAGGTCATTGTTGGAGTTGTTGTTAACGAATCCCTCTCCGCTTGCAGCTAAGGTTTGTCTTTGTCTGTCCCTTTCTCCATCGTGTTGTTGAGTAAAACTTTTTTGAGGATGAAAATCAATTTATATGCTTTTTGTCTTCTCCCTCGCAAAATTCTTTGTTATTGTCGTTGCTGTGTGATTCGTTGCTTCTTTGATTTGCACTTAATGTTTCTTCTAGTGAATTTGTTATGAAAAAATTTTGGTCATATTTCCTTCTTATATTCTAGCAATAGGTATTTTTTGAAAACTTGGTAGAGTAATGGCTTAATAAGAAAAGTGTGCTTTTGCTTTGAAGTAGGGCCTTATAATATATAACCTCTAGGATGTCGGAGGAGATATATTTATGCTTGAATTTGGAATGAAAAAGTTATTTTGATTTTGTATTTTCACTATATTGAAATGTATAATTTGACATTTAGGAAGTAAACTATGATTACTTTTTTTTAATTTTTTTTTTTTTTTGCGTTTCCATTTCCTTACAAAGAGAAACAAATTTTTTTTGCTACTTCTGAACAGAGTAAGTAAAAGAAGACTGCCTTATTTGGAATATCATATATAGATATATGTAGTTCTTAATATTGTATTACTGCTTACTAATAGATGCAAAGATATAATGTTACAACTAGGTATACTAGAAAATCAAAACAATTTAAGATAAAAATTGGCTGACAACCACGAAGGATATGGGGAGATTTAGTTTAGGAAATAAAAAAGAGAGCACAGATATGGGAAGGAAAGAAGGTGAGAAATAAAGATGAAATGTAAATTTGACTAGTTGTAGAGAGGAGTAGGCAATAGGAGTGGGGGAGTTTGAAAGGAGGTCTCTGTGAGTTGTTTCTAATGTACAAAAATGAAGGGGATCTTTCTTAGAAGATAGCCCAGAGATTTTATTGTTGCAACCTTCTTAATCCATTTATTTCCATACTTTTCTTCTCTGTTTTGCTATTTGAACTTAGTTATTGATTCCATTCGCTTCTTTAGTTCGCATAGTGTTGCATAAGGAAGAAACAAATGTAAAAGGAAATTTTAATTATATTTAGTTGTAATTATAAATTAATACAAGAAATCTAAACACGGATATAATCTATCTGAATTGCTATTTTAGTGATTATAATTGCTGTTGATATATGGTGCATGAGGGCCTGATAGGTAATCTGGAATGTTCCCTTCAGCATTAAAGGAAATAAAAATACAAACGAAAAAGGTTGTTGTACAAGTTATTGTGAATGGATTGTCTTCTTGAGTGGTCATGGGACAATTTGATTTAATTTGATGTTACGCTTGAATTAGTTATCCATCATTGATCATCGGATTGATGAAATAAACACAATTTTTTTTTTATAAAAATTCATTCTATAAAAAAATTTTAATAGTTGGAATTAATTTGGTTGTTGTTGTTTAATGTTTAATGGTTTTATGTAGGTGAAGCAATTTAATAAAGGCCACTTGTTTGGTAAAGATGCCACACAACTAAAATGAATGCTTGTCTGCTTCTGTGAGTACCAACAAGATATGTAGAGTGAACTGGAATTGGTTCTCCCAATTTTTTCCTTGTATCTTGCTGTCAATTAATTATTCTTCCTTGATATATCAATTTAGAGGTGCAAGATTATTTATTTCTCCAGTAACATGCTGATTGTAGACATGGGCATGAACATTTGTCCGTCTTGTAATTCGTTGAGCCATGTATTGTGGGAAAATTTTAGTAACTGTTGATGTGCAATTATCAATTTGTATATATATAAGGTTACAAACTATTTGTCTCAGGCTAATAGAGAAAAGGTTCATAGTTCACATATAGCAGAAATATCGGATGGTCATGTAATGAGAAAACCTTGTATTTTTTGGACTTTCAATTGAAAGAAATTTATCTATCCTAAACCCCTCTTTTTCATTGCATTGATTTCTGAAAAAACTTGGTCACACTTGTTTTCTCGGTTTGATAGCATTCAATAATAAAGGCCACGTTTATAATACAATATAAGTTGATAATTATATGGCATTGCATTGATGTCTAAACCTTATTCTTTTATGTATGATAAGAGCTACTGTGTGTTAATTTATTACGCTAGTTGGAGTTGAATTGTTGTTCTGTAATGGAGCTTAGGAAGCTTCAAGAGTTTTTGAATGCTTAGCTTTGCAACTGGAGGAAAATTGTGTTAGAGGCCATTTCGTTTTGGTTGTTGTTTCGTGTTAGAGGCATCAAAGGAGTTGAAGAAAAATTCAGTGTGTCCTAACTCACTTTGTGTTACTCGCGCTTGCTAGTAAGTGTTATTTTCTGCCTTTATTTCAATACTCTTCTTTTTCCACTTGTTATTATATATAGATATCCTGCTATTTTGTCTGGAATGTTGTATTTGTTACTTTATTTGTTCCATGTATAGATCATATCTGTTATATACATTTGCCTATGTTGTTATTTTTCACTTGCATTTTTTTGTTTAACTTTTTTCTATTTTACATAAGTGTGCTACTTTTTGTAACTATTTTATTGGTTTGTATATATTTTCCTGCAATGAAATTATTGTTTTTTTTTGTCTGTTATATGTAAATTTCATTACTTGTTCACATAATTGTTACTTAGTTTCCTATATAATATTTATAGCAGGCAATGGTTGTAGTTCATAAATGAAAATTAATAAAAATATTTGATCTTAGTAAAATTGACTATAACTAAACCACTATAAAAACAAAAAGTAGGTTATTTGAATGTGGGTAGTATTCTAAAGTGATCATTGTCCCTGTTAACAATTCCTTTAGCTCATAAAATTACCTTCCACGGAGATTTGTATTTGTCAGATTATATAGTAATTTTCAACAAAATCTATGTTTGTTATCTATATCTTTAATAAAATTATGAAATGCTAATATTTGCAAAAATTCAAAATTATATTAGTAAATAAAAAAATGATTTTACCATTAATACATAAAAAAATATATTTGGGTTATTGTTAGCAAATATTATGTAATTGTCCCAAATGGCGTACACATAGTCCACAACACTTGATAACCAACATGAAATTCTTTCAATGTTTAGTAATCCTATTTATACTAACCCCTTCCCATTCATTTTTATTTAATTCAAAATCTCATACAAATTGTAAGATTTTGTTTCAAGCATGCCGAATGACTTTAAAATTTTTTTTAATATTGACTAGACATTTATTTGTTATCGAGTTAAACAATCCCTTCTGAAGGGCCAATTTTTTGGACTCTTTCAAGTATACCCAACATTTTTTTGGATTCTCTCAAGTTTATACCTAAAATATATATATTTGTAGGTAGTAATTAAAGAAATAAAAAATGTAATAGATGTATAAATTGTTATATGGTAGAAAACTGGAAAGCATGAATAGATATATATTTTGTGCAAACAAGACATATCAGGAGGCTTAATTAAATGAAGCTTATAGAAAAATAGTAATGAGAAAGAGTTGGGGGGGATGTTAGATGGGATTAGATAGGCTGGTGGATGTGTTTGACTATTGACATGCTGAATAGAAAATTTAGGACCTTGAAATTATGAGAATTAAGAGGAGAAAAATTAAGTTACACGTCGCTCACATTCATAATTTTTTAATAATCATCTTCATACAAAATAAGGAGTTCATCACTCCCCTCTTACACAATACTTTTCCAAATCATAAGGTAGAAGAAACCAAAAGTTTGTATAATATATGTCAAGTCAATAGCTGAATACAAATATGCATAAGGCTTTTAGCTTTGTAGACTACCTCATATCCTAGATGCCTCCTTTGAGTAAGCTTGAAGCTTGGTCTCAATCTACACAAATATTCTCACTTGTTCAATTTTTTTTTATTTAGCTGGGACTAGTGCTAAAGGGACTTTCTAATAAGTTAGCGTTGGATAATTTAATTTAAATATCCATACTTCAAATCTCATTTGGAAATGGGCTACTCTTGGTCTATTCCCAAGTTTCCAATTAATCCAACGAAATGGGCTACTCTTGGAGGGAATACTCATCCCGCTTATTCCTCTGACAAACATATCATTGGGAAGAAAGGAATAAAATCTGAATCTTCTAAAAATATTTTTATTATAAATTTGTCATAAATTTTGGAAAAAATAAGGAAAATAAGAGACATTTGGTAGAACGTTTAGTTGAACTTGTATATATAAAGTTGTTTCGTTGTACTAATACAATAATATTTATTATATTACAAAGACTCATACGTGTCTCTTATTAATGTATGGATTTAGCAAAGAAATCTCAAAAGGAAAGTAGAGACTAAATGTAAGCTTGGATTAAAGTTAAATCAGAATAAATATTAGAGTTTGTCTTCTCTTTCTTTACACTCTTTACATTTTAAATTACTTGATTGATGCTCTACTTTTATTTTAATTTTTTGTATGAAGTATTGATTAGCTCTTGGTAGACATATTCTCTTGCATATATTTTAAGTAAACCAATTGTCATAAAGACTATAAGATTGTTCTATTTTCCTAAAAAAAACAAACTTTTGTTTTAAGTGTAATTATATAGTATTAAATGTTCTATTTTTAAAAATAAAAATTGTACTCTTCATACTCCAAGTATTAAAATAATTTTTTTTGAATTGATATAATTATTGTTTTGCTCTATACTCTTGAAAGGAAAAACTTAACAGTCAGTATTTTGAAATTTTTTTTGAAAATAACCAAAGTTTCATAACACCTAATTTGCTCCCATCTTAAGTGTTGATTGGTGTAACGCCCGGTACGTTGTACAATCGCTGGAACGGGCCGGTTTGAAAAGCAAGTCTCCTGAGATGAGTGATTCAAGGCCAAATAAAATTTGAATAAAATTTTAAATAATAGAAAACGAGGATTTGAGTCTTGAGTTGCCCAAAAACTAGGGTCAGAGTGATTCGAAAAATTTGCCGAAAGGCTAGTGGCATTTTCGTAAATAAGTGTAATTTTAGAAAAACACCTAGGAGGGCTTTTTAAATGGAAATTTTGAGTTGCCTAGGGTTCTCAGAGGCCCCAAAAATCATGGGAAGCCCCGAGATTGGTAAAACCCCTCCGATGTACTCTTTCCGACGTTAGTTGACCTAAACTTTGACCGGTTCGTTCGGGAAGATTTTAGCTCTAATTTGAGTAATTCCAAAGGCATTTTATTAAATTGGGAATCTTAATTTTATGATGGAAAAGACGGTTCTCAAAAAGGAGCTAAAACGAAGTCAAACCGAAAATGCCATTATGGAAGGGCAAAAATGGAAACAAAGTGCACAAAAGAAGCTTCCAAACTCCCTTTTTAAGCCACGTTCAGCTCCCCCCTCTCTAAACCGACTTTCTTCTGCCCAAAACTCAGAAATGGAGCTGCTGTCTTAGGCGCACAAAGGGAGGAAATTTTGGAGGAAGAAAAACCAAAGAAAGGGTGAGAAAGTGTAAGGTTTTCATGCTCTTTCCTCTTGAAACTTCATCCTCTCCTTCTTGCTTCATCTTTCCATGGTTTTAATGAATTTTTTGGTGCTGATTTGGGTCCAGATCAGAGGAGGGAAATTCAAAATTTAAGGAGGAGAAAGAGGGAAGAGGAAGGGCTCTTGAAGGAAGCTTGATTGCAAGGTAGTTTCTCTCCCTTTGTTGCTTCTTTTTCTCCTTCTCCTCTTCCATGGTAGGATGTCTTAACCAGAACCATGAAGAGGGAAGAGTTTCTGTTTTATAATCCAAAAGAATCCATCAAACTAAGGCATGGGAAGATGGATTATACCAAAGAAATGCATGAAAAACTAGTAAAACTCAAGTTAGAAAAGTGTAGGGTGCTTGAACATAAGTTAAAATCTGGGTTGATTCAAGACTTCCCCATCATATGTGAGTGTTTGTTTGAGTTTCTAAGACTCCTAGGGAGCCTCCCAAGTGCCCTATCCATTAAGGAAAAATCTCAAACTCCATGAGTTTTTAATGGAAGCATAACTAGGTCATGACCCTTAGAGATAGCTAGGGAGTATTTTAAATGGTTCCAAGCTTGATTTGGGACTTTATATGATAAAAGAAGATAGGAGAAACCCTTGGAAAAAATTTAGAAGCCTTAGGTTGGGAGATGAGGCAATGACTTCCATAATGTAACCTTATGAAGCAACATGGACCTAGGTTTGTGAAAGTGAGTGTGTGATGGCTTCAAGGACCTTAAATGAGGTCAAGAGGTCTAAATATGGCAAGAGAATGGAACCAAGAATGTTAATTATGGTAGTTGCTTCATTAGGTCCTTAATGGAACCATATTGTGACAAATAGACTAAAGTGTAGTCTTAAGAGTGAGTTGGATGTCATAATTTGTTCCAAGAGTATAATTTAGTATTATTTATTGTGAATAGGCCAAAGAAATCCAACCCCACTTTCTTGTGTTTGTGGAACCGAAAAGGAGAAGAAACAAGCAAAGTAAAGCTTGAATTTGCACCAAGGTAGCTCTCCACCTTTTCTTATTGCATTTTCTTGTTGCATATGGTGTCATTGTGTGCTTGTGTGTATGTTTATATGTTTGAGACATGCCACTTGATGCTATGGTGCTATTTTGGTACCAATATGCTTTCTTGAATGTCTTTGAATGATGAAAATGGCTCATAAGGGTAAGGTAGTGCCAAAAGTCCCTTAATGTGGGTGAGGAGATGCCAAAAGTCTCATGGCATGGGTGAGACAAGGCCAAAAGTCCCTTGGGTGGGTGAGGCTAAGTCAAAAGTCCTAAGAACCAAGAGTGAGGCAATCCAAAAGTCCTAGAAATGGGGTGAGGCCAATCCAAAAGTCCCTAGAGCTCATTCTTATTCTTGACATGTGTTTGTGACATAAAAATGTGGAAATTGAATGCTTCATCGATTGAGTAGTTGCATACTTGTACCTTTGACATGTTATATGCCTTGAAAATGTGATTGAATAGGTGTATGAGCTATTGAGATTCAATGAATCTCACCCCTTCCTTTCTCTCATCTCATATGATCTAGGTGGAGTTCAAAATCCAAAGGATGGAAGCCAAGGAGCCTAAATCTCCATCTCTTGGCAAACCTTTCTATTTTGATATACTATGATGACTAGAATGTAAAAGTAGATATGTAAATGTTATTTTTGAGCCATGGCACTTTGAACAAATGTAAAACTATGTAAAGTTAGTGTATGTAATTAAATATGAGAACGTGTTGTATGAACTCATATGGTCCGTGTGACACCGAATGAAATTTTTATACGCGACGTAACGCAAAATAAAGTATTATTTTAATGTCATTTTCCATTCCCTTTTGTTCAATTGATCATGTGAGACTTAGAAATGATCGGAAGCATGCTAGAAATATATGGTGCTACAATTGGCCTATCTAATAAATTATTTGTTTTTTTAATAACACAAAAACTGCCTTTGCTACAAGCATGTTTGAAATGTCCCTAAATACTACAAAACTTGTAATAAAGACATTTTTGAAAAAATAATAATCTGCTCATTTTGAGAAAAGAGCAATGCCAGACAAGCACTCACAATATGATTTTTATAGTGATTAAATCAATGGGATTTGAATCAAAATCACATTCTTAGGTGCTAAAATGATTTAAACAATTATAGTAAATAGAGAATGGTATTATCTTTGAAGTATCATAATAGGATTTTTGTTAAATAATATAATGTTTTTTATAATTAGTGATTATTATGAGAGATAAGAGCAACATATTTTTATAATTAATATTTTTTTATTAATGTTGTCTAGTAAAAAAAATAACGTAATGAAACATTTAATAAGTTTCATAAATTTGTGAAATAAAGATGATGATAGTAATTCTATGACGAAATTCTAAACTATCCGTTGTTTATATCAATCAAATAAGAAATACTAATTGCTATTGACGTGTATGTTAGTTTTTTAAATTAATTTTTAAATATTTTTAATAAATTTAAATTATCATATTTTCTTATATTCTAAAAATCATAAAAAAATACCGAGAACTTCTTCACTCTTCCTCACAATCTTAACTTCTATCTTTTGTATAATTTATACCTATACTTTGTAAAATATTGTGCTATTTATTGAGTTAATTTGAGACCAAATAAAAAAACCCAAAGAGCCTAAAGCCATATTAACATATATACTCTATTATTTAAATATTTTATGCAGTATCGTTGCGAAATATTTTTTTTTGGTAAAAAATTCATATCAATAATAAATGGGAAAATTTTATGTACTCTTATGTTTTGACTCTTCTACAACTAGTCACCATGTATTTTGAAACTTGAATAATAAACCCTTTTACTATAATGCACTTAGAAGCAGCTCCTCCCTTCCATCTCTCATTAAAGATTTAACAGTGACCTTTGCTTGCACGCATGTGTAAAAAGACTTGTCAATTTTTAAGTATCTAATAAAACATAGTATAATAAAATAATTATAATAAAACAATTAAAAGCAAAAAAAAATTTATAATAAATAGATTAAAGAATTAGCCATAACACAAAGTAAAAAATAAAAAAAGATGAAAGAATACCCTCAAATAACCCAAAGTAAGAAAACTCATTTCCTCTCTCCCTTATTTTCTTTTGGGTTCTTTCTAATTGAAGGTTTTTTTTTTTCTCCTTTTCTCCCTTATAATAGGTATGTCACGAAAACTTTTGGTAGAACATTCCAAAAAATAAAAGACAGGAACTTTATAGAATTATCTTATTGCTTACACTTTACTATGTCCAAATATGATTTCCACTTTGCTATAAATATGATAAATTGCCTCCAAGCCCCAAATTGTAATGAGGAAAAAATATTCACTAGGGGTCTGTACCCTATTAAGTTATGCAAAGTAGCTAAGTCATGCTTGTTGGGCCAATAGTCAACTTTGTTGTCTTAGTTAAAAAAATACGATCAATGTGCCATGCTTAATTTTTATATTCCTATCTCACAAGGCACAAGTTGTTTCGCACTCTAGTGTCAAAAAAATCCTTGTTGCAATGAGGTATGTCACATCATGTTATAAAGTCCATGGCCTTGTATTGATAAGTAACAGGACCACACTTGGAATGAAAGATGCAAATATAAAGAAATATGGTAGTAGTTGGCTATTCACTTGTCCCTTGTGTTCTTAGATCAGGGTAGAACTTAAATTTTCTTTTTTAACTTTTGTATCATGTACCATGGAGAGGGAAAAAGTAACTGTCTGAATGTGGAAATGGAAAATTCAAGATAGATATTTAATTAAGCTTTTAGTAGGTATATTGTCATATAGAAGTGCTCTAAATAATCCGTCAAAATTATACAACTAGATAAGTAGTCATTATGAGAAATGTTTTTGTTAAGAGCCCAATAGACTTCTTCCTTCACTCTGTCTTATTTTCTACTATTGTAAAATAATACTCATATTCATGTTTAAAAATTTTAGATGTGATCATGTCCTATGTCTCATACTATGTTTAATATTACAAGAACCACATAAGGAATACCAATGGTTACTCACATCATAATTAGTGGAATACTGGTGACAAACATAAATTCCACAAGTTAAAGCAAAAACCTAAATAATAGGCAAATAAACAACATAGACGTTATGTGGCTTGTCAAAATGCTCATTCACATGGTAATAGGCCGGTTATTCTATCCCTACTGGATAAGGAGGTCTAAATCTCTTTTGCCATAAACTGTCATTTATATCTTATACATAATTCTAAATACTCCAACTCCAAAGGAGACCCCATAGGCATAAAAATCAACTAAGAACCAATTCAATTATATATGAACCATTAGGACCATGTATTCACTATCTGTGTCTTTGTCATACACTTAGCTTATTAACAGAAGATATGTTTTCTCCCTCCTGTCATTAGAGTTAGAATAAGAGCAATGTTCATGGGTCCACTCAAATAGCAAGGGGCCACTGCATAGATACAATTTAGCACTTTAATAGTCCAAACATTATTATACAACCCACAAGAATTGCTTCATTTAGTGAGACTTATCAGCAGATGTAGAAAAAAGAAGCAAAACTTGATTGGCGCAAAGGAAACAAGAAACTTGCTATATCACCAATTTTACTGCTCCCAATTTTCATTCTTATACTTAACTCCGCTATGCGACCATGAGTTGAAATTCTTTACACCAGGAAATGTTCATTGTATGCATTAATTTATGTGCCTATTTTTTTCCACTATAAGATTAGAAGTACAAGTTTTTTTGTTTGATTCTACTATTTTTCTTATATATCTTAGTGTAATTTAGGCTAACAATCTCCCAATCGTGCATTTATATGTCTTGTTGCAAATGACTTGAACTTAGGTAAATTCATTTCCTTGAGCCTTTGCTGTGTAATTGCTATAACTATGTAGCTTTACTTATGTGCCGAAATACAAACTTTGAGAGTTTAGATAATGGTATGGCTAAATCATATAGGGCTTCCCTTTTTGTGGCTCATGTTTATAAAAATTGAGAGATATTAATCACAGTCTATTTTTTGGTTTTTTTATTGGGAGATAGAATGGAGGTGCCAGAAAATCGAAGATGGATGTATAATAGAGTAGATTTGAGTCATCGACATCTTACAACAGAGTTTGAACAAGGCGTCGAGGAGTTTCTTGCCCATGCATGCCAATTGCCTTCTTTTTTGCATTCGGAGAAGATTAGGTGTCCATGTGCCTAGTGTAAATGCAAGAATCATCTAAGTCTTGATGAGATAAAAGTGCATATTTATAAAAATGGATTTAAGTCGGACTATTATTTATGGACCAGTCATGGTGAAATGTCTTCCTTGCGTCATTCACCCATGTGTTTAATGCCAGGAGTCGAACATGTCTCCCATAGGGCGCTTACGCAACAACTAACACAATATGAAACCATGGTCATGGATGAAGCTAGGGCAAGTTTTGGGGATAATTACAATGAAAGTACTGAAGAGCTGCCAAATCCAGGTGCAAGGGCATTTTATGACATGTTGCAGGCTGCACAACAGCCCTTGTGGGAAGGTTGTGAAGAGGAATTTGAACTTTCAGCAGCTGTGCAATTACTAAGCATTAAGGTAGAGACCAATATGTCACAACAAGGTTACAATTTAGTTTCACGTCTTATGCGGAGGACACAACCCAAAGATACACGCATGCCTATAGACCTGTATCAAACAAAAAAAATTGGCGTCAAAATTAGGACTTGGTTATATGAAGATCAATTGTTATGTCACTAGATGTATGTTGTATTATAAAGATGATGCGAATGCAACCCATTGTAAGTTTTGTGGCAAAGCACGGTATGCTGCAAGGAAGTGTCATGGAAGAAAGAAGAAAATTGCAACTAAGCAATTATGGTACCTACCACTGATTCCCAGACTTAAGAGATTATTTGCTCCTAAAAAAATAGCAAAGGAAATAAGGTGGCATTATGAGAATCATCGAGATTTTGGTATTCTTACTCACCCATCTGATGGAGAAGCATGGAAGGTGTTTGACAACACCTACCCTAACTTTGCATATGATCCATGGAATGTTCGGCTCGGGTTGTGTGCTGATGGTTTTATGCCATTTAGATAATATGGGAGAAAGTATTCTTGTTGACCAGTTATCGTCACTCCATACAATTTACCACCAGCAATGTGCATGAGACAAGAGTATATGTTCTTGACACTGATTATCCCTGGTCCTAGCAATCCCAAAGGCAAAATCGACGTTTATCTGCAACCATTAATAGATGAACTAAAATCATTATAGACTGAGGGTGTACTAACATATGATGCATCATTGAGACAGAACTTTAAAATGCGTGCTACACTATTATAGACAATCAATGACTTCCCAACATATGGTATGTTGTCTGGTTGGATGACAGTAGGGAGATTGTCATGCCCTATATGTATGGAGAACTCAAAGTCATTTCTATTGAAGCATGGAAGGAAAACGTCTTTCTTTGACTATCATCAATGATTTCTTCCACCAGATCACGCATACAGGAGAAATAAAAGTTCTTTTTATAAGAACAGAATTTAGCAATCTATGTCTCCGCCACAGTTAGATGGAGAGGAAGTTTGGCAAAGAGTGTGCAATCCACCCAAAGTGACTGAGATGGGAGAACTTGTACCAATTGAAGGATATGGGGACACGCACCATTGGACGAAATAGAGCATATTTTAGGAATTGCCTTATTGGAAAACTAACCTCATTCGACATAATCTTGATGTCATGCATATTGAGAAAAATGTGTTTGACAACTTATTTTTTACCGTCATGGACATAAAGGGGAAGACTAAAGATAATATACAAGCTCGGTTGGACATAGAAGAATATTGTCACCAAAAAGAATTAGAACTTGTTAATAAAGGAGGGAAAGTTCTAAAGCTTAAAGCACAATATACTTTAAATATAGAACAAAAACGAGCAATTTGTCAATGGGTAAAGAACTTGAGACTCCCTGATGGGTATACATCTAATTTGGCCCGATGTGTTGACATGAAGGAAGCAAAGCTATATGGAATGAAGAGTCATGATTGTCCTATGTTAATGCAATGCTTGTTGCCCATTGCCTTTGGCACTTTGCCTGAAGCTATATGGAATCCTATAATCGAGCTTAGTCAATTCTTTAGAGAAGTTTGTTCCATAACCTTAGCAATGGCTCAATTAGAATTATTAGAGCAGAACATTGTAGTGACATTGTGTAAGTTAGAAAAGGTCTTCCCCTTGGGTTCTTTAACTCAATGGAACATTTGCCCATCCACCTTCCCTATGAAGCCAAGGTCGGGGGACCTGTTCAATATCGGTGGATGTATCCATTTGAAAGGTAATAAAGCATATCACTATATGCATAGAATGAATATATGTTTAAAAGGAATTAAATCCTTACTCAACTACTCTTTTTGTAGATTCCTCCATACCTTGAAGCAAAAAGTCAAAAATAAAGCTCGAGTGGAAGGATCTATATGTGAAGCTTATATCATTGAGGAGATTGCCACATTTTGCTCGTATTACTTTGTGCATGATGTGCCATCAAGATTAGTGAGACCTTTAAGAAATGATGATGGCAGAGAACCTGGCCTACCTGTAATTTCTATTTTTAATTATCCTAGAAGGCCATTTGGAGAATGCAAGTCTCGTTTCTTGAATGATTAAGAAGTAGAAGCTGCTACAAAATATGTTCTAATAAACTGTGATGAAGTACAACCATATATCAAGTAAGTGATATTATTTGTTCAACACTTATTTGTAATATCACTTATTTGTAAATGCTGACCACATTTCTTTGTTCTATAGTTTATTTGTTCATGAGTTAACTTTGTCCAATCCTCAAATTGCGGATATTGAGATAGAAACTCAAATCGAATCAAATTTTTCCTCTTGGTTCCGAGCACATGTAAGTAGTAATATAGCATGGACATTAATTATGTCTTAAAATAAAGTGTTAACTCACGTATGATATTTTTAACATGCCACACAAGTTCAAAACCTAGCCAACAATATTTTAGATCCATTTTTACATGACATTACTCGGGGACCAAAGAGAAGCATTAGAACTTGGCCTATTTACTTTGCCAATGGGTATAGATTTCACATACATTCATTGAGCTATCGAAAATTAACCATAAATAGTGGTATATGCATTAAAGGGACTGACTTTGTACAATCAGAGCATGACTTTTATGGCATTCTAAAAGAGATTGTGGAGATTGAATACATAGGGGTTCCTGTGAAATGATTAGTATTATTCAATTGTCAATGGTATGATCCTTCACCTAACCGTGGGATGAGAGTTCATAAACAATATGGGATTGTTGAAGTTCATGAGTTAAGGAGGTATAACAAGTTTGATCCATTCATATTTGCTCAATAAGCAACACAAGTGTACTATGTGCATTATCCTAGTTGCCATCAAAAGGCTAATTGGTTAGCTGTTATCAAGGTCAAAGCCCGTAATATAATTGATGCTCCTAGGTCTGAAACAAATATAGGGGCATTTCAGGTGGATAGATTAGAAGTCATCTTACCTGCAATTGTCCTAAATGACGAATGTCATAACTTAAGAGACCCTGAAGGTTCCTATGAGGAGATAGATATATCAACCGCTAACATAGTTGAAGAAGTTTAAGAAGAAAAAGAAGAAGACGATGATGACGATGACGAAGACGATGTCGATGACGATGACAACAACAATCCAGATGAGGGTGATGAAGATGATAATGCATAAATTAGGGTTGAGATTGATTTAATTTTGACTTCGATGTAGTTTTGATAATGTATTTTGCTACTTTGTTTGAGTTGCATGTATCTCGCTTACATTTTTTATTTAACTTTTTGCCAACTTATACTAACTTAAAGACTTGCTATTACATATATAGATGGCTGGTCGTGGCACTAGGCGAGTTCGTGCCCGGTGGAGTACATCTGCACCACTACCTCTGCACCCTCAGCCATCTCCTATAGCACCAGATGCCTCCACTGCACCTCCATAAGCTCCAATCATGCCTAAATCATCTAGGAGACCCTCAATATCATCTATATCATCTCCTCTGGTACCGTTTCCTGGCTTGCAACACTCACATCCCACTTCTTAGGGTCCTTCCACTAGTTCTACACCTATGCCACCTATCCAACCTTTTAGCCGTGACTCCACAAATGGTCGAATATGGTTATATCCTGACAAGCATACGTAAGTTATAAAATTTGTATTGTTTTATTTGTTATTTAGTTAATAACAAAGTGTCATTATAACATTTGCAATTATCGTTGTTAAATGATTAGGTTTAATCCTGTTGTTATTGTTGTTCGTGATATTCTCCCAGTACTTCAAGCAAAATTTGAATATCCATGTCACAGTTGGAAAGTAACACCTCTTGAGGTTCGACAGTTGTGGTTTGATGAATGGGCAGTATATATCTTACCCTATTATATATATATATATCATTTGTTGTTTTTTTTCCTCATTCTATCTAAAATTTTAATTTTTCTTTTGTTTATGCAGAAGAAATATAAATGGTTGCCACAATATGACCAAGCAATTAGATGCAATTGGAACAAAAAGTGTGGCAGCGTCTTGTGCAATGCAATGCACAGAGTTCGATTAGACTTGGAGAAAGGGATTATGCCTAATTGGATCCCTGACGATGTAATGATCCAATTGAAGCATTATTGGGAGTCAGATGATTACAAAGTTGTATGTCAGACAGCTAAAAATAACCGGGCATCTACCACAGGAGGCATGCAACATAAAAGGGGAAGCATTCCCTCAACTAAGCATAAAAGGAGACTGGTAAGCATTTAAATTCTAAAGTGATCATCATTTATTTAATGCATGAGATAACTAATATTAATAAATAATTGCAGACTTCAAAGCTTGGAAGACCACTTACAATGTTTGAATTATTCAAACACACGCATTATGACGACGCAACTGGTCAATTTGTGGACCATAAAGCAGTTGAAGTTTATGTATGTATATGTTTTTCTTTTTCTTTCTTACTGGGTTTATGCTAACGGTCGGAGGCCTGACTAGTTATAGTGTTAGTCTTGCTGTGTGTTTTGATCCTCACTGGGATTGTGCTGACAGCCAGAGGCCTAGCTAGCTGTAGTATGCATCTTGCCTTTTGTTTTCATTTTTACTAAGATTATGCTCATAATTGAAGGCCTAACTAGTTGTACTGTCCGTTTTACTTTTTATTTTTATAGTCATTGGATTTGTGCTGATGGCTGAAGCCTGACTATCTATAGCGTTAGTTTTTATTTTTCGCTTTACTTGTTACTAGACTTGTGTTAACAACTGGAGGTCTTTATGGACAATATGTGAGTCTTACTTTTTTGTTTTGATTGTCATTGGAATTTTATGCTGACAGCCGAAGGCCTGACTAGTTGTAGTGTTAGTCTTGCTATGTGTTTTGATCCTCACTGGGATTGTGCTGATGGCCAGAGGCCTGACTAACTGTAGTGTGCATCTTGCCTTTTGTTTTCATTCTTAATAAGATTGTGCTCATAACTGAAGGCCAGACTAGTTGTCCGTTTTGCTTTTTATTTTTACGGTCACTGGATTGATGCTGATGGCTGAAGCCTGACTAGCTATAGCATTAGTTTTTATTTTTCGTTTTGCTTGTTACTAGACTTGTGTAGACAGCTGGAGGTCTTATGGACAATATGTGAGTCTTACTTTTTTGTTTTGATTGTCATTGGAATTTTATTGCTGGTTGAAGGCTTGACTAGCTATAGTATGACTCTTGTTTTTTTATTTCAATTGTCATTGGATTTATGCTAATGGCAAACAACCTAATTAGGTATAGTGTAAGTTTTGATTTTTTTCTTTTTGATTACCATGGATTTGTGCTCAAGGCCAGAACTTGTTGTTCTTTACGTATTTATTTTCCATTATAATCATCAGTGGAATTATGTGATTGTTTATTGAATGTTTTTTACTCATTCAATTGTCTCTATGGCTATCAACCTCATGGCATATTTTTTCCATACACTTAATCATTGTTTTCATTGTGACGGCTGAATATATTTGTAGTTTTATGATATTTATTCTTTATCATATCATCACACTTCATGTTAATACTATGTGACATGCGAAATGCTTCAACATGTGCATATTCTTTTGTTCTAGATGCATTGTCACCGTTTTCCTTATTATAAACTTGTCTTCCTTTGTTCCCGTTAACAGGCTTATTACTTGAGACTTAAGAATGCCAAAACTTCTACTCAAGACTTAACAGGCATTGTATCAAATGATGTAGATGATGATGATGAAGTTGCCTTATGGTTAAAGGCTGTAGGTGGTAAAAATAAGAGAGGTCATATCTTTGGGGTTGGATCTGAGGCTCATGATATTCATGCTAGCTGCTCTTGGGGAACCTCTTCTTCTATTCATAACTCAGGACTTCATTCTGATTTTGAAGAGGAATTATGTAAGAGGATTGCCATAGAGACAACACCTTTGAGACAGGAGAACTAAAAACTTAGAGAGCAAAATCAACATATAACAGAGCAACATCAACAAATTTTGTCTTTAATAGGAGAGCATCAACAAATACTTGATAGATTACAAGAACTTGAACTGTGGTTGCCTCATCAGACCCTATTAGCACCTGAGAAGATCGGTCTTGATGATCGTCCTTCTCCATGAGGATTTTCTGTAAATGCCTTTAGTTGAGAATTCTTATAATTTGTTTCTGAACTATTAGTCAAGAATTTGTTACTTTTTAATTAAATGTTATTGTATTGTACTTTTTTGGATTAGGAGAAAATTTTCATCAAGTATCGCATTATTCTCAATTAACTTTCTTTTAGGTTGCTTTTATTGTTTTTCATTGCATAGGCAAAAAAAAAAAAACACATATAACATTAAATTAAGTTTAAAATTCATTTTCAAAAAAATTTGACACAATTTTTGTGCCTAATTTCATCGCTGAAATTAGCGACGAAAAATATTATCACTGATTTTGTCGCTAATCAGCGATGGAAATTGATGTCACTGATTTTGTTGCTGATCAGCAACGAAAATTATCGTCACTGAATCCGTCACTAATTAGTGACAGAAATTGTTGTCACTGATTGTGTCGCTAATCAACGACAGAAAATATTGTCACTGAATCCGTCACTAATTATCGACGAAAAAAATTGTTAAATCTGTTGCTGATTAGCGACGGAATTAGCGACCAAATTTGTTGTCTATTCCGTCGCTAATTTGTGACAAAAAATTTTGTCACTATTTAGTCACAGAATATTTCCGTCGCTAGTCCGTCGCTGATTAAGGATAGGTTATCCTTAAATTTTGTGACAGAATTTTATTTTGCGATGGAAATTACCGTCAGTAAATAGTGAAAGAATTTTTATTCCGTCACTAATAATTTAGCGACAGCAAAATTCCGTCGCTAATTCCGTCGGTAAGTATTTTGCGACGGAAAAATCCTTATTCAGCGACGGAATTTTCCGTCGCAAATTTGGCTTTTTCTTGTAGTGTTTCTAGAGTAACAAATAGTATAACTCCTGCTTGCATCACCTTTCTCTTATGGCCTCTGCACCATTAATCTAATTAAAATTACTTATTAGTTTGGTGTTATTGTGATATAAAGAATTACTTCATCCTAGTTTTAGTTTTATAATCCTTGAATTTTTTAACCTAGGTGCAGTCATGTGATTTAAGAAAATGTTATTTTAATTTTTTTTGGGAGAAAAAAAGAAATACGAATGCCCACCATTGGTATAAACTTGGCAATGTGTAGTAAATAACACAAAGAATTTAATTTTTTTAATTATTAATTAATTAAAAAAATTTAATTAAAAATTAAAATAAATATTTTTATATTTTTCCATTATTGATAATTTAAAAACATATTTTTTGAATTAAAAAATAAAAAAAATATTTTTTATGTAAATTAAAAATATTTTTTATTTTATT
Source organism: Erythrophleum ivorense (assembly GCA_026724425.1). Taxonomy (NCBI): domain Eukaryota; kingdom Viridiplantae; phylum Streptophyta; class Magnoliopsida; order Fabales; family Fabaceae; genus Erythrophleum; species Erythrophleum ivorense. The sequence continues at coordinate 12,291,871 of JAIUCV010000012.1, read as the reverse complement.
GGTAATTAAAATATTTTTTAGTCAAAAAAGTTCTTATTTTAATATTTTTTGTATCAAGAGTATTATAATTATTTAATTTGTTCAGTTTTTATTTATTTTTATATTATTTTTATCTAACTAAATATAAAAATAAAAAATAAAATATCCATTTTGTTCTATACCATAAAAAACGTAATTACATGCCATAATATTTCACTCTATCAAAACTTATTTCTGTTGTCATAAAAATCACTTCTATATACCCAACAACTCTGATATTGAATGTTAGAATAATGTGAAGTGAAGGGTAAGAGCAAATAAGACAGAAAACAAGAACCTATGGTTTATTAGTTTGTTGTATAAAAATAACACCAACCTCATTAACTTATAATTATTTTAACTTTTATCATTTCTATAAAGATTATGGAATGAAATCATATCTCAATCTCTAAAGAATCATGAAAGGTTTTTGCTCACTAGACTATGCTACAATTGCAAATGAATTGACTTATTCCTAAACAATTTGAAACTAATTAAATAGTTAGAAACTATTTGACTGGACTTGTTTGTTAAATATACAGACTAGAATAACATATTAAGTTTAATAATTTAAAAAGTTTAAAATTTTAATACTTTGACTCGTTAAGTTTGCCAGGTACGTATAGGTTGATTATTGATAGATAATATATAAATATAAATAAATATAAACAAAGATGAGCAAAATAAAGGATAATCTTCACAATTTAGTTTTTTTTTATTAATATAAGGCCAAAAAAAAAAAAACACTCAGCATACCAGTATATCAAAGTTTGTGAAGAAAAATATTTTGCTATAGGATGAGTCCGTTCATTGCAATCACCACAGTGAGAAAACTATGCAATCTCGAATAATATCATTTTTCCAACATGAAAAGATTGAGCTACGTGTAGATTATGAGTTTCAAAAAAACACAAATGTAAATAACTAAATTCATAGCCAAACATACCTCATAGACTTGTTCTGAAACAGTGAATAATTTTGACAGTTCCAATTATTTCAGCAAATGGCTTTACCATTTTTTCTCGAATCCAATCAATAAAAGAGTCATCCCCGCTTATCTGAGGCCAAATACCCAGAAAAAGGTGAGCTAGATTTTCTTCTCCAGAACAGCACCAATGACAAATATTTAGGTCTTTATTTCCTCTCTTATTTTGTAGCAAAGTCTTCAAAGAAAAAACTTGACTCTGGATGGTAGGAGAAGCTTTACCAAATCTTTTGCACTGAAAAGAAATATGGGATGAGGTAGTCTGACCCCATTTTGTTGAAATTATACAAATTTTTTTGTTTATTTTTAAAATATATCCAATTTTTTTATAAAATAAAAAATTGCACAACATTTTAGTCCAAGATTAATTTTTTTATTTAAAAAACCTTCAATTAATCTAAGAACATAATTTTTTGTCAAATTTAATGAAAATAAAATCTAACGCTTTTTATTTTCATTTGTGCACTAGTCCTAAGTACTAATGGTAAAGTGATTAAATAATTTCAAGGCGATACCTTTATATATCAATTTCATGGTGTTCACAATCAGATTCAATTAAATAAACTAGCAATTTAACAGCTATACCTTTATATAATTAAACCTTCATACACATATTCATATATAGTGTGTGTTGTTGTGTTTTTGGAGCTTAAAATTACGTTTTCAAAAAAATAATAATTTTTTAATTTTACACAAACATAATTTTAAAACAGGTTTCCAAATATGGACATGACAGTTAAAAGTATAAAATGTAAAAGAGTGGTGAGAAAATACTTTCACTATTCATTATTTAGAGTCATTTTCTTTAATTTTCTTTTTCATATTACAAATCAGTAATCTTAAAATTAGAATTTAAGACCTTGTTTAATGAGAGAATTCATTTTTGAGAAATGATATAAACTTTTGAACACAAAATATGTTAGATTTATATATGAATATAATTAAATTTTTTTATATTTCTCAGTATCAAAATTTTTTAGAGCCTGCCAGGATTTTAAGTTGGAAAAGAACAGTGATAAAGTACTATCGCTAAGTAACACCTGACTGCCCGAGTCTTTTTTGAATGTAAACATTACAGTTGGAAATTCTAAATTAAAAATATTTATATTGAAAAATGTTAAATTTTAAAATTATTTTGAAAGATATAAAAATAAAAAAATTAAACTATAAAAAAATTACGGTTTAAAACTTAAAGTAAAATTTTTTATTATTAGATTCTTTAAAATAATTTAAAAATTTTTAATATAAATATATTTAATTGGACTTGTACAGGTGTTTTTGATGTATTCACGTTGTACAGTGCCATTGTCCAAGTGCATAAATAATAACTGATTTTGAAATTATATTGTTAGATTAATCTCAAATAGACAAGATTTTGTCTGGGACCGCAGAATGATTCTTTCTTCTTTCTTATAGTCATGAAGGGTCCACACTCCCGCTTGAACATTGAATAGCCAGCATCTGTGTGTAATTTTTTAAATTTTTTTTAAATAGTCGTTTAAAATTTAGAAAGGGATTCTAAATTTAAATTACAGACCGAACAAAAATTCTAGTACTCAACGCATGTCAATGAAATAGGAGGTAATTTACGAGCTTCAAGGTCTACTTTTCCACACAGATGTAATTTTTTGTTTAAAAAAATTATGTATATTTTAAAAATAAAAAAATTCTTGTAATTTCAATAAAATTAAAAAAAATTCGTATAATTTATTCAAAAACAAAATAGAGTACTAAAATATTCAGATCTTTGCCTAGACTTGAAACAAGAAAATAGAAACACATAAAGGACCTCTAATAGTTTTTATTTCCACCATTTCTGACGTAAAATTGTTAAAATATTTCACTCATCATGAATGGAATTGTAATTCATGTGGATTTTTTGCAAGTGTGGCGGCCTAGATAGGTGGTGTGGTACAGTGGAGGCTCCTCCTGAATTCTCTCCACCTGTTTGGTTGCCAAGCAACCTTGATCATTTTGGTGAGCGCACGTGTAGTAGTTTCTGCATTTAATATCCCAAAGAGAAAGTAAGGAAGGAGAAATATAAGAAGCATAGTCAATGGAAATATAGGAGAATAGCCAATACGTTGCGTATTTGTCTTCCACTGTCTCTTGATTCCCAGACCAACTCCATGCATAGCCATCGTCCATTGGACCCTCGGACACCGCCTCCCGTCGTGAATTTTTTCTGCAAACAAAAATTGTAATCCCAGGTATGTGAATTGTGATGACACTTTGCAACTATTATTATTCGTTGGTAACTCTGCATGAGTATTTTTGTGTGGTACCTTCTTCTCAATGACTGGGACTGTTCAGGTAGCTCATTGTCTTGGGAAAAGTCTTGCGTCCAAGCATTTCCGATTCTAAACATCTCGTTTGCTAAATAAGCATTATCTTGGTTCGTAGGTTCCGGCAAGAAATGAAAGCCATTTATCACATATTTTGGAAAATGCGAAATGCTTATTTTATTCAACAGTGAAAATAACCTTTATATAGGACAAACAGAACGGACTAACTTAGTAACAGAACGGACTAATTGCCAACTAAATAACTAACAGCTATAAGCAAACTTAGAAAAAATTCTATCCATTCTCTATTACCCCCCGGGGTGCAAGTTGGAGCATGTATGTACAGCATGCCTAACTTGGATAACAGCATATGAAACAAACCAAAACTAAGTGATTTAGTGTATATATTAGCAAGTTGAGTAGAGGACCGAATAAGTAACAAGTGAAACTAACTAGCTTGAATTTTCTCACAAATGAGATGACAATCTAGTTCAATATGCTTGGTGTGATCATGGAAAGTTCGATTGGCTGCAATATAAAGAGCTCATTGATTATCACAATAAAAAATAGCAGGTGTAGGATGAGAAACATGAAGATCATGCAACAAATACAAAAGCCACTAAAATTTGCATGTAGCAAAACCAAGTGCCTGATATTTTGCTTCTGAAGAAGAGCAAGACATGGTGTTTTACTTGTTGGATTTCCAAGAAATCAAGGCTTTGTTTTACTTGTTGGATTTCTAAGAAATCAAGGCTTTGTCTAAGAAAATACAAAAGCCAATAATAGATCTTCAAGAGTCTATGCAATCGACCCAATCCAAATTACTAAACCCTTTTAGCTTGAGATCAGATTGTGATGGGAAGAAAAGACCTTTTCCAAGAGATCCTTTAATAAAACAAAGAATGTTGTGAGCAACTTGTAAATGGGGTGTGGTAGGCACAGACATGAACTAACTAAGTTGTTGGATAGTAAAAGAAATGTCAGGTCATGTAGTGGTAAAATACAAGAGAAGACCAACAAGTCTTCTATTGCTAAAATTAACTTCAAGAGGAGTACCACTAAGTTTTGAAAGTTTAGCAGGCTTGTCCATAGGTGTAATGGTAGGTTTTTAAGCTAAGAAACCATTGCTTGGGAGAATTTTTAAGGCAAACTTTCTCTGACAAATTGAAATGCCACCTTTGGAGTGAGCTATTTCAAGCCCAAGAAAAAGCTTGAGAGCACCCAAGTCCTTGATTTTAAAAAGAATTATCAAGGCAAGCTTTAATGCATTGAATTTCAGCAAGATCATTACCTACCAAAATCACATCATCTACATAGATCAATAAAGCAGTAAATGACAGTAAATGACAATGAACAAATAAGGAGTAATTAGCTTTAGATTGGGCATATCCACAGGAAATAAGAGTTGTAAAAAGCTTGGAAAACCATTGCATGGTAGGCTGTTCTAAGCTATATAATTATTTTTGTAATTTGCAAACAAGCTGAGAATTATGAGAAGAAAAACCTTGTGGAAAAACCATATATACTTCTTCATGAAAATCACCATGCAAAAAAGCATTATTCACATCAATTTGTTCTAAGTGCCAATTGTGAGTAGAAGTTAAAGCCAAGAACAATTGAATTGTAATCAATATGGCTACAAGAGAAAAGGTGTCAAAATAGTCTATACCTTCAGTTTGAGTGTAGCCTTTGGCTACCAATGTGCCTTGTAACACTCAATGGTCCCATTAGCCTTGTATTTTATTTTACAAACCCACTTACAATCTATAGGATGTTTGCCTAGAGGAAGTTCAATTAAAACCCATGTGTTATACTATTCTAAAGCTTGAATCTCAATTGCCGTAGCTTGCTCCAAACATTGTCCTTAACAACTTGATTATAAGTCTTAGGTTTAGAAGAAGTAGAAATAGAAAAAATAAAGTGTTTATGAGATTTCGACAGCTTATTTTAGGAAATGATAGAAGATAAAGGATAGAGAACACCTGAAGAGATGGAAGAAGATGGATTGAAGTTTGAAGGAAATAATGATAATCATGTAAATAGGAGGGTGGATTACATAGTCGATGTGATTGCCTCTGAGCAGATGGAAGATTTAAAGAAGGTGGGGAAGGAGAAGCAACATTAGAATTATCAATATTAAGAATAGAAGAGTCATCACAAGTAGAAGGATGATGATGTGGATAATCTAAGAACTGATGTTCCTGAGGTAAAGGAATATTGGCAGAAGTAAAAGCAGGGTAAGTATCTTATGGCAAGGCGAAAAAAGGAAAAATGGACTAATAAAAAATGACATGATGTGAAATAAAGAATTTTCTATTATTAAAGTCAAGAAGAATATACCCTTTAGTACTAGGTTTAAACCCAAGAAAGATATACTTGCAAGCTCTAGGGTCAAATTTTAACCTAGAAGCAGTTAAGGAGGAAGCACAATAAAGAGAACCAAAAATTTTTTAAATAGTAAAATCAGGAACTTGCTTATGAAGCATCTCAAAAAGAGATTTATCTTTTAAAATAGAAGAAGGTAACTAATTAAACAAAAACATAGCATGATTGATAGCATAAGACTAGTATAACTTGGGTAAATGAGACTAAAATAACAAGGCGTGAGCCACATTAAGTATATGTTGATGTTTTTGCTCAATCCCACTATCTTGTTCAAGGGTTTCAACACATGATGTTTGACAAATGATTCCCTTTGAAGAATAAAATGAAGACATGTTGAATTTAACCCCATTATTTGAACAAATCATTTTAATGGTAAATAGAAATTGATTTTCAAGAAGAAGAATGACCTCTTGAAGATGTGCACGAGTTTCAAACTTATGCTTCATTAAAAATATCCAAGTATAGCAAGTATAATCATCCACAATAGTAAGAAAATAACGATGACCATGAATAGAAGCAATGTTAAAAGGTCCCCATATATCAGCATGTAGCAATGCATGAGGATGAGAAGATTTAGTATGACTAAGTGAAAAGGTCATCTCTTTTGTTTAGCAAAATGAAAAACATCACATTGTTTATTTGGAAATTTATAAGAAAGAAATGGAAATTTCTTCCCAAGAACATGAAAAATAGACTGGAATATGTGGCCTAGGCAAAAATGCCACAAATGAAAATTGGAAAAAGACTCTGTAGATTGTAATAGTTAGAGCAGTAATATCTAGTAGGAGGGGTTGAGTGGCATGATTGGAAAGCATGTATAATCCATGATTAGAAAGTATGTATTTTGATCCTAAGTAACCTATAATGGTGGAGATGGAAGGAGACCTGAAGAATTTCGTGATAGTTCTTCTGAGGCAGGAGATCCTTAAGAAGCAACATTATTGACTGAAGAATTAGAGTTTCAGAATTTATATCCAAGTGGATACCCATGTTTCTTATAACATGTCTCAATAGTATGTCGTTGTCAGGCACAATAGGTACAAAACTTGTTGGGGTTCCCAATGGTTGGAGTAGCAACTTTAGTAGAGTTTGGACCAAACTAAGAAAATGAATTTTTGACAATAGATTTATTGAAGTACACTTTACATTCCAAACCACAATTCAACCCCCTTTCTTTGTTGAATCACCAAAGAGAACACACAATTGATAAGAGGAAGAGGATTGAGCAGCATGATTTAGGACTTAACACTAGAGAAAGAATCATTCAATCCTTTGAGGAATTGAATAATGTAATCTTGTTATTGATATGTCTTGGCAAGAGAAATGGCACCGTATGAACACGCAAGATTCCAAGACTAGGTGGGAAGGGGACAAAAATTAAGAAGCTCATCCCAAATAATCTTCAATTTTGTGACATATTCAGTAACAGAGAAATCACCTTGCTTAAAATGATATAGTTCTTCTTGGAGATCAGAAATCCTAGAAATGTCACTCTAGTTAAATCAATCCTTGAGGTCATTCCACACATCATGTGCTTCATTGATCCATATGGTGCTTTGAGCAATTGTCAGAGACAAAGATCAGGTGAGCCACGACAAAACCATTGTCTTACACCTTTGTAATGCCAGATACAAAGGATCTTGAGTTCTAGGAGTGGAAATTGTACCACTAGCAAATTGGAGCTTGTTCTTAGGAAGAAGAGCCATCTTCATGGCCTAGGCCAATGGATGGTAGTTGGAGCCAATCAAAAAATGGGGAAATGAGAACCAAAGCCAAATTCTCATTAGGATGAAGGCAATAAAGGCTTGACGGTTCTTGTTGCGAGTTAGGAGACGAAGACATCGCAAAGGTCTGACTAGCAAAAGAATTTGGGTTCGTCAAGGAAGCCATGAGAGTGTGAAGCAAAAATGAAAAATGAGATGAACAGAGAAGAAGAAGAGAGAAAAAGAAAGAGGTGAGAAAAAGGTTAAAACTCTGATACCATATCACAAATTTTTGAAAAATGCAAAATGTTTATTTTATTCAACAGTGAAAGTTACATTTATACAGGATAAACAAAATGGACTAATTGCTAACTAAATAACTAACAATTATAAACAAAAAAAAATCTGTCCATTCTCTGTTATCATTAACAGAATACAAGAGATTCAAATATATAAATATGTAATATATATTGGACTTTGTCACATTCACATACTTGTTCAACATTTTGGTGATTGTCCCTAGAATTGGTTTCCCCTAATTGCCAAGTCTGCATCAAAAAAAGAAAAAACCAAGGCAAAAACAAACATGCTAGTTCAATTAAGTATTGTGTCAAGTTGTGTTTGTTGGAAAATTTGGTGAAAAACTCAAAAAAGACCTCTTCGTTGAAGCCATAAATATTCCTAGTTACTGCTTCTACTCCACTTGTAGTATCAATTCCAACGGCAACTTGATCTTGAGTACTAGTTGCTCCCATCTCTTGTTGGAATTGTGTATCAGAATGAACCATACCATAGCTAGTCTGTGGAGGAAAGCCCTGCATCCAAGTGTTTTTAATTGTTGGCATATTTTTCACTGCAAAAACATTGTCCTGGAAGATTGTACAACTTCGCAAACTCGAAAGCGAAGCCATTGAAAGAAAACTAGAGAATCACTTACAGTTTGGAAGGAGAAACTCAACGGGTTTCTGTCTTCTTCAATTTTTTGCTGGTTGTCCCCAAAATTACTCTCCATTGGAAGTGCTTCAACCCGTGGGAATCGTTGAATCGGTATCGGAAAAGCCCCAGATGAAAGCTCAGAAAAGACCACTTCGTTGATTCCTTCATTCTGAGTTGCTGTTTCTTGGTTGGGAGCATCAATTTGGATGATAACATGGTCTTCAGTATTAGTAGCTCCGATCTCTAGTTGGGAATCTGAATAGGAGCGAAAAACGACAAGGGGATAGCAGAAAACAGCTGCAACAAAAATGAAAATCAAGTGGATCTTCATCAATTGTACAGTAAGAAATCCTAGGAAAAAATTGAAGAGACCCGCTTGGAATCCAAGTTCAATCTTCCGTGACAAACACAGTGAAGTCAAAGCAAATGCAGCACTCGAAACGATGCTTAATGTGTCTGGCTTTCCATTCATAGCTTTATCATTGAAGAAGGAGTAGAATGAAGTAAGCATTAAAACGAAAAATTCCACATGAGCTCTCAACTTGAAGCCTATTGAAACTCGCCTCTTCTCTGCAAATAACATGATGCTGGTGATTACTAAACTTATTATCATATAAAGGATGATCTTGGCAAGGTTCCATTCTCCAAAAAGACGTTTGAGAGAGGGGCTCAGAGCATAACAAACCAGGCTAACCAGGCTTGACAGTAACCCCACAGATCTCCATAACATGGACTGGTTTTGCAAATTCAGAAGACGAACGAGCATCCCGTTGTTCTTTATTTTTCACAAGTTTGGTTCATAACATCGTTAGATATTGTTAGCGGCAGACAAAGATTTTGAGATGAAGAACAGTGAGAAATTAGGCCAGACTTGCTTTTGGCGCCTTCTTAATGTTGAAGTAATGTTAAAGGAATGATCCTAAGATTTTTTTTTTCTAGACATAGGTAATAATAATAATAATAATAATAATAATAATAATAATGTGATAATAATCAATATGTATAAGTTAAATCTTTAACCTTGTAGATAGACTATTGGTAAGTGTGATTTTTTTTCCCTTCACTTTTTATTGGTGGGCCAACCCTATACGTCTTAGGTGATAATATTTTAGTGGGGGTGTTCTTAGTCCATTAGACTCTAGGGGCCTGCCCTAATCCGGCCTAATCGGATCGGGCTAAGCAGGGCCAAAAATATAAATGGTAAACCTTAAATAATATTATATCGAGTTGGGTCGAGTCTCGGGCAATTACATGTTTTGTGCAACCCACTCTAGTAATTTTTTTTAGTTATCAATATCTTGTTATCTTATATATATATATATATATATATATTCTTATTATTATCTCTGTATATTGCAACTTTCATTACCTAATTAAATCTTTCATACTTCTTAATTGTTTTTATCATTGATGTGTATGCTTACTGACATTTCTTTTGCTGAATAATAAAAATACACATGTTTACCTAAGGCTAATTATGTTAGTATAACTTATATTTTGTTTGATAATACCAAGCTATTTTTTTATTATTGATAAAAATATGAGAATTTTAAAAGTCTATTATTTTGAAATATATGATTATAAGTTTACAAAAAGATATTTGCATATCATACGTATTAGTTCATGAAAAAAAAAGGCTCAATCAACTCTAACCTATTTTTATCCAACATAAAATTGGACTTATTTGGGTCAGGCCGAGCCACGGGCATAAAAACAAGCCCAATATCTTAATCGAGTATACTAAATGTTCGGCCCGACCCGACCCTACCCATGAATAGCCCTAATATTTAGGAATAAAAGCACTAAATAATAACATTATACATTTTTTAAAATGTTTTTTATTATAAAAAGCATTGAGTTTGAGCCTAAGAATTCAATCCACAAAATTGAAGCTATAGCAGCGTTAATAACAAATACAAAAGTAATCTCACATCTAACAATAAAATGACAGAGTGTTCGAATAATTTATTATTTTGTTTATAGCCCTACAGTAATGCCAGTAATCCTATCGCCATCTTACATGTGTTATTTTTATTTTTTAATAAAAGGCATTGAGTTTGAGTCTAAAATTTCAATCCATAAAATTGAAGTTTAGCAATACAAACAACAAATATAAAATTTATCTCATTTAACACTAAAAGGGTAAATATTCATAATTTTTTTTGTTGAGTTAAAAGAAAATTAAAAGCTTTGCTGATTTACTCTCTAAATGAAAACTTGTCATCATTCTCAACAAGGTAGGGGTGTTCAAAACCATTCCAAACCAATTGAATCAAACCAAACAGATTAAAACCGAATTAAACCGATTAAAAAGAAGCTAAAATCGGTTTTGGATATTATAAAATTGATTTGTTTGGTTCAGTTCTCAATTCTATCAAGTTTGATTCGGTTTTAACCGAACCAAATTGAACCAATTTTTTTTTGTTTCTATTAGTTAAGTTCAAATTATGCATAAACCTTTTATCAATAAAAAAATAGTGATATTTTTTTCCTACTTTACTTACATTTAAATGAGTTTATCAAATAAACTATCTTAAAAAAGTTATTATTTTATTATCTTTACATATGATATTCAATTATAATTATATAATAATTAAATATAATTATGAGGGATACTTTTTTTTAGAAAAAAAAATATAATAATTAATTATTTCAACACTATTATTGATTAGAATATTAAAAGATGCATTATATTAGAAGTCAAATTTTATATATTACAAGAAACAAAATCTTAAAAAAAAATCAAATCACTTTTACTAAAAAAAAAAGTATGAACCAAACCGAACCAAACCGATTAAAAGTTAAAACCGAAAAAGTCCAGAAAAATGCAAAACCGACAACCTTGGTTCAGTTTGGTTTTGGTCCAAAATCGAACGGAACCGAACTTGTGAACACTCCTACAACAAGGCAATAAGGGTGCCCGGTTGACTTGGCTATGTTGGGTAGTGAAAAAAAAAAATAGAGCAGGTCATTCTAGTCAATCTAGCTCAATATATAATAAAAGAAGAGACCAAAATAAAAATAAATTTTTAAGGGTTATTTTGTAATGTTATCCAAAATTTATAAATACATTTTATAAATTATAAATAGATAAAGGGATAATAATTCTCTTGAGTATAATTGTTGTTTTCAAACAAAAGAAGATGAGATAAAAAAATATGTATTATTAAAGTTAAAAACAAGCAAACAAGAATTTAAAATTGAGATAGTAAATGTGTACTTTGGGGAAAATAAGCAAGCCTTGGTCATTTTGAAAAATTATCCCAAAAAAAGTTCTTAATCAAACCACTAAGCTCTGAATTATAGTTTTTCAAAATTTCATCCTCTACACTTCAATTTTTTTTTTGGTTTCCTCTCTTAGACTTTGCTTTTTTTTAATATTATTTTCACTGTATAGAATTTGAAAAATATAATAAAATTAGTAGTTATATGTCCAAAATGATCAAACAATTACAAAAATATGAACTTTTAATATTTGTTAAGTTTTTCAAAGTTAAAAAAATTACATGAAACCTAATCAGGTCTGATATAGACCAGGCCATACTTGAGTTGGGTTGAGCCACAAATATAAAAATTCAAACTCAATTCATATTGGCCCAAGCATAAATTGGGCTTGCTCCGGCCCATGTGCAATCTTACAAGGTAATTACCTCTATTTTTTTTTTTTTTTGCATATTAAACTGATTGACTTTTCCAATAGCAAAGACAGTCATGAATTTCAAAAATGAGAGCAAACCAACAAATTCTATTTAAAAAGGACACATAAAACTCTATGATAGGGACATAAAATTTTTTTTAACTGCCACTAAGATATATTGAGGCACTGCTTGAGGTGATTGGGAGATATATAGACCATTGGTGCATAGAATTCCCAAATGCTACATTGCCTTCTGTAACTATTGTGAGGAATAGAATGTTGAAGAGCAAGCTTCCTTACAATCCCGTATTGAAATCATATTAGGTGTGCATGCTGATAAGAAGAGAGTAAGGATTGGTATTCACTTTTCAAGTGTCTCAAAAGCTTGTAGCAAGTAAAAGAGGAGTGTTACTAGCGTAAAACAATCTTGAGACTCCGTTCAAGAAAAGAGGAGTATTCATCGGTAAAATGTTCTCATTTTATTGTTATCATATTTCTATTCTATTAAGTTGGTTTAGCAACAAAATCAATGTCTCAATATATCTTTCATAAGACACCATTCCGTGCACTGCACAGATCTTAAAAAAAATACTATTATTTGAAGTTTTATACGTCAAATAATATAGTAATTTAATGTAAATAATTTATGAATACACTTCATAGTCTTTTAGAGAATTGCTTTTTGTATACAAATGCCAGGATGCCATAGCATGTAAATAAAATTAATACTACTATAAAATATTCACAATTCTATAGCTAACAACATAGAATCAGAGTAAGTCAAACAAAACTATACTTGCACAAACATAAAAATCTTAATCATATACATTGAATTTAAGAAATACATTTGAGAGATGCGCCTACATCTACTAATATTACATTGAAACAATGATTTAAATTTTATATCTTGACAAATTAATTCATTAAATTCAAGTAAAAACTAAAATCATCTCAAATTTTTATCTAAAGCCTAAAATCACAAATTTAAAAGGTTATCAAAAAATATATGAACTAAGTGTATGACAAAACATGATGGAATATTGTCAATTTTGAAAATTATTTAGTTGCTCCACGTTTGCTTGAACTTATGTGAGGCAAGTACTTTTGCAACGCCTATATATACTAAAAAAAAGTCATTAAAAGAAATTCCATAATTAAGGAGCGTAATGAAATTACTTATTTCATTACAGTTTCACTCTTATAATATTACTGTCACGATCCAAAACTTCAAGGTATGAAGGACACATAAAATAAGCTAGCCAAAGTTTAGCTTAGTTTAACAAACTTAGAGGAATGCACATACTTTAATCACTAAAAGATTGATATCACATCGTATAGACATAACACTTTAAAAGAAAAAAATTATGACTCATTCCACGTAAGTCACTTGGAGGTTGCCAAAAATTCAGCCAGGCCTCCTTGAAAACGGACATTGCCAAATTTGTACAAACAGCCATAATCCAATATTCCATACATATTTACAAAAACATAACTAGCATAATGAAACAATGGTCGTTACAAAACCTACAACACATTAAAATTTTTATTTTGTACAACTCAACCCAATATCTAATAGCTACAACAACTCAACCTTGATACTTAAAATAACCAATAAGGAAACATAGCCAATGTGTGTATGGGAAATACATAGGTCTCAGAGTATTTCACTTTACTGCCATGTAATATGAGTAAAAAAATAAAGAAAATGAGTAAGTCACATTAATTTAATGAGTGCATAAATAATAGAGAAAATTGTAGATAAGGACCTGGAGTTAAAAAAATTATTCTAAATGACTTGTTACCACTAGGTACCACTAGTTTTAGTTAAATTCAATGGTAATCTATCCAAAAATAATGATAATAGGTTCTTTAGAATAATTTTTTCTAACTCTGGTTCCTTATATGCAATTCTCCTTAAACAATAAATGTGTGAAAGGGCAAACAAATACCCCCATGAGTTTTTTTTGCAATGCACAAGAATCAATTACCCAAAAAAAAATCAATCAATAAAATGAGTGTAGGTAAACAAACACAAAATGACTAATTAGAATAAAAATGAGCATCCACAAAGTACTTATTAAGAATAAAAATTAACTTTTGCAAGATAAATATTAACAATAAAAATTTAAATTGACAAATATGAAGTCATAGTTTGATCAATTTCAGTTCTAGCTCTAGTTGAAAGTTGAAAAATATCATGTCCCCAGACACAGACTTTGCATAAGTTTCATGTGGAATTTTGTAAATTAAGCTCCGCTCTAGTTTCATGTGGATTTTTGCAAGTGGGGTGACCAAAATAGGTGGCCTAGTACAATGGAGCCTCCTCCTGAATTCTCTTATCACAAGTTTGGATGCCAAGAAACCCTGATCAATCTTCTAAGTGAACCTGTTGAAAATCCTACATTTAATATCCCAAAGAGAAAGTGAGAAAGGAGAAATAGAAAAAGCATATTCAATGGAAATGGAGGAAAATAGCCCGTACTTATTGTCTCTTGAAGCCTAGACTTACTCTGTAACACCTTATCTATATAGCACATTTCATCCTTTGAGAAAGCTCATTTAGAGGAATCATACACATTCTCAAAGGAAAAGCATTAAAATAATAAATATTTTGGCATTGCACAGCGTATAAATTTTTCATTCAGTGTCCCGTGGACCATATGAGCTCATGTACCACATTCTCATATTTAATTACATAAATACAATTCATTTTCACCATCAAAAGTGGCCTAGAACTCATGTAAGCACAAGAAACACACAAAATCCATAGTTGTAATTTTGGCCAGAATTTTTCCTTCTTTGTCACAAACTTTGGAAAATCATAACTAATTCTAGAAAAATCGAAATCATGCATTCTTTACCATTCTGGAAAGCTACAGATGTCTACTTTATGATAAAAATTTTCTCATGCCATGAGACATAACACATAAGATATTTGACATTTAAAAAAGTGCAGAGGTCCGACTGGCTACTAGTACTAATATAGCTTTTTGTTATAAACTTAAAAAATGTCCTATTAATTCCAAAAAATTCCAATCCATACAAAGGATACCAATCTAGAAAGCTACCGATATTAGCTAGAGGAAAAAAATAACTTCAAACTAGTTTAGGCATGCCTAGATCTCAAAAATTAATCAAACAATAACCTAGGTCAGTCTAAATGTTTTCTACTAGACAGAATCTTTAAAAATTTATATATCTCTCTCTAGACATCCAAATGAGGTGCTTCTAGTTGGGACACATCACTGGAAATGTCAAGTTTTTCCCTATAAAATTTTGTAACAATTAGATATCATTTGCCCTATGAGTGATAGAATTTAATTTCGGACCTAAGTGAACAGTACACTGAACCAATTTCAGAAAATTTTTCAACTTTGAAAATTCATCAAATATTCCATAGACCTCCAAAAATTTTGCATTTTAGCTACTCAAAAAGCTCTAAATGTATGCCAAATCTCAGACCAAGAAGAGCTCATTGGACAAAAAGTGATATATGTTTTTAATATGATTAATTTTACTCCATATTAGATACCAAATGTGTCCAAATGACTTCTCTTAATGTTTGGCACTTCTTTGGCAAGTTTAAAAGCATGAATATGGCTTGTATGAACCGCCCAAGTAGTCCCAAATCTTATGCATCTCAGTTTGGCCATTCCACTTCCATTTATACATGTATTTCCATAATACTAGTTTTACCATTACATGTCCAAAATGCACATTTCGATACATATAACCTCAAATGTTATTTATACATGATACATTAGCATAATTATACATGTTCATAACATCATAGGACATATACAACCATAGATTACAACATTTTCCATTCATATGGTCTTAAAGAAACAAGATTTATACACTTTAATATCATGCTCTCATCTCTCAAGTGGTTGGCTCCCATTTCCTTGTTGTCTTGGTCTACCTAGCATGTTAGAACATTGGAGAGGAGGGAATGAGATTCAAAGAATTCCAATAGCTCATCTTCCTTTCAATCACATATAAAAGATGCAAAATAAGTCTTAAAAATCTATGTATGAGCATTATAAAGTGTGCAATCATTTAAGAGGCATTCTTGGCATTTGAATAAGTCATACATGGCATACATAGACTTGTCAAGTAAGTGGATTAGCCTCATCTATACACTTGTGGATTTTGGACTTATCTCACCTATTCTTTAAGAGGTTTTTGACTCAACCATACTCTTGAGAGTCAACCTCACTCTTGGGAGACTCTTGGCTTTTTCTCAACCAACTTTAAAGGTTCTTGGCTCATCCTCACCATGGCTAAGGGTTCTTGGCCTTTCCACACTTAAGCAAACCCAAGCACACATAATAAACATCGTATGAAAGCATAATGTAATATCATGGCACCATCGAATAAAAGTCATGCTAGAATACTTTTCGTGGCTTAAAAATACACATACACACATTCAAAGACAAGCCAAGCATACATTCATGTATGAGAGAAGGAGGAGTGAGATACTTTGGTTATATAAGCATACTTTTTCTTTAAATTTCCCTTCTTTCTTCTCTTCCTAACCAAAAGCTTAAGGAGTATTAACTTCTCTTGGCCTAAATACACTAAAAGAAACATGAATTACTCATGGGAACAAGTCTTGGCATTATATATACTTTACATGATGCTACTTTAGTCTATAGTTCCATTATGCTTCCATAAGGCATTTAATGAAGCAATTACAAAAATTCATGATCTTGGCTCCCTTCTCTCCTTTAATCTATGATTCTTGACTCCATTTAGACTCCTTGGAGTCATCATACAATTATTTTAAGGAGCCTAATTAGGAGCTATTTCATTATGCTACATTATGGAGTCTACACCTCCATCTCACTATTTATGACTTCTAAAATTTTTCCAAGGCTTCCTCTCATCCTCTTCCATCATAAAAAGTCCTAAACCAAGACTATAACAAATTAAAACCCTTCCTAACCTATTCAAGTAGCCTAGGGCGAGACATGAGGGGGAAGAAGAGTTCATGGCCTTCTTGATTTTTCCTTAATAGGAAACACACTTGGGAGGCTTCCTAGATGTCTTAGGAGCTTAATTAAACACTCACGCATGCAAGGAAATTCAAGAATCAAATCAATTTTTTCATTGTGTTCATGAGTTCTACACTTTCCAAACTTAAAATTCATTAGGTTTCCTTGCAATTTCTTTACATAATCCAAGTTCCCATTGCTTAATTCATATGATTCATTCTTGGTTCTGCCCAAAAACACTCCCTTTGGCTGGCTATAAGGAGGACAAATTGCACACAAGAAGAACAAGAAAAGTGAAGCACAGAGACTAAGAATTTCACCTTGTTTTCAAGCTGTCCTTGAATGCTTTCCCTTGTTCTCTAGCTATCCTCTCCAAATCCGAATTTTCCACCTCTGTTCTTTTCCTTACTTTGTCTCTCTTCAAAATCTCCTCCCCTTGTGCGCCTAAGAGAGCTAGCTTCCTTCTCTATTTTTGGGGCAGAAACAAATCGTGGGAATGAAGAGCTGCTGGAACATGGATAAGAAGAAGTTAAAAGTCACTTTATGCAACTTTTTACTTTTGTATTTTAGTCCTTTTTCTTGGCTTTTTTATTTTAGGCTCATTTCAGCTCCTTTTGAAATCCATCTTTTCCATTATAATATTTAGGCTTTCTAACTTATAAAATGCCTTTGGAATCACTTGAATTGGATCTAAAACCATTCCGAACTGTTCGGTCAAAGTTTAGGTCAACTAATGGCCGAAATCGCTCATCGGAGGGATTTCAATTATTTCAGGGGTTCCTATAATTTTTAGGGCCTTTGAGAACCTCAAAAAGCTCAAATTTTTTGTTTAAAAAGCCCTCTTGTGAGTTTTCAAAATTTTTCAGAAATTACAAAAATGTCCTTATTTTCTTCGGTAAATTTTCTGAGCTCTTTTAGCTTTGATTTTTAGGCATCTTAAACCTCAAATCCTCATTTTTCAATATTTAGAATTTTATCCTAATTTTAGTTGGCCACAAATCCTTTTATTTTGAGGACTTCCTTTTATATCTGGCCCATCTTTTACATTTAAGGAGAAACTGAATATCGCATTTCTTACATTTACGGAGGGACTGAATGTTATACTTTTGGCTTCTCTTCATCCATTTTAAAGGACTTTTGGCATAATCTCACCCTTTAAGGCCATCTTACATTCAAAATATCTTTCAAGAAACATAATGGTACCAAAGTATTTAGTCAATAGCTATAGGCATATTTCATAATTCAAATTTACATCCAATTACAATCAAACAACTAAGAAATACATACAAGAAAGGATAGAAAGCTACCGTGAGTCAAAAAATACAAGCTTTCTTCCTTGAATTTTACTTCCCTTTTTTGGCCTCACACACACACACACACACACACCTAGGGGGAGCTTGATTTGTTTGACCTAGACATATTAAATAAGATACAATTACAACATTGGAACCAATTCTAATATCACATAAACTATACACAAGCCTATGGCAGCTTATGGCATGGTTATAGTTCCGTATAAGGGCATAATGAAGTATCTTATATAATCCATGATATTGGCTCCAATTTCTTACTCAATCTAAGTCATATGACTCCATTTAAACTTATTAGAGTCATCTCCAACTCAATTCAAGGAGTTTAAACTTAAGTTGTTTCTTTATGCATAATAGAATCTAAAACTTTCAACTTTCAAAATAGGGTTTTTAAATTAAAACCAATGGTTTCTTTGGTGTCTATAATTCATATATAGACCATTTATATTCTTGAAATTAAAGAAAATTCTCCCTAGATGCCACTTCTCTCTCTTGGCCGAAATATACATGCACATAGGAACCTATGGAGTTTTGTTGAGTTTTCTAGGGAATTTGTCACTTGCGAAACTTCCTAGGTCTCTTATAAACTCATACATACTCTTATATAAACTAGATTATCCTTAGAAAGCTTTAAAAATTCTTAGGTGCAACAAAATCCCTAAGTCACATAACTTGAATTATAAAACTTTCCTTTTAGTTCCAATTGCATACTCTTATTCCTCATGCTCTAAAACCCTTGTTCCTACCTTATTATGGCTCGAATTCATCCTCTCCTAGATGGGCCTAGGTCTGAATGAAATGCTCATAGAAGAAGCAAGAAGGACCATGATATCTTGCCTTGTTTTAAAGCCTTTTAAAGGAGTTTTCTAAAGCTTCCAAGCTTTCTTTCAAATTCTCTCTTCCTCCTAATGAACTAGCCATGAAACAGTCCTAAATAAATCATCAAAGCAATGGGAAAAAAGAACAAAAAGGGGAGAAGGAGTTTGGTGAAGGAAAAAACATGAAAAATGCTTGAATTCTTACACTTTTTTATTTAATTTTCCTCCCTTCTCTTCTCCTTCTTATGCGCCACTTCAAGGTGAGTGGAATTCTAATTTGAGACAAAACAAGGTTAGTTAATAAATAAGGAGGAGATGGGGCGTGACTTTAAGAAGCAAATTGGCCTAATTATAACATTTTTTAAATTCTTATTATGTCCTTTTTCTTAGTTCTTTCCATTTAAGCTCATTTCAATTCCTTTTGAAAACCATTTTTTCTATCATGAAATTTAGATAATCTAATTCATAAAATATCTTTGGTTTCATCCAAATTAGATTTAAAACCTTATCGAACGATTCAGTCAAAGTTTTCGCCAACTGACACGCAAAAATGTAAACCGAAGGGATTTTGACTATTTTAGAAGTTTCTATGGTTTTTAGGGCATTTGAGAATCTCAGGAAACTTAGTTTTTTTCATTTAAAGATCTTTCCTTTGAGTTTTCTAAAAGCTTGCCAAAATTACAAAAATGTCACTGCCCTTTTGTCTAATTTTATTATGCTATTCTGGTTCTGATTTTTTAGCATCTTTAGCTTTACATTCTTATTTTAAAGGTCGAGATTATTACTCTAATTTTATTTGGCCTCTAATCATTTAATTAAGGAGATATTCTTTTGTAATCTTCTTAATTTTAGGATTTTTAGAACAATTAGGTATTACACAAGTAAAAGAGGAGTATTCATTGATAAAATATTCTCATTTTATTGTTATCATATTCCTATTCTATTAAGTTAGTTTAGCAACAAAAATAATGTCTCAATATATCTTTAATTAGACATCACATCATCTCGTGCAATGCACAGGTCTAAAAAAATACTATTATTTGAAATTTGATATGTCAAATAATGTGGTAATTTAATGTAAATAATTTATGAGTGCATTTCATAGGCTTTTAGAGAAATTGCTTTTTGTATACAAATGTCAAGAAGCCATACCATGTAAATAAAATTTATATTATTGTAAATTGTTCAAAAGTTCCTATCTAACAACCTAGAATCAGAGTAAATCGAACAAAGTTATATTTGCATAAACATAAAAGTCTTAATCGTATGCATTGAATTTAAAGAAATATGTTTTAGAGATGTGTCTGCGTCCACTAATGCTACATAGAAACAATGATTTAAATGTTACATCTTGACAAATTAATCTCATTAAATTCAAGTAAAAACTAAATTCATCTCAAATTTTTATCTAAAACCTAAAAACAGAGCACAGATCCCTTACTGTAATAGTGCAATAAGCAATTTACACACTTGTTTTACTTTTATTTTATTTTTAGATTTAAGGATAAATATGAAAGGTAAAAATTATAACTTGGGGAATAAAATTTTAATTGTAAGAAAAAATTATAATTTAAAAATGTTAACTGTATTTAAAGAATTGTATGGTTAAAATATTATATTTGTACAGTTAAAATTTCTAAATTATAATTTTTTCTTACAATTAAAATTTTATTCCTTAACGTTAGAATTTTTACTTTTTTATATTTATCCTTAAATCCAAAAAATAAAAAAAAGGGGGGATCCATTACTGCACAAATCCCGGGAGCCATGCTCCTCAAAACACAAATTTAAAAGGTTATCATAAAATATATATGAATTACATTGCATTTAAACATGTGACATAGGGATATTGTCAACTTTGAAAATCATTTTGTGCTCCACATTTGCTTGGACTTATGTGAAGCAAGCACTTTTAGAATGCCTATATAAATTAAAAAAGTTCATTAAAAGAAATTCCATAATTAAGGAGTGTAATGAAATTTACTTATTTAATTGCAATTTCACTTTTATAACATTACTGTTATGGCCCAAAACCTTAGGTTGTGATGGATGTCTAGCTAGCCAAAGTCTAAGTTAGCTTAGCAAACCAAGAATGCACATACCTTAATTGCTAAAGGATTCATATCACATTATCACATTGCATAGACACCACACTTGAAAACAAAAGTATATGATTCATTCCACATAAGTCACTTACAGGTTGCCAAAAATTCAGCCTAATATCTCTTACCAATGAACATTGCCAAATTTGTACAAACAACCACAATCCAATATTCCATACGTATTCACAAAAACATAATCAGCATAATCAAACAATGGTCATTACAAAGCTTACAACACATTAAAAATTTTATTCTGCACAACACAATCCAATATCTAGTAGCTGCAATAACTTGAGCTTGACACTTGAAACAACCAACAAGAGAACATACATAATGTGTTAGAAAAATATACAAGTCCCAAAGCACTTCACTTCACTATCTATTAATCTAGAAAAAAAAAAGAGTAAGTCACGTTGATTAATGATTATATAAATAACAAATGTGTGAGAGGGAAAACAAACACCATCGTGAGTTTTTTGAATTGCACAAGAACCAATTACCAAAAAAATAAATCAATTTAATAAGTCTAGGTAAATCGAACACAAAATGACTAAGTAGAGTAAAAATGAGCGATCACAAAGTACTTATTAAGAATAAAAATTGATATAAACCAGACTCATATGGAGAAGGATGCTTGTGTGGAGAAGGACTTGGTAATAGATGGCCTAATGACAAAAGGAAGAGTTAAGCGTCTATAAAGAGCAATTGGACTTCAATTTGCTAAATTAGAAGCCCATAATGTTAGTGCATGCATTGAGGAAGCAAATGGAGCCTTATTCATGCTTATTCAAGCTCAAGTTGATGCTTAAAGAGCCCATTGAAGCTAGAGGACATGAATAGTACTTCAAATGCAAGATGTCCAACCCATTAGTATTAATTAGTTTCTATTTTAGTAATTTAAATAAGGCCATGTGGTCAATTAAGTTTTTAGAAAGTTTTATTTCCTTATTATTTCAGAATTATTTGTTTCCATTTCTTTTAGGGGCTGATTTTAGGTTATTTTCTTTCTACTTTCGGGTGAACAGTGCATGTGAATAGTGCGCAACCTTGGGAATTATGTTTTAGGAAGTTTCTTAAGTCTTACTTTTAAGGTTTGCTTAGTATTCAAGTTTTGGATTTCCTTTGCCTATAAATAGGTCATCTTTGTATTGAATTTTTAAACGATGATTGAAGTAATAGAATTATTCTAAGTATTTTCTCCAAATTGTAAGAGTTATCTTTCCTTTGCTCTTGTGAAGCATTTGTCTTGTTAACCTATCCTTAGGTTAGTGATGCAGGTTCACAAAAGCCCCCAATTCGTACTTCGACCCGGGTGCGTTGTTGTGTGGGTTGGTTTATTGTGTTCATGGTTGGGCGTGCAGTCTAAGTTGCAGATCAATGTTCCTCTAACGTTGGTTAGCCACTTGCTTCCGCCAGGTCTCAAACCATTATTTTACTTAACCTACACCGTGAAGATTGGGCCACCCCTTTCATTTTGCATCATTAAGCAAGTGGCCAACCAATGTTAGAGGAACGGTGACTTGCGACTTAGACTACACGCCTAACCACGAACACGATGAACCAACCCACACAACGATGCACCTGGGTCAAAGCATGAATTGGGGGCTTACCTTCTTGCATGAGTACACCTCCTATGCCAATTCCACTAGCATCACATTCAACCTCAAAAATCTTACTAAAATCTGGAAGGACTAATAAAGGTGCATGTATGAGCCTCTCTTTGATGGTTTGGAAGGCTTTCTCTTGAACTTCTCCCCACTTGAATGGAACATTCTTCTTTGTCAACTCATTCAAAGGGGCTGCCACCGAGCTGAAGTCCCTTACGAATCTTCTATAAAAGCTTGCAAGTCCATGGAAGCTCCTCACTTGTCCGATGGTGGTCAAGGTTGGCCAATCTTGAATGGCTTTGATAGTCTCTTCATCAACCTCAACCCCTTCAGCACTCACAACAAAACCAAGAAAAATAACTTTATTAGTGCAAAAATCACACTTATTCAAATTGCCAAACAATCTTTCTTTTCTTAGAACCTTTAGGACTTGTCTCAAGTGATCTACATGCTCATGCAAAGTCCTACTGTACACAAGGATATCATTAAAGTAAACTACTACAAATTTACTTATGAATGCACGCAAGACATGATTCATCAACCTCATAAATGTGCTAAGTGCATTAGTGAGACCAAAAGGTATAACTAACAATTCATAAAGTCCATGTTTAGTCTTAAATACAATTTTCCATTCGTCTCCTTCTTTCATCCTAATTTGATGGTAGCCACTTTTTAAATCAATTTTAGAGAAGATAATAGAGCCATTTAATTCATCAAGTATATCATCTAACCTAGGGATAGGATGACGATATTTTACCATTATATTATTGATAGCTCGACAATCAATGCACATTCTCCATATGCCATCCTTCTTAGGCACAAGCAACACTGGTACTGCACATGGGCTAAGGCTCTCCCTCATATATCCCTTTTCTAGCAGCTCTTGCACTTGTCTTTGAATCTCCTTGGTCTCTTCAGGATTAGCTTGGTAAGCTGGATGGTTGGACAAAGGTGCTTCAGGTATAAAATCAATTTGATGTTCTATCCCTCTAATTGGTGGCAACCCAGGTGGTATCTCTTTGGGAAAGACATCTTCATATTCCTGCAAAAGAGACACAACAACACTAGGCAAAGTAGATGTTAAGTTGTTAGTGTTCAACATAGCCTCTTTGTAGATAACTACTAGGAGGTTTTGTAGAGAAAACAAAGCTTGTTTGATCTCACTCTTTCTTACCACTAACAAACTTTTCTCTCTTTCTCCCTCTTTCTCTCTTTTGCCTTTAACTCTCTCTCCTTTTCCTCTCTCCTCTCTTGGCTTACCCTATTTTCTTTTCTCAATTTCACTTTCCTCTTTTTCAGACACTTTTACACACTCACTTTCTCTTTTCTTCTCTCTCTTGATTTGATCTTCAAACACTTACTTTGGTGACATAGGAAGGAGGGTTATAGGTGCCCTTCTAAGTACAAAAGAATAACAATTAGAAAACCATCATGTGTAACACGTCTATCATACTGCTAAGGCCTACCTAACAAAATATGGTATGCTTTCATTGGTACAACATCACAAAGCCCTTCATCCCTATAATCGCCAATTGAAAACATTACCTTAACTTGCTTGGTTACCCTCAATTCTCCACATTCATTGACCATTGGAGTTTGTAAGGTCGTTGATGCTTGAAAGTAGACAAATTCAACTTCTCCACTAGCTCAGTACTTGCCATATTATAGCAACTTCCTCCATCTATAATCACACCACATATCTTCCCCTGGATTTGGTAACGAGTATGGAGCAAGTTCTCTCTTTGCTCATATTCTTCCGCCATCATCTGGGCACTAAGGACTCTCCTAGTTACAAGGAGTTCTCCTTCTTCTGCATACTCTTCATCTTCATTTTCCATCAATAGCTCTTCTTCCTTTGTTGTTTCTCCTTCAGTTTCCCACTCACCAAGGTTGTCGATATTCATGGTTCGCTTGTTAGGACATTCACTAGAGATGTGTCCTCTCCCTTGGCACTTGAAGCATATTATGTCTCAATTTTTTGAAGGATTAGGCCCACTTTGAACCTTCTTGGGTGGTGTAGCAAGCTTTTCTTCTTTCTTTAATTCATTCCCCTTTGAATTTGAAGTAGAGGGAATATCTTTCTTTGGGTTGTTCCTCCATGAGTTGAAGGAAGTTGAACTGGAGCTATTCCTTGCAATATTCTTCCTTTTGAGTTGTTTCTCCACCTTGGCAGCTTGGTGGACTAAGTCATAAATCTCAACATAATAGTACATCTCCACAACATCGGCTATGTCACGATTGAGCCCATCTAAGAAATGGGCCATTGTTGCTTCTGGATCCTCCTCTACATTAGCTCTAATCATGGCCATTTGCATTTCTTTATAGTACTCATCCACAATCTTGGATCCTTGAGTGAGGCGTTGAAGCTTATTGTGAAGTTCCCTTCAAAAATAGGATGGAATAAATCACCTCCTCATGCTAGCCTTCATCTCCTCCTATGTTGAGATAGGGTGCTCTCCATATCTAGCTCACTCCTTTTGCATTTGGTCCCACCAAACAAGAGCATAATCAGTAAACTTAAGAGCAGCTATTGTTACCTTCTTACCCTCAAAGTAGTTATGGCATGAAAGTATTTGCTCTACACGCATCTCCCACTCCAAGTATGCTTTTGGATCACTCTTGCCTTGAAAGGAAAGGATTTTTATTTTAACTCCCCCAAGGCCTTCTTCTTCATCTTTAGGCCACCTCGGTGGTGCTCGTTGTCAGTTGAGTGGCCTCCTTCTTTGCTGGACCTCCTCCTCTTCATACCCTTCATCATGGCTCTCCATGGCTTCCTCATGCTCATGGTCATGTCTACGTGCCATTTGAACCTGTCTTTGGTTAGTTTAAGTAGTCCTCTGACTAGAACTACTACCCTCCACTCGATCTAGGCGTTTATGGAGACCCTCTAGCTTCTTATCAAGCATCCTCTCAAAATGGCTCACCATTGCTTGCATTTGCAATGGTGCTAACTCAAGTGGATTGTTCTTTGATTCATTGCTTTCATGAGCAACTCCTTTTTCTCGGTTATCTGTCATGTTAGGGGAAAAGAAACAAGAAACAAAGTATGTTAGACCTCACAATCACACCCTTACGTGTTTTACTCAAATAAGAGATGACACTCCTACTCGTGTTTTCTCTCTCTTATTGGCTTTTTCTACAATGATCTTACCCACTCTTTCCTTTTACCTCTCAATATCAAATCCCAAACTCTTATGTTACCTAAGACCTCGTCAAGTGATCAAAGACTGCTAATTCTCAGTTCACCAAGGTATGTGCTGGTGGATGGTATGAAAAGTCATGTTTGGCACATACAAGTCACAAGTAAGGTTAGCTTTTGGTTAGGTTAGGGTTCCAATACGAAAAAGGGAAGATTTAACCACCTAGCAATGCAAGATCAAGTTTAAAATACCAAAGAGCCAATTACAATGATTTTGAAAACCCAAGATATGAGAAATTAATGGAGGATTGGATTAGGAAAGTTCAAACCAAAGGAATAGGAAAGTCCACAACACAAGATAAAAGGAAACAATATAGGAATAGGAAAGTGGATCACAATAATTAGGAAACAAATGGAAGAGGAAACAATGCTGATCACAAATGAAAGAAATTTGATCACAATTTTTTGTTAGCTAACCTTTTTTTTTTCCTTTCTTTTCTATTCCTTTTCCTTTTTTTTTTTTTGCCTCTTTTTTTTTGGATAAGATGAAAGAGAATCACAAGATCACACAATAGGAAACAACTCAAATCAGAAAATGTTACCACTAAAAATGACAATAACTCCCTCTAGAGAACTCCGAATTAATGTTTCCAAAATGAAATGAAAGCTGAGATTCTAAAACTTAGGATTGACCTATTAATCGTCTAAAATCTCAAAAGGAAAGGGGTTGAACAGATAAGGGAAAAACAACAATGTCCAGAACAACAAAAATTTTCCAAATTACAAAATAAATGGCTCTTGTAGCATAAAAACCAAATCTTGCACACTAAGGATCAAATCTGGAAACAAAGGAAGGTGGAAAGGTTAGTATTTTTTTTAAAATAAAAGGTAGCAATGAATGGATATGGAAAAGGAAAAAAAATAGGGAGGCTAGAAAAGAAGTAGAATGGTGGATGATGAATGTATGATAGACAACCTACTGTATAAACTAAGGCTTTAATACTAAATGATGCGGAATCAAAGGGGTGGCTCAATCTTCACGACGTAGGTTAAGTAAAATGATGGTTCAAAACCTAACGGAAGCAAGTGGCGAACCAACGTTAGAGGAACATTGACTTGCGACTTAAACTGCACACCTAACCATGAACACGATGAACCAACCCACACAACGATGCACCCGGGTCAAAGCACAAATTGGGGGCTTTTGTGAACTTGAATCACCAACCTAAGTATAGGTTAACAAGACAAAGACTTCACAAGAGCAAGGGAAAGATAACTCTCATAATTTGGAGAAAATACTCAGAATAATTCTATTACTTCAATTGTCATCTAAAAATTGAATACAAAGATGGCCTATTTATAGGCAAAGGAAATCCAAAACTTGAATACTAAGCAAACCCTAAAAGTAAGACTTAAGAAACTTCCTAAAACATAATTCCCAAGGTTGCGCACTGTTCACGTGCACTGTTCATCCAAAAGTAGAAAGAAAATAACCTAAAATCAGCCCCTAAAAGAAATGGAAACAAATAATTCTGAAATAATAAGGAAATAAAACTTTCTAAAAACTTAATTGACCACATGCCTTATTCAAATCACTAAAATAGAAACTAATTAATACTAATGGGTTGGACATCTTGCATTTGAAGTACTATTCACGTCCTCTAGCTTCAATGGGCTCTTTAAGTATCAACTTAGGCTTGAATAAGCATGACTAAGGCTCTATTTGCTTCCTCAATGCATGCACTAACATTATAGGCTTCTAATTCAGCAAATTGAAGTCCAATTACTCTTTGTAGATGCTTAACACTCTTCCTCTTGTCATTGGGCCATCTATCACCAAGTCCTTCTCCACACAAGCATCCTTCTCCACATGAGTCTGGCTCATATCAAAAATAAACATTTACAAGATAAATATTAAAAATAAAAATTTGCATTGAAAAACATGAAGTCACAGTTTGATCCATTTCAATTCTAGTTCCAATTAGATCACCTAAAAGTCGACAGATATCATGTCCCTAAACATATACTTTGCATTAGTTTCATGTGGATTTTTGCAATTGTGGTGACCAAAATAGGTGATCTGGTACAGTGGAGGCTCCTCCTAAATTCTCTTCACATGTTTGGATGCCAAGCAACCTTGATCAAATCTGTGAGTGCACCAGTAGAAGATCCTGCATTTATTATCCCAAAAAGGAAGTAAAAAAGGAGAAATAAAAGAAGGACAATCAATGGAAGTGAAGGAAAAAAGCCAATACCTTCTGTCTTTGCCTTCCATTGTCACTCGATGCCCATACTTTCTCCATGCATAGCCATCGTCCCTTGGACTTTCAGACACCTCGATCGTCCTATGAACTTTCGGACACCTTCATCTGTCTTTGTGAATTTTTTGCAAAAAAAAAAAATTACAATCCCATGTATATGAATTGTGATGACATTTTGCATAAGATTTCTACAACATCTCAACATTGGCATAAATATTTTTGCTTATTACAATTTTGTTTGTACAAAGGTCTTCCACTCTTTCATAAGCTAAAATAAAGGACTATTAGTTCTTCACTTTCAAAAAGGTTTAAAATTGCATATTCTATACATCACACATATTGACCCCTTTAAATGTGATAATCATTCTCTTCGGTATTAGTAGGTCCAATCTCGGAATCTAAATAGGAGTGAAAAATGATGAAGGGATACCAAAAACCAACTGCAACAAAAGTGAAAATCAAGCTAATCTTCATCAATTGTAAAGTAAGGCATCTTAGGAAAAAATTGAAGAGACCTACTTAGAATCCAAGTTTAATCTGTAGTGACAAACACAATGAAGTTAAAGAAATGCAACACTTGAAATGATGCCTAATGTGTCTGGCTTTTCATCCATAGCTTTATTTTGATAAACCTGACTTGGCTCAGCACTATACAACCCCCCAAGGTAATTACCTCTACCGCCTTTGCATATTAAATTTATTAACTTCTCTAATAGCAAAAGAGTTAGGAATTTCATAAATGAGAGCAAACCAAAAATTCTATTTAAAAAGACACATAAATTATATTATAGGGACATAAAAATATTTATAAATGTCACTAAGATATATTGAGGCATTACTTGTGCAATGCTGCCATTGCTTTACTGTACTAGTTTCTATAACTATTATTTTGATAAGGTGATTGGGAAATATATAGGCCATTGGTGCACAGAGTTCCTTAATTTTGTATTGCCTTTTGTAACTATTATGAGGAATAGATTGTTGAAGGGCAAACTTCCTTACAATCCCATATTGAAATCATATTAGATGTGCATGCTGATAAGAAGAGAGTAAGGATTGGTATTCACTTTTTAGGTGTCTTAAAAGCTTATAGCAAGTAAAAGAGGGGTACTATTGGCGTAAAAGAAGCTTGAGACTCCGTTCAAGGAAAAGAGGAGTATTCATCGGTAAAATGTTCTCATTTTATTCTTATCATAATTCTATTCTACTAAGTTGGTTTAGCAACAAAATCAATGTCTCATTAGATCTTTAATTAGACATCATTCCTTGCACTAAACAGGTCTAAAAAAATACTATTATTTGAAGTTTGATACATCAAATAATATAGTAATTTAATGTTAATAATTTATGAATACACTTCATAGGCTTTTAGAGAATTGTTTTTTGTATACAAATGCCAAGAGGCATAGCATGTAAATAAAATTAATATTACTATAAACTATTCATAATTTCAAAGCTAACAACATAGAATCAGAGTAATTCAAACAAAACTATACTTACACAAACATAAGAATCTTAATCGTATACATTGAATTTATAAAATATGATTGAGAGATGTGTCTACATCCACTAATACTACATTAAAACAGTGATTTAAATTTTATATCTTGACAAATTAATGTTATTAAATTCAAGTACAAACTAAATTCATCTCAAATTTTTATCTAGAGCCTAAAAACACAAGTCTAAAAGGTTATCATAAAATATATGAATGAATGATGGGATATGGTTAACTTTGAAAATTTAATAGCCCTACATTTTGCTAAACTTATTCGAGGCAAGAACTTTTGGAATGCCTATAACAACAATAACAACAAAGCCTTTTCCCATTAAGTGGGGTCGGCTACATGGATCAATCGACGCCATAAACACCTATCGTAAATCATATTTTTAGATAAACCATTTAAATCTAAATCTCTCTTAATAATTTCTCCTATAGTTTTTCTTGGTTTTCCTCTACCTCTAATTATTGGACTATTCTCCATCTCATCTAAATCTCTCTTAATAACTTTTGGAATGCCTATATATACTAAAAAAAGTTCATTAAAAGAAATTCTATAATTAAGGAGGGTAATGAAATTTACTTATTTAATTACAATTTCACTCTTATAATATTACTCTCATGACCTAAAACTTCAAGCTGTGATAGATGCATAGAATAAACTAAACAAAGTCTAGCTTACTCTAACAAACTTAGAAGAAGGCACATACTTTAATTGCTAAGAGATTCATATCACATCATATAAACACCAC
Source organism: Erythrophleum ivorense (assembly GCA_026724425.1). Taxonomy (NCBI): domain Eukaryota; kingdom Viridiplantae; phylum Streptophyta; class Magnoliopsida; order Fabales; family Fabaceae; genus Erythrophleum; species Erythrophleum ivorense. The sequence continues at coordinate 12,261,435 of JAIUCV010000012.1, read as the reverse complement.
ACTTTGGTAAAAAAAAAAAAGAGACACTCATTCCACGTAAGTCACTTGGAAGTTGCCAAAAATTCGGCCTACCCTCCCCTGAAAACAAACATTGCCAAATTTGTACAAGCAACCACAATCCAATATTCCATACATATTCTCAAAAACATAGACAGCATAATGAAACAATGGTCATTACAAAACCTACAACACATTAAAATTTTTATTTTGCATAACCCAACCCAACATCTAATAGCTACAACAACTTGAGCTTGATATTTGAAATAACCTACAAGGCAACATACCCAATGTGTCTCTGAGAAATATGTTAGTGTCAGAGCATTTCACTTTACTACTAGCTAATATGAATAAAAAAAAAGAGTAAGTCACATTGACTTAATGAACACATAAATAATAAATGTATGAGAGGGAAAAAAAACACCCACATGAGTTTTCTAACAATGCAGAAGAACAAATTACCAAAAAAAATTAGTCAATTTAATGAGTTTAGATAAATCAAACACAAAATGACTAATTAAGGTAAAAATGAGTGTTTACACAATACTTATTAAGAATAAAAAATAACATTTACAAGATAAATATTAAGAATAAAAATTTGCATTGACAAATATGAAGTCACGATTTGATCCATTTCAATTCTAGTTTGGATTATCTAAAAGTCAACAAATATAATGTCCTCGAACACAGACTCTGCATCAATTTCATGTGGATTTTTGCAAGTGTGGTAACCAAAATAGGTGGTCTGGTACAATTGTAAAAACCAAAGGAATATATATATATATGTATATGTATATACTTGTCACAAACACACTCAGAGGCACAGTACCATGTTCCAATGCCCAGACTATTGTTATTTTTTTATTATTTCTGCTACCACTTCTTTGCTTCTGTTATACCAATTTTACCCTTTATTTGTCTAGATAAAGATTGGGCTTTTGGTCATTTTCTATTTTCTTCTTTTTGCTGCACATTCTCTTACCTACTCCACTCTTTCGATCAGAGAAACAGAGGCAAAAAGGTAGCAAACCATCAGCTTTCATTTCAATTTTCTTGGCTGCAGCTTGATCCATTTTTGCTGGTGTTTTCTAGGTGTTATCATTCTGTTGCAAGCCATGTCTAGTTGCTTGATTTTTGGCAGTCACAAACTTGCACTACTCCTTCCTTCTTAGAGTGGTAAGTTTCAATTCTTTTTTTTTTTGGTGACTGAAGTGGCTATAAATTTTTTTACACTTTCTAGCTATTATGATGCATCATTCTTGTTCTCTTATTTGTCATGGAATGAGCTTGCATTCGCTTCCTTCTCCTATAATATGGGTTTTGATTTCAATGAGGATGAAGGTAGTTGCAAGGGAGTTGCTTTGTGGGTGTATTTTGCTAGTTAGGGGATCGAGAGATGGTGTGAATTAAAGTGCTATAAATTTCTTTGGATTCCTTGCCACTACTTGTACATTGCTCCAATTTCAAAATGGTTGTGCATTTTATTCTGTATACTTTCTTTCTCACATCTCTCATGGTTCTCGAGTACTTAATGCAGAGCCGTTGAAGGTGAGCTCTAAATTTGCTAGTTAGGGTGTGTGTGTGTGCACGCATGCTACTGTAGTTGATAGTTGAGTGTGTATAATTAGTTGTTTAATTGTATGTATATACATATATACACGAAATTTTTGCCAGAAAAAATGAGGAAAATAGGTTCTGTATTATGACGCCATGTCTTGCTTTGTAGATTGGTTTGTCAAAAAAAAAATAATTCAATGGGACAAAATGCTAAAGGTCTGGATACAACAAATTTAGAATTTTGTTGGGATTGATTCTCATTTCTAGATAAGTATGATTGGCCCTTGCCATTAAGAGTGCCACTTTGTTAAGTGAATTAAGGAAGAGAGCCAAAGCTATTAATGGAAAATGAGAATTTTTATTCTATTCTCCATTGATGTCCAACCTATTGTTTGATTTTCAGGCTTATACATATTTTTAGATCATTATGTCTTAACTTGAGAATCATTGAAATCATCAAGTAGCTCATAAATGAAATGTTGGGAATTAAAATTATAGGTTGAACAAATAAGTTCTTATTAGTATTGTGTTAAAGGAATCTAACTAATCATCGTATCTTAAGAGAAATTCTTCTTTTTACTATTATGAAACAATCTGAAGGCATTCTAGTACTAAACTCTGTGGATCGTTGTTATAAGGCACTTGGGAAGAAGTAGGCACACCAAAAAAAAAATTTAGCAGGGGATACGATAAGGAATTTTTCCTGTGTCATCTTAAGAGGTAAGTAAATAATGCCGGCTATACATTTTATTTTAAGGTTTATGATTAAACATTCCTTAATGAAAGTATTTACTTTATTAAATGTACTTCTAATTATTTATGCATTGGAATGTTTACTGAGTACTTTTGGACTATGGGAATATTTATCGATGTACTCTGTTATATGTTTAGGCTACAAGTACACGTAAATTAGAATTTGATTTACCCTGAGCATATATTTACGAGATGATTTCTTATGGGACTATCTGTTTCAGGACCCTGCAACTAATCGCAATAGAGGTTAGCCATGGTGCACTATGATAAGTATCCCAGCTAGCAGGAGCATTACTAGTTCCATGTGGTTGGCCACCATACGTGGATCTATTCTCATTTTTGCAAGCAGGTTTCTTAGCATCTGTGTTACTTACCCTCGTGAGTTGTGTGCTGTGTCTGGCTTAATTGGTACTGATTAGATGCTTCCCACTATATTTGATGCATGAATTATTTGAAATTTTTCTTTTTTAATAATTTCTTTTAAAGTTCACTCATGAATTGTTGTTTTGAAGAAGATTTTAATGTTATAATGTTCTTACATCGTATAGTTAGCTTTATTTACTCATTGAGCATCACTTCAATCCTTTTATTTTCAAATTGTTTTAAATACTAGGTTTGAGCCTGATCCCTCATCAGCAACTTAGCATTAGCACTTTTTTGCATTCTTGGTGAGCCCCGCATTTGTTCACGTGGGCATATTTTGTTATTGTATTGAAATTCATTTTGTATTATAGATTATTGTATATAGCTCCACTGAATCATAGGTAGAGTCCCCCACCTTTGGTCTGGATTGATAGCTGAACTTTCTTTTGATGTTTTGAACTAGCTAGCTGAATTATAGAAATTTTGGGAGGTCCAATTTACAATGGAAACTTTGCTGAAATTTCCACAAAAATTTGTTGGAACTAAATTTATATAATGCATATATGATTTGAAATTGTTATATTTGGTTATAATATTTGGTATTAAATCATAGGGATATTCATTAATGTTTGATAGAATTTTGTTTAGTGTTGGCTTACGGATGAATATTTGGCTATCTTCCGTGTCGATTACATTATTGGTTGTAGGGTGTGAGGACAATGGAGGCTCCTCCTAAATTCTCTTCACATGTTTGGATGCAAAGCAACCCTCGTCAATTTTGTGAGGACACCTGTAGAAGATCCTGCATTTAATATCCCATAGAGAAAGTAAGAAAGGAGAAATAGAATAAGCATAGTCAATGGAAATAGAGGAAAATAGCCAATACTTTAGGCTTTTGTCTCTCACTATCTCCCGATGCCCATACTCCATGCAAAGCCATCGTCCCTTGGACTTTCGGACACCTCCTCCCTTGGACTTTCAAACATCTTCCGTCGTTGTGAATTTTTTCTGTAAACAAAAATTGCAATCCCATGTATGTAAATTGTGATGACATTTTGCAACTATTATTATTTGTTAGTCATTCAGCATAAGTATTTTTAGTGTGATACCTTCTTCTCAATGGGTGGGGCCATTCAGGTAGCTCATTCTGAATAGGTATTCCATCTATCTTGTTTCCTAAATAAGCATTATCTTGGTTCGTGGGTTCCTGCAAGAAATTAAAACCATCAACAGAATATATACCAGAGAATCAAATCAACGAATATGTAATGTATATAATGTTCCAAAAGAATAGGTAATGTATATTGGACTTGGTCACTTTCACATACTACTTCAATATTTTGTCGATTGTCCCCCGAATTGGTTTCCCCTGGGGATTGCTGAGTCTGTATCAAAAAAACCAAGAGAAAAACAAACGTGCTAATTCAATTAAGTATTGTGTCAAGTTCTGTTTGTTGGAAAATTTGGTGTAAAACTTAGAAAAGACCTCTTCGTTGACGCCATCATTCTTAGTCACTGTTTCTACTCCATTTGCAGTATCAATTCCAACGGCAACTTGATCTTCAGTACTAGATGCTCCCATCACTTCTTGGGATTGTGGATCAGTCTGTGCAAAGCCCTGCGTCCAAGCGTTTTCAATTGTTAGCTTATTTTTCACTGAAAAAACATTGTCCTCCAAGATTGTACAACTTAGCAAACTCAATTGAAACCATTAAAAGTAAAGTAGAGAATGAAATAGACGAATATGGACATCAGTTTTGTGTCGAAAAAACCTAGAGAAAAAACAAACATGGTAATTCGATTAAGGATAGCGTTAAAAAAGACCTCTTCATTGATGCCTTCATTCTGAGTTGCAGTTTCTAGGTTTGCAGTATTAATTTGGATGGTAGCTTGGCCTTCAGTGCTAGTCGCTCCAATCTCTAGTTGGGAATCTGAATAGGAGCGAAAAACGACGAGGGGATAGCAGAAACCAGCTGCAACAAAAGTGAAAATCAAGCTGATCTGCATTAATTGTACAGTGAGACGTCCAAGGTAAAAATTGAAGAGACCCTCTTCGAATTCAAGTTCAAACCTTCCGTGACAAACACAGTGAAGCCAAAGCAAATGCAGCACTGGAAATGATGCTTAATGTCTCTGGCTTTCCATTCATAGCTTTATCATCGAAAAAGGAGTACAATGAGGTCAGCATTAAAACAAAAAATTCCACATTAGCTTTCAGCTTGAAGCCCCTTGAAACTTGCCTTTTCTCTGCAAATAACATAATGCTGATGATTACTAAACTTACTATTATGTAAAAGATGATTTTCTCAAGGTTCCACTCCCCAAAGAGATGATTGAAGGAGAAGCTCAGAGCGTAACAAACCAGGCCAACCACGCTTGACAGAAACCCCACAGATTTCCATAGCTTGGACTGATTTTGCAAATTCAGAATACGAACGAGCATCCCGCTCATCTTCAATTTTCGGGAATTTGATTCAGAACTCTGGTTGGGATCGTGTTGAAGAACAGCAGGCCAAATGGTTAAAAATTAAAGACTTAATCAGTAAGTAATAACAATTTAATTAAAATAATAATTTAACCTAATAAATGGGAAAAAATGAAATAAAAAATAATAATATAATTGGAAAAAAATATTGCAGGGTATAGGATGAAAAAAAAAAACTTTAAAAGAACAAAGTTAGACCTGAACTTGCTATTGCGCAGGTGGCCATCACCTTTCACTACTGTTTTAAAAATTGGATCAATAAGTGAATCAATAAAAATATTAATTTACAATTTAATAATCTAATTATAATAGAATTGTAATTAAATTTGTAATAATTAAATATATATATATATATATATTTTAAAATTTATATATTAAAATTTTAATATAAAAATTAAATATTAATAAAATTTAAATATTTAATTACTAATTTCATATTTTAAAAATATTTAGGAAGTTATTTTTGAATTAAAAATAAATATTATCTATGATTAAAATTTAAAAATACTTAATTTTAATCTTTTGAAATTATCAGATTATATTAAAATTTCAATTATCATTAAAAAATAAAAAACACAAAGTTTAAAAATTATAAATTAGGAAAAAATGATTTATCAAATAAAAAAATTTAACCAAATTAAAAATATAATTATAAATAGTATATATATTGGTTTAGATGTTTTTATATGTTATATACATGATACATATAATTATTTATTATATTATTTTATTAGAATATTTATATATATTAAACAATATATAATATTATTGAAAAAAAGTCGGTGGCTTAAATGGCGAGACAATTTCCCTAATGTATTGTTGAAGGAGGCGTATTTAAGTTTTCGTTGCCACTTTTACAAAACAATTTGGGGAAAGTTTTTAAAACTGGTTCAAACCGTAACCCAATCAACTATACTAAATCAGATATTTATCAAATTGACCAGTCCATTCAATATCATTGCCTTTTACAACTTTCAATGTCATTGATCCTCTGTAGTTAAAGTGACTCAGGTTATACACAAAGTATTGGTAGTATATGATGAGTACCAATAATTTCTAATTTTAGATAAGAAAGGGATATATTTTATGATAAATTAGGGAGGTAAAATACTTTTTTCTTTATTAATATGACTAAATGTGTATTCAATCAAATAAAATAAAAAAAATATCTCAATTGCAATATTTTTATCAATTTGAGTCTCATTTTATGATTGATTTTTATCTCAGAAAAAAATAGAAGATTGTAAAAAAAAATGAGAAAAGAGAAAGAAGCTGAAAAGTTAAAAAGCAAGTGGAACAAGTCCTCTCACTACAATTAAAACACAATTCGCTATAGCGAGGATGTGCTTTCGCTGTAGCGAGGAAGGTACTTCACCATAGTGAAGTCGCGATACATACAAATTTTAGGGAGTAACTCGCTATAACGCGAGCCGTAGCGAGATCAGCAGAAATCTAGGAGCTTATAAGCTTTTACCATAGCGAGAGTTATCCCTCGCCATAGCGAGATCGGTCTCTGAAACACACAACTTTAATTTGCGAGCTAAAAAACACAAGAGAAGACTAGGGTTTTGTCATTTAGCAAAGGAGAGGCGTTCTGATCGACTAAGAGAGTGGGAAAACACACAAGAAGTGTTGGGGAAGCTTCATATTGATCAGGAAATCATTGATTCTGGCCATTATTTTTCCGATTAGGTGTTTCTACTTCATCTTCTCTTCCAGTTGATGTATTTATGGATATGTTTGCTGAACTTGTTTATGGATTTCAAGTCATGAGTGGCTAAATCTTATAACCTTTAAGGATTCTATAAACCTTTAATTTTTGGAGATTATTTCCCCTTTTATTATGTTGAATTATTGAAGATTTTAGTGTTTAATCTGAATTATGCTTTCATTCTATTAATTGGTCACCTTTAACTTGATTATGGGTTTTGTAGTTAGCCTTTGAAAGAAGGGAATTACTTATAGACCATTGATTGAGCAACTTAGAATTAGACATAGTCTAATTTACACTTGAAATAGAAATATACTCAAAGGCTCTAAGTAGTCCAGATAAGGTCTGAGTTTAATTATACGTTAATTTCTCAGTTGAGACATCAAAGAGTTAAATTGATATATGGGTTTGAATGGATCGAAAGACATTTTTGCCTAATTAAACCTTCGACTCTAAAATGAATATTAAGCCAATTAATTAAAGAGGGAATGATTGATATTATATAAAAAGGGAATTAGAATTCTTAGAGTATTTTTAATTGTTTATTTTTGATTAAAACCGTCTTTCATTATTGTTAATTGCCTTTGGATTAATTTTTACAAAAATTAAGTCACAATTTGATTTGTTTAACTAAAATGAACTTGAAAATTCTAATACCTAATCACTAACCGTACTAATTAGGAACGATCTTGATTCATCACGTACTATTTTTAAGACTCGTACACTTGCGGTGTCATTATTGCATCAGTATACATTTAATATAAATTGTGTCTTGCATGTATAAAGAAAAGTGAACTTATAGATCTGATCATCTGTGTTCAATGTCAACAACTTCACGTGCAGTGAGGATCCAAATCCTTAGAAGACCCATGTTAATTGGCATAAGTCTCTTAAATTTTTCTCAGCTGGTTACACGTGCCTTCCTTCAAGATTTTGACCCATGTTAACTGTCCTGTTTTTCCTTCTGCTTTAGAAACGGGAGGCTTCTTCACTTCATTTTCATTTTTCTGCTGTGTATTAGAAGTTCGTCATGTTAACTAATCCATCGTCGGTTTCAGCTGCTTGTTCCTCTTCGTTCTGCTTCTCTGTCGTGCAGTAGGTGGATGTTTTGGAGCTACTATTCTTGTCTATTTTCCTTGGGTCTACTCACCCGAAACCCCTCCCTCTTGTTTTTCATGAATGCTCTTGGATTGATGGATTTCAATCTTCAAACTTGGTTCCCTTATTGTTCTAACCATCTGGGATTCTGGGGGTGGCCTGTCCGTGGGGACTATTGCGTAACTGGGGGACTCTTGCAACTTGGTGAAACCCCTTCTCCCTTGTCTTTATTTTCTGCTGTGCTCGGCCGCTTCATTCCAGCCATGTCAAATATGGGCTACACAAAAAACAGAATACAAAGAAAAACAGAAACAGAACTCAAAGAGATAAATAGCTGAACAGAACATAACGAAGGCACAGTAAGTGAACTAAAAACTCTGCACTTTATTCACTCTGGATACTTCTGCTTAAATAGGAAAAGGTACACCAAACTCACAACAAAATACTCTCCAACTAACAGCTAAAAAATAGCAAACTGAACATATAAAAAATCTCTAAAAATTCGCAACAACTACCACTAACTTTTAGTTGACTATTTCAAAGATAATTTAAATAACATAATAAATAAAATAAATTTCTACATTAATTTCTAACACTTCCCCTTAATGTAGAAAGTACCAACACCTAACAATTCTCTCAAATACATGAATTTGTTTACTGGCAAAGGCTTAGTAAATAGATTTGCTACTTGATCATCAGTGCTGCAATACTCTAACTTAATTTTTTCTTTCCCAATAAGCTCTCTTATAAAATGATGACGTGTATCTATGTGGCTTGTTCTATTGTGATAAACCAGATTCTTTGCTATTGCAATTGTTGACTGATTATCACAATAAATAGTTGTAGCTCCTATTTGAGTTTGCTTTATATCATCCAAAATCCTTCGCAACCACACTCCTTGATAAGCAGCTGCAGTTACAACCATGTACTCAGCTTCTGAAGATGACAAAGCTATTGAAGGTTGTTTCTTTGAGCTCCATGAAATAGCCCCAGCACCTATAGTGAAAACATTTTGTCATCAATGCAGCCTCCCTAGCCACTGTCAGAAAAACCCTGCAACTTAAAATTTTTAGGGTGTTTGTACCATATCCCAAATGAGTTCGTTCCCTTTAGATACCTCATGACTCATTTGGCAGCTCCCAAATGATACTTGCTTGGACTTTGCATAAACCTTGACAATAGACTTGTTACTTGCAAAATATCAGGTCTGCTATGTGGGAGATACAACAAACTTCCTATCAAACTTCGATATACCTGAGGTTCAATCTTTGCTTCCCAATCATCCAAGCAAAACTTCTGATTAGTGCACATGGGGAGTATTCACTAGATTACAATCTTGCAGGTTGAACCTTTTAAGAAGATCATTCAAATATTTTTCTTAAGACACAAAAATACCTTCATTGCACTGCTTAATTTCCAACGTCAAGAAAAAATTCATCATACCTAAATTAGTCCTCTCAAATTCATTTACCATCAAACTCTTAAATTCACTCAACAAGACATTACTGTTGCGAGTATAAATCAGATCATCAACAGAGGCAAATAATGAGAATGTCAGCAATACCTCTAGTTTTCACATACAAATTTGGCTCACTTGGACTTTTTTGAAAGCCAATTTTGCTGAAGTGACCATCAATTCTCCCATACCATGCTCGTGGGGCTTACTTTAGGCTATAGAGTGTCTTTTTTAACAAATAAAATTTAGTTAAATTATTATTATTATTATACAAAATTATTGCTTTTTGTTTTCTCTCTAATTCTACAAAATAAACATTAACAAAATATCTAAAAAATGTTCTGATTTTTTTTTTATTTTTGAAAACACAATTTTATTTTTATATTTTGTAAAACACTTTATTAAAAACATATTATTAAATAATTTTTTTATTTTTTATTTTTAAAAACAAAAAATTATTCTAAAAACAAAAATTTAAATAGGCCCAATACTTCCTTGAAAAACAAAATATTTTTGTTACGATCATTCCTTGAACATTACTTAAACATTAAAAAAAAACCCCGAATGTAAGTCCACCTTGAATTGTGACCTACTTTCTCACTGTTCTTCTTCACAATGTTCTGAACCAAGCTCTTGAGAGTTGAAGAAGAGCGGGATGCTTCGTATTCTGAATTTGCAAAATCAGTCCACGTTATGGAGATTTGTGGGGTTTCTGTCAAGCGTAGTTGGCCTGGTTTGTTATGCTCTGAGCTCATCCTTCAAACCTCTGTTTGGAGAATGGAACCTTGCAAAGATCATCCTTTATATGATAGTAAGTTTAGTAATTAGCAGCATAATGTTATTTGCAGAGAAAGGCGAGTTTCAAGGGGCTTCAAGCCGAGAGCTCGTGTGGGATTTTTCGTTATAATGCTTACCTCATTGTACTCCTTTTTTATGATAAAGCTATGAATGGAAAGCCAGACACATTAAGCATCATTTCCAGTGCTGTATTTGCTATGACTGCACTGTGTTTGTCACGTCAGATTGAACGTGGATTCGAAGTGGGTCTCTTCAATTTTTTCCTAGGATGTCTTACTGTACAGTTGATGAAGATCAGCTTGATTTTCACTTTTGTTGCAGCCGGTTTCTGCTATCCCCTCGTCGTTTTTCGCTCTTATTCAGATTCCAAACTAGAGGCTGAAGCTACTAGTACTGAAGGCCAAGTTACCATCCAAATTAATACTGCAAACCTAGAAACTACAACTCAGAATGAAGGCATCAACGAAGAGGTCTTTTCTGACACTTCTCTTTCAATGGTTTCAATTCAGTTTGCTAAGTTGTACAATCATAGAGGGCCATGTCTTTTCAGGGAAAAATATGCTAACAGCTGAAAACGCTTGGAAGCAGAGCTTTCTTGCACAGACTGATCCACAATCCCAACAAGAGATGGCAGCAACTAGTACTGAAGATCAATTTGCCGTTGGAATTGATCCTGCAAATGGAGTAGAAACAGTAATTAAGAATGATGACGTCAACGAAGAGGTCTTTTCTTAGTTTTACACCAAATTTTCCAACAAACAGAACTTGACACAATACTTAATTGAATTAGCATGTTTGTTTTTCTCTTGGTTTTCTGGATACAGACTCAGCAATCCCCAGGGGAAACCAATTCTGGGGACAGTCAGCAAAATATTGAGCACGTACGTGAATGTGACCAAGTCCAATATACATTAATTATTCATTTATTTGATTCTCTGGTATTCTGTTAATGGCTTTAATTTCTTGCAGGAACCCACGAGCCAAGATAACGAGCTAACTGAACTGTTCCAGTCATTGAGAAGAAGGTGGTACCACACTAAAATACTTATCCAGAATGACTGACAAATAATAATAATCACATAATTTCATCACAACTCAAATGCATGGGATTACAATTTTTGTTTGCAGAAAAAATTTACAGCAGTTTTTGGTTCAACAAATGGCTGCTTCTTTGACAAGAGATCCCAATTTTACAGCAGCACTTGCTACCGCCATTTCCGGAAGTACTTTAGTGCTTACTTCTAATTAAGTAACATTGAACATGCATGCATCCATCACGTATTATGTTTTAGAGACTGCAGAGAGTAGGGATGTATAAATTGTTACTTAAAATAGAAAACAATTTTATGTTTCTCTTGATTCGCGCCAATTTTGCTTGGCTGTTCTTTCTTTGATAAAATTGTACGAATAGAATTATGTTGTGAATTGTGATAACAAGGCAAAAGCAATATATATAAGGAGATGTTGAGGTTTAAAGATAGCTGGGCGGAGATTCATAGTAAGAGATGGAGCCCAAACACTCAGAGAGGCAGCCAAAAAACAGAATTATATGCGCTGTATATAATGACCAAACCAACTGGAACAAGAACTGAAATGGATCAAACTGCGAATTCATATTTGTCAACTTTTAAATGAACCAAATCGGAAACTTAATACACTTCTATATAAAATATAATCTCAGATGAAGTCTAATTCGAACTTCATTTTCACAATTTGTTATGTTTCATTGGTAACTCAGTACGTTTGTACAAAAGTGCTTTCAAATCTTTCTGTATTTCTCATCAGAAAGGAATATAGTGATGCTGACCAGAAAATTATCCAATCCTACAATATTGTATACATAATACATTTCAAGACCACAGATCCTATAGCACCTACCATTTGTGCTATGGTAATTGAAACTTGTTTTCTAAATTACACAAGAATTATACATATATGCAACAATCAGTGGATCGACAAGCAGTGCAGTGAAGGTGAAGTAACTGGTTATTGTGTGTGTGTGTGTGTGTGTACTTTGTAGAACAAAGTCAAAATCAAATTCTTGAGTATCATAAATTATAATTCCATTCATGATGAGTGAAATATTTTAACCGTTTTATGGCAGAAATGGCTGAAATATAAACTATTTGAGGTCCTTTATGTGTTTCTATTTTCTTGTTTCAAGTCCAGACAAAGATCTGAATCTTTTAGTACTCTATTTTGTTTTTGAATGAATTATACATTTTTTTTAATTTGGTTAGAATTACACGAATTTTTTTATTTTTAAAATATGCATAATTTTTTAACAAAAAATTACATCTGCGTGGAACAGTAAACCTTGAAGCTCCTAAACTGCTTCTTATTTCATTGAAATGCGTTGAGTTCTAGAATTTTTGTTTGGTCTGTAATTTAAATTTAGAATCCCTTTCTAGATTTTAAACGACTCTTTTAAAAAAAAGCAAACAAATTACACACAGATGCTGGCTATTCAATGTTCAAGCGGAAGTGTGGACCCTCCATGAAAAGACCATAAGAAAGGGTCATTCTGCGGTCGCAGACAAAAGCGTGTCTATTTGAGATTAATCTAATAATATAATTTCAAAATCAGTTATTATTTATGCACTTGGACAATGGCCCTGTACAACATGACTATATCCAAAGCACCTGTACAAGTCCAATTAAATATATTTATATTAAAAAATTAGATATTTCAAAATTACTTTAAGGAATCTAATAATAAAAAAATTTAAGTTTTAAGTGATACAATAAAAAAATTTTGAGACAAACTTATTACCTTTCAATTTTCTAAAAGTAACACTTCTAAGTATTATATCAATTCATATCCTTTTTTCAATAAGATAGTACACATTGCATATTGTAATCTAAAAGGTTTAATAGTAATAAAAATATGCACATAAGAGGCATCATCTAAAATGTTTGTTCCAATAATTACATAGAATATAAACAAGAATTTGAGAAAATAAAAATAAAAAAAATTAAAAATATATCATGTTTTATAATATATTTACAGTGCTTGCACAACAATAACAATCTATCAACACTAACCACCATCATATCCCTCTGTCGGGAAAATTTCCAAATACATTCCTAAACACAATTATAACAATACATTTAATTTCAAAGGGCTAAGTTTAATTTTCCCATCTATTGAATGTTATCAAGCTGACCTATCTTACCTTAAATTCTATCTTGAATTAACTACCACCTAGGCCAACATAATTTAATGGCCACTTAATTAATCCCTACTTTTACGACAATCACTATTTGTATTAGTATTCAGCTTAATTTACCATTTCAAGGATTTAGAAATTACTTTAAGATGTCAAAGTAGTGGAATTGAATTAAATAGGCATCTCATCCAAGTTTATTTCCACACTTAATCTAATTGATTTATTATCTTATTAATCCTCCGGCACAATGTCCCGTGTTACCCTCAATTTACTCTGGTTCGCTGACTGTTTACTTTAATATTTTTATTTATTTAGTTTTTTTTCAACACCAACGTTAGCCTAGATTTATGGGTTCAATTAACGTAAAATACTACCACGAAATTACATCATAGCTCAATTTGTTAGTTTGGAAGTTTGGCTTACAATGACTCACAATATCAGTTGGAGAAATTCTCTTTTTCATCACTTCTTGGTGCCCAATGCCCTTCCCACACCTTATTTAGCTATTCACCAGGGAATCCTCCAATAATCAATCACGGCCAAGAGGGAAGAAGAGCTGAAATTACCACAAGTATAGAAAGAAAAACAAGATGAGTTACTAGAAAAGTTCAACACCCGAAAGAGGAACCAAATGAGGCGAGTAGAAAAAATGGAGGAATAAGAGAAGAAACCGCCCACCTAAAAATAAAAACATGACAGCACCTACTAGGAAGTTGTGACCGTGAGAAGTAATGTGTAAAATGGATGAGTGAAGCTCACAAGGAATGAGGATCAGCCAGAAGACAAAGAGCTGCAACTATAGGTGGGGCGAAGCAGGGCATTAAGGTGAACGAGAAGCAGAAGACAAAGGAGAAAAAGAAACTGAAATGTTGAACAACAATAGCAAAAATCCAAACAACAAGCATCTTACTCACAAAGCCAAAGCTAGCTGCTGGAAACGGACTAACACATGCAGACTTGCTCGAAGACCCAGCTGAAAATGAGGATTTCGAAACTCACAACTAAGGGAACGAAAGAACAGAGCAGAAACAAGAAGGAGAAGAGGTGGTGTTTTCGGTCTCTCTCACTCGAGTCATGGTTTGTTAAAAATTAATGTAGAAATTTATTTTATTCATTACGTTATTTAAATTATCTTTGAAACAGTCAAATAAAAGTTAGTGGTAGTTGTTGCAGATTTTTAGGAATTTTTTATACGTTCAGTTTGCTATTTTTCAGCTGTTAGTTGGAGAGTATTTTGTTGTGAGTTTGGTGTACCTTTTCCTATTTAAGCAGAAGTATCCAGCGTGAATAAAGTGCAGAGTTTTCAGTTCACTTACCGTGCCTTCGTTGTGTTCTGTTAAGCTATTTATCTCTTTTGAGTTCTGTCTCTGTTTTTCTTTGTATTCTGTATTTTGTGTAGCCCATATTTGACATCTGGTATCAGAGCCATGTCAAACCAGTGTGTAGGCGTTAATCTCACACAACTCTCAGTTCCCATTTTTCAAGGCAGCAACTATGATATATGGAGCATGAAGATGAAGACTTTGTTTATATCCCAAGAACTATGGGATTTGGTAGAAAGTGGCTATGTTGAAGAAGGAGAAGCAGCAAACACCCTCAAGGAGCATCTAAAGAAGGATGCCAAAGCATTGTTTCTCATCCAGCAGGCAGTGGATGATACCATCTTCCCTCGTATTGCTGCAGCAAAAAGGTCACAGGAGGCATGGGACATATTGTACAAAGGGTACCAAGGCACAGCAAAAATGCTAACTGTGAAACCTCAAACTCTTCGTAGAAACTTTGAAAGTTCATTTATGGAAGATGGAGATGTTTTGTCTACTTATGTTTCTAATTTAGTTGATACTGTGAATCAAATTAGAAAACTTAGTGAAGAGTTAAGTGAAAAAAAAGTGGTTGAAAAAATTCTTAGAAGTCTGCCTAAGAAGTATGAACGTATTGTGGCTGCAATAGAAGAATCCAAAGACTTGCGTGTGCTAACTATTGATGAATTCTTGGGTTCTCTTTATTCTCATGGAGATAGAATGAAAAGATATAATAGTGCTTCTGTTGAGAATGCTTTTTACAGCAAGGTACAGCCCTCTCATGGTGGAAAAAGTGGTGATGAATCAAATAACAAAGGCAACACTAACAAGTGGCATGGTGGTCATTCAAACCGTGGGGGAAGAGGAGGCATAAATGGAGGTCATGCTAGTAGTTCAGGCCAACACAAATGGAATAATGACAAAAGCAAATATGGAGGGCAGAAGTAATGTTATTATTGTAAGATGTATGGTCACATAGAGAAGTTTTGCAGGTTGAAAGAAAACCAGGCAAATTTAGCAAAAGAGGAAGGAGATGATGAGACAGAGAGCCTCTTTATGACATGTTTTGCTGCAAAGGAATGCCCTTCAGAAGCTTGGTACATTGATGTGGGTGTAGCAGTCACATGACAAGCATTTTGAGTTATTTCACCAATTTGGATAAGTTTGTAGCTAACAGGATCACATTGGGTGATGGAACAGTGCGTGTAGCTCAAGGAAAAGGTACTGTTCAGCTGAACTCTCCTGGTTTAGATTCCATTCATAATGTTTTATATGTACCAGACTTGAACTGAAATTTGCTTAGTGTGGGGCAATTTATGAGGGGAGGGTATTCGCTTGTTTTTTAGGACTCTACTTGTTATATTTTTTAAGATAAATCTAAGGAACACTTGTTGGCTAGTGTACCCATGACAAAAAATAAGATTTTTCCTTTTTATCCCACTGTTATTGATGAGCATGCTTTGAGGGTTGTGTCACTCGATGAAAATTGGCTATGGCACCATAAATATGGGCATTTGAACTTTAAAAGTCTGAAGTAGATGATTGAAAAGAAGCTAGTAAATGGCTTACCCATGATCAAAGATGTATGTAAGAGCCGACGTGAATTTGCGATGCAGGCAGGAGAAGAATAACGACGTGAAGAAGAATGCATGAAGTTGACTTCCCATGCAAAAATCGGACAGCTGCCATGCACCAATTGATCCTCTGCCATTTTACCGAAGTGCCCCTCCCCTCCTTTTCCTTCAGCTGGGTTTCTTTGGTCATTTCCATCCAAAGTCTCTGCAGTATATATCTATCTAGCGAAGCACAGAACCGCCATCTTCATCCCCTGTTTTCACTGGTTGCTGGCTTCTCTGCTTCTTCAAGCTGCTGTACGCTGCTGTGGCTGTTTCTTCATGCTGTAAACCTGCTCCAGAACTGCTGCTTCATCAGTCGCATGGAGGCTCTTTGCTGGACGAATGGTATGGCTGCATAAACACTGAAATCTTCCTCCTCTGTTCAGCGTTTCTGCTGCCCTGTTCCAGCACTGATTTTTGTTTAAATTCCAGCTACAGCTTCTCCTTGAATTGGGTTCGGTTTTGCTGCTGTTTTGGGTGAGGTTTTGCTGCTATTTTGGTCCGAAAGTTAAGCTGAAAGTTGCTCCCTGAGTTGCTAAATTCCAGCGCTGGTTCTGTTGTGCGTAATGCTCCTGCTGGACCCTTTTTCAGCGCCTCATCTCCCTTGGTGTTGCTAAACAGCGTCTCATCCCTACACCACTTCCACTTCATTTTCTGGTTTGCTTCTAGTTACTATTTGCTTTCCTTCGTTTGAGCTAAATTTAGTGGCTGTATGGGACTGGTGTTAGGCATGAAATTCCGTTGCATGTGTTGCTTCTTTGATTCCAAATTCTGGTGCTTCTCTTAGATTAACGCTTGTCCTGTGAAGTGGCAGTTTGAAGGGAAGTCCTATCCTGGAGAAAAAAAAAAATAATGCAAAAAAAAAATGACTTTAGTCGGGTTGAAATTGATTTTTCTCATACTAAATTGTATACCCTTTTTTTTATACCCTAAATTCCTTCAATTTCTGCATATACCTTCCTCAAAATTGATTATTATACTTCTTCTTAATTCTTAAATTATAATTATGCAGAATAAATTTTCGATTAAAGATGGTGGACATTTCTTTTAATTTTTGCAATTGGGTTTAACTCCTGAGTGGAACCAAGGAAGTGAAGGTACAAAATATGTATAAGAAACATACTGTACGCGTATGGGAAGCGTAAAAATTAGTAGAGGATTTGATATCAAATTTTGATAAGTCCAAGTCCTTTATGGAATTAATTGGAATGCTTCGTCTTCTAAACTCTGGTAAATGGGTCTTGTAGGGTATTCAGGAGACTGAGATATAGCCGAGGAACGGGTCAGGGAAATTTCTGTGGTATCTCGGAAGGTGAGTAAGTATGCGGACCAAAGACTCAGAAATTTCTTGTTTCGATACTAAGTTTCCTTGTAGTGTTTCAACAATCTAATTATTTATTTATAGAAATATATATATTTCAATGCTTGGTCATATGCATATTTCTCCAAAATCGGTTCGAACATGAATATGTTTAAAATCGATAGATGTTGGAATTAATTGGAAATTTTATGATGAACTCGATCTGGAAGGTATTCTGTCTGGAAAACTACATGATTTTAGGAAGTTATCTGCTCAGAACCCTGTAGCTAACAGCAGTAAATGTTAGCCTTGGTGCACCATGATCTGAACCTCAGCTAGCAGGGGTGGTGCTAGCCCCGTGTGCAGGCCACCACACGCGGAGTTATTGTATTTTCGCAAGCTGAAAGCTTTGCGTCTGTAGTGATTTTTCCCGCGAGCTGTGTGCTCTGCGTCTGTGTTCCGATTGGTTCTGTTTAGATGCGTTCGGTGTATTTGAAAAAGAGTCGGTTTAAAATCAGTTTTATATGGTCTATATCTGTATATATATATGTGTAAACTTATTTGACTTACTTTATTTTAAAAAGGGTCGGTGTGCTTATTCACTGAGTATTCGACTCATTTTTTTTGTATATATATATTTTTCAGAGAGCAGTAGGGACTCTAGTCTGCCCCCAGCCGCCTTCTAGTGGCTGACCTCGGGAGACGTTCTTTGGCGAGCCTGCGGAGCTCCTGTGGGTGTATTGTGATTGTATATATATTTTGTTTGAAAATTTGTAAAACCTTGTAAAGCTAGCTACACTGAATCATTGTTAGGATATCCCCACACCTCAAATGTTTTCTTTTGGTCTGATTGCGCCCTTTCGGGCTATATTGTACTGTCTGAGCGTTTGTAGAAATTTCGGGAGGTCTACGTTATAGAGGAGACTCTGCCAAAATTTCTACAAATGTCCTCTAAAGAAAAACTCATATGTTTCATATGATTCAAACGAATGCCATACGTATTTCCTCTATATAATTCCGCTTCCGCGCATGTGTACTTAAAATTTGGGGTGTGACAATGTAGATGATGTGTGTGAGACTTGCATAGCAGGAAAACAACACCGTGATTTTTTTCCAAAGGATAAGGTAAGAAGAGCTTCAAACCTTGCAGAATTAATTCATGCAGACGTTTGTGGTCCAATGAGGACACCTTCTTTCAATAACAACTGGTATTTCTTAGTTTTTATTGATGATTATAGTAGAATGACTTGGGTATATTTTGTTAAGGAAAAATCAAATGCCTTTTCTGTGTTCAAAAAGTTAAAAGCTTATGTTGAAAAGCAAAGTGGACGGTCTATAAAGATCTTAAGGACAAATCATGGTGGAAATTTTCTTTAAGCAAAATTCAATAAATTCTGTGAAGAATTTGGTATATGAGGGCAGCTAACAGCAAGCTACACTCCATAACAGAATGGAGTAGCCGAGAGGAAGAATCGAAGTCTTGTAGAGATGGGGAAATGCATGTTGAAGGCCCAAAATCTTCCAAATAATTTTTGGGCAAAAGCAATTCATACTACAACCTGCATTCTAAATAGATCTCCAACCAAAGCCTTGAATGAGCTAACACCATTTGAAGCATGGCATGGGTGGAAGCCAAAGGTAACTCATTTAAGAGTTTTTAGTTGCGTTGCATTTGTACATGTACCATCTCAACAAAGAGGAAAGTTAGATGATAATAGTGTCAAATGCATATTTTCTGTATATAGCATTGAGACTAAAGGATACCGGTTTTATGATCCTCTTACCAAGAAGTAACTAATCAGTCATGATGTTGTTTTTTATGAGAAAAATTCTTAGAATTAGAAGAATGTGCAGTAAGTGTAGGTGTAACTCTTGAAGATGGTGAATTCGTTGACACACATGCAAGTCAAGATGAGAATGGAGGTTCAACACCAGTTTGCTCTTCTCCTTCTACACCAACCACCTCATCCTGACAAGAAACACCACCAAGAAAATGGAGATCTTTGACAGAGATTTACAGAAATACTGAATAGTGTCAATTTGTCCAAATTAAAGAACCAGTTCTTTTTGAAGAAGCAGTAAAATCTAAGGAGTGGCGTGCTGCAATGGATGAAGAAATGAAAGCCTTAGAAAAAAACAAGACATGGGAGTTATGTGACCTTCTGCATGGAAAAGAAGTAGTTGGGCCAAAGTGGATTTATAAAATCAACTATAATGCTAATGGTTCCATCTAAAAATATAAAGCAAGGCTGGTGGCACATGGCTACGTGCAATGAGATGGGATAGACTTTGAAGAAACATTCCCTCCTATAGCAAGGTTTGACACTATACGCACTGATTTATCTATTTCTGCTCAGTTTAATTGGAAAGTTTATCAATTTGATGTGAAGTTAGCTTTTTTAAATGAGATATTGGAAGAAAAAGTGTATGTGCAACAACCAAAGGGCTATGAGGTTGCAGGTCAAGAGAAAGTTGGTCGTCTTGCTTTCGGCGTATTCTTTTAATCTTGATGTAATATTCAGGGAATAACAATGAGCGTTTCATTCACACTGAGGCAGGACCAAAATATATATATATACGATCGGATTTGGGTAACTAACAATGAGCGCAGGGTTTAAAAGATTTATTATCTTATTTAGTAATATTTAGGTAAAAATGCGCTAAATAATACCATTACACATTTTTTAAAATATTTTTTATTATAAAAGACATTGAGTTTGAGCCTATATCCATAAAATTGAAGTCCCCAGGACACTAACAACAAATATAAAATTAATCTAATATCTAATAATAAATGGTAGAGAGTTTGAAAGATTTATTCTTTTGTTTATAATATTTATATAAAAAGGAAAACCCTACAGCAATGCCAGAAATCCCAAAATAATTAAAACCCTACATTTTAATTTTTTTTTTAAATAAAAGGCATTGAGTTTGAGCCTAAAAATTCAATCAGCAAACTTAAAGTCTAGTAGCACAAATAACAAATATAAAATTTATCTCATTTAATAATAAAAGGGTAAATATTTATATATTTTTTTGTTGATTTAAAAAATAATTAAAAGGTTTGCTGATTTACTCTCTAAATGAAAGCTCGTCACCATTCTCAAGACTGTGATAAGGTAATTATTTCTATTTTCTTTACGCATTAAATTTATTAACTTTTCCAATAGAAGAAGAGTCATGAATTTGAGAAATGAGAGCAAACCAAAAATCCTATTTAATTAGACATCATTCCGCCAAGAAAAATAGTATTATTTAAAGTTTGATATGTCAAATAATGTAGTTATTTAATGTAAATAATTTATGAGCACATTTCATAGGCCTTTAGAGAAATTGCTTTTTGTCTATAAATGCCAAGAGGGCACAGCATGTAAATAAAATTAATATTACCATAATATGTTCAAAATTTCATAGCTAACTGCCTAGAATCAGAGTAAAATCAAACAAAACTATATTTGCACAAACATAAAAGTTTTAATCGTATACATTGAATTTAAGAGGTATGTTTGAAAGATGCGTCTATATCCACTAATACTACACTGAAACAACAATTTAAATTTTATATCTTGACGAATTAATTTCAATAAATTCAAGTAAAAACTAAATTCATCTCAAATTTTTATCTGAAGCCTAAAAACACAAATTTAAAAGGTTATCATAAAATATATAAATTACGGTACATTTAATTGTTTGGCATAACATGATGGGATATTTTCAACTTTGAAAATTATTTAGTTGCTCCACAGTTGCTTGAACTTATGCGAGGCAAGCCCTTTAGAATACCTATATATACTAAAAAAAGATAGAAATTCCATAATTAAGGAGTGTAATAAAATTTACTTATTTAATTACAATTTCATTCTTAAAACATTACTATCATGGCTGAAAAACTTAAGTAGTGGCTGATGTATAAACTAAGGTAGCCAAAATCTAAGCTAGCTTAGCGAACTTAAAGGAATGCACATCTTTTAATTCTAAAGGATTTATATCAAGTCACATAGACACGACACTTGTATATATATATATATATATATGATTTATTCCATATAAGTAACTTGGAGATTGCCAAAAATTCTGCCTAATCTCTCCTGAAAATGGTCATTGCCAAATTTGTACAAACAGCCACAATACAATATTCTAGACATATTCCAAAAAAAAACCACCATAATGAAACAACCTTTATTACAAAGCTTACAACACATTGAAAATTTTATTCTGCACAACCCAATCCAACATCTAGTAGCTACAACAACTCGAGCTTGACACTTGAAACAATCAACAAGAGAACATACCCAATGTATCTAGGAAATACAAAAGTCCCAAAGTACTTTACTTTCCTACTTGATAATCTGAAAAAAAAAAAAAAGAATAAGTCACATTAATTTAATGAGCACATAAATAACAAATGTGTAGGGAAAACAAGCACCCATATGATTTTTTTGTGTGGCAATACACAAGAACCAATTACAAAAAAGAAAAATCAATTAATTAGTCTAGGTAAATCAAACACAAAATGACTAATTAGAGTAAAAATGAGCATTCACAACGTATTTATCAAGAATAAAAATTAACATTCACAAGATAAAATATTATGAATAAAAATTTGCATTGACAAATATGAAATTATGGTTTGATCCATTTTAGTTCTAGTTCTAGTTGAATCCTTGTTATGATCAACGATATAACTGGTGGGAACTCCAACAGACAGGTGGCACAAGATCCGAAGAAGGTAGACATTTTGTATGGGTTTGTTAGAAAGAGCAATAGAATTTGCAAGGTGCCATTATGCTTGAGGAACGGAGAGTGAGTATTTGTATGTGAAAAAGAGCCAATGTGGGGGGATATGTTAATTGTTTCTATCTCTATGAGTTCTTCTAGAATGTCTTCCTTCTTCCCTTGTGAAACTCTTCCTCTGAGCGTTAGTGTTCTGTTAAGTCTAGTTGAAGTTATCCATAGTGTGTCGTGCCATTTGTGAATATTAGTATCATAGTTATTCCTGTTCAATATATCATTATTTGCATCTAACATCTTTTGCAGGCAACCATTTCATTTGGTGCTTTCATTGTTCTTCGATGGTGGAGAATACTCGAATGAAGGAAATGAATGTTGAGATTAAGCGTGTTTCTGATACACTTGGCCTCTATGAACAATGTTATGCCAATTCTTAGAATCATTTGGAATGTGTTGAGTCTCGTTTGGAATCTATTCAGTGGACTCCAGGTACTCTCATTTGTTCTGTTAATTGTTTGTCCCATCTTCCTGATTAGAGCTTTGAACTTAGATTCCTTGGTTGTTCCAGTTGTTGTTCAACCTTAGCTTTAGATTTGCTAGGTGAAACTTGATTTTCCCAAGTTTAGATGGTACGGAACCTATCAATTAGTTGCTTCATGTTGGACAATTCTTTGCCTATTATGCTACTCCAAGTTTACAAAGGATCACCACTGTTGCAGTACATTTCAAAGGGTCTATGGTTCCTTGGTTTCAAATGTTACAAAAGGCCAATAAAATACCTACTTGGGCTTTGTTGGCTCAAGCTGTGAAGGAACAATTTGGTTCATTCCAATGTGATAGTCCCAGAGCCCAATTGTTTAAGCTTTATCAAACAGGCTCAATTACTGATTACTATACTGAGTTCATGGTTCTAGCCAATCATGTTGATGGGCTCACTAAAGTGGCTCTGTTAGATTGCTTTATGAGTGGGTTGAAAGATTCCATCCATTGTGATGTCATCGCCTAGTCACCTTGTTCTCTTTTTGCAAGCTATTTCTCTTGCTCGCCTTCTTTATGACAAGGCCACTTTGGGCTTGCCTCTTGGTGTCTCTCGGCCCAGTTCAAATGCTGCTCCATCTAGACTGTGAACACCATATTTTGTCCAGGCGAGTTATAACAATAGCAATAAAAAATACACGTCGTTTAATAATAATAATAATAATAATAAAATGACACCCGAGAGAAAGATAGAGAAAAATTAACTAAATCCTTCCAACAGAACAAAATCAAAAAAAAAAGAAGGAAAACAAAATAAAATAAAAATAGAAGGTCCATTAACCTCAAAATTGGAACAAAAGGGAATAATAGAAATCCGAAAAAAAATGAAATGGAAAAGGGACTAGGAAAAGGAAAAGAAAAATGAAAATAAAAAATAATAATAAGTAAAACTCATGAAGAAGGAAAAATCGAATTGAGGAAAAATCAAATTGAGAAGAAAAAAAAGCAAGTCAATTTTTTTTAAAAAAAAAAGTCATCAAAAAAAAAGTAATAAAAATAATTATCATTTCTGGGTACTAAAAATACATGCATAAACAAAAAATAATAATTAATAAAGTAAAATAAAATAAGAAGTTACCAAAAAAAGGGGAGCTAAAGGCAACTAAAAAATACCAAAAATTAATTAAAAGATAATAGTAAAAAAAATCGTCAAAAAAAAAAAAGAGAGAGGAAAGAGTCCAAAGGAAAATTAAGAGTCCAAAATCAGCCCAAAATGGACAAAAATGTATATCCAAAAAAAGCAAGGCCCGCTTTTTCAGCCCAGTGACCTTTCAGACTTTCCCAATCCAAATCTGAGGCCCAAAACCCGTCCATAACCCGTTATCTGATTCGGAAATCCGCCTTTAGAAAGCCCGCCCGAATACTTGTGGTCCCTCTGGTCCCCTCTCCCATTCTGACCTTCACACTCCCGTAGCCTCCAGCAGAAGACGATGTGGCCGAAATGGGTAGTGGAGGCACGAAGGCATACACAGGGACGCAGAGATGCAGAGAACAGGAGTGAGTGGAGCATAGAGGGGCAGAAAGGGGGGACCACGCAGACGGGGACAGAAAAGTGCCTATAAAAATCGAAAGAGAGAGCAAGGGGAGAGGGGTATTCGGATCGAGAGAGGAAGAGAAAAGAACGAGAAAAATTTTCGAGAGACACAGAGAGGGGAAAGGAGCGTATTCAGAGGAGAGATTTAAGGAAGGAAAGGGTCGAAGCTCTGAACCAGAGAATCAAATCGCCTCCGTGTGTGAGTTGGGCTTTGGCACAGAAGAATTTCATCGAAGAAGCCTGAAAGGGGTCCGAGGTATGTTTTCTGTGCTTTCCCAAAACAATGAACTCCTGTGTGAATTCTGATTCGTGCGTGCTGAAATCAGCGATTTCTGTGTCCTCAATATAACCTGATTCAATGGATGTTGAGTGCTAATTTGTTATGAATATCCTGGGTTTTGAATGTGCTATGAGTCTGTGGTTAACTGGATTTCGATTATTTAGATTCCTAGTTCATCTATTCTCCCTCATTTGGTCTGGTTTATCTCCCTGTCTCTACATCCCCTTATGCCTTAGCGAAAAATGGTGATATGCTCTGTGAGTTGAATCCCCTAGATTATCTGTTTAAGATAGTTGGGATTGAAATCTGGGACTCTTGATTGGTGATTCAATTGTGTGTAAGTTCGGGCTGCTCATCAAAATTTAATCCACACTTAAACATGGTTATTGATTCATGTTAGTGCTGGAAAATTTGTTAGTCCTTATGGTAGGATTTTAATATAGTGATCAGAGAAGTGATGCAACGATTGATTGGATGCTACCTTGACCGATTTCTGCTCTGGCGATGTTTGTTATTTTTCTTTTTTTTTTCTTTTTTTTTGCTTTATTATATTTTTGTGGATTGTGCTAACCACCCTGGTAACACGAACGCATTGATGGAGTGGAATGAGGAGCCTGGTCACGCTACCCCAGAGGCTGACTGTGTGGACCTCGATGGGAAAAGACAACATGTTGCAACATCAAATTGTACCCTATGTTTTTTATTTTATTTTTCTTTTATTTTCCTTGTTTATTCATTTTTGTCTTATTTCCCTTTTTATTTATTCATTTATTTATGTATCTCATTTTTTTTATTTTTTTATTTTTTATTTTTTATTTTTTTTATTTCTTTTGTACCGATTATGTAAACATTGTCTAATAGTGATATTGAACACTGGACACTAAACACCCACTTCACAAAATCTCAGCTATTTCATTCGTTTATTTCTCATTTCCTTAGCCTGGCCGTGTGGGATTCCATATCCCCTCAAGCCCATAGGTACCAACCAAAAGGCCATGTGTGGCAATAAGCCTCCATGATGCCTTTTGGGTCGAATAGGTTTAGTATTTGTGGGCTTCAATAGCCCCATTCATTTGATTGCAAAAGAGATCCAAAAAAAACGTTTTGGGCTCCTAGCCCTATTCAAAAGTATTCCAAAAAAAAAAATGCTTTTGGGCTCCAATAGCTTCGTTCAAAAGATTGCAAAAGAAAAAAAGTTTTGGACTCCTAGCCGTATTCAAATATTCCAAAAAGGTTTTGGGCCCCAATAGCCCCATTCAAAAGAATGCAAAAGAGGAAAAAGGAAAAGGGAAATAAAAATAATAATAACAAAAATAAGTAGATTGAGCAAAATAAAACCAAAGCAAAAATAGACAATAGAAAATAAAAAAAAACTAGAACAAAACGTGAAGAGAAAGAAAAATTGAAAAATTAAGAAAAAAATAAAAAAAAAATCAAAAGGCAAAAAAATGAAAATGAAATAAAAAAAATATATACCAAAAGGGAAAAGAGAAAAAGAAAAAAAACAAAAAAAAAAGAAGAAAACAAAGAGACACAAAATTCAAAGGAAACACCAAATAAACTAAAAATGAAAATAAAATATGCTAAAGATAAAAGGTATAATAATAATAATAATAATGACAAAAATTAAACAAAATAAAAAAATAATAATAAGAAAAAGGGAGGAAAAATATAATAAAACAAAATATCAATAAGACAAAAAAGATTAAAAACACCAAATCAAAAAATAAAAAAAAAACAACAACAACAAAAACAAAAAACAAAAAAAACAAACAATAGAAAAGGACAATTAAAAAAAAAGAGAGAAAAATGAATAAAAATCAAGAAAACAAAAGGAAGTAGAAATCAAAAATTAAAAGACAATCTAAAAATAAAGACAAAAATAGAATTGAAAAAAAAGAAGAACAACTAAAAAGGGGAAAAGAGAACCAAAATCAAGAAAACAAAAGGAAAACAAAAAATCAAAAATAAAAAAAAATCAAAACAATGGATAATAAAAACAAAAATCGAATGAAAAGCAAAAAAAAAAGAAGAAAAAATTGAAAAGACAAAGGAAAGTAAAATTATCTTTACTTTTATCAAATTAAAACACAATCAACCAATTTCAAAATCGTTTCATTTGTTAAAAGGAAAAGTAAGTTTTAATTTCTTAACCTTTTCAAAAAAAAAAGACAAAAAACAAAAAACAAAACAAAACAAAACAAAATCAATCAAAAATTTAAAAAAATCAAACAAGAATCAAACAAAAACAAACAAAACAAAACATCAACCAAATTAAAGCACCAATCGAACTACGTGGACTTTGATCCCTCCTAAAGGGTACGTAGGCCCTAGGCTCTCATCCTAGGTCAAGTCCGCCCTTGTAAATAAACTTTTTCTTCCTTTTAATTTCATTCTTATTCTTGAATTTCGTTATGTTTTATTTTAAAATTGACTTCCTTTTTTTTTTTCTACTTTTTATTTTATTTTCTCTAATTTCTTTATTCCTATTTTGCATGTGATTTGTAGGGAGAATTAAAATAGAATTTAGGCCATTTTATTTTTGCACAACTGACTTAGGGTAACCGTTCTTAGTAACGGGTGTAGTGGGGTGCCTAACACCTTCCCCACTCACAATCGACTCCCGAATCTATTTTTTTGGTTCGCAGACCATTTCCCAAATAGAAAGGCTTTTCCAAAGTTTTGTCTTTTAAAAATTAAAATTTTGGTGGCGACTCCTGAACCCATTACTTTATCTTATTTCATTTCGGTTTTCGTTTTCATTTGAAGATCGAAATTTTCTTATTCTTCTTTGAAAAAAAAGGCGCCACGCGGTCGCATTTTCGGGTGTGACATAGACCTAGATTCTCAGGTACCTAGGCATCTTCCATTCCTTCTATCTCAAGTTCCACCTCTACATTGCCTTCTCTTCTTCCCAAGCCTGCCGTTAAACCTTCACTACTTCTATGACGTCTTTCACCTATGGAACTCCAGCTATGCTATGAAAAGGGGCTATGCTTCACGTGCAATGACAAATATTCCTAGAATCATAAATGTCCTAATAAACAATTCACGTTGCTCGTTTCTAATTCTGATGCTTTTGACACAGATCTACCTTTTGAGGCCACTATTTTGCTTCCCTCCCTTATTGATGATACTCCGTCGATTTTGCATCATTTATCATTACAGGCTTATCAAGGCTCTCCCAGTAGCACTACGATCCAATTCCATGAGTGTATTTTCAGCAAAATTATTCAAGTTCTACTCTATGGTGGTAGCTTTAATAACTTTATTTAAACTTACTTAGCTAATCTGCTACACCTACCCATCGAACCTATTTTTGGTATTAAAGTTATGGTGGGCAATGGCCATTAGCTGCATGCTGAGGGTATTATTCATAAAGTACCCATCATCATTCATGATCATTTAATTCACTTCCTACTTATGTATTGGCTATTTTTGGTACTGAGATCGTTATTAGGGCTTATTGGCTTGCTACTCTGAGGCCTCACATTGCAACTACAGTGATGCATATATTCATTACTATGTGGACAATGCTTTTGTCACCTTGCAAGGCAAGAAAAATTTGGGTCCTTCTTTGGTTACTTATAACCATTTTAAACATCTTCCTCAAACTGACACTATTGCTGAAATGTATCTCTTGACCTTCCTTTCTTTAGATATGTCTTCCAGTGATCCTTTAGAGTTTCCTAATGACCTGTCCCCTGACTTGGTCTCCATTTTACATACTTATGTTATTGTTTTTTTAGGTTCTTAAAGGCTTGCCTCCCTTTTAGACTCAAGACCATGCTATTCCTCTTCAGGAAGGTGTTTTTGCTATCAAAGTGAAGCCTTACTATTATCCATTTGCCCACAATGTTGAGATTGAATGTATGGTAGCAAAGATGTTACATGATGGTCTTATTCAGCCTAGCACTAGTCCTTGTTTCGACTCTAGTGCTTTTGGTTTACAAGAAAGATGGCACATAGTGCTTTTGCACTGATTATAGCACTTTGAATGAGGTTACTATATGTGATTCCTTCCTTTTACCCATTGTTGATGAATTACTTGATGAACTCTAGGGGTCCCAATTCTTCTCCCAATAAGACTTTCGTTCTAATTATCACCAAATTTTGGTTCAACCAAAGGACTAGCACAAGACGACTTTCTGTACTTATCATCATCACTATGAGTAGTTGGTTATGTCTTTTGACTTAACCAATGCTTTAACTACAATTTAGACTTTCATGAATGACATTTTTCATCCTGTTCTGCATAAGTTTGTCCTAATTTTCTTTAATGATATCCTGATTTAAAAACTATTTAGGATCTTCACTTGGAGCATTTAACTTTTGTTTTTGATTGTCTTCAACACTATCGCCTTTTTGTCAAACTTTCAAAGTGTTCTTTTGGCAAACCTAAGATTGATTACTTGGGTCATATTGTTTTGGGCTTAAAGGTTGAAATAGACCTTCTAAAGTACAAGGTATTCAAGACTAGCCTATCCCAACTTTAGTGACCCACTTATAGGCCTTTTTGGGCCACACAGACTATTATAAGCAATTTAGCAAGTCTTATGCTTTGATTGTGGGTCCACTTATAGATTTGAAGGACAAATTCCATTGCACATTTGTGGCTCAAAGTGCTTTCACTACTCTTAAAGAGGGTTTAATTTAGGCCCTTGTTTTGTCCTTTTCAACTTCTCCAAACATTTTATTGTCGAAACTGATGCTTTAAGTCATGGTATTGGAACTGTACTCTTTTAAGAGGGCTACCTCATTGCTTATTTTTCCAAGAAGCTTTTTCCACGAATCCAAAATTAATCTACTTATGTTTGTGAGCTCTATGCCATTACTAAAGCTGTGGCTAAATTTTGTCATTATTTATTTGGCCACCATTTTACCATTCGTATGAATCAACATAGTCTAAAACACTATGTTAATGAGGTCATTCAAACCCCTGAATAGGAAGCATGCTTACCTAAACTTTTAGGGTTTTCTTACTCTATTGAGTATAAACCAAGACTTGCTAATCAAGCTGTAGATGCTTTTTCTCATTTTTTTCACATGGCTATCACCTTTCCTCAATCTTCTCTTATTAAGGACCTTAAGCGTGAAGTTTCTACTTTTGTTTCCCTACAACAATTAGCTCACCAATTTCTTGCTTACCTTATGTCTCTTCCTTACCATTCTTACAATGATTGGTTATTATTTTGGCATCATCGCTTGCTGGTTTCATTTGAAGCTCGCCACCTTATTAACCAAATCCTACAAGAATTTCATTCTTCCTCTATTGGTGGACATGAGGGTTTTCATAGAACTCATGCATGTATTGCTGCCTATTTCTTTTGGAAAGGTATGTGTCATGATATACAAGATTTTTATTAAGCATTGCCAGGCATATTAGTGAGCCAAAACTTCTTAGACTTCTCCTACTGGTTTGTTATCCCTTTTGCCTATGCTAATAGAATATGGGAGGATGTTGCAATGGACTTTATTATTGGACTCCCTCTTTCAAAAGGATATTTGGTTATTTTTCTTGTTATTGATCAACTTTCCAAGTTTGCTCATTTTTTCCCCTTGAAGTCCACTTTTATTGCACCTACTATTGTAGAAGTTTTCCTTAATATGGTGGTTAAAATTTATGGCATTCCTGCCTCCATTGTGATTGATAGAGACAAGGTTATTACTAGTGCATTTGGGCATCACTTATTTAAGTTGCAGGCACTTCTTTGAGGATGAGCTTAGCTTATCATCCCCAAACCGATAGACAATCTGAGACTTTTAATAAATGTCTTGAAATGTATCTGCAATGCTTTATGCTAGAGCACCTTCACTTATGGGTTTCCTTTCTACTCTAGGCAGAATTATGGTATAACAATCATTTCAAACTTCCATTGGTATGTTTCCTTTCAAGATTTTGTACGGCCGTGACCCACCCACTATTATCCTAGCTTTCGTTTGTGATGATACACCATTTGATGTTCATGAACAGTTGGTTTAGCATGATCGACTCCTTGCTTAACTCAAAGTCAACATGTCTCGGGCACAAGTTTGTATGAAACTGAATGCTAACAAGTACAAGATAAAAGTGAAATTCAATGTTGAGGATTTTGTTTTTGTTAAGCTTCAATCCTATCGCCAATTGTCCTTAAGGCTTTAGCACAACTAGAAGTTATCCATGCGTTACTTTAGTCCCTTTAAGATTTTGGAACACATTGGTCCAATTGCTTACAAGTTAGAGCTCCCTTCACTTGTAAAACTTCATCTTATTTTTCATGTCTCCTTACTCAAACTTTTGTGTGGGTGATCTAGCTTCTCAAATCATTCCTTTACCCTTACTCACTACTGAGGAGGGTCATCAGTGTTAGCATCTTGCTATTTTGGATGCTAAATAGATTCGCGTTAAGGATACTTGGCTTCCTTGACTTCTTATTCAATGGCATAGCACATCTGATGTTACTTGTGAACTTCTTTCTTATATTTAAGAGCTTTTTCCTCACTTCAACCTTGAGGACAAGGTTGATTTTGATGGGAAGGGTAATGTTATGATGAAAGATATAACTGGTCGAAGCTCCAGCAGATAAGTGGCATAAGATCCGAAAAAGATAGACATTTTGCATGGTTTTGTTAGAAAGAGCAATAGAATTTGCAAGGTGCCATAGCACTTGAGAAACAAAGAATGAGTATTTGTATGTGAGAAAGAGCCAATGTGGGAGGATATGTTAATTGTTTCTATCTCTGTGAGTTCTTCTAGAGTGTCTTCCTTCTTCCCTTGTGAAACTCTTCCTTTGAGCATTAGTGTTCTATTAAGTCTAGTTCAAGTTATCCACAGCTATGTCATGCCATTTGTGAATATTAATATCAAAGTCATTCCTGTCCAGTATACCTTTATTTGCATCTAACATCTTTTGTAAGCAACCAATTTAATTATCTAGACAAATATCATGTCCCTAAACACAAACTCCGCATCAGTCTCATGTGGATTTTTGCAAAATGAGCTCTCCACTAGTTTCATGTGGATTTTTGCAAGTGTGGTGACCAAAATAGGTGGTTTGGTACAGTGGAGGCTCCTCCTAAATTCTCTTCACATGTTGGATGTAAAGCAACCTTGATCAATTTTGTCAAGACACCTGTAGAAGATCTTGCATTTAATATCCCAAAGAGAAAGTAAGAAAGGAGAAATAGAAGAAGCATAGTCAATGGAAATGTAGGAAAATAGACGATACCTTAGGTTTTCATCTCCCACTATCCTAGGCTTTTGTCTCCCACTGTCTCCTGATGCCCATACTTAACCCAAGGATAGCCATCGTCCCTAAGACTTTTAGACACCCTCTTTTGTCTATGTGAATTTTTTCTATAAACAAAAATTGCAATCCCATGTATGTGAATTGTGATGACATTTTGCAACTTTTATTATTTGTTAGTCATTTTGCACAAGTATTTTAGTGTGGTACCTTCTTCTCAATGACTAGGGCCATTTAGGTAGCTCATTTTGAATAGGTATTTTATCCATCTTGTTTCCTAAATAAGCATTAGCTTGGTTCCTAAGTTCTTGCAAGAAATTTAAACTATCAACAGAGTACTAGAGAATTAAATAAGTGAATATGTAATGTATATAATGTTCAAAATGTAGAGTATGTAATGTATATTGGACTTGGTCACATTCACATACTTTTTTAATATTTTGTTGATTGTCCCCGGAATTGGTTTCCCCTTGGGATCGCTGAGTCTGTCTCAAAAAAATTGAGAGAAAACAAACATGATGATTTAATTAAGCACTGTGTCAAGTTTTGTTTGTTGGAAAATTGAGTGTAAAACTCAAGAAAGACCTCTTCGTTGACACCATCATTCTCAGTTACTCTTTCTACTCCATTTGTAGTATCAATTCCAATGGCAACTTGATCTTCAGTACTAGTTGCTCCCATCACTTGTTGGGATTGTGGATGAGTCTATGAAGGAGAGCCCTGCATCCAAGCGTTTTCAATTGTTAACATATTTTTCACTGAAAAAAACAAACCTTTGAAAGAAAACTAGAGAATCACTTACAGTTTGTAAAGAGAAACTCAACGAGTTCTTGTCGTCTTCAATTTTTTGTTGTTTTTCCCCAAAATTACTCTCCCCTAAAAGTGCTCCAACACTTGGGAATTGTTGAGTCTGTATCGAAGCAACCCGAGAAAAGACCTCTCCATCGATGCCTTCATTCTGAGTCGCAGTTTCTAGGTTACCAATTTGGATGGCAACGTAGCCTTCAGTACTTGTAGCTCCAACATGAGTAGCAGAAGATCCATTCTCTTCAGTACTTGTAGCTCCATCAGGAGTAGAGGATCCGTTCTCTTCGGTACTAGTAGCTCCACTCTCAGAATCTAAATAGGAGTGAAAAACGATGAGGGGATAGCAGAAACCGACTGCAACAAGGGTGAAAATCAAGCTGATCTTCATCAATTGTAAAGTAAGATATCTTGGGAAAAAATTGAAAAGACCCCCCTTGGGATCCAAATTTAATCTGCCATGAGAAACACAATGAAGCGAAAGCAAATGCAGCACTTGAAATGATGCCTAATGTGTCTGGCTTTTCATCCATGGCTTTATTATCAAAAAGGAGTACAATGAGGTCAGCATTAAACTGAAAAATTCCACATGAGCTCTCAGCTTGAAGCCCCTTGAAACTTGCCTTTTCTCTGCAAATGACATGATGTTGCTGATTACTAAACTTACTATTATACAAAGGATGATCTTCTCAAGGTTCCATTCCCCCAAAGAGATGATTGAAGGAGGAGCTCAGAGTGTAACAAACCAGGCCAACCACGCTTGATAGAAAGCCCATAGATTTCCATAACTTGGGCTGATTTTGCAAATTTAGAATACGATTGAGCATCCTGTTCATCTTCAATTTTTAGAAGTTTGGGTCAGAGCACTGGTTGGGATTGTGTTGAAGAGCAGCAGGCCGAACAGTTAAAAATTAAAGACTTAATCAATAAGTAATAACAATTTAATTAAAATAATAATTTAACATAATAAATTGGAAAAAATGAAATAAAAATAATAATATAATTGAAAAAAATATTGTAGGGTATTGGATGGAAAACCAAAAAAAAAACTTTAAAAGAAGAAAGTTAGATCTAAACTTGCTATTGCACCGGTGACTGTCACCTTTAATTATTGTTTTAAAAATTAGATTAATAATTGAATCGATAAAAATATTAATTTATAATTTAATATTTTGATTATAATGAAACTATAATTAAATATATATTTTTAAAAATTTATATATTAAATTTTTAATATAATAAATAAATGTTAATAAAATTTAAATATTTAATTATTAATTTCATATTTTTTAAGATATTTAAAAAGTTATTTTTGAATTAAAAATAACTATTATTTATGATTAAAATTTAAAAATGTTTAATTTGATCTTTTGAAATTATCAAATTATATTAAAATTTTACTTATCATTAAAAAAACAACAAGTTTAGAAATCATAAATTAAAAAAAATAATTTATCAAATAAAAAATTTTAACCAAATTAAAAATATAATTATAAATAGTATATATATTAGTTTAGATGTTTTCATATATTATATATATATGATTCATATAATTATTTATTATATTATTTTTCCAAAATACTTATATATATTAAACAATATATAATATTGTTGAAAAGAGTCTGTGGCTAATGGCAAAACAATTTCCCTAATATATTGCTGAAGGAGGCCTATTTAAGTTTTAGTTGCCACTTTTACAAAACAATTTGGAGAAAAATTTTAAAACTGGTTCGAACCATAAGCCAACCAACTATACTAAGTGCATATTTGGATGGGCGTTTGAAGGCAGGAAATCACGGTTTGCAGGGAGAAAATTATGATTTGAAAGAAGTAATAATAAGTAACTTTTATACAAACGTGATTTTGTATCAGAAATCCAAACATGCACTGGATCACATACTTATCAAACCGAACGGCCCAATTCAATATCATTGCCTTTTACAACACGCCTAGAAGACCCATGTTAATTGGCATGAGTCCCTTAAATTTTTCTCAGCTGGTTACACGCGTCTTCCTTCAAGATTTTGACCCATGTTAATTGCCCTGTTTTTCCTTCTGCTTTAGAAACGCGAGGCTTCTTCTCTTCATTTTCATTTTTCTGCTCTATGTTAGAAGTTCGTCACGCTGACTAATCGCTTTCAGCTGCTTTTTCCTCTTCGTTCTGCTTCTTTGTCGTGCGGTAGGTGGATGTTTTTGAGTTACTATTCTCGTCTATTTTCCTTGGGTCTACTTCCCCCGAAACCCCTTTCTCTTGTTTTTCATGAATGCTCTTGGATTGGCGGATTTTAATCGTCAAACTTGGTTGCCTTCTTGTTCTAACCATCTGGGATTCTGGGGGTGGCCTGTCCGTGGAGACATTTGTGTAATTGGGGGACTCTTGCTACTTGGTGAAACCACTTCTCCCTTGTCTTTATTTTCTACTGTGCTCGGCCACTTTATTCCAGCCATGAGTTGAGTGAGAGAGACCGAAAACACCACCTCTTCTTCTTCTTGTTTTTGCTCTGTTCCTTCGTTCCCTTAGCTGTGAGCTTCGAAATCCTCTTTTTCAGCTGGGTCTTCGAGCAAGCCTGCAGGTGTTGGTGCGTCTCCAGCAGCTAGCTTTGGCATTGTGAGTAAGATGCTAGTTGCTTGGATTTTTGCTATTGTTGTTCAACATTTCAGTTTCTTTTTCTCCTTTGTCTTTTGCTTCTTGTTCACCTTAATGCCCTGCGTCGCCTCCCAATTAGTTGCAGCTCTTTGTCTTCTGGCTGATCCTCATTCCTTGTGAGCTTCTGTCATACTTAGCTTACCTAGCTCATTCGTACAATTTATGGAATCCGATACGAAGTTTACATTCGCTTTTAGATTTTTCAACATAAAAAACAGCCCGCTAACATGTTATATAGAGTTATAGAGGTCCAAATTTGCTTTTTTTCTTTTCCTTTATTTATATTCATCATAAACAAACATGTTTCAACTCATTAGATCAAAAAATATGCATAGGAAGACTTTCAATTGTGTTGGACCCCAAATGGCTCCATTTACAAAATTGCCCTAACTTTGCAAATTCATATCTCAAGCTACAAAATTTTAATTCATGCAAATTATATGTTTATGGAAAACTTAGGATGTAAACTACATGTAAAAATTTCAAATACAAATGAATCCATTTGATCCACCAAAAATATTGAAAACCGAGACTACACAGTACACGTCTATAATTAGACCTTAAATTTTAAAAATGCATATCTTTGCTATACAACTCTAATTTATG
This sequence comes from Erythrophleum ivorense, assembly GCA_026724425.1. Taxonomy (NCBI): domain Eukaryota; kingdom Viridiplantae; phylum Streptophyta; class Magnoliopsida; order Fabales; family Fabaceae; genus Erythrophleum; species Erythrophleum ivorense. The sequence continues at coordinate 12,225,465 of JAIUCV010000012.1, read as the reverse complement.
CAAACTCAGTGATTACAGAAAGCTTATAATGCCAACTATGAGCATGTAAAATTTTATGAGTATCGGAGTTCATTTGACCTCTCAATTATACAAAATATCAAAACTAACCATATAAACAATACTAAGGCCAAAAAAAACAGTTTTGCAGAATTTCAAAAATTCATAAAATATTTTGTAAAACTCCAAAATTTTTAGTTCATAGCTTGTTAGAAAGTTCTACTAAGGGTCTAATTGCATGCCAAATCTTATAATCAAACTAGGTCATTTAGACCACTTTTGTTATTGGAGTTGTTTAGGCCTCTTTTAGAACAAATTTTATGATCAAAATGGACCATTTGATATTTAATTGTGTATTTTCTACTTTGAGCACATTTCATTCATCTTAAATGATATTTCTAACCATTTCATTGCATCTCAAGAGGCTTGGATCAAAATTTAATCCTTTGACATCCAAGTATGCATACATACATATTAGCACCACTTATGCCATTTGTCATACAAGAATTTATATCTCTCCACAACAAACTATACATTAGAGTACTTTAACTTATACACATGGTCTCATCATCATGCATGAAAGATATACATTGTTTGACATCATACACCATTAAGGATATAAAAGAATGTCACAATATTGCATACATCAAAATTTAATACATATAACACTTCTAATGCAACTTTTCTAACATTTAGGTCTTCTCCATATCTTTGCTTTGACTTAGTGACCCTAAAATGGTTAATGGGAGCATGGCAGTGAGATTTTGGGAGAATTTCAATAGCCAATCTTAACCAATTCAATGCACACATGAACATCATGAGTAAATGTAATGCATGTGGTGCAAGAATACTCTGTCTATGCATCATGTAAGTATATAGCATAAAACTTATTCATTTTCAAGTCATGGCATCATCATAAATTTGATAGGCTTAACTAATCTTAACCCAGAGTCAAGGAAGAGTTACTATGCCCAATTCCATATCTTAAGGGGATAAGAACCATCACATAAACCTTTCACACATATATAGTACTCATATAGTTTATATGAAAACATAATGAAACATTTTTCATAAAAGCAACAAGTAACAATATACACAAGCACTTTAACTCATTTAAGCATTCAAATGTATGCAAGAAAGGGAAATGAAGCTACCTTAGGACTTGTGGAAACTCAAAATGCCACTAACTCATTTGGTCTTGCCTTTTCTCTTGGCTTTCTTTCACTTGGCACCCACACTTAAGTGTGTTTGAACTAGATGGGTCTATACATAACAATTACAAGGCAAATTAACCTGATTGAACTAATTATAGGCCTTATCATCTCTATTGAATCTCATTAAAGCCAAGGTGACAAATAGGGCTAGTTTAGGTCCATTATGAAGCTACCCTTGATTTTTGCTTTCCAAACTTAAACTCTTGTTTGCTACAAGTCCTATAACTCCTAAGAAACTCATTTGGATTATTACATGCTTGATTAGAGGGATTTAGAATCAACTTGCTTCATTAATCCAATTTAAGTCCTAAAAATTCAACTTTTCATCTAGGGCTCCTAAATTCAATCTAATGGTTTCATAATTATTTATTCATCATATCTAAGCCTTTAAATTCATTATAACTCAAAAAATCACTCTTTAAATACTCCATTCATATCTTGGTTGAGACACCCCACAAGAAGAAGCAATATAGATTTTTATTGATTCTTTCTTGGATTTTGAAGCATGGCAACATTCTTTGGTCTCCCTTTAATCTAATTACACTTTCATATGGCTTAAACTAGGCTCCTAAAGTTCCATATTTCCTTACTTGCAATTAAAACCCTAATTTTTCTCTCCTGAATTCTAAAGCTTTTCTTTGTATTCTAATTGCATAATCTTATTTCTCATGCCTTAAAACCTTTGGTTCTACCTTGTTATGGCTAAAATTCATCTCCCAATATCTGGTTTTATGCTTGGCCAAAACTAGAAAGGAAGAGGAGACAAGGTGAAGTAATCTTTCTAACCATGAAACATACCTCGTTTTAAAGCTTTTCAAGAGGAAAATTTGGTGCTTTGCTTGTTTTCTTCAAATTCTCTCCTTCCTCTAAGAAGTCAGTCACAAAAATACTCTTTTTAAAAAGCTAAAACCATCAAAAGAAAGAGCTTAAGGAGGATAACCAAGTTGATGAAGGCAAGAGCTTGAAAAAGGGGCAAAATCTTTGCTTGGCTTGTTTTTTATCCTCCTTTCTCTCCCTTTTTGTGCAACACAAGGTGTTGGTTTAGAGACTTCAAAGGCGGTTCTAGTCTTGTGGGAGGTGGTGTGGATGATATAAAAAAGAATGGAGTTAGTTTACAATGATTTCATAATTCTCATTTTACCCTTCCATTTCAATTCCTCCGTGTATGCTCGTTTTACTTCTTTTTTTAGAATTGTCTTTTTCATATGAAAATTTACATCCTCTAGTATATTAACAACATTTACTTTCAATTTTACGAGGTTCAGAATCATCTTGAATTATTTGATCAAAGTTCGAGTCAATCGACGACCTAAAATATTCACTGGAAAGGTTTTGGTCATCTTGAGGGTTTCTATGACTTTTAAGGTCTCTGAGAACCTTGAAAGACTTAATTTTACTATTTGAAACTTTCTCCTTTGAGTTTCTAAGAAGTTACCCAAAATTAGGATTTTTTCACTATCTTTTCGGTTAAGTTTATTTAGCCATTCTAACTCATGTTTTGAGCCATTTTTAATCTTATATCCTCATTTCTGGATACCTAGATTATTATTTTGACCTTGTTTAACCTTAATTTATTTGATTCTAGGGACTTTCTTTTATATCTCATCGATTTCAGTTTAGTTTTAGAAAAGACTAGATATTACAGCTTCATTTATCCATTTTGCCCAGTACTTCTAACGGTCCTAACTCCCTAATAGGTGCTATCATGTCTTTATTTTTAGGTGGGCTGTTTCTTTTCTTATTCCTCCATTTTTTCTACTCACCCCATTTGGTTCCTCTTTTGGGTGTTGAACTTTCTAACAACTCATCTTGTTTTTCTTTCTATACTTGTGGTAATTTCAACTCCTTTTCCCTCTTGGCCATGATTGATTATGGAGGATTCCCTGGTGAATAGCTAAATAAGGTGTGGGAAGAGCATCGGGTACTAATAAAGGATGAAAAAGAAACTTTGTCCAACTAATATTAGGAGTCATTGTAAGCCAAATTTCCAAACTAATGAATTGAGGAATGATGTAATCTCATGGTAGTATTCTACATTAATTGAACAAATAAATCTTGACTAACATTTGGTGTTGAAAAGAAGTAAGTAAATAAAAATATTTAAAGTAAATAGTGGGCTAACCAGAGTAAGTTGAGGATAAAATGGGACATTGTGATGGAGGATTAATAAGATAATAAATCAATTAGATTAAGTGTAGAAATAAACTTGGATGAGATGCCTATTTAATTCAATTATGCCACTTTGACATCTTAAAGTAATTTATAAATCCTTGAAATGGTAAATTAAGCCGAATACTAATACAAGTAGTGATAATAGTAAAAGTAAAGATTAATTAAGTGGCCATTAAATTATGTTGGGTCAAATAAAGGACTAGGTGGTAGTTAATTCAAGACTAGAATTTAAGTTAGGATAGGTTAGCTTGATAACATACAGTAGAAGAGAAAATTAAACTTAGTCATTTGAAATTAAATGTATTGTTATAATTGTGTTTAAGAATGTTTTGGGAGCTTTTCCTCATGTGGCGATATGACAATGGTTTAGGTCAATGGATTGCTATCGTTTTGCAGGCATTGTGAGTAAATTGTAAAACATAATACATTTTTTAACTTTTATTTTCTCAATTTCTTGCTTGTATTTTATGTAACTATTAGGACAGACAATCTTGGCAATGCATATGATGTGCATATAATTATTACTATTAAATTTTTTAGACTGCAATATGCTATATGTGTTGTCTTATTTAAAAAAATGAATATGAATTGATAGGATGATTAAAAGTGTTACTTTCAGCAATTTGAAAGGTAATAAGTTTATTTCAAAATATTTTTATTGTATCACTTAAGTATTTTATGATTATGAATGCCGTATAACCATTTGTGGAATTTTATTGTGAGATTAATTTATCTAAGATATTTTGATATATGATTTCTAATTATTAGAAGATATTATATATACGGTAGAATTATATGGATTGTTGATCACTAACAGCTGTCTTGTTAGCCCTTAGTACACCTTCGATAATATCACATGATTTACATGATTGAGTAGTGGAGGGGGTACTAAGTTGGATGTTCTTTGATTGTTTATGGGTCGATTGCTTGTATTTGGATATCACACCCGAAAATGCGACCGCGTGGCGCCTTTTTTCAAATAAAAGAAAATGCACTCGAAAATCGAGATTTAAAATTAAGATAAAATAAGCGTAATAGTAAGGGTCAGGAGTCGCCACCAAAATTTTAATTTTTTTTTTTAAAGGCAAAACTTTGGAAAAGCCTTTTTATTTGAAAGATGGTCTACGAATCAAAAAATGGGTCCGAGAGTCGATTGTGAGTGGGGAAGGTGTTAGGCACCCCACTACACCCGTTACTAAGAACGGTTACCCTAAATCAGTTGTGCAAAAAATAAAATGGCCTAAATTCTATTTTAATTCTCCCTACAAATCACATGCAAAATAGGAATAAAGAAAGAAAAGGAAATAAAGTTGAAAATAGAAAAGGAAATCAATGTTAAAAAACGCAAAAAAATTTAATAATTGAAAGGAAAGGAAAGAAATTTAAAGAAAAGATATTTTATTTATAAGGGCGGACTTGACCTAGGATGAAAGCCTAGGGCTTACGTACCCTTTAGGAGGGATCAAAGTCCACGTAGTTCGATTGGAGATTTGATTGATGTTTTGTTTTGTTTCGTTTTGTTTTGTTTTTTGTTGTTTATGTTTGATTTTCGTTTGATTTTTACTTTTTGATTGATTTTGTTATGTTTTTTTTTGTTTTTTGTTTTATGTTTAGCTTATATTTGATTTTTAATTTTTGATTGGTTTTATTTTGATTTTTGTTTGATTTTTACTTTTTGATTGATTTTGTTATGTTTTTTTTTGTTTTTTTTTATGTTTAGCTTATATTTGATTTTTAATTTTTGATTGGTTTTATTTTGATTTTTGTTTGATTTTCCATTCTTAATTGATTTTGTCTTGTTTGTTTTTTTTTCTTGTTTTTGTTTTTGTTTTGTTTTTGTTTTTGTTTTTGTTTTTGGTTTTTTGTTGTTTTTGTTTGATTTTTGCTTTTTGTTGTTATTATTTTCTTTTGTTTTTCTTTTGTTTTTAATTGTTTTGTCTTTTGTTAATTTTTCATCTATTTTTCGTGTGTTTTGTATTCTCTTTTTTCTTTAATTTTAATTATTTATTATTTTTTATATTTTTTTATTCTTGATTTTCGTTGTTTTGTTTTTGTGGTTGTGTGTTCTTTTTTTGTTTTGTTTTTGTTTTGTTTTTTTATTTTTTTATTTTTTTGTTTTTTTTGTTTTTTGTTTTTTGTTTAAAGACTAAGAAGTTCAAACTTACTTTTCTTTTTAACAAATAAAATAATTTTGAAATTGGTCGATTTTGTTTTAATTTTAAAAGTAAAGACAATTTTACTTTCCTTTGCCTTTTCAATCTCTTTCTCTTTTTCTTACCATTTTTTTTTAACTTCTCATTCAATCTTTATTTTTATTATCCCTTATTTTAATTTTTTGTGTTTTTGTTTCGCTTTTTTCTTGATTTTTGATTAATGAACAAAGTTAAAAAGATTTTTTACCCCTTTTTTTGTTTTTTTTTGAAAACTTTTAGTTTAATTCAATTTTAATCAATTTTCTTTGTATTTTATTTTATTATTATATATATTTTTTGTTTTTTTTTTGAAAACTTTTATTATCATTTTTTTATTTTTTTGTTTTATCATTTTTCATTCTTTCTCTTCTCCTTTATTATTATTTTATTTTTTTGATTTTGTGGTATTTGTATTACATTATTTTTCATTTTTTTTCTTTTATTTTTTTTTCTTTTTACTTTGGTTTTTCCTTTTTCCAGTTCTACTTTTGTTTTGAACTTCCCTCTTTTTTGTTTGTTTTTTTTTCGAAATCTTTAAAATGGGGCCATTAGAGCCCAAAAGCATTTTTGGATTTCTTTGAATGGGGCTAGAAGCCCAAAACGTTTTCTTTTTTTAAAATCTTTGGAATGGGGCCATTGGAGCCCAGAAGCATTTTTTTTAATACTTCGAATAGGGCCAGGAGCCCAATAGCGTTTTTTTTTTTTGAAATCTTTAGAATGGGGCCATGGGAGCCCAAAAGCATTTTTTTTAATACTTCAAATAGGGCCAGGAGCCCAATAGCGTTTTTTTTTTGAAATCTTTAGAATGGGGCCATGGGAGCCCCAAAAAAAAACTAGATCTATCCAAAGCCCAAAAGGCATCATGGAGGCTTATTGCCACACATGGCCTTTTGGCCTGTCCCTGGTTGCTTAGGGGGATATGAAATCCCACACAGCATTATCTAAAAATACAAGTCGAAATAATAGCTTGATGTGTGTGCTGAGTGTTTAAATTTACTTACATACATCATTCCTGAACCAATTTACAAGAGAGAAGAGATTTAAAGCGAAAATAAAATGTACAATATACACCCAACGCTAATTGCTCCTTACTCTTTCCTCTTCTCGGCGCCAGGAAGCAAACGTTTCTTCCTTCCCTTTGCATTCAGGGGATAACCAATCCGTATGCATTGGAAGCTTAACTTCCTCACAAACGGGAATCCCAGCAAACTCAAGCATCAAAGAGACAGGTAAAGGAGTAGCAAATGAATTTTGAACATCCAATGAACAGAAAGGGGAACGTCCTATATTTTAATTAGCTAGGATATCCAAACCCAGGATTCCATACAAGGGGTAGAATAAAGCACAGATTCAAATCCAGTTTCCATGGTGGTATGCTAAGTAGCCAATCAACCAGACTATCTGTGTCTATCATGGAGGACCCAACATATGACTCTATACAATATAAATGATAATATCCTAATTGCATATTTTGTGCGAGAAAACAAAAAAAAACCAAAATCAGAGAATATGTTCAACCCAATCAGCATGACTAGCAGCAGCTCTCAATCAACGCTATCCTTATTTCCATACAGAGGCAAACCCATATACACAAGGCCGTTCACAATCCTCGAGGATTCTAACCCTGACCTCAGATTCAGAAGCCTCGCAGAAACTCATTCAAAGACTCTATCGTCAGAGGTTGTTTATTAAATAGTAACCTTAAGCGATTAAGTAATTCACCCCCCAACATCCTAATCTGACAACCGAAATGAACTCGGCTTCAATAACCCGACACAGAATATGGCAACATGTTTACAGCACAAGCAAACAAGATCATATAGCGAATAGGGAAAATGCAACACAACAAGTAAAACTAATTGCAGATCATTCAGTACCCAAAATCAGAATACACCCACCCATCGGATCCCAGGATAATGAAGAGGAAATGGAGGAAACACACCTCTGGAGTTTAGAATATCAAACGAATTGCTCCCGAAGCCGAAACACCGCTGCTATCTGCCCTCGGTCCAGTTCGACCTTCCGATTGTTGTCTTTCTCCCTTCCTCGGTCTCTCTCGTTCTCCTCCGTCACCGAACCTTCCTCATACTCAGCCCCTCTCTATTTCTGTTTCTCATTCCATATCCTCCCCCCTTCTGTGCACTCGAAAAAGATTTCTCCCCTGTTTACTTTCTCGCTCTCCCGTTTTCGTCCAGCACCTAGTTCTCGCTCTCGATTTCCTCTCCTGATTTCTCTCCTCCTCTCCGAAAAAGCCCCCCTCTCAGAGTCTCTCCCTCGGCTTTTATAGAGACTCCCTTTGGTCCCCCTTTACGCTCAGCATCTCTCTGCTCCACCATCCACCAGCGTACGCTCGCGCACTCCCTTGTACCGTCGCTTCGCCTTGCTCCTGCAAGCGTCGCGAGGTACTGCCAGGCAGACGAAAGGGGGGGGACCAAGGCCTCTCTCTCCTGCTACTCCTCATCTTTTTTCTTGCGTCTCTCCACTTGCTGCCGTTTCTGCTGCTGGAGAGTACGGGATTTTCGGGGACAGAGGGGGGGACCAGAGGAGTCATTTGCTCTCGGGTAGGGTTCGTCTCAAATCGGTTTTCTGGATCCAGGAGTGGGTTAACGGGTTATTGGGCTTGGGAGAGGCTGAATGGCCACTGGGCCGGAGGAATGGGCTTCGTTTTCTCTTTGGATTTTGCTCTTCAACCCAATGTTATTTTTTGGTTTGTTTTTTTTTTTACTTTATTATTTTCAGTGTATTTTTTTTCTTTCTTTTTTTTTTCTTTGCAGTTTTTTAAAAAATTTTTGTTTAACTGTTATTATTATTATTTTTTATTATTATTTTTATGAGATTTTACTTTTACTTTTCTCTCTAGTCTCTTTTTGATTTATTATTATTATTTTATTTTTAATTTTGGGGTAATGGGTTTCTTTTTTGTTCTTTCCTTTTTTAATAATAATAATAATCCTTTTTTTTTCTTATTAAACGAACTTACTTGATTTATTTTATTTTATTTTAGCTTTTTTTTTTGAGTATGCCCGGACAAAATATGGTGTTCACAGTTGCCCCTCTTTACTTGTTTCTTAAGCAAAGAGATTAAAAGTGTAATTTTGAATATTCTTTTTTGCATAAGAAATAAGTAAAGATAAGAACACGTATTTTGTCTAAGGCGATTTGGTTGACAAGAGCGACCCAAACAAAATATGGTGTTTGCAGGCTGCCCCTCTTTACTTATTCTTTAAGCAAGGAGATCGAAAATGCAATTTTTGATATCCTTAGCGTAATAATAAGTAAAGACGGAAACATATATTTTGTTTGGGGAGCGAATAGGTCAAAGAGAATTACCTTACCTGGATGCGCTAGAACTTGATGAAAGTTGCTTGCAAGTACAAGACCTCTGAAAGTATGTTTAATTTATACAAGATCCTTGGATTCTTGGTGTATGTAGGGCTCTTGGGGTGCTTTGGATGTTTGTTCGAGCAGGATTTTTGTTGGTGCCTGTTCTGGTAAGACTTTGAGTGCCTGTTCTGGCAGGACTCTTATTGGTGCCTATTCTGGTAGGGCTTTGGTGTCTGTTCTGGCAGGACTTAGGTACCTATTCTGGTAGGACTTTTGATGCCTGTTCTGGCAGGACTTTGATGCATATTCTGGTAGGACTTTTGATGCCTGTTCTGGCAGGACTTTGATGCCTGTTCTGGCAGGACTTTTATTAGTGCCTATTCTGGTAGGACTTTTGATGCCTGTTCTGGCAGGACTTTTATTAGTGCCTATTCTGGTAGGACTTTGGTGCCTGTTCTGGCAGGACTTTGATGCCTATTCTAGTAGGACTTTGAGTGCCCATTCTGGCAGGACTCTTATTGGTGCCTATTCTGGTAGGACTTTGGTGCCTGTTCTGGCAGGACTTAGGTGCCTATTCTGGTAGGACTTTGAGTGCCTGTTCTGGCAGGACTTTGAGTGCCTGTTCTGGCAGGACTTTGGTGCCTGTTCTGGTAGGACTTTGGTGCCTGTTCTGGCAGAACTTAGGTGCCTATTCTGGTAGGACTTTGAGTGCCTGTTCTGGCAGGACTTTGAGTGCCTGTTCTGGCAGGGCTTTGGTGCCTGTTCTGGCAGGATTTAGGTGCCTATTCTGGTAGGACTTTGGTGCCTATTCTGGCAGGACTTTGATGCCTATTCTGGTAAGACTTTGAGTGCCTGTTCTGGCAGGACTCTTATTGGTGCCTATTCTGGCAGGACTTTGATGCCTATTTTGGTAGGACTTTTGATGCCTGTTCTGGCAGGACTTAGGTGCCTATTCTGGCAGGACTTTGAGTACTTAGTAAACTGTCAAATGTTTGTTTTTACTTGCCCCAGTGTGAATGAGAGGCTAGTGATGTATGCAAGTGTGAGGTACATGGAACATGTTATGCTTTATGTGATGAATTGCAAACCTTCTTTGTGCTTGCCTCAGTGTGAATGAGAGGCTATGTGATGTATGCAAGTGTGAGGATAGGGAAAATATGCGATACCTTTTTTTCTCTCTTTTTTTTTTGATGAGATGCAAATTTTTCTTTTGTTTGCCCCCAATGTGAGTTGATATGTGAAGCACATAAAAGGCAAGTTGCCCTCTCTTTTATTTTATTATCATTTTCTTTGTGACTTTGCCTTGATTGGGAACTTTGGATTTTTGGATTATTATTATTATTATTATTTATTATTCTTTGAATTGATGAATGAAGTATATCCTTTATTATCATATCCTTTTTCTTATTATTATTATATTTTTTTTTTTAGAAAAAAAAAATGCTGGCGTAGCCAAGGCATATTGTTTATTCAAAACGCTACCCATTTAACCGGACCCAGGGTATTTCGGCTCACATCCAATCAGGAATGTTTGGAACTCCTCCAACATGGAATTGTATACTTCTATCTTGGAAATTGCAATTGTCCTCGTCGTTTATCCCTTGGGGACAGGAATCATCATATGTCTCCATGATCAAGTTCGAAATGAAAGTGGCTTGTCAATAAAGGTCATTTGATATTTGGTTCCGGTCTATCTTCCCAGTATTGATTAAGACAAATAGTTCAAAGAGGGTTGTAACACTGACATCCCAAATAATTGCTTTGACAAATGTCATTCCTTAGTCATTAATTCGTTCGTAGAAAAACATGAAAGTAGCGGTTGCGATATAAACGAACCATGACTTGCAGCAAAAATAGAAATTGTTGGAAGAACAAGTTCCAATTAAGAGTTTATTAAGCACATAAGAGTGAGGACAACAGGTAATTTGAGATATGAAAAAGAAAGAAAAGAAGAAAAAAAAAACGAAGATTGAGAAGTATTTCGAAGAATGTCCTCTACAGTTAGCCCGGTCTTCCCCACGCAAGGTGATTCTTTGCATCATACACGACATGCATTCTGCCGAATCCAACATGAAGCCTGTGACCTCTGCACTTTGGCCCAACTTGAACTTCAGATTCCTCCTTACCTTTACCTAAGCATTTTCTCATATTGTTTGGCAGTCCTTCCCTTCCTCCTCTGCCTTTCCTTTTTTTTTCTTTTTCTTTTTTTTTTCCTTTTTATTGCTCTAATTTTGCCTAGGCCGCCCATTTGGGTTTCCAACCTAGCGAGCTTTTACCATGCTCTAACTTTTGCCTAGGCTGCCCATTTGGGTTTCCAACCTAGCGAGCTTTTACCATGCTCTAACTTTTGCCTAAGCTGTCCATTTGGGTCTCCAGCCTAGCGAGCTTCCCCCTTTTTCTTACGCAAAATATTTTTTCACTACATCAGAGTTGAAAGGCTTAGGCAATTCGTGACCGTCCATATCCGTTAAAACTAATGCCCCTCCTGAGAAAGCATGCTTCACAATGTAAGGTCCTTCATAGGTAGGAGCCCATTTGCCCCGAGAATCATCCTGGTTTGGCAAAATTCTTTTAAGAACTAACTCACCGGCCTTGAACTCTCTAGGACGAAGCTTTTTATCGAAAGCTCGTGCCACCCTCTTTTGATACAACTGCCCATGGCATATAGCGGTAAGTCTGCGCTCCTCGATCATATTCAACTGTTCATACCGAGCCTTCACCTAATCGTTTTCATCTAAATTGGATTCAATTAATACCCGCAAGGTCGGGATCTCAACCTCAATAGGTGTGACAGCTTCCATTCCATAAACCAGAGAGTACGGAGTTGCCCCAGTTGATGTACGCACAGTCGTGCGATAACCGTGCAAGGCATACGGGAGCATATCGTGCCAATCTTTGTAAGTGATTGTCATTTTAGCAATGATCTTCTTTATATTCTTATTTGCCGCCTCCACTGCTCCGTTCATCTGTGGTCGATATGGTGCCGAGTTATGGTGTTTGATTTTAAATTGTTCACAGAGTTTGGAGATCTCTGTTCCATTCAGGTTAGCAGCATTATCTGTGATAATCTTTTCAGGTATTCCATAACGGCAAATGATGTTTGCTTTGAGGAACTTGCAGAAAGCCTTTTGAGTAACACTGGCGAAGGAATTGGCTTATATCCACTTGGTGAAATAATCAATAGCAACCAAAATGAAACGATGTCCATTTGAGGCCTTGGGATTAATTGGGCCGATTACATCAATGCCCCACATAGAGAAAGGCCACGGGGCTACCAAGTTGTGTAACGCAACTGGTGGCGCGTTGATTTTGTCCGAATATATTTGGCATTTGTGACACTTCCGAACATAATCAATGCAATCTTTCTCCATTGTTAACCAAAAATATTCACATCTCTGGATTTGTTTGGCCAACATAAGCCCGTTCATATGTGTACCGCATATTCCTTTATGCACTTTTGTGACTATCTTTTGGGCTTCCCTTGCGTCTACACATCGTAACAATGTGCCATCGTGACTTCTCCTGTATAAGGTCCCATTGCTAATGAAGAAATTCATGGCTAGACGCCGGATGGCTTTTTTATCACTTTTCACGGCCTCAGCTGGGTATTCCCTACTTGTCATGTAAGTTTTGATATCATGATACCAAGGTTGCCCGTCATGCTCCTCCTCTATGTTTAAACAATATGCCGGTAAGTCTCTGGCTTCCACGCAGAGTGGTTGGACTTGGACTCCATAGTCGAGTCGGATCATCACTGCTAAGGTGGCTAAAGCATCCGCAAATTGATTCTTGTCCCTGGTGACATGATGAAAGTGGATATCTTCAAATTGCTTGATTAACTGAGCCAGAAATCTCTGATATGGAACTAGTTTTGAATCCTTAGTTTGCCATTCTCCAGTCACCTGATGAATTATAAGGGCTGAGTCACCATAAACTTCGAGACTCTTTATGCCCAAAGTTACAGCAGCATTCAGTCCGTTAATGTAAGCTTCATATTCAGCTACATTATTAGTGCATTCAAACTCTAATTTAATGGCTACCGGGAATTGCTTTCCTTCGGGGGATATGATTACTGCCCCAATATCGTAGCCGTACATGTTTGCAGCCCCATCAAAATACATCTTCCACTGCCCATCATCATCGCCTCCTTCATCTTTATCCTCCTCAATAGCCAATATGTCCTCGTCAGGGAAATGGAAATCCAATGGTTGGTACTCATTCAAAGGATTTTCAGCCAAGTGATCCGCTATGACACTTCCTTTCACAGACTTTTGTGTCATATACTTAACATCATATTCTGATAGAATCACTTGCCATTTCGAGACCCTGCCAGAAACATGTGGGCTCTCAAAAATATATTTGATGGAGTCCATCTGAGAAATTAGCCAAGTGGTAAAATAGAGCATGTATTGCCGCATACGCCTAGTGGTCCATGCTAAGCCACAGCAAGTTTTCTCAATCAATGGGTAGCGGGCCTCACATTCATTAAATTTTTTACTCAAGTAGTAAATTGCTTGCTCTTTCCTTCTGGAGGCATCATGTTGTCCTAATACCGCCCCCATCGATCTCGGCAAGATGGTTAAATAGAGGATCAACGGTCGTCCTTGTGTGGGCGGAACCAAAATTAAAGGATTTAACAGATATTCTTTAATTTTGTCAAAGGCTTGTTGACAATTACTATCCCATCCTCCGGTGTAATTCTTTTTTAACAACTTGAAAATCGGCTCACAGGTTGCAGTTAAGTGGGCAATGAATCTTGCTATGTAATTTAATCGTCCCAGGAAACTCTGGACTTCTTTTTCTGTTTGTGGAGATGGCATTTCTCGAATTGCTTTTACTTTATCGGGATCCACCTCTATTCCCCTCTGGCTTATCATGAAACCCAGCAATTTTCCAGTCATAGCCCCAAAGATACATTTGTTGGGATTCAAGCGGAGCTTGTATTCACGCAACCTCTCAAATAGCTTCCTCAAAACCACTACGTGGCTTTCCCCTTCTCCAGATTTAGCTACCATATCATCAACGTACACTTCAACCTCTTTATGCATCATATCATGGAAGAGTGCCATCATGGCCCGTTGATAAGTGGCTCCTACGTTCTTTAATCCAAATGGCATCACTTTATAACAATATGTTCCCCATGGTGTAATAAATGTGGTCTTCTCTTTGTGATCTTTGTGCATAGGGATCTGATTGTACCCTGAGTAACCATCCATGAAGGAGTATCGATGGGCGCGCGCCGTATTATCAACTAACACATCAATGTGGGGCAACGAAAAATCATCCTTCGGACTTGCCTTGTTCAAATCCCTCTAATCAACGCACATGCGAACTCTTCCATCTTTTTTTGGGACTGGTACGATATTTGCCACCCACTGAGGGTATGTGGATACTTGAAGGAATCCCGCCTCTAACTGTTTCATGACCTCTTCTTTGATCTTTAAAGACATGTCGGGGCTCATTCTTCTCAACTTTTGCTTTTTCGGCTCAACATTCGGAAATAAAGGAATCATATGAGAGGCGATCTTTGGGTCCAGTCCAGGCATGTCTTGATAAGACCATGCAAAGACGTCCATGTATTCCTTAAAAAGCTGAATCATTTCTTTCTTTTCTGGATTATCCACCACTTTAACCTCCCTTTTATCTTCCTCTGTCCCTAAGTTAATATTTTCGACTATTTCTTCATGTGGGCATATTCCTTTATCTTCAGAGTCAAGCATTTTCTCAAAGATTTGGGTTAACTCTTCGCTATCGGATTCAGAATCATGGTTATCTGTAGTAACGCATAAATCACGTAGTGGGGGCTCGGGGACTTCTGCGTTGGACAGGAGTCCCGAGGAAAATGATTTCCTGGGGGAAGAAATAAAAATGCAAATGAACAAGAAGAAAATGCGAAGAAAGAGAAGGTAGGATATCTAATTCATTCGCAAAATGCCACTATCATTCATAAAGTACTGATTGAAATTGCAAGAAGAAATGTCTTAAACAAATTAAAACAAAGGAACAACATGATCATAACAATTACTCTAAAGTTACGACATCAGTGATATCCTCAGTTTCCCAGTTATCCAATCTTTCCCCGGAGTCATCGATCTTGATCCAAGCTTTAACTCTCTGTGAGATTCCATCATCAACCACGGAAATGCTTAACTGGTCCGAGACCCCTGAAGGATTCAAGAAGGTTTCTCTGATATGAGGGATTTTCTGCCTCTCCTGCTCTTTACTCCCCTTTGCGCTTGGTTGTGCTCTTAGTTGACTCGACAACAAAGGTTCATATCCCAGCCCTTGACGCCTGGGATTTTCGGGGAGACTAATAGGCTGTTCGATTCCTTGAAGCTTTATTCCCCGTCCTCTTCCAGGTTTAAACCCATTTTTCTCTAACATTTTGACCACAGTCTGATTAATATTCCCAATGACACGCTTGGGTCCATCCATCTCTAGACTTTGAAGTGGCATTTCTACCTCTTGTTCAGCAGCTTCGATATAGGGCAGGGTACTGGGTTTACTTAGCATTATCTCCTCTTCTCCTTTGACCGTGACTATCCTCCCTGCGTCAATAAACTTGACCCTCTGATGAAAGGTGGAAGGTACAGCCCCGGCGGAA
Organism: Erythrophleum ivorense; assembly: GCA_026724425.1. Taxonomy (NCBI): domain Eukaryota; kingdom Viridiplantae; phylum Streptophyta; class Magnoliopsida; order Fabales; family Fabaceae; genus Erythrophleum; species Erythrophleum ivorense. Next base: position 12,209,962 of record JAIUCV010000012.1, on the reverse strand, counting down.
TGGATCCAAGGTCTACCTAACAGCATCGTATAGGACGGATCAATATCCATGACTTGAAAGTCCACCACGAATGTTTTTGGCCCAATCTCTAAGGACAAACGAGTGTTGCCAATCACTGTCTTTTTGGAGCCATCAAATGCTCTAACCACCATATCACTTTTTTCAATGTGTGCTTCCTCAATTGCTAATTGCTCAAATGTGATTAAGGGTAACACGTTAAGTGCCGATCCTCCATCAATCAAAACCTTTGCAATTATAAAGCCATTGCATTTTAAGGTAATGTGCAAGGCCTTAGGCTGATTGGCAGACGACCCTACAATCTCCTCTTCAGAGAATGAAATGGCAGATGTAGATTTGACGATATTCATCACATTGGTAACCCTTTCTGGGGTAACGTCAAGCCGCACATATGCTTCCTCTAATACTTTTTGTAGAGCCTGCCGGTGTACCTCTGAACTCATAATTAAAGACCACATTGAAATACGAGCTGGGGTTTTCTTCAATTGTTCGGCCACGTCATACTCGCTTTGCTTCATGATTCGTAGGAATTCCTCATCAGCACAATCCCCCTTTCCTCCTCTTTCTTTACTGTTATCAACTCCCTTTCCCTTCGTGTCCTTATTAATATTGGCAGGGAGATAAACCCTACCACTTCGAGTGACCCCTCTTGCCTCGACTATGTTTGTGATGGGTTATCCTTCTGCCTTGGCGATTACTGCATGATTCGGGAGGTCTTCGATGATTTCCTCGTATCTCCAAGGTACGGCGCGATCACTTTCATATGGGAAAGGAGCTGGCATGTGGATTATGACTGGAGATGATTCCGGGGTAAGAGGGCTTGATGTTGGACAAGGATTATTGATAGTTAAAGTAACGGTTCTCAACTGCCTAGTAGGGATAACAAAATCCACATACTTCTGATCTGCTACGCAAACTTCCTCTTTAGACTTCCCTACAACCACAATTCCTAATGTCATTAATTCCCTCAGTGCTTCTTGGAACTGTGTACAACACTTGACATCATGATCTGTATCTTGTCGATGGTAATCGCAAAACGTGGCCTGCGGCCCAGTGATGATTTTGACAGGCTTTTCCGGTGATAGCTCCACTATATACCCCGCTAATCGAAGATTGGCCAACAACATTTTCATGGACAACCCAATAGCACCGGGATTCTTGGAAAATCCTAACTCTCTTTCAATGGCATTCACCTGTCGCTCGTGATTAGGAAGAGGGTTGGTGGCAATTGTTGAATCTTCCCTGGGCTTAAGCTGGATATGGTTAGATTCTATCAGATCCAACACATTCCTTTTGAACGTGATGTAATTTTCAATTGAATGTCCTGGGGTTCCCATATGATACTCACAGGAGACGTTGGGGTTGTACCAGGCCGGGTAGGGTGGTTGCATCCCTTTCACGTACCATGGTCCTATGAGTTTTGCCTCCAGTAATCTTTGGTACAACTCCGCATTGGTAGAATTGAAATTGGACCATGGACGATTGTCCTTTGGCCTTACATGGGTTCCCCTTTCTTGGTGTCCCTGTCCAGTCACTGTCGGTCTATACTGATTCTGGCTTTCATTTCCCCTACCGATCTGATAAGACACAGGTTTTCGCGGGAATGGTCTTGAGGGTTGAATATAGCTCACCTCTCCTTCTCTCTTCTTCACAACTTGCCTTTTTTAAAACCCACCTTCCGTTGAAGGAGATGTGAGCTTTCCTTCTCGAATATCTGCGTCAATTCTCTCCCCAACCTCGATTAAATCAGCGAAATCGGTAACGTGAGTTCCCAACATGATTTTGTAAAACGGATCGGATAGTGTCCGAATAAAATAAGAGCAGAATTCAGGTCCAATCATCGGAGGCTGAACTTGGGAAGCCATTAATCTCCACCTTTGGGCATATTCTTTGAACGATTCAGTTGGCTTCTTACTCATTCTCTTCAGCTGCTCCCTGGTTGGGGCGGTGTCAAGGTTAAATTTGTATTGCTTCATAAAAGCATTTGTGAGATCTCTCCACTTGCGAATCTTGGAATGGTCTAATTGCATGAACCATAGTAAGGCAGACCCAGTCAAACTCTCTGGGAAGAAATTGATCAGAAACTTTTCATCCCTTGACCAAACAGTCATCTTCGTGCAGTATGACTTAAGGTGGTAAATTGGATTGCCAGAGCCGTCATACTTGTCGAAATATGGAACTTTAAACTTTTTTGGAATTGACACTTCAGGAGTTAAGCATAACTCTTCTATGTCTAATGACCCCCAGGTGGTTGGGCCTTGTAGATCACGCAGTTGGTCCTTGACCTCCCCTAATTCTCTTTCCCAATCCTCCTTGGCATCAACATTCTTCCCTTTATCGTCTATAGTTGGGATCTGGAAAGTATACGTATCATCATATCCGGGAGAATCTTGCATGTCTTTTGCTTCATCATGGGAAACCTGCTTGTCAGCAGCCACCATGGGAGGATTTTGTGCACTCGTTTGTTGCAGCACAGGGCCAGGCACTCGACTAGAATGTGCTTCCGTTATGACCACTCTAGGTGAGCTTACCCCCACTTGCACAGGGACGGGCGGATGACTAGATGCGCTGGGTGAGTCATCAGTGCCTTTTCCCTTGAAGGTTTCCAGCAACATCTTCATCATTTCGCTCATTTGAGCCATCTGGTTCTCCATGGTTGTGATTCGATCATTCAGCGCGAATGTATTCCCCTCAGCTCTCTGGTTATCTTCCCCTTGATGTCCCTCCATGAGCCTTGCTCTTGAACGTGTGTCGTATATCCTAGTAGGACGGATCTGATTAGATGGGACGCGTTTCGGAGGCGCAATATTGTCTTCCTTAATTTGACCTTCCTATTCTTTTCTGAGAAGAGAAGACAAATTTAATAATATTGGAAAAATATTTCTCTTATTTCATTATTATCGCCATTGATGTATATTTAATTTTAATTTTGATTAACCATTTTGGCAAAATTGGCAAAGGAATATCGGGCCCTCTGATTCTTAAAGGATTTCATTAACCCATATAAGAAGGTCAAAGTTGACACTTGATGCAAGAGCGAGTTAAAAACCCTACACGCTCAGGTCTTTGTATTCATTTGAGTTCTGTCTAAATCATAAGGAAAATAACAGTTCTGGTTTGTCAGACCGAGACATCAAGTGGTACATTACATCAGCATTCTTTGGAATTTAACAACTATTGAGGTATTTCAACTCATTTACAATGTCATTACATAACATAAAGAAATCTGTCACTTCCTTTGGTGTACTCAATGGGTTAGTTAAACCTTCAGCTGCTTTCAGCATGCTTGTGAAGCTAGGGAGGATTTCGTCGGCTAGGAGAATTAATTTTTTGAACCAGGACCGGAATCTTTCCTTTTCTGCGGCTTGATCTGCATGGAGTGTCTTCCACATCTCCATTGTCTCGGCTTGTTGATTAAGTTGTTCGACCAAGTTTTGCACTACTGCAGCATTATCACTCCTAATGAGGGATATTTCATTCATTTTCTGCTCCAATTTCTTGGCCAGCATATTCAGCTCATGTCTAGTCCCACCAGATTCAAGTTTCTGCATTTGCCTCTCTAGTGCGTCCTTTTCTTTAAGGACCTTCATCAAATGAACCTTACCAATATATATCTTCTTTTCATTTTCGGTCATCCGTTGTTGAGCTTCCTCAATTGTACTTTTCAATCTTGTATTTTCTTCTTTCAGCTTTTTCATCTCGACAGTCCCCCTACTTCCTTTATACCTCTTCACTCTATCTGTCTCTGCTCACAACACTGCACATTCGCTTCTCATTTGGTTCAAACTCCTCAGGTGTTCCTGTCTTTTTTCTTCTAAACTCTTCAATTTTTCCTTTTTCTCTTCGACTTGCCGTGCTAACTGTTCATCAATCGCATGCAGATCGTTACCGAGCATGGGATCCTTCGGTCCAAAAGAAGGATTAGCCCCTTTTGTTCTATCCTTCAACCACTCTTGATACTCTTTAGTTGCAGCTACAATTCGCTTGCCCAGTTCACATTTCCCTTTACATATCACTTGGTTCCATGCATTCTTTATTTTTTGACAAAGTGTCTTAGCTTCCGGATCATCATGATAGAAGTGAACCAATCGCGTTGCCTCTTCAGATGGAATGTCTTGCTTGTATGCAAACTGTTGATGAACAATCGATAGATTGTAGTTGATGCATCCTCGAGGGCTTATGAGAGGTACATTCAGGAATTCTCTGCAACAATATATAATTTCCTCGCTTTCCCACCAAGCAAGCTTCCACCAGACTGTAGTATCGTCTAACTGACCAAGGGATTGAGCCCAATCATCACGAGTCATTCTTGAGGACGATAGAGCAGAACCTTCACGATTAAGGAAATCCCTAATCGGGTGATGGATGGTGTCATGTCGTTGACCCAATTGATACTTCCTCCCATACACATGATTGAACACCCAAACTGTGAGGAGCTGTAAGCAACACTTTAATTTCCCTCCCTTTTCTAGTTGACAAAAACTCAACGTCAGGAATGTTTCTGCTAAAACTGCGAGCACCGGATTTACGCGGTGGTTTTCCACCATCCATAGGACACTCACGGCCGCCAAATCGATTATTCCCACGGCCGATGGAAATAACACTACTCCATATATGGCTAAGGCGAGGACCCTCTTAAAAATCACCCAATCTTCCTTTTCAGCTAGGATTTCCAAACGCTTTTCCACATACTTCCTTGAAAGACCCTCAGTCTGTCCTCTCTGATGAAGTTGGACCTTACTAGGATCTTCCCCTAAAATTTGAGCCACTGTGCGCTTCGACGGCAAATGTCCAGGGTAGTAATAAACTGAAGTATCTTTTCCTATAGGTGCATTTATGAAGCTCCCATATTCCTCTAGAGTGGGTGTAATCTGGAACGTAGGGAACGTGAAACACCTTAGTGAGCTATCCCAATACTGGGCCAAGGCAGAAAGTGCTTCTGGCTGGACTGGTATTCGTAGCAAGTCTAGAATATCCCCATAATCCCTTCGGAAATCTCGGATATGCCTTCCATTCAACTTCCCACTTAAAGCAACTAAACTTTCGACTGATTCAGCTTCCGCCTTGATTTTAAGCTTCACTCCTGTTGCAACTAAGCCAGTCTGCCTCGGATCTAGATATCGCCCATTGCCCAAAGGTTCCATTACCAATATTATGCCAATCAATCCGGTTAATCGTCCACTGTTTCAAAAATGTTCAAAACTCGTTAGCTGGTGTATCATTATTGTTAACTTGACAACTTGCCCAAATCCTCAAGGAATTTATTATTCCATAGAGAATGGAGGCGTAAAGATCAATTTAAGAAGGAATAACTCCCTACGTAATTGACACCGAGGTGTTCAGCAAGTTAATATAATGATCCACTAACAATTATACTATGATTTTGGATGTAATGTTCCGACATGGGAAATGACAGAAAATATCGCGCTATTTCTTGAGGGGCCAATTGCCCCGTGAAAGTAAAGAGGCGATAACTAAATCAGGAGAAATATACCTTTCTACACGATTCGATGCCTTAAAAGATTTAAATCCCTAGTCGAAACACCACATCCGTATGTTGGAGATGCAAAACCCACGGGTTTTATAATCATCCAAAATTTGAACATACCCACTTTCTATTGGAAAAATCGTCGTTACGTGGAGGTTTGTTTTAATAGATTAGGTATTGTTCATTAGCTTATCTTACCTTCTTTTATTGCATGTAATGAATATGTGAAGAGGATGAATATATGCTGAATGAGTTCCTTTTTATGGGATTAAGGAATGCAATTATGGCCTTTTGGGGTCGGAAACCCGCTAGGTAAGGGTTGGTTTAGCTAATGCATACTTTCATCATAATCAATGTATGTCCTATTGTGCAATGACATATTGATAATTATTCCAGTAAATAGCAACGATGTGTCACTTTCCCTATGGATATCATTAGATGCATGAATGTGATATACAAGCGACCGGAAGCCCCCTCCTTTGTCCTAATATGGGTAGATCCTAGGTTGGGAGTATTGGTTCATGGAAGTTCGGCTCTACCTATTTAGGAAGCATCTATGGCTCGACTATCAGTGTAAATTTTATGGTGGATCTATAACCCCTAATCATTGGTCCCTAAATTGCCCTCACCGTGAGATGAGGATCTTATTATATGAACCCAACCTTGAGAGGAAAAGGGGTCCTACACAGGTCCAATCCATATAACAAGGTACAATTTAGGCGAGGTCTTCATGATATTCTCAGGAAGCACAAGGCTTCACAGGGAAATCAATATAAACCTCTACTAACCTAAGGAACACTCAGACCCGGGTATAGGGGCCATAACGTGTGTGAGAATTTTGTGTCCGTGACGTGTGTGAGGAGGGCATTTACCTCTTTATCCTATGAACTACCCTACCCTCATCTGCTAAGCAGATTGACAGAAATAAAAACAGAAACAGAATAAGAGATAGAAACATATATATACAAAAACAAGAAGTAGGATATAAAAACGTGGTCCTCTATCTTAAGGTTTCTTTCTCATGTTATTTATCCTACACATATTATATACATAGACGAAAAATAAAATGTATAAAGCAAACATGTGAAAGGCATGTTATCTACCATAACCATGTAAAGCAAACAACAAACAAAAGGAGAATCAAAATAAGATAAGGCCATAATATTCTTGCACAGCTAACTTAAATTGGGCTTGACTCTCAGAGGGTCCCCAATGGAGTCGCCAACTGTCACACCCGAAAATGCGACCGCGTGGCGCCTTTTTTCAAATAAAAGAAAATGCACTCGAAAATCGAGATTTAAAATTAAGATAAAATAAGCGTAATAGTAAGGGTCAGGAGTCGCCACCAAAATTTTAATTTTTTTTTTAAAAGGCAAAACTTTGGAAAAGCCTTTTTATTTGAAAGATGGTCTACGAATCAGAAAATGGGTCCGGGAGTCGATTGTGAGTGGGGAAGGTGTTAGACACCCCACTACACCCGTTACTAAGAACGGTTACCCTAAATCAGTTGTGCAAAAAATAAAATGGCCTAAATTCTATTTTAATTCTCCCTACAAATCACATGCAAAATAGGAATAAAGAAAGAAAAGGAAATAAAGTTGAAAATAGAAAAGGAAATCAATGTTAAAAAACGCAAACAAATTTAATAATTGAAAGGAAAGGAAAGAAATTTAAAGAAAAGATATTTTATTTATAAGGGCGGACTTGACCTAGGATGAAAGCCTAAGGCCTACGTACCCTTTAGGAGGGATCAAAGTCCACGTAGTTCGATTGGAGATTTGATTGATGTTTTGTTTTGTTTTGTTTTGTTTTTTGTTGTTTATGTTTGATTTTCGTTTGATTTTTACTTTTTGATTGATTTTGTTATGTTTTTTTTGTTTTATGTTTAGCTTATATTTGATTTTTAATTTTTGATTGGTTTTATTTTGATTTTTGTTTGATTTTTACTTTTTGATTGATTTTGTTATGTTTTTTTTTTCTTTTTTTTTTTTATGTTTAGCTTATATTTGATTTTTAATTTTTGATTGGTTTTATTTTGATTTTTGTTTGATTTTCCATTCTTAATTGATTTTGTTTTGTTTTTTTTTTTTCTTGTTTTTGTTTTTGTTTTGTTTTTGTTTTTGTTTTTGTTTTTGGTTTTTTGTTGTTTTTGTTTGATTTTTGCTTTTTGTTGTTATTATTTTCTTTTGTTTTTCTTTTTTTTTTAATTGTTTTGTCTTTTGTTAATTTTTCATCTATTTTTCGTGTGTTTTGTATTCTCTTTTTTCTTTAATTTTAATTATTTATTATTATTTATATTTTTTTATTCTTGATTTTCGTTGTTTTGTTTTTGTGGTTGTGTGTTTTTTTTTGTTTTGTTTTTTTATTTTTTTATTTTTTTGTTTTTTTTATTTTTTGTTTTTTTTTTAAAGACTAAGAAGTTCAAACTTACTTTTCTTTTTAACAAATAAAATAATTTTGAAATTGATCGATTTTGTTTTAATTTTAAAAGTAAAGACAATTTTACTTTCCTTTGCCTTTTCAATCTCTTTCTCTTTTTCTTACCATTTTTTTTTTAACTTCTCATTCAATCTTTATTTTTATTATCCCTTATTTTAATTTTTTGTGTTTTTGTTTCGCTTTTTTCTTGATTTTTGATTAATGATCAAAGTTAAAAAGATTTTTTACCCCTTTTTTTTGTTTTTTTTTGAAAACTTTTAGTTTAATTCAATTTTAATCAATTTTCTTTGTATTTTATTTTATTATTATATATATTTTTTGTTTTTTTTTTTGGAAAACTTTTATTATCATTTTTTTATTTTTTTGTTTTATCATTTTTCATTCTTTCTCTTCTCCTTTATTATTATTTTATTTTTTTGATTTTATTGGCAATAAGCCTCCATGATGCCTTTTGGGCTTAGGATAGATCTAGTTTTTTTTGGGCTCCAATAGCCCCGTTCAATAGATTGCAAAAGAGATTAAAAAAAAAAACGTTTTGGGCTTCTAGCCCTATTTAAAGATTCAAAAAAAAAATGCTTTTGGGCTCCAATGGCCCCATTCCAAAGATTTAAAAAAAAATGCTTTTGGGCTCCAATGGCCCCATTCCAAAGATTTAAAAAAAAAAATGTTTTGGGCTTCTGGCCTTATTCAGAAGTATTCCAAAAAATGCTTTTGGGCTCCAATAGCCCCATTCATTTGATTGCAAAAGAGAAAAAGAGTTTTGGGCTCCTAGCCCTATTCAAAAGTATTTCAAAAATGTTTTGGACTCCAATAGCCTCATTTAAAAGAATGCAAAAAACAGAAAAAAGGGAAGTAAAAATAATAATAACAAAAATAAGTAGATAGAGTAAAATAAAACAAAAGCAAAAATAAACAATAAAAAATAAAAAGAAACAAAACAAAACAAAAAACAAAAAAAGTGAAGAGAAAGAAAAAAATAAGGAACATATGCCCAAAAGGAAAAAAGAAAACACCAAACAAAAAAAATAAAACAAAAACAAAAACACAGAAAAAAAAAGAAAACACAAAGGGTAACTAAGAAAAATAAAATAACAAAGAAAAATAACAAAACGTAGAAAGGGAAGAAAGAGAGCCCAAAATAACAAAAAAAAAAAAGAAAACAAAGTAAAATGAAATGAAAAACAAATAGAAACAAAAAAGAGGATAAAACAAAAAATAATAATAAAACAAAAACAGTAAAAATAAAATAAAACAAAACAACAAAGAACAACAAAAAATAATAAAAATAATAAAATAATAATAATAATAATAATAATAAAAAAAAAGGAAACAAAAATAAAAAAAGAATTGCAAAAAGGAAGGAATAATTAAAAAGGGGAGAGAAGAATCAAAAAACAAAAAAACAAAAAAAAGGAAAACGAACAAAAGAAAAACAAAAATATGAAAAAAAAAGAGAAAAAAAAAATGGTAAGAAAAGAGAGAGAAATTGAAAGGACAAAGGAAAGTAAAATTATCTTTATTTTTGGCAAATTAAAACACAATCAACTAATGTCAAAATCGTTTTGTTTGTTAAAAGGAAAGGTAAGTTTTAATTCCTTAATCTTTTCGAAAAAATAGAACAAAACAAAATAAATAAATAAATAAACAAACAAACCAAGAAATATATAATGAAAAACCAACAAAGAACCAAAAATAATAATAAAAAAAAAAACAAAGCATAAAACATCAAATTTAAATCTCCAATCGAACTACGTGGACTTTGATCCCTCCTGAAGGGTACGTAGGCCCTAGGCTTTCATCCTAGGTCAAGTCCGCCCATGTAAATAAAATATTTCTCTTTTAATTTCTTTTCTTTTAATTCTTTAATTTCTTTCTGTTTTATTTTAATACCGATTTCCATCCTTTCCTATTTTTATTTTTATTTCCTTTATTTTCTTTATTTCTATTTTGCATGTGGTTTGTTAGGGAGAATTGAAATAGAATTTAAGTCATTTTATTTTTGCACAATTAACTTAGGGTAACCGTTCTTAGTAACGGGTGTAGTGGGGTGCCTAACACCTTCCCCACTCACAATCGACTCCCGGATCCATTTCCTGGTTTGTAGACCATCTTTTTGAGTGAAAAGGCTTTTCCAAAGTTTTGCCTTTTAAAAAAAAAATAAAATTTTGGTGGCGACTCCTGAACCCTATTTATTATTCATATTTCAATTTAAATTTCGATTTTCGATTTCATTTGAAAAACGAATTTTTTTTGAATTTCTTTTGAAAAAAAGGCGCCACGCGGTCGCATTTTCGGGTGTGACAGAGGAAGGAATAATTAAAAAGGGGAGAGAAGAATCAAAAAACAAAAAAACAAAAAAACAAAAAAAAGGAAAACGAACAAAAGAAAAACAAAAATATGAAAAAAAAAGAGAAAAAAAAATGGTAAGAAAAGAGAGAGAAATTGAAAGGACAAAGGAAAGTAAAATTATCTTTATTTTTGGCAAATTAAAACACAATCAACTAATGTCAAAATCGTTTTGTTTGTTAAAAGGAAAGGTAAGTTTTAATTCCTTAATCTTTTCGAAAAAATAGAACAAAACAAAATAAATAAATAAATAAACAAACAAACCAAGAAATATATAATGAAAAACCAACAAAGAACCAAAAATAATAATAAAAAAAAAACAAAGCATAAAACATCAAATTTAAATCTCCAATCGAACTACGTGGACTTTGATCCCTCCTGAAGGGTACGTAGGCCCTAGGCTTTCATCCTAGGTCAAGTCCGCCCATGTAAATAAAATATTTCTCTTTTAATTTCTTTTCTTTTAATTCTTTAATTTCTTTCTGTTTTATTTTAATGCCGATTTCCATCCTTTCCTATTTTTATTTTTATTTCCTTTATTTTCTTTATTTCTATTTTGCATGTGGTTTGTTAGGGAGAATTGAAATAGAATTTAAGTCATTTTATTTTTGCACAATTAACTTAGGGTAACCGTTCTTAGTAACGGGTGTAGTGGGGTGCCTAACACCTTCCCCACTCACAATCGACTCCCGGATCCATTTCCTGGTTTGTAGACCATCTTTTTGAGTGAAAAGGCTTTTCCAAAGTTTTGCCTTTTAAAAAAAAATAAAATTTTGGTGGCGACTCCTGAACCCTATTTATTATTCATATTTCAATTTAAATTTCGGTTTTCGATTTCATTTGAAAAACGAAATTTTTTTGAATTTCTTTTGAAAAAAAGGCGCCACGCGGTCGCATTTTCGGGTGTGATAGTTTGGCGACTCCACTGGGGACATGTTCGAGAGTCAAGCCCAAATTAAGTTAGCCGTGCAAAATATTATGGCCTTCTTTTATTTCTATTCTCCCTTTTTGTTTGTGGTTTGCCTTACATGATTATGGTAGATAACATACCTTTTACATGCTTGCTTTATACATTTTTCATCTATGTACATAATATGTGTAGGATAGATAACATGAGAAAGAAACCTTAAGATAGATGACCATGTTTTTATATCTTACTTCTTGTTTTTGGTATGTATATGTTTCTATCTCTTATTCTGTTTCGGTTTCTATTTCTGTCAATCTGCTTACCAGATGAGGGTAGGGTAGTTCATAGGATAAAGAGGTAAATGCCCTCCTCACACACGTCACGGACACAAAATTCTCACACACGTTATGGGCCCTATACCCGGGTCTGAGTGTTCTTAAGTTAGTAGAGGTTTATATTGATTTCCCTGTGAAGCCTTGTGCTTCCTGAGGTTATCATGAAGACCTCGCCTAAATTGTACCTTGTTATATGGATTGGACCTGTGTAGGATCTCTTTTCCTCTCAAGGTTGGGTTCATATAATAAGATCCTCATCTCACGGTGAGGGCAATTTGGGGACCAATGATTAGGGGTTATAGATCCACCAAAATTGGCACTGATAATCAAGCCGTAGATACTTCCTAAATAGGTAGAGCCGAACTTCTATGAACCAATACTCCCAACCTAAGATCCATCCATATTAGGACAAAGGAGGGTGTCTTCAATTGTTTACACATCACATTCATGCATCCAATGATATCCATAGGGAAAGTGACGCATTATCGCTATTTACTGGAATAATTAATGATATGCCATTGCACAATCGGACATACATTGATTATGAGGAAAGTATGCATTAGCTAAACCAACCCTTACCTAGGGGGTTCCCGACCCCGAAAAGGCCATAATCGCATTCCTTAATCTCATAAAAGGGAGCTCATTCAGCATACATTGACTCTCTTCACATATTCATAACATACTATGAAAAAAGATAAGATAAGCTAATAAACAATATCTAATCTATTTTCATTAAAACAAACCTCCATAAAACGACGAATTTTCAATAAAAGTGGGTATGTTCAAAATTTCGGATGATTATAAAACCCATAGGTTTTGCATATCAAACGTGCGAATGTTGCGTTTCGACTAGGGATTTAAATCTTTTAAGGCACCGAATCGTGTAGAAAGGTATATTTCTCCCGATTTAATTGCCGCCTCTTTACTTTCATGGGGCAATAGGCCCCTCAAGAAAGAGTGCAATATTTTCTGTCATTTCCCATGTCGGAACATTACATTCAAAATCATAGTATGATTGTTAGTGGATCGTTATATTAACTTGCTGAACACCTTGGTGTCAATTATGTAGGGAGTTATTCCTTCTTAAATTGATCTTTACGCCTCTATTCTCTATGGAATAATAAATTCCTTGAGGATTTGGCAAGTTGTCAAGTTAACAATAATGATACACCAGCTAACGAGTTTTGAACATTTTTGAAACAGTGGACGATTAACCGGATTGGTAGGCATAATATTGGTAATGGAACCTTTGGGCAATGGGCGATATCTAGATCCGAGGCAGACTGGCCTAGTTGCAACGGGAGTGAAGCTCAAAATCAAGGCGGAAGCTGAATCAGTCGAAAGTCTAGTTACTTTAAGTGGGAAGTTGAATGGAAAGCATATCCGAGATTTTCGAAGGGAATACGGGGATATTCTAGACTTGCTCCGAATACCAGTCCAGCCAGAAGCACTTTCTGCCTTGGCCCAGTATTGGGATAGCTCACTAAGGTGTTTCACCTTCCCTACGTTCCAGATTACACCTACTCTAGAGGAATATGGAAGCTTCATAAATGCACCTGTAGAAAAAGATACCTCAGTTTATTACTATCCCGGACACTTACCATCGAAGCGCACAGTGGCTCAAATTTTGGGGGAAGATCTTAGTAAGGTCCAACTTCATCAGAGAGGACAAACTGAAGGTCTTTCAAGAAAGTATGTGGAAAGACGTTTGGAGATCTTAGCTGAAAAAGGGGATTGGGTGACTTTTAAGAGGGTCCTCGCTTTAGCCATATATGGAGTGGTGTTATTTCCATCGGCCGTGGGAATAATCGATTTGGCAGCCGTGAGTGTCCTATGGATGGTAGAAAACCATCGCGTAAATTTGGTGCCCACAGTTTTAGCAGAAATGTTCCTGACATTGAGTTTTTGTCAACTAGAAAAGGGAGGAAAATTAAAGTGTTGCTTGCAGCTCCTCACAGTTTGGGTGTTCAATCATGTTCATGGGAGGAAGTATCAATTGGGTCAACGACATGACACCATCCACCACCCGATTAGGGATTTCCTTAATCGTGAAGGTTCTGCTCTGTCGTCCCCAAGAATGACTCGTGATGATTGGGCTCAATCCCTTGGTCAGTTAGACGAAAACAAAATCTGGTGGAAGCTTTCTTGGTGGGAAAGCGAGGAAATCATATACTGTTGCGGGGAATTCCTGAATGTACCTCTCATAAGCCCTCGAGGGTGCATCAACTACAATTCATCGATTGTTCATCAACAGTTTGCATACAAGCAAGGCATTCCATCTGGAGAGGCTACGTGGCTGGTTCATTTTTATCATAACGATCCGGAAGCTAAGACGCTTTGTCAAAAAATAAGAAATGCGTGGAGCCAAGTGATACGTAAAGGGAAATGTGAATTGGGCAAGCGAATTGTAGCTGCAACTAAAGAATATCAAGAGTGGTTGAAGGATAGAACAAAAGGGGCTAATCCTTTTTTTGGACCAAAAGATCCAATGCTCGGCAACGATCTGCGTGCGATTGATGAACAGTTAGCACGGCAAGTTGAAGAGAAAAAGGAAAAATTGAAGAGTCTAGAAGAAAGAAGACAAGAACGCCTGAGGAGTTTGAACCAAATGAGAAACGAATGTGCAGTGTTGCGAGCAGAGACCGATAGGGTGAAGAGGTATAAAGGAAGTAGGGGGACTGTCGAGGTGAAAAAGCTGAAAGAAGAAAATACAAGATTGAAAAGTACGATTGAGGAAGCTCAACAACGGATGATCGAGAATGAAAAGAAGATATATATTGGTGAGGCTCAGTTGATGAAGGTCCTTAAAGAAAAGGACGCACTAGAGAGGCAAATGCAGAAACTTGAATCTGGTGGGACTAGACGTGAGCTGAATATGTTGGCCCAGAAATTGGAACAGAAAATGAATGAAATATCCCTCATTAGGAGTGATAATGCTGCAGTGGTGCAAAACTTGGTCGAACAACTTAATCAGCAAGCCGAGACAATGGAGACGTGGAAGACACTCCATGCAGACCAAGCCGCAGAAAAGGAAAGATTCCGATCCTGGTTCAGAAAATTAATTCTCCTGGCCGATGAAATCCTCCCTAGCTTCACAAACACCTTGAAGGCAGCTGAAGGTTTAATTAATCCATTAAGTGCGCCAAAGGAAGTGACGGAGTTCTTTATGTTATGCAATGATGTTGTAAATGAGTTGAAATATCTCAATAGTTGTTAAGAATGCTGATGTAATGTATCCCTTGATACTTTGATCTGGAAAAAGAATTGTATTTCCTTTATGATTTAGACATGGCTCAAATCAATGCAAAGACCTGATCGTGTAGGGGTCTTTAATTCCCTCTCGTGTTAAGTGTCAACTTTGAGATTCTTATATGGGTTAATAAAATCCTTTAAGTATCAGAGGGCCCGATGTTCCTCTGCCAATTGTGCCAAAACGGTTAAGCTAAATTAAAATCGAATATACATATATTACTGACGATAATAATAAAACAAGAGAAACATTTTTTTTATATACCACTAAATTTGGTTTCTCTTCACAGAAAAAAAAAAAGAACAGTAAGGGTCAAATACAAAAAGGCAATATTGCGCCTCCGAAACGCGTCCCATCTAACCAGACTCATCCCACAAGGATATACGACACGCGTTCAAGAGCTAGGCTTATGGAAGAGCATCAAAGGGAAGGCAGTCAGAGAGCTGAGGAGGACACAGTCACTTTGAATAATCGCATTACAACCATGGAGAACCAGATGGCTCAAATGAGCGAGATGATGAAGATGTTGTTGGAGGCCTTTAAAGGAAAAGGCATTGATAACTCCCCTAGTGCCTCTAGTCATCCACCCGTTGCTGCACAAGTGGGGGGAAGTTCACCTGGAGTGGTTATAACTGAGGCACAATCTAATCGAGTGCCGGGTCCTGGGTTACAGCAGAAGAGTACACAAGAGGCTCCTATGATGGTGGCTGATAAACAGTTTCTCCACGATGAGGCAAAGGATATGCACGAGTTCCCTGGATATGATGACACATACACCTTCCAGATTCCTACGGTAGATGACAAAGGGAAAAATAATGACGCCAAGGAGGACTGGGAAAGAGAATTGGGGGAAGTCAGGGACCAACTACGTGATTTACAAGGTCCAACCACATGGGGGTCATTGGATATAGAAGAGTTATGCTTAACTCCCGGAGTGTCCATTCCAAAGAAGTTCAAAGTTCCTGACTTCGACAAGTATGATGGCTCTGGCAACCCAATCTACCACCTTAAGTCATACTGCACAAAAATGACTGTTTGGTCAAGGGACGAGAAGTTCTTGATAAATTTCTTCCCAGAGAGTTTGACTGGGTCTGCTTTACTGTGGTATATGCAGTTAGACCATTCTAAAATTCGCAAGTGGAGAGATCTCACCAATGTTTTTATGAAACAATACAAGTTCAACCTTGACACCGCTCCAACTAGGGAGCAGCTGAAAAGAATGAATAAAAAGCCAACTGAGTCGTTCAAAGAGTATGCACAGAGATGGAGATTAATGGCTTCACAAGTTTAGCCTCCGATGATTGGGTCCGAATTTTGCTCATATTTTATTCGGACACTATCCGATCCATTTTACAAGATCATGTTGAGAACTCACGTTACCGACTTTGCTGATTTAATCGAGGTTGGGGAGAGAATTGATGCGGACATCCGAGACGGAAAGCTCACATCCCCTTTGATGGAAGGCGGATTCAGGAAGGGTCAAGGTGTGAAGAAGAAAGAGGGAGAGGTAAGCTACGTTCAACCTACAAGACCATTCCAGCACCAACCTGTGTCCTACCAGATTGGTAGGGGAGGCGAAGGCCAAAATCAACATGGACCAGTTATGAATGGACCTAGGCAACAAGAGAGGGGAGTTAATGTGCGGCCGAGGGACAATCGTCCGTGGCCTAATTTCAGCTCAACTAACGCGGAGTTGTATCAGAAATTATTAGAAGCAAAACTTATAGGGCCACGGTACGGGAAAGCATTGCAACCACCGTACCCAACTTGGTATAATCCCAATGTCTCTTGTGAGTACCATATGGGAGTCTTGGGACACTCAATTGAGAATTGCACAACTTTCAAGAAGAACATGTTGGATTTGATCGAGTCCAACCATATCCAGCTTAAGCCCGGAGAAAATTCAACAATAGCTACCAATCCTCTGCCTAGTCATGAGCGACAAGTGAACGCCATTGAAAATGAGTCAGAATTTTCTAAGAGCCTCGATGTCATTGAGTTACCCTTGAAAACTCTGGTAGTCAATCTTCGATTAGCTGGGTATATGCTGGAATTGCCATCAGAAGAGTACATCGCTGGGCCGCAAGCCATATTTTGTGATTACCACCAACGAAATACAGATCATGACATCAAGAACTGTGTAGAGTTCCAGAAGGCATTGAAAGAATTGATGATCTTAGGTGTTGTGGTTGTGGGAAAATCTGAAGAAGAAATTTGTGTAACAAATGAGAGATATGTTGATGTTGTTATTCCTACTAAACAGTTGAGAACAATTACTTTAATAGTCGACGAGCCTTCTTCAACAACAGTCCCGTTCATTCCAAAACAATCGCCAGTGATTATTAACATGCCAGCCCCTTTTCCATATGAAAGTGATCGAGCCGTACCTTGGAGATATAAGGAGAGCATCGAGCTACCCTCACGTCAAACAGTGATCGCCAAAGCGGAAGGAGAACCCGTCACCAACATAGCTGAGGATAGAAGGGTCACCCGAAGTGGTAGGGTCTATGCCCCTACAAATGCTGACCAATGCCTAAAGGGAAAGGGCATTGATGCTAATGATCAGAGAGAGGAAAGAGAGGATGGCACTGACGAAGAATTCCTATAGATCATGAAGCAGAGTGAATACAATGTAGTGGAACAATTGAAGAAGACCCCAGCTCGAATTTCGATGTGGTCCTTAGTCATGAGTTCGGAGGTGCATCGCCGGGCTCTGTAAAAAGTTCTGGAGGAAGCGTTTGTGCGACCTAATGTTACCCCAGAAAAGGTCGCTAGTGTGATGAATATCGTTAAGACCACCTCTGCCATCTCATTCTCCGAAGAAGAAATTGTGGGGACGTCTGCTAACCAACCTAAAGCTTTGCACATAACTTTGAAATGCAATGGTTTTGTAGTCGCAAAGGTCTTAATTGATGGAGGGTCGGCACTCAATGTTCTGCCATTAATTATTTTTGAGCAGTTAGCAATAGGGACCTCACATGTTGAGAAAAATGATATGGTGGTCAGAGCGTTCGATGGTTCTAAAAGAGCGGTGATTGGCACCATCCGCCTGCCTCTGGAAATTGGACCAAAGCTCTTTACAGTGGATTTTCAAGTAATGGACATTGATCCATCTTACACGATGCTGCTTGGGAGGCCGTGGATCCACTCTGCTCGTGCTGTTCCTTCGACTGTTCATCAAAGGGTCAAATTCATTGACGAAGGAAGGATAATCACCATTAAGGGAGAAGAGGAGATCGTATTGAGTAAACCCAGTTCACTGCCATACATTGAAGCTGCTGAACAAGAAACGGAAATGCCGTTTCAAGGCCTGGAAATGGATGGGCCCAAGCCTACCACCGAAAATGTTAATCAGATCGTGATGAAAATGTTGAAAAAGAATGGGTTCCAATCTGGAAAAGGACTGGGGATATAGCTGCAAGGAATTGAACGGCCTATTACTCTCCCGGAAAATCCTAAGCGTCAAGGGTTAGGATATGATACTTTATTGCTAGACCAACCCAGAGTACAACCAAACATGAAGGGGAACAAAGGTCAAGAGAAGCAGAAAATTCCTCATATTAGGGAAACTTTTCCAAATCCTTCAGAGGTCATGAATCGCTTGAGTATTTCAATGGTTGACGACGACGCCGTGCAAGGAATTAAGACTTGGATCGCGGTTGATGACTCCGGGGAAAGATTGGATAACTGGGAAATTGAGGATATCACTGATGTCGTAACTTTAGAGTAATTGTTATAATTACGTTGTTCCTTTGTTTTAATTTGTTTAAGACATTTCCTTTTGCAATTTCAATTAGTACTTTACGAATGATAGTGGTATTTTGCGAATGAATTTAAAGTCCTTGGATATCCTACATTCTCTTTCTTCGCATTTTCTAGCTTGTTCATTTGCATTTTTATTTCTTCCCCCCCCAGGAAATCGTTTTCCTCGGGACTCCTGTCCAACGCAGAAGTCCCTGAGTCCCCACTGTGTGATTTATGCGTTACTACGAATATGCATGATTCTGAATCCAATAACGAAGAATTAACCCCAATCTTTGAGGAAATGCTTGATTCCGAAGATAAAGGAATATGCCCGCATGAAGAAATAGTCGAAAATATTAATTTAGGGACAGAGGAAGACAAAAAGGAGGTTAAAGTGGTGGATAATCCCGAGAAGAAAGAAATGATTCAGCTTTTTAGGGAATACATGGACGTCTTTGCATGGTCTTATCAAGACATGCCCGGGCTGGACCCAGAGATTGCCTCTCATAAGATTCCTTTATTCCCGAATGTTGAGCCAAAAAAGCAAAAGTTGAGGAGAATGAGCCCCGACATGTCTTTAAAGATCAAAGAAGAGGTCATGAAACAATTAGAAGCGGGATTCCTTCAAGTGTCCACATATCCTCAGTGGGTGGCAAACATCGTACCAGTCCCGAAAAAGGATGGAAGAGTCCGCATGTGTGTTGATTATAGGGATTTGAACAAGGCAAGTCCGAAGGATGATTTTCCCTTGCCCCACATTGATGTGTTAGTTGATAATACGGCACGCGCCCACCAGTATTCCTTCATGGATGGTTACTCAGGGTACAATCAGATCCCTATGCATAAAGATCACAAAGAGAAGACCACATTTATTACGCCATGGGGGACATATTGTTATAGAGTGATGCCGTTTGGATTAAAGAATGCAGGAGCAACTTATCAAGAGCCATGATGGCACTCTTCCATGATATGATGCACAAAGAGGTTGAAGTGTATGTAGATGATATGGTGGCTAAATCTGGAGAAGGGGAAAGCCACGTGGTAGTTTTGAGAAAGCTGTTTGAAAGGTTGCGTGAATACAAACTTCGCTTCAATCCCAACAAGTGTATCTTTGGGGCTGTGACGGGAAAACTGCTGGGTTTCATGATAAGCCAGAGGGGAATAGAGGTGGATCCCGATAAGGTCAAAGCAATTCGAGAAATGCCGTCTCCACAAACAGAAAAAGAAGTCCGGAGTTTCTTGGGGCGGCTAAATTACATAGCAAGATTCATTGCCAACTTAACTGCAACCTGTGAGCCGATTTTCAAATTGTTAAAAAAGAATTACACCGGTGGATGGGATAGCAATTGTCAACAAGCCTTTGACAAAATTAAAGAATATCTGTTAAATCCCCCAATTCTGGTTCCGCCCACGCAAGGACGACCGTTGATCCTCTATTTAACCATCTTGCCGAGATCGATGGGGGCGGTATTGGGACAACATGATGCCTCTAGAAGGAAAGAGCAAGCAATTTACTACTTGAGTAAAAAATTTAATGAATGTGAGGCCCGCTACTCACTGATCGAGAAGACTTGCTGTGGGCTAGCATGGACCACTAGGCGTTTGCGGCAATGCATGCTCTATTTTACCACTTGGCTAATTTCTCGGATGGATCCCATCAAATATATTTTTGAGAGCCCGCATGTTTCTGGGAGGGTCTCAAAATGGCAGGTGATTCTATCAGAGTATGATGTCAAGTATATGACGCAAAAGTCTGTGAAAGGGAGTGTCATAGCGGACCACTTGGCTAAAAATCCTTTGAATGAGTACCAACCATTGGATTTTCATTTTCCTGACGAGGACATATTGGCTATTGAGGAGGGTAAAGATGAAAGAGGCGATGATGATGGGCAGTGGAAGATGTATTTTGATGGGGCTGCAAACATGCATGGCTACGGTATTGGGGCAGTAATCATATCCCCCGAAGGAAAGCAGTTTCCGGTGGCTATTAAATTAGAATTTGAATGCACTAATAACGTGGCTGAATATGAAGCTTGCATTAATGGGCTAAATGCTGCTGTAACTTTGGGTATCAAGAGTCTCGAGGTTTATGGTGACTCAACCCTTATAATTCATCAGGTGACCGGAGAGTGGCAAACTAAGGATTCAAAATTGATTCCATATCAGAAATTTTTGGCCCAGTTAGTCAAGCAATTTGAAGAAATCAATTTTCATCATGTTACCAGAGACAAGAATCAATTTGCAGATGCTTTAGCCACCTTAGCAGTGATGATCCGACTCGACTATGGAGTCCAAGTCCAACCACTTTGCGTGGAAGCCAGAGACTTACCGGCATATTGCTTAAACATAGAGGAGGAGCATGACGGGCGACCTTGGTATCATGACATCAAAACTTACATGACGAGTAGGGAATACCCAGCTGAGGCCGTAGAAAGTGATAAAAAAGCCATCCGGCGTCTAGCCATGAATTTCTTCATCAGTAATGGGATCCTATACAAGAGAAGTCACGATGGCACCCTGTTACGATGTGTAGATGCAAAGGAAGCCCAGAAGATAGTCACAGAAGTACATGAAGGAATATGCGGTACACATACGAATGGGCTTATGTTAGCCAAAAAAATCCAGAGATGCGGATATTTTTGGTTAACAATAGAGAAAGATTGCATCGATTATGTTCGTAAGTGTCACAAATGCCAAATATATTCGGACAAAATCAATGCGCCACCAGTTGCGCTACATAACTTGGTAGCACCTTGGCCGTTCTCTATGTGGGGCATTGATGTAATCGGCCCAATTAACCCCAAGGCCTCAAATGGACATCGTTTCATTTTGGTTGCCATTGATTATTTCACCAAGTGGATAGAAGCTAATTCCTTCGCCAGTGTTACTCAAAAGGCTTTCTGCAAATTCCTCAAAGCAAACATCATTTGCCGTTATGGAATACCTGAAAAGATTATCACAGATAATGCTGCGAACCTGAATGGAACAGAGATCTCCAAACTCTGTGAACAGTTTAAAATCAAACACCATAATTCAGCACCGTATCGACCACAGATGAACGGAGCAGTGGAGGCGGCAAATAAGAATATAAAGAAGATCATTGCTAAAATGACAATCACTTACAAAGATTGGCACGATATGCTCCCGTATGCCTTGCACGGCTATCGCACGACTGTGCGTACATCGACTGGGGCAACTCCGTACTCTCTGGTTTATGGAATGGAAGCTGTCACGCCTATTGAGGTTGAGATCCCGACCTTGCGAGTATTAATTGAATCCAATTTAGATGAAAGTGATTGGGTGAAGGCTCGGTATGAACAGTTGAATATGATCGAGGGGCGCAGACTTACCACTATATGCCATGGACAGTTGTATCAAAAGAGGGTAGCACGAGCTTTCGATAAAAAGCTTCGTCCTAGAGAGTTCAAGGCCGGTGAGTTAGTTCTTAAAAGAATTTTGCCAAACCAGGATGATTCTCGGGGCAAATGGGCTCCTACCTATGAAGGGCCTTACATTGTGAAGCATGCTTTCTCAGGAGGGGCATTAGTTTTGACAGATATGGACGGTCACGAATTGCCTAAGCCTTTCAATTCTAATGCAGTGAAAAAATATTTTGCGTAAAAAGAGGGGAAGGCTCGCTAGGCTGGAAACCCAAATGGGCAGCCTAGGCAAAAGTTAGAGCATGGTAAAAGCTCGCTAGGCTGGAAACCCAAATGGGCGGCCTAGGCAAAAATTAGAGCAACAAAAAGAAAAAAAAAAAGAAAAAAGGAAAAGAAAAGCAGAGGAGGAAGGGAAAGACTGTCAAACAATATGAGAAAATGCTTAGGTAAAGGTAAAGAGGAATCTGAAGTTCGAGTTGGGCCAAAGTGCAGAGGTTACAGGCTTCATGTTGGATTCAGCAGAATGCATGTCTTGTATGATGCAAAGAGTCACCTTACGTGGGGAAGACCGGGCAACCTGTAGAGGACATTCTTCGAAATACTTCTCAATCTTCGTCTTTTCTTTCTTTTTCATATCTCAAATTACCTGTTGTCCTAACTTTTATGTGCTTAATAAACTTCTAATTGGAACTTGTTCTTCCAACGATTTCTATTTTTGCTACAAGTCATGGTTCATTTACATTACAACTGCTACGTTCATGTTTTTCTACAAATGAATTAATGACCAAGGAACAGCGTTTGTTAAAGCAATTATTTGGGATGTCAGTGTTACAATCTTCTTTGAACTAATTGTCTTAATCAATACCGGGAAGATAGACTGGAATCTAACATCAAATAAATCAGCGTGCCGTCTTCATCTCGAACTTGATCATTGAGACATCTGTGAATTATATGACGGTTTCTTTCCCAAAAGACAAACGACAAAGATAACTGCAATTTCCAAGATAAAACTGCGCAATACCATGTTGGTGGAGCTCTAAGTATTCCCGATTGGATGTGGGCCGAAATATCCGGGGTCTGGTTAGATGGGTAGCGTTTTGAACAAACAATATGTTTTGGCCACACCAGAAGTTTTCTGAAAAAACATGTGTAAATAAATAACACAAAAAAAAAGATATAATAATAAAGGGTATAATAACAATAATAATAATGATAAAAAGTCTGAGAATCCAAGAATCCCGATCAAGTCAAAGTCATAAAGAAAACTGATAATAATAATTAAAAGAAGTAAAGGGCAACTTACACTTCACATATCACATTAAAACTAAGCTCACATTGGGGCAAACAAAAAGGAAAAAATGAATGATAACATAATAAAACACGAAAATCACATGTTTCTCTATCCACGCACTCGCCTCTCGTTTACACTGGGGCAAGCACAAAGAAGATTTGCAGTTCATCACATAAAGCATAACATGTTCCATGCATTTTACACTTGCATACCCTATATAAACTGTGGTTCATACTGGGGCAAGTAAAAACAAATATTTGACTTTTTATTAAACACCCTAAGTCCTACGCAGAATAAGCACCCAAAGTCCTACGCAGAATAGGCACCTTAAGTCCTACGCAGAATAGGCACCCAAAGTCCTACGCAGAATAGGCAACCAAAGTCCTACGCAGAATAGGCACCTAAAGTCCTACGCAGAATAGGCACCCAAAGTCCTACGCAGAATAGGCACCCAAAGTCCTACGCAGAATAGGCATATTAAGTCCTACGCAGAATAGGCACCCAAAGTCCTACGCAGAATAGGCAACCAAAGTCCTACGCAGAATAGGCACCTTAAGTCCTACACAGAATAGGCACCTTAAGTCCTACGCAGAATAGGCAACCAAAGTCCTACACAGAATAGGCAACCAAAGTCCTACGCAGAATAGGCACCTTAAGTCCTACGCAGAATAGGCACCAATAAAAGTCCTACGCAGAATAGGCAACCAAAGTCCTACGCAGGATAGGCACTTTAAGTCCTACGCAGAATAGGCACCAATAAAAGTCCTACGCAGAATAGGCAACCAAAGTCCTACGCAGAATAGGCACCCAAAGTCCTACGCAGAATAGGCACCCAAAGTCCTACGCAGAATAGGCAACCAAAGTCCTACGCAGAATAGGCACCTTAAGTCCTACACAGAATAGGCACCTTAAGTCCTACGCAGAATAGGCAACCAAAGTCCTACACAGAATAGGCAACCAAAGTCCTACGCAGAATAGGCACCTTAAGTCCTACGCAGAATAGGCACCAATAAAAGTCCTACGCAGAATAGGCAACCAAAGTCCTACGCAGGATAGGCACTTTAAGTCCTACGCAGAATAGGCACCAATAAAAGTCCTACGCAGAATAGGCAACCAAAGTCCTACGCAGAATAGGCACCCAAAGTCCTACGCAGAATAGGCAACCAAAGTCCTACACAGAATAGGCACCAATAAAAGTCCTGCTCAAATAGGCATCCAAAGTCCTACCGGAATAGGCACCCAAAAGCTCCACATACACTAAGCATCCAAGAATCTTGTATACATTGAGCATACCCTCGAAGATCTTGTACTTACAAGCAACTTTTATCAAGTTCCAGCGCACCCAGGTAAGTTAACTTTCCTTGACCTATTAGCTCCCCAAACAAAATACATGTTTCCATCTTTACTTACTCTCAAGCTAAGGATATCAAAATTGTATTTTCGATCCCCTTGCTTAAAGAATAAGTAAAGAGGGGCAACCTGTAAACATCATATTTTGTTTGGGTCGCTCTTTCCTTTTACACATTGTCAGAAAGCAATCAAAGCACCCCAGACAAAATACATGTTTTTATCTTTACTTATTTCTTATGCAAAAAGATATCAAAAACTACATTTTCAATTTCTTTGCTTAAGAAACAAGTAAAGAGGGGCAACTGTAAACACCGTATTTTGTCCGGGTATATTTCAAAAATAATTATAAAGTTAAAATAATAAAAAATGAAAACGAAAAATCCAAAACAAAAAAAAAAAATCCTCTTAGTTTAATAAGCTAAAAAAATATAATAATAATAAAAAGAAAGGACTCAAAAATAAAATTAAAAAAAATAATTAAAAAAAAAACAAACAAAAGAGAATAAATGCCAAAGGGAGAGAGTAACAAAAATCCAAAATAAAATAAAATAAAATAAAAAGAAGAAAGAGAAAACTAAAAGAGAATAGGCCCATTTTGTAAAAAAAAAAAAAAGAAAGAAAAAAAAAGGGAAAGAAAAATTGAATTAAAATAAACTGAAAATAGAGAGGTTAAAAGCAAATGAAAATAAAAAAAAAAATTTAAAGAATAGTAATTAAAAAAAAATTTCACGAAAAAACTACAAGAAATATCAAAATAATAAAAGGAGAAGCCTAAAACAAAAATTAATTACAATTTTGAGAGCTTAATTCAAGAAAGCCCAAATAAGGAGGTCCAAGGAAAAGTCTAGCATCCTTAAAACTACAAAAAAAAAAAACTTTTAACCCAGAACCATTGGCCCAC
Organism: Erythrophleum ivorense; assembly: GCA_026724425.1. NCBI lineage: Eukaryota > Viridiplantae > Streptophyta > Magnoliopsida > Fabales > Fabaceae > Erythrophleum > Erythrophleum ivorense. The sequence continues at coordinate 12,184,513 of JAIUCV010000012.1, read as the reverse complement.
TCACCTAGCCCATATACCCAAAAGTTGGAATTGATCCGAAAAAAAAAAAAACAAAAACAAAAAAAAAAACAAAAAACAAAAAAATCAGAACCCGAAATAGAAATCCTACCCGGTGCCCAACCCGTATCAAATGCAACCCTACCCGCTTCTTTTTCTCCCAGGCATGCTTCTGAAGGAGGGGGACCACACAGAGGCACTCACTCGAACACACACACGCACAGAAAATAGGAGACGCAGAGAGGCGAGGGGGCAGAGGACGGAGAAGCACTATGGCTCTCCCCGATGGTCCTTCCCTCTGCTCTGGCTCTCGCAGGTGTTTCGGATGGAGTTGTACGAGGGATGTGCGCGCGCCAGGATAGTGGAGCAGAGGGGGTACGGAGATGGGATCGGGACCACCTGAAATCGCTTATAAAAGCGAAAAGCGGGATTTTTTTTCGTGGGGGGGATTTTCTTCGGAGGAATTCTTAGGGTTTTTTTTCGGAGTTTTTTGGTTTTTCGGGAAAGGGAAGCCGAGAAAGAAATCGGAGAGGGGGATCGAGCGAAAAATCACTGCGGGAGGTTTTGCGTGTTTTGTCGAAGGAATTCTGAAAAAAAATCGAGCGAGGAACGAAGGGAACGATTCTTCAGAGGGAGGAGGTTCAGAGGTTGAAGGGGAACGCACAGACGAACAGAAGTATTCGCGCATAAAGACAGAGGTATTCCTTTCTCTTCACAGCTCAGTTACTGATTTTTCTGTATGGATGAACATATCTCGAATGAGAATCTAATTCCAACAATTTTGTTTTCCAAATTTGGAGTCTGATTGCCTTTCCTTACAATAGTTTCGTTTCGGTATTCATCATAGGCTGGGTAAAGTTTTTGGCATTTCACGATAGTCTTTGGATTTTGTTGTTATTGTGCTGATATAGAAAAATCGTAGGCTCAATGTGTTCTATTTCTTAGAGTTCCGTTGATGTGTTCATTGGTGCAGTGAGATTGTTCTGATCAACTTGTTCTGTTACTGTATCGTATCTTTGCATGTGTATGTTTCGATAAGGGCCTCTACTGGTTTGGGTTCTGATTTTACTGTATGGACTGAATTAAACATGCAGAATATATCTGTTTGGAGTAATTCCCATGAATTTCCATATTTCCTTTTTTTTCTTTTGTCCTAATGAAGTTGTTAATACAAAATTGGTTGTCTATTTCTGGCTCAATCTGTTTGTCTGGCCATTTCCTTACATGACTGTTCTGTCTCGTGATGATTTGGGGTAGCTGAACTTTCTTAGATTCATTGATTAGGTAAATTTTACTTGGCTTGTCTTCTTTGTGGCCTTGTGTATTACTGTCGACAGTGGGTAAGGAATGGAAATGAGCCTCAGATCCCTGTCCCATTTACTTGTACGTTCTTCCTAATGATGAACCTTGTTACTGTGTTATTTCTGCTTTTATTGCTATTATTATTTTTTCTCTCTGGTGCACCCATGCCTGATGTTCCAAGGCGCCAGCGGATTGCTATGTGCAATGCCTAATGTTCGAAGCACAAAAGGGTGCTCTGTGATCTAATCTGAGGAATATGTTACAATGAACATGTAGCTCGCATACCTGTATTGTTTCATTTCCTTTCATTTTACTTTATTTTGTTTTATTTTATTTTATTCATTTTTTTTACTTTCTTTTCTTTTCATACTGTAAATGTATTCAAGAGTGATATAGTGACTCTAATTGGACACCTGGCACACACATACAAGCTATTTATTTCGGTTTGTAATTTTTTTTTAGACAATGCTGTGTGGGATTTCATATTCCCCTAAGCAAATAGGGACGGACCAAAAGGCCATGTGTGGCAATAAGCCTCCATGATGCCTTTTGGGCTTAGGATAGATCTAGTTTTTTTTGGGCTCCAATAGCCCCGTTCAATAGATTGCAAAAGAGATTAAAAAAAAAATGTTTTGAGCTTCTAGCCCTATTTAAAGATTCAAAAAAAAAATGCTTTTGGGCTCCAACGGCCCCATTCCAAAGATTTAAAAAAAAAATGCTTTTGGGCTCCAATGGCCCCATTCCAAAGATTTAAAAAAAAAAAAATGTTTTGGGCTTCTAGCCTTATTCAGAAGTATTCCAAAAAATGCTTTTGGGCTCCAATAGCCCCATTCATTTGATTGCAAAAGAGAAAAAGAGTTTTGGGCTCCTAGCCCTATTCAAAAGTATTTCAAAAATGTTTTGGACTCCAATAGCCTCATTTAAAAGAATGCAAAAAATAGAAAAAAGGGAAGTAAAAATAATAATAACAAAAATAAGTAGATAGAGTAAAATAAAACAAAAGCCAAAATAAACAATAAAAAATAAAAAGAAACAAAACAAAAAAAAAACAAAAAAAGTGAAGAGAAAGAAAAAAATAAGGAACATATGCCCAAAAGGAAAAAAGAAAACACCAAACAAAAAAAATAAAACAAAAACAAAAACACAGAAAAAAAAAATGAAAACACAAAGGGTAACTAAGAAAAATAAAATAACAAAGAAAAATAACAAAACGTAGAAAGGGAAGAAAGAGAGCCCAAAATAACAAAAAAAAAAAAAGAAAACAAAGTAAAATGAAATGAAAAACAAATAGAAACAAAAAAGAGGATAAAACAAAAAATAATAATAAAACAAAAACAGTAAAAATAAAATAAAACAAAACAACAAAGAACAACAAAAAAAATAATAATAATAATAAAAATAAAAAAAAGGAAACAAAAATAAAAAAAGAATTGCAAAAAGGAAGGAATAATTAAAAAGGGGAGAGAAGAATCAAAAAACAAAAAAACAAAAAAAACAAAAAAACAAAAAAAAGGAAAACGAACAAAAGAAAAACAAAAATATGAAAAAAAAAAAGAGAAAAAAAAATGGTAAGAAAAGAGAGAGAAATTGAAAGGACAAAGGAAAGTAAAATTATCTTTATTTTTGGCAAATTAAAACACAATCAACTAATGTCAAAATCGTTTTGTTTGTTAAAAGGAAAGGTAAGTTTTAATTCCTTAATCTTTTCGAAAAAATAGAACAAAACAAAATAAATAAATAAATAAACAAACAAACCAAGAAATATATAATGAAAAACCAACAAAGAACCAAAAATAATAATTAAAAAAAAAACAAAGCATAAAACATCAAATTTAAATCTCCAATCGAACTACGTGGACTTTGATCCCTCCTGAAGGGTACGGAGGCCCTAGGCTTTCATCCTAGGTCAAGTCCGCCCATGTAAATAAAATATTTCTCTTTTAATTTCTTTTCTTTTAATTCTTTAATTTCTTTCTGTTTTATTTTAATACCGATTTCCATCCTTTCCTATTTTTATTTTTATTTCCTTTATTTCCTTTATTTCTATTTTGCATGTGGTTTGTTAGGGAGAATTGAAATAGAATTTAAGTCATTTTATTTTTGCACAATTAACTTAGGGTAACCGTTCTTAGTAACGGGTGTAGTGGGGTGCCTAACACCTTCCCTACTCACAATCGACTCCCGGATCCATTTCCTGATTTGTAGACCATCTTTTTGAGTGAAAAGGCTTTTCCAAAGTTTTGCCTTTTAAAAATAAAATAAAATTTTGGTGGCGACTCCTGAACCCTATTTATTATTCATATTTCAATTTAAATTTCGGTTTTCGATTTCATTTGAAAAACGAATTTTTTTTGAATTTCTTTTGAAAAAAAAGGCGCCACGCGGTCGCATTTTCGGGTGTGACACCAGCAAACTCAAGCATCAAAGAGACAGGTAAAGGAGTAGCAAATGAATTTTGAACATCCAATGAACAGAAAGGGGAACGTCCTATATTTTAATTAGCTAGGATATCCAAACCCAGGATTCCATACAAGGGGTAGAATAAAGCACAGATTCAAATCCAGTTTCCATGGTGGTATGCTAAGCAGCCAATCAACCAGACTATCTGTGTCTATCATGGAGGACCCAACATATGACTCTATACAATATAAATGATAATATCCTAATTGCATATTTTGTGCGAGAAAACAAAAAAAAACCGAAATCAGAGAATATGTTCAACCCAATCAGCATGACTAGCAGCAGCTCTCAATCAACGCTATCCTTATTTCCATACAGAGGCAAACCCATATACACAAGGCCGTTCACAATCCTCGAGGATTCTAACCCTGACCTCAGATTCAGAAGCCTCGCAGAAACTCATTCAAAGACTCTATCGTCAGAGGTTGTTTATTAAATAGTAACCTTAAGCGATTAAGTAATTCACCCCCCAACATCCTAATCTGACAACCGAAATGAACTCGGCTTCAATAACCCAGCACAGAATATGGCAACATGTTTACAGCACAAGCAAACAAGATCATATAGCGAATAGGGAAAATGCAACACAACAAGTAAAACTAATTGCAGATCATTCAGTACCCAAAATCAGAATACACCCACCCCTCGGATCCCAGGATAATGAAGAGGAAATGGAGGAAACACACCTCTGGAGTTTAGAATATCAAACGAATTGCTCCCAAAGCCAAAGCACCACTGCTATCTGCCCTCGGTCCAGTTCGACCTTCCGATTGTTGTCTTTCTCCCTTCCTCGGTCTCTCTCGTTCTCCTCCGTCACCGAACCTTCCTCATACTCAGCCCCTCTTTGTTTCTGTTTCTCATTCCATATCCTCCCCCCTTCTGTGTACTCGAAAAAGATTTCTCCCCTGTTTACTTTCTCGCTCTCCCATTTTCGTCCAGCACCTAGTTCTCGCTCTCGATTTCCTCTCCTGATTTCTCTCCTCCTCTCCGAAAAAGCCCCCCTCTCAGAGTCTCTCCCTCGGCTTTTATAGAAACTCCCTCTGGTCCCCCTTTACGCTCAGTATCTCTCTGCTCCACCATCCACCAGCGTACGCTCGCGCACTCCCTTGTACCGTCGCTTCGCCTTGCTCCTGCAAGCGTCGCGAGGTACTGCCAGGCAGACGAAAGGGGGGGGACCAAGGCCTCTCTCTCCTGCTACTCCTCATCTTTTTTCTCGCGTCTCTCCACTTGCTGTCGTTTCTGCTGCTGGAGAGTACGGGATTTTCGGGGACAGAGGGGGGGACCAGAGGAGTCATTTGCTCTCGGGTAGGGTTCGTCTCAAATCGATTTTCTGGATCCAGGAGTGGGTTAACAGGTTATTGGGCTTGGGAGAGGCTGAATGGCCACTGGGCCGGAGGAATGGGCTTCGTTTTCTCTTTGGATTTTGCTCTTCAACCCAATGTTATTTTTTGGTTTGTTTTTTTTTTTACTTTATTATTTTCAGTGTATTTTTTTTTCTTTCTTTTTTTTTTCTTTGCAGTCTTTTAAAAAATTTTTGTTTAACTGTTATTATTATTATTTTTTATTATTATTTTTATGAGATTTTACTTTTACTTTTCTTTCTAGTCTCTTTTTGATTTATTATTATTATTTTTTTTTTTAATTTTGGGGTAATTTTGGGGTAATGGGTTTCTTTTTTGTTCTTTCCTTTTTTAATAATAATAATAATCCTTTTTTTTTCTTATTAAACGAACTTACTTGATTTATTTTATTTTATTTTAGCTTTTTTTTTTAGTATGCCCGGACAAAATATGGTGTTCACATTGGATATATAATTATTTATTTTTATGTGTTATGTGTTCATGTTAAAAGATGAAATATGTTAGAAATTAGAGTTTTTGATAGACCTTTTAATAGAGGTTTTATGTGAAGTTATTTCTCTATAAACAATTAATGATATCCTTATTAATTGTTTAATATTTTGTTTTAATGTATGGACCAACTTCTATAATTTCCTTTTTATTGGGTTATTTAATTTTGTAAATCCAAATAAGCTTATGAGTATATATATATATATTCATGCAAGTATTCAAGATATGTTATATTACTACTTTTTATTTTATTTAAATTTTTCTCCTTAACATAAAGTTTTCTAAATAAAATAACTAAGGTAGAATGGTTGAACTTGTCTCAAAAGATTACAATATATGTATGTATATATATATATATAGACACACACACACACTTTTGATTGTTCTATGCGTAGCATAATAACTCCATAACTAAAAGCATATTACATTTTTTTTAATTTAATCCTTATTTAATTGAATGACCTATATATATATTTTTAGATACTTGTTGTATATACCTCTTAAAAGCTTATTTTCAGTATAAAAACTCTATGCCTGCTTTATTGAACTTTATTTTTTACTTATTAAGTATTGTAACTCATTCAGTTATTACAGATAGTGAAACTATGTTAGAATACTCCTATGGCTTAGCTCAAGAGCATTGTTGTGAGCCAATGGTTGATAGTATATTATTAATGATTATTTGTCCATTGTGTGTGTGTGTATTCTAGAACTAGGTCCATAAATTATAAGTAGAATCTCCACCATTCTAGTTATTTTTTTTCTTAATAATTTGAGACTTGGGAATAAAGCTCTCTTTGTGATATTCAATTATTTGATTATTGTAGGAAATCCGAAATGTCTTATTTGCGGAGGATATTTTGTTGGATTTTATGTAGATAGATTAGTATGGAACTAATTCCATAGTATTGTTATATAAATGAAATTTGATACATGAATGAGAATCTTTATTTTTAATTAGACTTATGAATGCAAGACCACCTTGTATTCCATGTTGGTTATGTCTCCTTTTGGGGTGTGACACATAAGGTAACAATGAGCTATCGTCTACTTTTAATGGTCCTTGTTCTTGTTATATGGGTTTTGCAACCATTTTCTTTGTTCTTGTTACCCTTGTTTTTCTTTTTGTAGATTGTTGGTGAGTTTAGGAAGATGGAGGCTGAACGTTGAAGATTTCAAATAGGAAAATAGTATAGCTTCCTCCTTGAAGATTGAGGTCTTGGTCATATAGATTCAATATAACCAAAAATTTGTATCTCCAACTATAGTAGTCTCATCTAGCTTTGATATTATTCAAGTGTATCATTTTTTTACTAGTCATTTCCTTCATAATATATCCAATAATAAAGATGATTATACACATTTTGGGTTGACCAAGTCATTAGTTGATAAATGTTTTGTTGTAGCAATAACCCTTAAATTTTTGTTTTTGGCTACAAGTACTTGGTATCCACTTAGATTAAAAAATGGTGAAAAGTTGGATGACTTTTTGTGAAGAGGCAAAGAGTCGAAGAACAAGGGTTAAGGGTTCACTTTAGATGCATCTTCATGTCTAATTTTTCTAGGTACCTATTATTGTAACGATATTGTTCAATTGCTTTTTGATCTAATCCAAAAACATACATTAATCTTTCTCTCAGGGGTATGCACGAGCTAGGTTTTAGGAGGAAAAAATTGCTCAAGTCTAGCCTAGTCTTTGGCTAGGTTAATCAAGGGGGCCATTATTGAGTTTTTATTTTTTATTTTTTTGAAAAATTTGCATGGATGTTGAAACTTTAAAACTTCATATTGTTATAACTACTTGATCATTTAGGGTATCTAATCACTTGTTTTAATACATTTTTGTGAGATCTACATATTAAAAATGAAAAAAAGATGAGTTTAGAAGAGGAACAAAAAAAAAATATAAACATAGAGGGTCAAACTTCAAAAAGCAATAACTTAGAACCTAGTGATTTGATTAGGGTTTTTTTATTTATTTTGGGTGCTTTTTTGGGATAGATATTATATAAACACTTAAGGCAATTTGTTTGCTTATTTTCTTAAAAAATGTCATTTACTATCTCAAATTTAAATTTTTGCTTTTAAATTCAAAAAATGTATTTTTTTATATTATTTCTTGTCATTTGAATATGATACTCATACTTAAGGAGGTCTGACAAAGGCCTTAACTCATTGGCTATTTATAATTTATAAAATGTGTTTAAAATTTTTTTATTAAAATTGTAAAATAACCCTTAAAAAAGATTTCTTTTCATTTTGGTTCTTACTTCTTTATTATTATTATTATTATTATTATTATTATTCCCTTTAAGCCAAGCTGGGTTACATTGGCTGGCATGACTAACTTGGTCCTCAGCCCTGTCTTTTTTTTTTTTTCCCCTCCATTGGCTTGGTTTGGCTTGACTTGGATAGGTAACATTGAGCTAATTGGGCCATTAGGCCAAATAAACACCTATACTTTCTCCTTCCTTTTGAAAGGGTGATTTTTGTAAACTCTATTTAGTGGTTTCTTCTTTATGTGCACTAACAATATATTATTGTAAGAATGAGATATAGTTGGTCCAAAGGAAGTCTATACATAATTAGTAAATGTTTATTATCAAATATTAAAATAAATTATCAAACTGTCACATTTTCTTCGATTCAACTACATCCTAAGCATTAGATGGTTCCTTGTTACATCTTTTCATTGCTTCATTTTCCTTCATTTGTTATCACATATCTTGTTCATTGCTTCATTGCATTGTTTGGCTTCATTTGCTTCATTCCGGGCCATGTATTGAATGTGGCTTAGTTGCACTGTGAAAAGTGTCTTCATATTTCTTACATAGCTTTATTTGCTTCATTGCTTCATTTGTAGGGTCCAAAAGGGTGGTTATATTACTTTTCCTCTTTGCAAATATAGGTTCAGAAAGCAGACAGTTAGAATATCTGATGTATATCAGTATTCACGCCTCGAAAACTTAAGGCACGAGAGATCTGTACTAATCTATTTATAAGGAAGTTTGTTACATCAGAGTCAATACAAGAGTGACATGTACACAAAGGGAATAATACACATAAGCGAGAAAGAATGAAAGAATAATCTACCGGGAGGTACACGAAGCATGAGTAGGAGAATAACTAACTAACAGATAAGATAAGATTAATTACTAATCCTAACACCCCCTTCAAACGAGAGGGTGTGGGAAACAGCCCAAGTTTGTCACGGAAATGACTAAACTGATAATGAGCAAGTGGCTTTGTCAAGCAATCTACAATTTGACTTGAGGGGGGAACATAACGAACATCTAGCCTTTTGTCTAAAACCAAGTCTCGGACAAAATGTACATCAATTTCCACGTGTTTCATTCTTGCATGCTATATTGGATTAGCAGCTAAGGCATTTGCACTAAGATTGTCACATCAAATGATTGGCGTATCTTGTGAGGGAAAACCAAGTTCCTTAAGCAAAGTTAGCCATGAAATTTCTGCTGCTGAATTTGCTAAAGCTCTGTACTCAGATTCTGTACTCGACCTGGATACCACTCTCTGTTTTTTAGAAGCCCACAAAACCAAATTATCACCAAAGTAAACACAGTAGCCGGCTATTGATTTCCTATCATTAGTGTTAGTGGCCCAATTTGCATCAATGAAACCTATGAGACTTAAACGTCTACAAGGCTGAATAGGTAGACCATAGTGAGAGGTTCCTTTCAAGTATCTAAATATGCGTTTCACTGCTTGATAATGAACATTTGTTGGGGCTAACAAGAACTAACTTAATCTATTGACAAAGAAAGCTATATCAGGCTGAGTTTTTGTTAGATATTGAAGGACACCGATTGCTTTCCTATAAGTACAAGGATCAACAAGAGGTTCTCCATCATGGATAGAAAGATGTTGTCCAATAGACATAGGTGTTGGACATGGAGAAGAATCAATCATGTTGAACCTTTTAAGAATGTCTAGTGTGTATTTTCCTTGATTAAGAAAGATGCCAGCATCATCTCGATAAGCTTCAATGCCCAGGAAGTAATGAATAGAACTAAGATCCTTCAAAGAAAATAGATTATTAAGCTTTTAAGTAAAATACTGTAGATGTTTAGAGTCATTTCCTATAATCAGTATATCATCGACGTAGATAAAAACAAAGACGATGAGATTCTGATCTCTATATATGAATAGAGAATTATCACTCTTGGCATTGCGAAATCCCCATTGAAGTAATGTAATCTGTAGGTGATCAAACCAAGCTCTAGAAGCTTGTCTAAGTCCATAAAGAGCCTTGATTAATTTACAAACATGATTTGGCCTATTCTTGTCAACAAAGCCCTCTGGTTGACGCATAAATACATTTTCCTCAAGGTATCCATTGAGAAAAACATTATTAATGTCCATCTGCCGAATGTCCCAGTTGAGAGAGACTGCAATGGTTAACACTACTCGTATTGTTGCTACTTTTACAACCGGGCTGTATGTTTCACCATAATCTACTCCAGGTGACTGTTGAAAACCCTTAGCTACGAGACGTGCTTTTATGCCGTTGTAGGGTGCCATCAGCATTTAGCTTAGTCTTAAATACCCATTTGCAATCGACAGCTGTTTGTTGTCCAGTATAAGACACTAGTTGCCAAGTTTCATTACACTGCAACACTTTATACTCTTCTTGCATTACTTTGAACCAGTGAAGGTGCTGTAAAGCTTCTTGAACGGAGGTAGGTTCAGTGGTAGAATTCTGTAATGATTGAGTTTGTAACAAACCAACAAATGGATGCTTGGGTTTAAAAACACCACTCTTGGCTCGTGTCACTATTGGGTGATTATTTATAGGTTCATCAATATTCAAATCAGAAGGAGAGGAGTCTGGTGTTGTATGTTGAGCCTGAAGCATGGAATTAGTAGTAAACTGAGATTGAGAAACATCACCAAATTCTGACAGGTATGGAGAACCAAAATGAAAGTTTTGCAAAGCAGAGCTTTTGTTGACAGGAGCTGAAGAACGAGTGGGCGACGAGGTTTCACGATCATCAAATGTAGTACCAGTGAATGTAGGAATAGTAATTTGTTGACTAGGAGGTACATAAGAACTGGTCCTTCGATTTAGAAATCCTGTAATAAAAGGAAAATGATGAGAGTTAAAAATGGCATGCCGAGAGATGTAGACTCGACCAGTGCTACTCAGGCATTTATATCCTTTCTGATTTGAGCCATATCCAATAAACACACATCTCTAGCTATGGAACTGTAGTTTATGTTTGTTGTAAGGCTTGAGACATGGATAACAGGCACACCTGAAAAGGTTGTAACATTTTGCAATCTGGGTTCTTCTTAAACAGCTTGAAGTAGGGAGTTTCACCTTTCAAAGAAATAGTAGGTAGCCAATTAATAAGGAAAGTAGCCGTTTTAAAAGCCTCAACCCAATAAGAGAAAGGCATATGTGCTTGAGCCAGTAGAGTTAAACCGGTTTCTACTAAATGGCAATGCTTACATTCAGCCCTACCATTCTGAGGGGATGTATAAGGACAGGAGTAGCATAAATTAATCCCATACGTATTGGCTATGCTAATGAAAGGTTTGAATTTAGAACCCATATCACTTTGAATTGCTTTGATTTTTCTGTCAAATTGGTTTTCAACAAGTTCCTTGAAGTGAAGAAAAGCATTGATAGCTTCAGATTTGTGCTTAAGTGGATATATCCATGTATAATGACTAAAGTCATCAAGGAAGTGTATGTAAAACTGACAGCTAGAATTAGAGATTACTGGTGCAAGACCCCATATGTCAGTGCATATTAGTTCGAGCGGTGCTAAAGCATGAGATGTAGAATTGGGAAAAGGTAACAAATGAGATTTACCTAACTGACATGCTTCACAGAAATATTTCTCATCATCATTAACTCTGATATTACACTTATTTAATATTAGCTTTAAAGTTCTATCATAGGGATGTCCAAGTTTCATATGCCAATCTTGTAACTCAGTGTAAGTTAAGAATGCAATAGGTGGATTTGGTAGATTCTTGCACTGAGATTTGATTGCTGGCTGGCCATTAACCTTGTATAATCCATCCTTGAGTATCCCTTCCATCAGTATTTGTCCTGTCCGTGGGTCCTTCACAATGCAACCAAAGGGATTAAATTTAATACCAACATCATTATCAGCTATGAGTTTAGAAACACTCATTAAATTCTTTGGAGCAGATGGTACAACAAGTACTTGATCAAGAAGAAGCTTACGATTGATGCAAGGAAAGAAAGAAGAGCCAGAATTTTTTACCATAGCCTGTGCATCATTTCCAACTGTTAGAGTTAACTTACCATTGTGATTAGCACCACTTAAACTAGCCAGATTTTCAACATTGTGAGTTACGTGGCAATTAGCACCACTGTTCATGTACCACACTTTGTCATTAACAGAGCTTGAAAAGGCATAATATGCCTGGTTAGATGAGTAGGAATTTGAATTTCGTTGTTCTGGGGGTCCTCCATTGTATGATCTGTCATACCAGAAATAGCAAGAATATGCAAGTGTCCAGATCTTCCACAAACTTGACAGATAAGCTTAGAATTACGGAAGCTTCTACCACGTTCTGATCGACCACCTTTGGGTCCTCTAGATCCACGCCATGGTGCTCAAAAGTTTTCTGAGTTGCGATGATAAAAGTTTTCTAAGTTGCGATGATCAGTACGCTAAGCAAAATTCACCGTTGGTTGTATATTAAGGTTGGAAAACTGATTGAGTTCTTCAATGTGATTCTTAAAAGTTAATAGTGCTGACTGAACATCGAGCCAAGAAATGTTAGTTTTATCAGATAATGCAACAACAATAGCATCATATTCTGAATCAAGGCCAGTGAGAGTTTGTATTATAAGATCATTATTGGAAATAGGATATCCAGCTAGAAAAAGGTTATCGGCTATGCTTTTCATCTTTGTAAGATACTTGTCCATTTTGAGATTGTTTTTCTTGGTCCTGTGAAATTCTGTTTTGTACAGAGTAATTCGTGCTTTGGTATGTGCACCGGATAGTTGTTTGGCTCCTTCCCATAGCTTACGGGCTATTCTACAATGAATTAGTTGTGCTCCCATCTCGGTGGTCATTGTGTTTCTGATCCATCCTAGTAGTAACTGATCCAGTGATCGCCATTCTTTAAAGGCCTATCACCTCACCATCTTGTAAGGTGTATTCCGGGGGAGCGATTGTTGACCCGTCAATGTGAGACTCTAGCTTGTTGCCTTTGATCAGTGGGAGAACAATCAATTCCCACAGTAGAAAGTTGCCCCGATCTAATTTGGTGGAGCCAGTTTGATTGAACGAATTGAATAGTGAGTTGGTCTTGTTTTGAATTGTGTTAACATTGATTACTGGAGGAGCGCCAGAGCTAACAAGGACTTGTGCTGAATTAGAAGATGAAGACATGGTGAGTGCTAAGACAGATTAGCTTTGATACCAAGTTAGAATATCTTATGTATATCAGTATTCACGCCTTGAAAACTTGAGGCACGAGAGATCTGTACTAATCTATTTATAAGAAAGTTTGTTACATCAGAGTCAATACATGAGTGACACGTACACAGAGGGAATAATACACATGAGTGGGAAAGAATGAAAGAATAATCTACTGGGAGGTACACGAAGCATGAGCAGGAGAATAACTAACTAACAGACAAGATAAGATTAATTACTAATCCTAACACAAACCTTAGGAGAGACAAGTTATGAAAATCTTAGAACAACGGAGGAGGAAATGGTAACACATACATGCACTAAGACAGGAGCTTCAAACAGCATTAGCAAAATGAAGCATCAATTGTGAATTTTCGAGAAAAAACAGAAGCACACAAAAATATATCTCTTTTTGTTTGGATTTCTCCTTCAGTGTACAATCAGTCATACAAATGAGCAGCTAAGTGCTTGGATGTGGAAAGTTTTGAGTATCCTTTATCATGTATTTAGTGGCAATGTATTCATCTTCAAGTTGTGCAACCATAATGGGAATGCCTCATTCATGACGATCACATTTGGCAGCACCCAAGTTGATTTCCTACTTCTCTAATAATAGTTTGTGGAGAGTAAATTACTTTAATCTACAATGCAGAGAGAGAGAGATGTTTGAACTGAACAAAAACTAGGCGCTAACATATAGAACTACTACAATTCAATGAAGAACACCAAAATTCTTCAATTGACATCTCTGGTTTCAAGCCAATAAGCTACGAGTAAACAGAATATGCAACATCAGCAGCATTGAATCCTCATAAGATGAGCAAACAACAGAAATAACTAAAAGCCATGGGTATTTTTTTCTCCTGCTATGCAAATCCACACAAAATATGCAACATCAGCAGCATCGAATCCTCATAAGATTCAAGTTGACACATGCAAACTAAGAATATAAATTTTATAAGCTGGGAGAAAGGCTACGCAATATCCAGTTTTTTATTAAAGCAACATCAGTAATTGACTACTTTACAATTTTGCTCTAGTCAATTGAATAGCTATCCTGAAATTCTCATTGACCATATATCTCTCTTTTACATTAGAATACAAGAACTACCCACAACTAGATTATAGCATAATTATTAAAGAATCTTAAATTTACAATAAAGATAGAAGTTACAAATTTCAAGAAAAATGTTAGAATACTTTATTTTTATAGTTCTTCAAATCCCTTGTGCTACTCTTTCCAGACTTGCTTTGCCTATAGCTTTTCAATGGCGTCAACGGAACCATCGATTCAGAGGAAGGGAAAATCACCATTCGAAGAGCAAATCTACTTCAGAAAAAGCGTCAAGATTCCCAGCTACCTGAGATAACTGGGAGGAAATTTCAGATCTTCGAATAACATATCTGCGTTTGATGGAAGCTTCTCTGCGTTGTGTTGAACGTGATTGCTCTGTAAGTTGCGTTGCGTTGAACGTGACTAATCCTTCCACGAGAAAACGCTGCGTTAGATGATGAATTCAACGGACGACTGCGATTCTAGCTTGCAACGGGCGATGCAGATGAAGCCATATCTAAATAGAGAAAAAAAACAAAAGGGCAAAACGCACCGTTCACTAAAACTCTAAAAGTGAAAGGGTGCGTTTTGCTCTGGCAAGAAACATGGGTGAATGTGGGCTTTCGGATGAATTGGACGGCTCCAAATTTTAGAGCAAGCATAGGCCATTCGAATTCGTTCTTGAGATGAACAGTGAGAAAGTAGGTCACAAGCGAAGGTTCAAGCAGTGGCAACAGTAGTAATAATAGTAATAATAATAAGTGTTTTATTCACATTGAGGCAAAAAAATAAAAAAATACTATAAGATTTGGATAACTAGCTATGACGGCAGGGTTTAAAAGATTTATTATTTTATTTAGTAATATTTAGGTAAAAAAGCACCAAATAATACCGTTATACATTTTTTAAAAATGATTTTTTTTATTATAAAAGGCATTGAGATTGAGCACAAGAATTCAATCCACAAAATTGAAGTCTAGTAGCACAAACAACAAATATAAAATTTATCTCATTTAATAATAAAAAGATAAATATTTATAACTTTTTTGTTGAATTGAAAGACAATTAAAAGCTTTGCTGATACATTTCTAGATGAAAACTTGTTATCATTCACAAGACTGTGATAAGGTTATTACCTCTATTTCCTTTACATATAAAATTTACTAAACACAGGGAGAAAAAAACCAATAGGCGCAATCTGAGTATTAGACGTTCCTTTTTCCTAATTTTCGTCTCCATTAAAACTGAATAAAGATGGTCACCTATGATCAAAGAATACTTGCATAGGGGAAGTTTTCACTGCTCCGTCTCACTTTCTTAGATTGAATCCCTAACTTCATTTCTTTTTCTATTAAAATTCTTTAGTTTGTCTTCACTAGATTTTTTCCCCCCTCACTCTCTCTCTCTCTCTCTCACTTAATGCTTCTTCTCTTCTAGCTTTAGACATTTTTCATTTTCTATTGCCTAAGTCTTCAAAGCAGCTGACCCATTGACTCGTTCAATTTTTACCCAATTTTATCAAATTTTGACCCAATCAATCAACTTTTGACCGATTTTTTTAATAAACTGGTTTAGAGGCTCAAACAAGCCAAAAACATCACCAAATTATTGGTTTTCCAAATTGATTTTTAAAACTATAGTAATAGTCGTAATAATAATAATAATAATAATAATAATAAGTCTTCCATTCATAGTGACCCAAGACACACAAAAGTTTTGAAAAAGTATGTAAGATTTGGGTAACTGACAATGATTGTATACCATTATACAATTTTTAAAATATATTTTTTTCATTATAAAAGGCATTGAGTTTGAGCCTAAGAATTTAATCCACAAAATTGAAGTTTATAACAGCACTAACAAGATGTATAAAATTAATCTCACATCTAATAATAAAATGGCAGTGTTTGAAAGATTTATTATTGTTATAATATTTATGTAAAAAACATAAATCCACAGCAATGCTAGTAATCCTATCACCATCATACATTTTTTATTTTTTATTTTAAATTAAAGGCATTGAGTTTGAGCCTAAAAATTCAATCCACAAAATTTAAGTCTAGCAGCAAAAAAAATAAATATAAAATTTATCTCATTTAATAATAAAAGGGTAAATATTTTTAAAATTTTTGTTGAATTAAAAGATAATTAAAAGCTTTGCTGATTATAACTATATGAAAACTCATCACCATTCTCAAGAATTTGACAATGTAATTACCTCTATTTTCTTTATATATTAAATTATTAGCTTTTCAATTAGCAAGAGTCATAAATTTCAAAAGTGAGCAAATAACAAATTCTATTTAAAAGGACACAAAAACTCTAGGATAGGGACACAAAAATGTTTATAACTATTACTAAGGACCTATTTGGTATAGTATATAAAATTTGATAGTGTAGGTTAATATAATATATTATAAATTTATCACTTACTTGACACAAATAATATATTATATAAACTTATACATTATATCTCTCTTATACATTAAGATGATATATAATCTAATCATACCTTAAAGGTTGGGATTAGGCTTGATTATGTTTTGATGTATAAGACCTTATCAATACTTTCCGATTTTAACTCCTCATCCATGGGAAAATTTATTAACTAAGCTAAGTCAGATTTTAGCTTAACTTGATAAGGCTAATCATGGATCATGTATTAGAATAGCCTAATGTTCGGCTTGATTTTGCACTAAACTTCTTTTATAGGCTTAATATTTGGGCATGGCCAGATTTAATTAATATTAGTTGGGATTGGATTAGTTAGGCCATTTTTAAATTTTTGGTAAAAATTATAAAATAACCATAAAAAAATAAAAATTTCATATAAATTTCTATAAAATATTTTTGGTAAAAATTAGAAAATGACCATAAAAAAAAATTTATATAAATTCTTATAAAATTATATTTTATCATTAAAAAGTTTTCATATAAGTCCTTATAAACTAATTTTTTAAAAAATATTAATAGGATTAGGATAGGCAACCCAAAAACTGATTGAGTATCGTACTCAGTCTAATTGGTTTAGTATGGATTGGGCTAGATTGGTTTCTCAAGCTAACTAAACCATTTTTCTTCCTTAATGTTTGATGAAAATTATAAATTAACTCTTAAAAAATAAAAAATTTATATAAATCCTTATAAAATTATATTTTTTTCTTAAAAAAATAAAAATTTTATTTAAGTCATTATAAAATAACTATTTTTCAAAAAAAAATTCATAAGATTAAGTTGGATTGGCTGAAATTGGCTAATACGACCAACTCAATCTAGTTTGCCTAAATTACTTTTTAGCTATTCAACTCAATATGATCAAGTAGGATTAGATTGCCTAGATCGCTATGCACTATGTGCAACCCTATCTACTCATACTTTCTCTTAAAAAATTAATATAATATAATAAATTTAGATAAATAGAGTATATTTTTTAACTAAAGGGTATTTTTGTCAAAAAAGATTAATTTTTATCTTATTTAGTGTTATACAGTACATCACTAAATAAATAATAATATTATCTTATATAGTATCGTACCAAATACTACATAGTTTTAAAATTTTATTAATCCTTATCTTATTGGCCTTATATTATCAAACTTTATTCTATACATCATACCAAATAGACTTTAAAATATATATATATTTGAGACATTACTTGTGCAATGCTGCCATTGCTTTACTTAACTAGTTTCTACAACTATTATTTTGATAAGGTGATTGGGAAATATATAGACCATTGGTGCAAAGTTCCCAAACTTCGGCATAGCCTTTTGCAACTATTGTGAGGACTAGGGCTGGTATTCACTTTTCAGGTGTATTGTAACAAGTAAAAGAGGAGTATTCATTGGTAAAATATTCTCATTTTATTGTTATCATATTCCTATTCTATTAAGTTAGTTTAGCAACAAAATTAATGTCTCAATATATCTTTAACTAGACATCATCCCATGCAATGCACACGTCAAGAAAAATACTATTATCTGAAGTTTGATACGTCAAATAATGTGGTAATTTAACATGAATAATTTATGAGTACATTTCATAGGTTTCTAGATAAATCATTTTTTTGTATACAAATGCCAAGAGACCATATCATGTAAATAAAATTAATATTCTCATAAACTATTCAAAATTTCACAGCTAAGAACCTAGAATCAGAGTAAATCAAACAAAACTACATTTGCACAAACGCAAAAGTCTTAATCGTATACATTGAATTTAAGAAATATGTTTTTGAAATGTGTTTGCATCTACTTATACTACTTAAAAACAGTGCTTTAAATTTTACATCTTAACAAATCGATCTTATTAAATTCAAGCAAAAACTAAATTCATTTCAAACTTTTATCTAAAGATATATATATATATATATATATATATATATATGAATTACTTTATATTTAAACTACGACATAACGTGATGGGATATTGTCTTGCTCCACACTTGCTTGAACTTATGGGAGGCAAATACTTTTGGAATGCCTATATATAATAAACAAAGGTCATTAAAAGAAATTCCATAATTAAGGAGTGTAATGGAATTTACTTATTTAATTGCAATTTCACTCTTACAATATTAGCGTATTATATAAAACATGAATCTGCACGTTCTAAAACACTTGGATTGAAAAATAGCTCCACTACCATCACCAAAGAACTAGATAAAACAATGGAGTAAATATGCCTAGTAATTTAAAATCATAGATAAATGTGGTGAGGGCCGTGCTGAAATAAACGAGAATAAAAAAATACTTTAACGTAAAATATTTACCACCAGAAATAGAGGAAAATCCCATGGATTGATAGTTGTTGGAATATCATGCATAATATATGGAATTTATTCTCTCTACATCTGGATTTTCACGTGCAGCTTTTATTATAGGTGTCAACAGCTTCTTTCCCTTTTTGTTTCCCTTATTTTACGTGATTTTATCTGAGCTATTAAGTGCAGTTATTCCCTTTTATTTCTAATTTATTTCCGTTCTTAAGAGAGTGATGCTAGTTAACCCTTGTTCCGCTCACTCTATATAAAATGGACTCTTGATATTCAAATAAGACAGAAGCTTCAGAGCATTTTATTCTCTAATTTGTTCTTGATATCGGAGCGAGATCACTATAATAGACTCAACCATGCAGTTCGGCCAATTCCAAGTCTTGAAAGCTGAAAAGGGATGTTCTTCCAGCAACGTTGCCCAAACAATCTCCCATGGTTCTATTGACAACCCATCCCTGCTAATTGCTGGGCATCATCTCAATGGAAGCAACTACTTGCCAGAGTCGAGGAAGGAGATATACATCATGGTGCTACCAAACAACTTGACCCAAGTGGTTCCAAAGATAACATATGGGTCTTGTCACGTCATGGTGCATTCATTCTATGACTATTGAAGTTGATGAGAATTTCGTCATCTATCTCGCTACTAAAGAGATTTGGGATGTTGCCAAGGAGTCTTACTTGTTCCGTGATAATTCAACATTGTTGTTTGAGGTTAAATCCTTTGTCAATGATTTGAAACAAAGGAAACTAGCTATCAATCAAGACTTTGATACCCTAATGCTATTGGCAGTAACATGACACATATGAGGCATGCAATTTGTCTTGCCCAATCAATGCTACCAATTACATGAAAATTGTGGAGAGAAAAAGTATATACAAATTTCTAATATTATTGAATAGCACCTTTGAAGAGGTTAGAGGATGAACTTTGGACACTGAATCACTACCATCCTTCAAGGAGGTATTCTTAGAAGTGAAGTAAGAAGAAAGTAGAAAAATGTTGAATCAAGTGCCATGGTTGCTTGTCCTAGAATGCAAACCTAAACTCTAAACCACAATCCTAAAATAAATTTTGGTGTGACTACTCTCATAAGCCTAGCCATGCCAGAGATATTTATTAGAAGATACAAAAAAGACCTATTGAAAAATGATAGATAAATATTGTACATAACAACACTAAATGACTATATATAAATATTGTAGCATATCTTCTAATTTTAGAGAAAGATGTTCTAATTTTTATGATAGAAGAGAATTGTATAATTAAATTATCTATTATGAAAAAATTTACTATCATAAATACTTTTTTATATTCTTTTATTATTACAAATGTTTCTAAGACAATATTCAAAGAATCAAATAGATTTTATGGTAATGTATATTTTAGTTTATAATAATTATTATATTACGTAAGTAAGAACACTACAACAAAACTATGAAGAAGTGACTCAGAATTAGTTGAAAAAATAAAAGAAATAGTAGTCGCAAATATCTAATTTGCAACTGAGAAAATGACTGATGAATTCAGTCAAGTTTTGACTTGTCGCTTTACTAATCACCAGTCCAATCTAAAATTAGTCACCAGTCCAATCTAATATACCCAAAAAATCAGATTGGCTAAGAACCAATTAAAAATCAACGAAACCGATCAAGAACAGATAAAATTGATAAAATTAGGTAGTCTAATAGTTCAGCCGTTTTTTTTTTAATCTTTTGGTCCAAAACGACACCGTTTTGAATCCTTTTTGTTTCTTTTTACCGTGCGTTTACGATTTATCGGTTTAGGGCTCGACTCGTGGCTTTCTTCCCTGATCCCCAAATCAACTTGTCTCTTCTTCCAGTTCCTCGCACTTCGCAGCGTGTTCTCCTCCCAAATGAGCGTATTCTCTTCTTCCAGCGTGTTCTTCCCAGATTCCCAAACCATCTTGTCTTTTCTTTGCACTTTGCAGTTGTTCACAGTGTACTCATCACTGAGGCGTCCTCATCCTTCCCATTCTTTAGAATCTTTCCTACTCGGTTAGTTGTTTCCTTTTCCTTCATTTTATCGCTGCTCTACTTCTGTAGGAATTTCCAATATTCTGTGGCATTCTATCGTTGCCCTGCTCCAAATCTGTGCTTCGTTTCCAGTTGAGCTTTTCTGGTATTATTGTGTTGCTTGTGTTGGGATTTTCCAGATTTGTTTGCCTTGTTTCCAGTTGAGCTTTTCTATTATCGTTGCTTTGCTCGTGTTGCAATTTTATCATTGCTTTGCTTGTATTTGTTCTTCATATGTATCAACCATTCATAATGAGCTAGATTTGCTTCCATGACTATATCTACTGCCACAAACAAATCTATAGTGTGCGAGATTAGATGCATGTCTTAAGATGTTGCTATCTGATTCCTGTAGATTATGGCTTGCAATATGATTGTATATATGTTTAGTGAGTATGAGGTTGTTGCTTGTTATTGCAGAGTGCAGACCCATTGAATTACCACGGTGTGAAACTATGGCTATCCTTTTCTGTGGTATATCATGATTTGAATATCTGATTGTTTCACAATTAGTTCTCTTTTTAAGAATTTGTATAATTTCCTTTTTATGGGTTGGATTTTTGGCAAAGTTGTTTCTCATCCTGAAGTCCTTTCATTCTAGTTTGAGGCAACCAAACTTGATGATATGTGTCAGTTGTTGGATTATATAATGGCTACTTCTTGTATCCTTTCTCATTATGTTTTGATTTGATTCCACAACTCCAACAAAGCCCAACCTATTAAGCCATTGTTAACCTTTTTTATGATTTTAGGGATATAATAATTTAGCTGATCTCACCCATAATATACATTATAAAATAAGCTCAAGTTGGATGATGGCCTTTGTTTCTGTTCTAAAAAGAAAAAGAATCAATGCAAGTATTTTTTATTGCCACTGGCCAAAAAGAGGAAATTGGAGAAAGTTTCTTTTCTCTTATCTTTTAAATATTCTTTGACTTAAAGTTTAAACATTGATGCTCAAACTTCTAAAAGTAAGTACCCACTATATATTCGGCTTGTGACTAAACAGTATGGGTATGGTTCATCCTAGAGGATCATTTTATATTTGGCCAAAAATATAATTCACAAAAAGTTATGTAAATAACATACAATCTCTGTTCTGGTTTGGAGTTAGATATTAAGTTATATTAGACTTTATGAAATTTATTTTTAATATATAAAATTAAAAAAATATATATTTAATTACTACCAATTCGACTATGATACGATATCAGTAGGCATGCCCATTGGAGTGCTACAAGTCCAAAAATTTCAAAGAGTTCAAAATAATATCTATGTTGGACGTCAGCCCAAGTTTAGAGTCCAAGATCCATATTTGATCAATATCTTTTTAAAGATGCAAAAGTGGAAGAGGTGGAAGCCCAATTTCCTAAAAAGAGTCCATGGAGCAACTAAAGTCAATATCCAATATGTTAAAGGCCCAATGCAGTTATACACATACAAGAGGAGTGTCAAGGCCCAATTGGAGTCCAATTGTAAGAAATTAAAAATCATGTGTCAACCATATGATTTTTAATGAAGCATGTGCATCCCATGTGACTACTTAAAGAAGCTAATTAGTTTTGACTAGGATTCTTATGAATTTCATTTGTATTATTTTATTATTTTTTTAGACTTGGTCAAGGAGCTTATCTAGGAGATTAAGTTAAAATTAATATCCTAATCTTGTTCCTTGATTTTAGGCATCATTCAAAATAATTCTAATCAGATTTTAGAGTTCAACTTTTAGTAGGATTTTAAGTCTTTTAGAAATTTTGACTATAAAAGGCTCCCTATCGTACTCTATTTAGAAGATCATGAATGAATAAATGAATTTGAGTATTATTCAATACTTTATGAGGTTTTTGCTTCTTTGTGTTCTCTGAGAGTTCACGTGACTTTCAAAGGATTGGTCTTCCTTTGTGGTGTCTTAAGGCTAGGGTTCTAAGAGACAAGTTCTCTTAGGGTCTTTCCCTTTACCAACATTCTTGTTTCTAGCCAGTCCCGGACAAAGTTTCAAATTGTTGAAGGTTCTCTAGGGCATGTTCCTAGTGGGTCTTGCATCAGACTACGACTCGACCAATAAACCATGAATCAATACTTTTATCAGTTCAATGATCGGTCCAATTTTAAAAATATTACTAATAACATTGACACGTAGAAAGAATATTAATATATTTAATAGCAACTTCTTTACTATTTTTCCTTTTTTTAAATTCTCAAGTAATAAAAAGAAAAAAACAATGTTGAATTTGCATTCAATGAATATGAATTCATGCCAATTTAGGCATGAATTTAGAACGTCCCAGTCCTCTGCATATTGCAGAGATGCATAGGCCATGTAATCAAAGAAACGATGCCATTTTGCTTCATTTAATGCCAACCATCCCCTTGATCGACAACTCCAGCATGCAACATGGCAAAATGGAAACGGTGCATTTCACTTCCTTCATATAATCCCAGTTGTCTACGTAACCGACGGCTCTATAGCACAACACATGAAAAAGGTGCACATCGTTTCTATTTTCCTGCCAACCATCAGTGAATCTCAGTCGTTCATTGTGTGCAATTTGAGCCATCCATTGAATGCCCCAAAGCTCATTGTTTTAAACACATGTAAGCCCCATGATTTCATACTTAAAATGTAGCGTATGTGCATTCCTTCATCAACCTCAGAAACCATCTCATAAAGCGTGAGAATTTGTTCATTTTGATGCCAAGTTTCATTATATACAAGGTAAGATTTTTATGAAATATACAAGTAACCATTATTCCTATTTAAGACATTTGCCTTACACTTCCATTAGCATCTCATTTGTTATCTTTTTTTTTTTGGCAGTGTTTTTGTGCCGTTAATCTGCTAGCTAAGCATAGCATGAGGGAGGGGATATATCTTGGCATGTATTTGATATTTGGAGATCAAGGTTTTCATTAGCAACAGTGATTGTAAAAAATTGCATATAGTTATTCCTTTGTAATTATTTCTTTGCTGTACTCTTAGCATAATACCAACAGGAAATATGTATGTATATGTATATGTATGTGTGTATATAAATAAAGTAGATTCTTTTTTTAGATGAACTCTCATAAGTTTTTCTTTTTTTGGCCCAATAACTCTCATACGTTGTACACCTATAGTAGCTTTTTTGTTTGGCTTTGTTTCTTTTTTGGCAATAGTTTATAGTTGGAATGTAATATAAAATTTGGTAATTTTGTTCAATTTGACTTCAACTTTAATTCTCAAAATCCATTTACAAGGTGGCATCCATTATCTATTCAATGAATTAATTTAATGATTTCGTTTCATTCTTTTTTATTTGGCAAAGTCACATTTCATAAATTTATTGATCTGGCATAAACAAAAATGTATGCAGCTATTAACTTATAATTTGATTTGTTTATATGTCATTTTCACTTGAAACAATATCATAAATGATACAAACTCAAATGAGCCAACAAGTAAATGATGATATGGGTTAGAAAGGTGGAATTAGGGTAAAAGAAAATAATATGGTCAATAGTTACATCAAAAGGAAAATAATCTGGTATTGTCAAGCTTTAAAAGAAATATTTGGAACCACATAAAAGTAAAACTTGCAAGTGTAGCATAAAGTTAAGTTAATAATATTGTCACAATTAAAATCATGGAAATTTTTTTTATAAAGAATTTGGAATTTAATAATGCTATAATAAGGTGAGAAGCTAAAGTGCTTGATGTTGCTATAACAAGCATCAAAATACATATGATAAAATGAAGAAGTTGCTTTTGATATAATAAGGTGCAAGGTTATGTATAATGATAACAAGACAAGCTCGAGAAAATGAGTGAAAAAAAAAGCAAGAAAACAGAGTAGGGATATCTATATGACTTAACTTATCAAGTAGTCTTTGTTAGATTGAATCCAAAGTATTAGGTTATGTGACTGAGTCAAGGCAAAAACAAATCTTAAGCTAAATACATGTTAGCTATGTTAGTTAAGTCACTTATCAAACTAAATATGTGATCGAATATTTGATTGAATATAATAACTAGTATACTTTTTAAATATTGAATTTTATTGCAATAATTTAATTACTTTGAATAATTTGTTTAAAGTTTAATTGGAATAATAATTCATATAGTAAGTTTTATTATTGTTTTCAATAATACCATGATATTCTAGCTAACTTGAAATTTTACGTGATATTCTCATATGTTAAGAAGTTCTTATAGGAATTTTTTTCTTTTTTGCCAAAATATGGAGTTGATTTGACCCTTAGACTTGGGTTAGAATTTGACAGCCTAAAAGAAGCATGGAACTTTTAGGTTTCTTATGCTGAGTGAATAGGATTTAGAGCAAGGAAATATAACAAAATTAGGAGTAAAAAAGATGGCTCCATAGTTTTAGCTAGATACGTTTGTTGTAAAGAGGGTTTGCGAACAAAAGACAAGATGGACTTTATGACCACCAAACTTTGGCCTAAGACAACGACTAATTGTAAAACAAAGATGTCTATTGTGCACGTGGATAATGTGACAACCCTATCTTCTAAACATGATAATTATGGTTAAATACACAATTAATAATTAATGATCAGAGTTTGGAATTGTTGCAATTTATTACATTATAGAGATATAGAAAAATTTAAACTTTGATGTTAGGGTCACCACTAAACAACCACAAATGTAAGAATTGCATAAAACCTCCCACAAGTGTTCCTATATCATTTTCTAGCATTACCATTGAAGAAACTGGGGTTTCTAGGCTAAAGGTAGGAGTTTGGGCACCTACGTCGTGACTTGGAACCCTCCTGCCGCGGCTAAGTTAGGTTTTGGAGATCGAAAATTATGTATTTCACTTTGTATTGCGACCCAGACCTTCTGCGCCATGGCTAAGTTATTTTTGGAAATCATTGGGCAATTTATGTGAATTTCTCCATGACCAGCCTACGTGGTGCTGCGATAGAACTGCCTCCTAGAACTACTGTTTAAATTCCTACGATTTTCGCCTCAGCGGAAAACTCTTGCGCCTTGGCGAGGCTTGCTACTGAACACTCCTTACTTAGTTTCCTCGACTAGTGCCACGACAGCACACGCTGCGCCATCGCAAGGTTTCATTCTATCACCCTCTTGAGAGATTTTTTTCACACTGAGCTGCAGCGAGATTCCTCAAGTTGCAACTTTCTTCGCCACTATCACTCTTCAGGCTATGGCGAGGCCTTCCTAGTGGCGGTGTGACTCCCTTTTGTAACTATATCTCCTAAATTTCATCCCATGCATTCTAATTCTCTTCTTAGGAACATCTTAGGATGACTTCCCCTCATTTTATATGACTCTAATAGTATTTATCTACCTTATTTACCCAGCTATTCTACCATTACCAAATCAAAACTTAAGTACTAATTCCTACTCGTCCAATTACCACATGTTAGCAAATTCATGGATTAATGACAACAATAATTTATGCACTATTGACAATTAACATTCTATATACATTTCGTTAGAGATTTCATACATCAATGGTTCATATCAATATCTAATACATCACATAATTATATTTCCAACATTATAGTATACCATAAATTCAGTAAAATTCATATATCAGGTATTATGGGTTCATACATCCAATATCAAACTAAGATGAGGCTTAACTCCTCAATAAATATATCATAAGTAATTAAAATATAAGAGTTTACACTTGGCAACATGATTACATGATGATGTTATACAAAAAGAAATACAAAATTTAGCATCTATACTAAATAAATCAGCCTAAGTGTAGCCTTCTCCCCACATGGTTGGAACTCATAGATTTTCATCCATTTGCTTTCCCTTATCCTTATCCGAAGAGCCTTCACCTGAAAGTATAATCCCATGAAACGGGATGAGATGCAAATCTTAGTAACCAAGGAAATTTTCATTCATAATATCTAATTTAATTAATATATATGCATGAATCAAAATCAACATCAGAATCATAACAGTTATATCAGCAAAGGAAATGGTTAGGCTACTATGATTACCATCCCATTCTAGCAATCATAATTCCACATGTTAAAGGCCAATAACATCGAGAGAGACCTGTCCACGGCACCCATTCTCCAATGAGCACAACTAGGGCTCAGTGTATCTGGGGTTTGATCATAACCCGATGCCCGATAGAAGCACATGCACGGGTGACAGCCGTACCACAACTCCACCATAGACTCACAAGATCCAACCATAATATAATAAATAACCAACCAATTCATTTATCATTTCAAATCATTCATGTACAGCAAATATGAAATTAAAGCAGATATATGCATGGAATTAATATAGTCCCGGTTACCTCACTTGTAGACAAATTGCAAAAGCCACCAGTGGTACAAAATCCTCCTCACACTACAAAGTCCCAAAATTCGGAATGGGGGTGTCCTCTACCAAAAACTTCAATACATCACCTTAAATCCTAAGCAAATTTATGAGAAATTAATACCCATACTATAATCCAATTATTGGGGTATCAAACCAGCAAAAATACCTCAAGAAGAAGAGTTTATACTTACTGAATGTTAGCCTTAGCCTCAACCTACAAAATTTCACCATAGAAACATCAAATGACAAGTTTCAGATTTTGGGTGTGGGTGAAAATGCTCTAATTGGAACATTAATCAGGTCAAATTAAAGAGAAAGATGAGAGGATTAAGTTGTATAATTATTACCTTGGCTGAATCTTGCTCTAAGAGTGGGAAAAGGTGGAAACATGCCAAGAACCCTAGCTTCTCCTTTGGACCTCCGAATTTTGTGTGTGTCTCTTGTGGTTCTGTAGAATGGGGGGTGGTTAGGTTAGTTTTTAGGGTTTGAGTTGGGTTTTCTATGGGTTATAGGCTGCTCCAAGATCCAACTCTAAATAGGTTTCAGATTTTAGCTTTGTTGGGCTAACTTTAAGGTGTTTGGCTGTAGAATTTCATTGGGCCAGACCTAGTTTTAAGAACTCCATTGTTTTAGGTCTGTACAAGGTTTATTGGGCCATTTATAAGAGCCTATAAAAGGTGGATCTTGGGCCTCTATCACATTGAATCAGATTGGGTTTGCACCTAACTTATTGGGCCTCCATTAGCCTCTTATCATGATCTCTAACATTAATTTGGGCCTAAATGAAGTTTTTATCCCACTTAATTCTCAACTCATATTAATAATTTATTTCTCAAAATTCCCATTCACTTAACTTACCCAATTATTCTATATTAATTATTCTTAATTAACCCAAATCTATGATTAACACCTTAATTAATTTTGGAGTATACAGATAGGAAATATAGAATCAATGCCTTTGTTAAAGAGCATAATCACCTGCTCTATCTTTCAGAAATGGTTTGGCTATTAGCATCATAGCGTAAGGTAATTGAGATTTAAGCCTATAAGATTGACTTGGCAGAGGATGTAAGGCTTCAATAGAAATCTCCTTTTGAGTTGATGAGTAGGCATATTGGAGGAAGAGCTAATCTTGGCTACATCTAGTTGGATGTAAAAAAACTACTTAAGAACTAAAAGATAGAGAAGTATGGTGTATAGAGAAACTAGATGCCTTTTACATTATTTTCAAAAATAATACTAAAAAAATTCATTGTTTTATCATACTATTTAGACTGATACAAAAGAATAAATTACAAATGTTTTTAGTTTGATGCAAGAATGTTACCTAACTATATGTATTTTAGTGAAGTAATCTATATGGACATAACATTTAGTACACACTATGATCATAAACCACTTGCATTACTTTCAGGATTCATTCACTAAAAGGGAGTGGTCATTTTTGTTGCGACAATATTATATGATAAAACTATAAAGTCATTTAAGTGGCTATTGTAGACTTTGTTGGAGGCACACTAACTAAAAAGGCCTTTAACTATTTTCACTTGTCAAGATTAAGCCATGACTCGAGCAATAGGGAGGTGATGCCAAATACAAAGCATTAATTATGCATTTAACATTTTATGCAAAATGGCATCAAGCATCTAGGAAACTTAATGAGAATGATGGATCACATTTTTTTGACTAATTTTAAGAAGGGTATGTATTAATATGAAGAGAAAGTGTAGTTCGAGGAAGAATGGAGCTGATTGCTTTCAACTTACAACGTCATGATAACACATGGTTGACTTCGGTTTACAATATCAAGAAGAAATAGGCATGGTGTCATATGAAGAAGGCTTTCACACTTGGAGTGTGGAGCATGCAAGTAAGTGAAAGTATGGATGTTGTTAAAGAGTTGTATAAGACCAGATCTAGATCAATTAGCTTTTCAAGTACTTTGAAAGAGTTGTGGATGATATGAGGCATAATGAATTGAAGCATGAGTTTGACGCATGGCAAAAATTTCCTTGATTGATTATACAAAGTTCTTCCATACTTTGATAACTTTCTCAGATTTACACGGCTCCAATCTTTGACTTGTTCCAAGAGTAATATGATCTAGTTGCAGTTGCTAATATAAAACATAGAAATAAAGAAGAGCCTTTATTTGACTATGTTGTCAATATGGCTGACGATGAAGGTGAATGGAGAGTTCAATTTGATTCCAGCAACAACGCAATTTCATGTAGTTGCCAAATGTTTGAAACCATTGGAATATTATGTTACCACATTTTAAAGGTTTATGATGTGAGAGATGTGAAAAAAAACTCCCTGAAAACTATATTATAAAGAGGTGGACAAAAAAAGAAAGGAATAGTATTATACTTGATATTAGGGGAAATGAAGTCCAAGTATATCCTAGGCTAGAAAGCATGCGACGATATAGACAATTGTATCCCATGATGATGAAATTAGCAACTAAGGCATTTGACTATCCAGAAGCATTCTCATTTGGTCCAAAAAAGTATGTTAGAGTTTGTAACACCATGATTCTATGACTCATCTCATATCATATGTAGGCTTATTTCCATGAAACACATGAATTTCCTAGAAAAAAGTCATAGAAAAATACAATTAAATTACATTACATCACGAGTAAAATTTTTATTCAGTATTCTGTGAGCCATATGGATTCATCCATTTCATTCTCACATTTAAATACACAAATATAACTCATAACAAACTCAAGAAGTGGCCTAGAACTCGTGCAAATGAATGGTGTACTCAAAAACATAATGTGCAGCATCGGGTAGGATTTCTAAATTTTGTGCCTAAATTTTGAAAAATCATAACTAATTATAAAAATAAAATAAAAATCAAGTACACTATACCATTCTAAAAAGCGACAGATGTCTAATTTATGCTAAAAATAAATCTAGACCACAACAAAGGCAACTAGCTATCGAAAATTGATAGAATATTACCAAAGGTCAACTGTCATTACTGGTACTATCCTCTAACTTCAAAAATTCATATCTCTCTACTCATATGTCCAGTTGGAGTGATCTTAGTGGTCTTGAAAAGCTTATTATATCTAGTTTATGCTTGTAAAATTTTATAAGTATTGAACATCATTTGGCCCATGAATGACATAGCCCAATTTTCTGACTATATAAACAATGTTTGCATTAATTTAATAGAAAAATGTCAATTTTGGAAATTTATAATTAATTCCACAGATGTCCAAATAATCTATTCTTTAACTTCCCAAAAAGCTCTAGATAAGATCTATATGTGTGCCAAATTTCATAGGCAAATTCATTCATATGGTTAGATCTTTATATTGGGATATGAAATGGTCATTTTTAAGTCTTACAAAGGGTCTAAATGATCCATTTTGAGCTCCAAGGGAACCATGACCACTTGAGCACATGGAAATGCACCAAAATGACATTCTAAACTTGTATCAAAGGTGCACAAACCCAGATTTTTCAAACTCACTCATCCACCCCAAGATATACACAAGAATGCATATGTCTAGTCTTGTCATTCCATACCCAAATCATGTTATATCATGCATATGGCATTAATTCTCATTCATAAATCATACATATGAGTAATTACATATGTTCAAATAATTATATATCAATTTCATCATAGGATTATATCATATGCCATTGGTATGGCTATAAAAGAGACAAAACTAGACACTTTAATGTCAATCTCTCATCTTCCCAACTTGGTGGCTCCCATTACCTTGCTCATTTACTCCACCTAGTATGTTAAGACATTGGAGAGGAGGGAATGGGATTTAAAGAATCTCAATAACTTATCTCCCTTTTGTTCACACATAAAGTATGCAAAATAAGTCTTGAAAATATGTGCATGAGCATAATGACATGTGTAATCACTCAAGAAACATTCTTAGCATTTAAACAAGTCACACAAAGCATGCATAGGTTTGCTAAGCAAATGGATTAGCCTCACACATTTTTTTGTGGTTTTGGATTTGCCTCATCCACTTTCTCTAAGAGGTTTTGACTCAACCTCACTCTTGGAAGACTCTTTACTTTGTCTCAATCACTTTTAAGGGTTCTTGGCTTATTTTTACCATGGCTAAGGATTTTTGACTTCAACACACTCAAGCAAACTAAAGCATACATACTAGGTATCATTTGAAGACATATTACAATATCATGGTACTATGGAATAAAGGCATATGCTAGAATACTTTTCATGACTTAAAACACACATACACACATTCAAAAACAAGGTAAGCACACATTTATGCATGAGAGAAAGTAGAGAGAGCTACCTTTGCCACACAAACACACTTTTTCTCTTGGAATTATTTTTCCTCTCTCAACTACACACTCACTATGATGTGAGGCTTGTTTCTCTTAGCTTAGATACATCATATGGTAACCAATTACACTCTTGAATCAAATTCTAAGGCCATACATTTCCTAGAAAAGTTAGGCAACTCATATGGCTCTTTTATAGTTCCATAATGCACTTAATGAAGCAACCTTAAGAAAACATCATCTTGGCTCTATTCTCTCCCTTCATTTATAATTCTTGACTCTATTTAAATCTCTTAAAGTCGTCACACAATCAAATTAAAGAGCCTAACTAGGTATTGCTTCTTTAAGCCATAATAGGGTACCTATGATACCATCTCACTATTCATGGCTTATAAAATTTTTTAAGGCTTCTTTTCATCTTCTTCCATCATATATGACTCAAAAATAAGTTTGGAATAAATTAAAACCATCCCTTAGTGCTCTAACCTCTCTAGGTTGTGCCTATGGACCAAGGAGACACCAAGTGAGTTTGCTTAATGGAAGATGCATATGAGGAGCCTTCTAAGGATCTTGAGCTCATCCAAACACTCATTTAGGCCTAGGAATTATTATATCAAATCAGATTTTCAAGGGAGCCCATGAAATCCTAACTTTATTATCTTGAAAATCCATGACTTTTACTTGATTTCTTTTGCATATTCTAAATCCCCATACCTTAATTCATATAATTCATTCTTGGTTCTGCCCAAATCCATGCGTTCTTGGACTTCCATATGTTGGACGAACCAAGGAAGAATGGGAAAAAGAAGTAGTTACCATGGGATAAAGATTTTACCTTGTTTTTCCTTGATTTCTTGCTTATTTCTTCCTTTCCTTGGCCTCCTCTCTTTAAATCAGAATTTCTCCTCTATTCTTCCCTAAAAAAAGATCCAAAAACTTCAATAAAACCATAGGAAAGAAAGGAAAAATGGAGAAAAAAAGGTTTGCTAAAGAAAAAGCATGAAAAAGACTAAGAAAATCCATACCTCTTCCTTGTTTTTCTCCTTCCTTTCTCCTCCTTCTTGTGCGCCTCACCCTTAGGGTTCTTTCTTTGATTTAAGGCAGAAACAAATGTGGTTGAATGAAGAAGGAGATGGGGCCCCTTATATATGTAGGTAGGTTTAAGAAACATTTTTCAAAAATTCTAATTTTACTCATTTGTCTTGGCATTTTCGTTTCCTGCTCGTTTTAGCTCATTTTTTAGAATCGCCTTTTTCATTATGAAATTTAGGTCTTTAATTTAATAAAATGCTTTTAGAATCACTCAAATCAGAGCTAAAACCTTTTCAAATGAATTTGCCAAAATTCAGGTCAACTAACATTAGAAAACATCTACCGAAGAGGTTTTAACTATCTTAAGACTTCCCATGGTTTTCAGGGCCTATGAGAACCTTGAAAAATTTAAAACTTTCATTTAAAAAGCATTCTTATGAGAATTCTAAAATTTACTCAAAATTACAAAAATATCATTACATTTCGTTAATCTTTCGTTCAAATTTGTTTCTTCATTTTAGCTATATTTTTTCTTTCCATCTGAGCTTGGGATTCTTATTTTTAGGAGTCTAAAATGCTACATTAATTTTTTGAGATCTCAAATCACTCTATCTAGGGGACTTTCCTTTGAATTCGGTGAATGTTGTACGTTTACCAAGAAACCGTATGTTACATTTCTGACATTTTTTCTTATTTTCAAAGAACCAGATATTACAGAGTTAACCAAGCAAGTGATAAAACTTTGATCCAACCAACAGTGATGGTGTAAGCTTGGCACCACCAATAGTCTATTACTTAAGCAATGGGATTTAAGAAAAGGGATGGAAATAGGAAGAAGAAATGAGAAGGGTTGTGTTGAGAAACTAAAGAGCAAAAGAAGAAGGATAACTTCTATGGTATAGACATATTACATGTTTCTATTTTATGACTAGTGGTCAATAAATGTTAATGTTGCACTGCCTTTTTCCTTTAGGATAATCAAATGCAAGCAAGCACCTTTAACAACACACCTCAGGCACCTCTTATAGGATCCCAAATAGCTGAAGGTAACCTTACTTTTATTCAAATGTTGATGGTAAGACTAATTAATTTTTGATACTTAACACCTCTTAGTTCATAAGGGATTATATTATGATTTATGTTGTTTTGTAATGTAGGCACCACCAAATTTTCCAATGCCATCACATGAAGCACTAGAGTATAGTTAAGGTGTTTCATCAGGTAAACAATAATACTACAATAACAATATTTAAAAGAAAGTATAATAAAATATAGAATTTTATTGAAATCAATCATATCATGTACATTAGACTCTCCTTGTCAAGTTAAATTGACAACAAGTGCCTAATCTAAGTAAAAGTCCTTAATAATTAAATTTGCATTGTGTTTATTATCTCTAGCTATAGACTTTGACCAATCATAGTTCCAGTAGTAGTCCACCTCTTAAAGAAGTAGGCTTATGAACATGGATGCTTGTATCTTGTTTCATACTTGTATCTTGTTTTTTGCTTAATCTTATTTATTTTCTCCATGTTTTCATACTTGTAGCTAGTTGTTCCGACAACACATCCAAAATCCAATGAGACAGTAGTTTACAATTGTTCAAAGTTGTAATCTCACCTTTTGTTGTCCAATTGTTTGCAATTGAAAAACATGCATAAGTATATGTACAAGTAATCAATCACTTGCATCATAATGAGAAATGGAAAATAGCACGATCATGATATCAAAAATCAGCAAGTTTTACTATTTTATGATTTGCTATCAAGATCAAGTTCTCTAGAAAGGAAAGAGGAAAATAGGTATTAAAATTATCCTTACTTTTTTTAATTCTTCAAGAATCAATATTAAGCATTATGTTATTTGGAAGTTATATTTCTCACATTATTATGCGATCTCTACTCTCTATCATCTCAAACTCAATGGTTTAGAATGGTAACAAAAAAATATGGCCTTATAGAGGATGGTAACTATGGTTTTGAAATTTGAACAGAAATGGAGTTTTTTTTTTAATTGGCCAATGATTAGAAATGGAGATTTGATCTATTGGTATTTGGAATGTGGCCTAATTAAAGAATATACATTATAATTTTGGTATCCAATAAAAGAATTTGATTTATTTTTATAATTCTTAACATTGACATGAACCTTTGAAAAAGTGCATAGTTTTTTTTTAATTTTAAAATAATTTTTTAATAGAATAATATATTTCAAAATGTTACATTGGTTTTATAATATATATGTTATATTATTTTTAATATGCATCTGTTACCATCAAAAGTTGATTTCATCATCATGATCTTCATTTTACATAAAAGGCAAGAAAAGTCATAGCCGAAGGTTGTGATCAACAATCAACAATGACTTGATAATGGAGTAACAACAAATTCCCAAACAAAGAGAGGAAATTAACAAAGATTATATGAGATGAGAGTAATTAGTAACAATAACAAAGTCTTTTTTTGCTTTACCTTTTAGACAAAGATAAGATAATTTGTAGCACATGCCAACCACTAAAGAAAAAAAGTCATATTTTAGTTTCTTGATAGGTCTAACTAACATTAGCTATCCCTAACAAGTGACAAGAAAACCTATATCTTATTCAAGATACAAATATTCACCAAACCAAACTACAACAAGTTTTTAAAGGGCTAACCAGCAAAAACATAATGAGATTAAAAAGCATAGTGTTCATAGAGGTATACCAGATTTAAGATGGTGAATGATCTTATGGGAATGTAAAAATTCCATTACTCAGGCAATATCAAGTGCAAATCCAACTAACACATGCATATCCAAGCACTTTGGCCACATATTCAATAGAATTTGCACAATGTTCCAGCTAATAGAAGCTCAGTCACTACAACCATAACTAGTTCTTTGTAGGTGCCAATAAACTAGCATCAAGCGCAAATAGATGCTTTAGTAAGACAGGTTTCATGCCCAGTTGGCTAGTTCAACAATATCAACATGAGTTAAGATCCAATTCACCTTAATTACAAGTCTATTACCCATCCCAACTAATATTTACCAACTTTAGATTAAAAAAATTATTGACTACCATCTTATAAGTTAGTGCGTGAATCTGTATTTTTATAAAGAAAATATCAGTTTTACATTCTCTGCTTACTCAAGCTTGTTAATCCCCCAACTTCTTTCCAAAAATATAACATATCTATCTTTTAAAGACAAATCTACCCGTGACCCAAAAGTAGGACATTTTATCAAGAAGTTTTTTACTTTATTTTTAGAAGCCTAATAATAGATAACCCACCTATGGTTTCACTTTTGAAGGTTTGTCCACTTCACCCACTTTCTAGTGATTTTCAAAGGATCACTTAACCTTAGCCTACCTCTGTTTTGCTTGTCACACATTTTAGTTCAAAAACACATATGTGTATTCACCTTTTGATGCAGTAGACGACGTACCAACACTTCTTTACCATAGGTGTTAAGGGAGTATCTGCTATAGATTTAGAAACAAAAGCTTTTTGACTTGGCTTCATAGATTTTCCGCAAGGAAATGTACGTGACAAAGAAGTTTGCTGTCCTACTGCATGCTTCTTAAGAATATCTTTTGCTGATTTCCATTTTTCACGTGCTTGTGCTTCTCTTACACTGGCAGCTGCCCTTTCTTTTGATTTTGCTATTCTTCTTTCTTGAATTGCAAGAACTTGGTCAGAATAGTTATATATGATGATAAGAAAGAAGCTCAAGCCAGCCTACATTGACAACCAAATGGTCAATTCTACCAGTGAGATGCGACGTGCACAATTTGGGGGATGGGGTGTAATCAATTATTAAGCCAATCTGACAAAAGGGGACAGAAATTCATCCTCGTATATTTTTGGAAGTTCCAGATGGTATGTGTCAATGTCATCAATTTTTCAAGATTAATATAGAATATTTAAGAAAGCATGATCAAATATCTAGTGTCATACTGATAGTCTAATCACTACAATGGAAATTAAACAAGACAGTTATTGTCATCTAAGCTACCAAGAATATTACTACAACATGTTGCAATAGATGTTCATCCTTCCCAGGTTAGGTGACACTAAGGGTTTTCGAGATTCACATGACCCTATGGTGTTTATGCACATAAGAGCCCCATAACAGTTTAAGAAGAAGAATAACTAAAAATGATTTTAAAGAAAATTATTTATGTTACTTATTTACTATATATAGATATATATATAACAGTTATAGTACTTAATATTATTAGCCATGCCTCACATGATTTGAAAAAGTTTAAGATCACTCACGAAAGCCATGACACCATCTGCATTGATATTCTGATTAGCTGATTGAGGCTTACAACTCGCCAATTCGAAACAACCTGTGACATGAAGAAAAACAATAAAAGAGAAAGGGTTAGTGTAACAGCCATCTCGCACTATGTAGATTAACCTTCGAACTCAAGGGAAAAGTGGATTTTCATTTTTCAACATTAACTTGTGTTAGACATGGAAGTATATCAAGGGTGTATTAAGTCATCCAAATGAAAGCTTCTTTTGAGATCTAAACACTAGCATGTTCTCCAACCACCAAAACTTTGTTTTAAGATCGTTGACACAATTGATATCCATTTTAAATCAAATCACATCTATAGCCACATTATTTACTTTCCATGATTTGAGAATATGAGAATGGTCATAGAAGAATGATTATGAGTAGTCTAATAATGTCAATGTAGTAATCGCAAAGGAAGAAGTAAGGTAGAGTTGGCTTATAAATCAGAACAAATTTCTTTACAATTCTAAAAAGAAAAAAAAAAGACTTGGGGGAGTTTCATGACAAAGGGATTCAAAAACCAAATGAGTCCAAAAACAAATGACCACATTTGACTAACTTTCTTTCATACATTTTGGCATGGGCACCTTCCCCAATTTTCAACCCAACAAGTAGTTGCTTGGGATCTATCAGTCACTGGCCATCTAAATTGAATTCGCCAACCAAGTGAACCTCATTGCCAAATCCCACATGGTCCTTTGAGAAGATGTGAAGAAGCAAGCAACACACAACATGTACTTAACAATAAACCCACTACTTACAGGCTCTATCAGCGACAGGAGTATACAAAAAATTGTTTGGACAAATGACAATTGAGGAAAGAGAGGAAAGAGATAATGCTGAGGCAGAGCATCAATGGAAGGTTGAAGAAGACACTAAAACTCGACCCAGATTGAGAACTGGAAATGCAGGAATGGGATCCTCTGCAGTAAAATCTCATGAAGTGTGCCTGCAGTGTCTCTTAACTAATTTATTTTTAGTTTTTCTATTTTCTTTTTTTAATAAGTTTTCTCCCTCCTCACAGGACCTCACTGCAGGGACACTGTCTGGAATTCTTACTGCAGAGGATCCCAGTTCAGAAATGCACCATTTCCATTTTGTCATGTCACGTGCTGGAGCTGTCAATTACATGGACAGTTGTGATTAAACGAAGCAAAATGACATTGTTTTTTTGATTCGTATGGGTTGCACATTTCTACTATATGTAGAATTGGGATGCTAAATTCAAAACCATTAATTTCAAATTTTGTACCAAATTAAATTCAAAACCACAACAAAACTTAGAATCATTGGTTTTGAATTCTGTGTGGCATAAAATTTAGAATCAATGATTCTTAATTTAGTGCACAAATAAGCTTCTTATGCAAAAGGTTAACAAATGCAGTTGGTGAGCCAGTGATTAGTCACATCAAAAATAGAAATATGAATTTTTGAAGATACTGCCACATGTTGTCCAATGATTGGTGAGAATATTTTGAAAAATATGATTGGTTGAAAAAAAGCAGATAATTATGAAACATAAAATAACAATTTTACCCATCTCAATTTGTTTATAATAGACCCTTCCCCTTGAAAATGACCCACATCAAGTCACCAACGTTTTCTTCTTCTTCTCATTTGTGATTGAGAGCTGAGGACCAATTTTTTTAGTTGAAGCTGCATGGGGTAGCGACGTTTTAGGTAAGTGTGATATAATGTCTCAAACTTTTTTAACATATCTGGTTATTAAAGGTAATTTTTTTATTTTGTATAATACATACAAATTTTGGTACATTTTTTTATTAGTAATTATTTTATTATCATATAAATTTAGTTAAGAAAAGAAAATTATTACTATCGTATAAGTTTATTTTATTGCATGTTAATTTATTTGGTTCAATTAAATGTTTATGATAATATTTTTTTTCTTTAGTTTTTATCTTGGATATAGTATGAAAGAAGAGATAAAATAAATAAATAAGAAAAATTATTATTTCCAAAAATTTGTCAATATGGTCAATCAACAAAATAATCATAGCAATAAAGGTGTTAGTTGAAAGAAGAGATTGCTTGTGCTGCAAAAACAGAGTGCTGCAACCTCATCCATCGTTTATTAGAAATAACACGCTACTGGGTTTAGGATTATGTATTTTTGCAATCTGTTTGGGTTGCAGAGATGGGTTCTTCTAACAGTATATAAGTTTTGTCCTTATGCTAATCCATTGCAATTAAAAAGAAAAAAAAAAAGCATATTAAGCTAATCTGTCATTACAGCGAGGCTTCAGCTGATCTATTACTGAAGCTACGCCGTTGGTTTGGTATAATTGCAAAGAATAATGAAGAGAATATTAAGGAAAAAGTAGAAAAATTGAAGGCTGTCACCTTTCACTTCATGCAAAAAATTCCAAGGGTGCGTTCGGATGGTGATATTTCAAATTATATGGAATTACAAATGTAAAGAATTTGAATTATTATAATTTAAATTTTTGGCATTTGAAATATTTTAGTTGAAAAATCATAATATTTATAAAATTGTGTGTGACGCGTGCACACACGAGCATGTGTACTTACATGTATATATGTGTTTATACATGCTGTCACACCCGAAAATGCGACCGCGTGATGCTTTTAAAAGAAATTTTTTTGAAAAGAAAATTTTTATTCAATCTCTAAAGAAAATGAAAACTGAAATCAAAATTAAAAATAAGAGTAGAGTCACCACAAAAAATTTTATTTTTAAAAGGTAACACTTTGAAAAAACCTTTTTATAAGAAAAACAAAAATGGTCTACAAACTAGATACGAATTCGGGAGTCTATTGTGAGTGGAGAAGGTATTAAGTACCTCACTACACCCATTTTAAGAATAGTTACCTTAAGTCAGTTGTGCAAAATTTACCATGACTTTAATCTATTTTAATTCTCCTTAACAAATCACATACAAAATAAAGAAGTAAAGAAATTAAATGAAATAGAATTAAGAGTAAAAGAGAAAAAGAAATTAAAGAAATAAAATTAAGAATGAGAGGAAAGAAATTAAAAAAATAACACTAAAAGAAAATATTTATTTACAAGGGCGGACTTGATCTAGGATAAGAGTCTAGGGCCTACGTACCTTTCAGAAAGATCAAAGTCCACATAGTTCGAACTGAGATTTTGTTTTTTTTTTTTTAAGGATTTTTTTGGGGTTTTTTTATTTGTTTTTGTTTTTATTTTTTGTTGTTTTGTTTTATTTTGTTTTGTTATTATTTTTATTATTATTATTTTTAATGATTAAGTTATTATTATTATTTTTTGAAAAATCAAAGAAAATAAAACTTACTTCCTTCTTAACTAATTTAGAAATTGATTGATGTGTTTTAATTTGTTAAAAGTGAATTTAATTTTTACTTTTCTTGTATTTTCAATTTTTCCTTCTCATTATTATTATTATTATTATTATTATTATTATTATTTCTACTTTTTTGTTTGTTTGTTTGCTTTTTTTTTGAAAGATTTTTTTGGTTTTCTTTTATTATTTGTTTTTGTTTTTATTTTTTTGTTGTTTTATTTTATTTTGTTTTAGTTTGGCGAACTTTTGAGAAGGAAGAAAAGCTGAATTTCACCTTTGAAAACCTCTTATTATTCATAGAGAATGACTCCTTTTTTGTTTTATTTTATTATTTTCTTGTTTTTTTTATTTAAACCTAATCCCCGAATAGATTAATAACTTTGCCCTTCTTCTTTTTCTTTTTTTGGCTTCCTTATATTTAAAACATAAACTCCAACCCTTGTAAATGCATGTTTTTATTTTAGCGGAAATCCACTTGACCTTCTAGAAATTCTTTTTTTCATACCTTCATTTTTATTCCCATCTATTATTTTTCGTTTTTTTTTTTTTGCTTTTCTTGTTTTTGTTTCTTCTTTGGTTTTTGTCTTTTTTTTCTTTTAGGAGTATTCTTCACCTTTTTTTTTAAAAAAAGGAACTTTTCCCTTTTTGAAAACTCTCTTTTTGTTTTTTTGTTTTTACACTTCCTTGAAACCAAAATTAACTTGATGCGGGCTATGGGGACCCAAAATCAATACTCACCTAAAATTTACTTTTCTTGTATTTTCAATTTTCCTTTTATCTAAAATTCCTTTTTTTATTTCATCAAAGACTTGAATTCAAAACTTTCTTCCTTTTTCCTTGAAGTTCGTCATTATTATTATTTTTAGCCAAATTATGTATGGATTGGAACCAAAAATTCATCAGCATGCACAAAAAAAAGAAAAGAAAAAAAAAGTCCCATAAATGCCAAGGAGACTTATTGTCTCACATGGTTCCTCGGATAGCCCTATATATCAGAGGGGACAAAAATTCTCACACAACAGTTCTAGGAGAGGGAAAGAAAAATAAAAACAAATAAAACGAAAATAGGAGCAAGAATACAAAAATAGTGACATGGACAACTAGATGTTTGTGTTTAAGCGTGCTATTATGGCCAATCCCAAAACCCCAATAATATTGAATACACATCTCATTTCAAGGGTAACAAAGAAAACGAAAAGGATTAAAAACAGAAACAGACACATGAAACCAATCATGCTTTCACCTTATTTTTATTGGTCCTTAATTTGGAATCCCTAGAATATGCACTTTGGGGTTATAAGGCCAATGATCCAATTGTCACGAGAAGGTAGAGAAAGGACAAGAAAGAATTAGATCAAGGTTGAAAACTGGTCCAAAATTTGAATTTAATTAAAATTTGTTAAGACTCGCATCTTTGCTTGTCTTAATACTTAAATCCAACCATAATAGCAACTCAAAACTTTCTTAATGATAATGCTTAAATCACCTACGGGCTTACTAAATTTGATTATGGTCAAATCTGTTAAACCTTCAAGCATGTGCTCCAATTACAAACTAACAACCAGTTATAAATTTCTTTAAGACCAACTCGAAGCATGGGAGGCTGAGAATTACTATCTATTATTTTATTGAAAATTGAATCACTCCACATCGAAATTGTAATCCTTGAATCAGCATTCTAACATTTGCTACTAGAGCATATTGAACAGAATCAATTTGTTCATGATGTTTAGGTATAACAAAGCACATCGTATCTCATTTCCATAGCCAGCTTTCAATTACACAGAAACTCAAAGACCAGTAAAGCTACAAATCTAAGTATACACATGTCGCGGATACAAAACTCCTACCTCATCAATCAACGATTCAACAAAAGTTATAAATACAAAGCACCTAAACAAGACTCACACTCGCCTTACAGCATACCAAGGTTCAGAATCTCATGTTCAATCCTAGTCATATAGCCTAAACGAACACAAAGCAATTAACCTCGTTTTGTTCTCTAGCTTCCGAAGAAATCGAGAATCATAGCAACCCAAAATGACTTCCAGTAAATCAATTTACCTAACTAGTTGAGTGCTCCTTTTGGAACATTGATTGCTATGGCCTCTTCCTCTCCCTTTGCTGTAGTTCGGTCAAATCCCTTGTTCTCCAACCAGATGCTTCCCGGTCTCTTTCTCACCGAATCGATTGGTTTTCTCCAATTTTCAATTTCTCTCCTTTTTTGTTTGATTTTTCGACATTCTCCTCTTCCTTTTCTCTACTTCTCTTCCCCAAAAAAAAATCTCCCCCTCTTCTCTGCTGCTCCCCCTCTTTTTATTCGAAAATCCCCTCTTCCCCAATCTGAATCAAGAACCCCTTTTTCGTTTCTTCCCCCCTTCCTCGATCCGTGCCTCCTTCTTCTCTCATTCCATTTTCGTCTTCCCTTCCCTCGGCCTCTGGTGATGAAAGGGATGTGAGGAGGAGGTCAACTCCTCGAACTTGCCATTGGCCCTTTGCTCCTCCTTTGGTCAGCTTTCTGGAACGCTGTCCCATTGTTTTCGTTTTTGTGCTCCTCTACTATGCCAGGTCTGTGCGTCTCTGCTTCGACTTGCCTCATGACAGATAGGGTGAATGGGGGAGTGAATGGGCCTGGAGGATCCGATGAGTTAAAGGGAATTGGGCCAATTTTTTTTTTCAATTTGGACCATTGGTAAAAGCCTCTTTTTGGGTTTTTTAGTTAATGGATCAAACTTAGGATGAGTGGGCTATAGGTTTCTTTTTGAATTTGGGCCATTTTCCTTTTAATTCAGTAGCTTGACAGTTTTCTTTTCCTTATCTTCTTCTCTCTTTTTTTTTATATCATTGGATTGCGAGGGAAGGATGGGCTTTTTTTTTCTTTATTTTTTTCATTCCTCTTCTTCTCTTTTTTTTTTTAAATTATATTTTTAATTTTCTTAAACAAAAATTTATGTTCTCTTTTTATTTTGTTGTTTTGTTTTTTTTAAAGGAACCTACTTTTTTTTGTGGCCTTAGAGTTAATGGGCCGGATTTAAGAAAGTTAGGCTGTGGGCTTCTTTTGAATCTGGGCCTTTTCCATTTTGTTTTGTTTTTTTTTTGTTTTTGTTTTTTTGTTTTTATTTAATGGGCTTAGGGCAACTGAATTTTTCAGGCTGGGTTGGCCCAACTTTCTTTTTTGAAAATTCTCTTGTATTCATTCTTTTCGCTCCTTTTTCTTTTTTGTCTTTCTTGATTTTTTTATTTCTCTTTTTTGATTTTTTTTTAAATTAATCAATTTTTTTTTAATTTTTGTTTTCTATGACTTTGGGCATATTTTTACTATTTTAATTTTTGTTATACTCGGACAAAATATGGTGTTCACACTTATACATTAACTCATGCATGTGAGCACAAGCGATCAAACCTATGTGTATCTATATGCAAATGCGCTTGTGTGCTTATGTATGTATGTGTGCCCCTCCTGCACGAGTATGTTGTGTGTGTATACACAAGCGTGGGCACGTATGTGTGTGTATATATATATAGGGGTGTTCATAGGTTCGGTTTGGTTCGGTTTTGGATTAAAACCAAACCGAACCAACCTTGTTGGTTTAACAATTTTTTGGACCTTTTCGGTTTTGAATTCTAATCGGTTTGATTCGGTTTTTGTTCAGTTTGGTTCGGTTTGATTCATGTTTTTTTGGCCAAAAATATTTTTTTAAGATTTTATTCTTTGTAATATATAAAATTTAATTTCTAATATTATGCATCTTATTAAATTTTAACCAATAATAATATATTTATAATTTTATTTTTAGTCTAGAAAACACCTATAAAATGACAAAAAATTTGAAATGTAAATAAAATAAAATAAAATAAGAGTAATATTTTATAATAAAATAATATAGGCAACTTGTCGGTTTGGTTCGGTTTAACCGAACCAAACATGCCATGAACCGACAACCGAACCGAATTAATCGGTTTTAGATTTAAAAAAACCAAACCAAACCATTTGTTAATCGGTTTTTATTGGTTTGGTTCGGTTTGGTTCGGTTTGAATGGTTTTGTTCAGTTTTGTTCACCCCTATATATATATATATATATATAGGTGTGTATACACCTTTGGGAATATTTATGCACAAGCATGTACGCATGCGTGTGAGTGTTTCTATATATGAATATTGTATACA
Source organism: Erythrophleum ivorense (assembly GCA_026724425.1). Taxonomy (NCBI): domain Eukaryota; kingdom Viridiplantae; phylum Streptophyta; class Magnoliopsida; order Fabales; family Fabaceae; genus Erythrophleum; species Erythrophleum ivorense. The sequence goes on along the minus strand of JAIUCV010000012.1, from coordinate 12,140,202 downwards.
TGTGCAAGTATTAAAAATAATTGTCTACTAAAAAAATACAAATAACTAAACTGTCGAAAAATTAAAAGACAAAAATTTATGAAATTTCACATATTGAGGTGAATATTTAAACTCTTTTAAATTTGCTCTATTCAATTAGTTCAAAAATTTAAAAACCAGATCATTTCTAATCCAAACAATTTTTTTTTCAATGAAACAATTAATATACCTCCAAAAATCACTTTCACCATTTAAATTACTTCATCCAAGACAACCCAAAAAATACTGACGAATATTGTATAACAAGGCTTAACTTCCAAAACATCTCATGCAACCATTACAAAACTTGACACAGGACAGCCACCACCTGTCAGCATTCCTTGTCCTTTCTTGCTCCTCCTTCAGGATTTCCTTTCCGTCATTATGTTTCCTCCCAGCTTGTTTTTTCACGAATGGATGCTTTAGTAATGCTTCAGCAGATGGCCGCATTTCCGGATTTCTTGTAAAGCAGAGTTTGAGAAATTGTTGGCACTCTCTGGACAAATTTCCTGGTATTGGAGGATCTTTATTTTTATTGCAAACGGTATTGATGACATTCCCCTGCTTAACAAATGAGTTTTCTTTAGTGATATCTTTAACTAATAAATCAAAGATCCATATATACAGATACAATATCTCTGCCAATTTCGAAATTATTTTGAAAAAAAGAAAACACAATCCTCTGTTGCACATGCACTTGTAACCAAGGCACTCAAGAATCCAATGGATCTACTCCCAATGCAACTCCCAGTGTCATAACGAGTGTTTAGCGTCCAGTGAATCCATCCCCTGGAAAGTAAGTTAACTCACTCTCCCCTTCCTAAGAAGCATGAGGATAGTGTGATAGGGTTATCCCCCTCTCAAACCAGTGTATTATTAGACTGAGAAGAACTGCACCAAAGTTAAAGTAATGCTCTTAAAGTGAGTTTGGTGTAAGTGTAGCCCATAACACCCGACTTAGACACTTAGACAAGGGTTAAAAGTATTGCAGAGGAGTGATCTTTATCCTCATTTCCCAAAGAACAGTCCTGGTGAATGGTTTGGTAATTGAAGTGAAGGTATTATTGTGCTAAGCATGATTACTCTAAATAAGTTGAGAGTTCAACACATAGTAAATGAAGTAATTGTTCATTCCTCTCCCCTGGTTAGCCCTTCCCTTCCTGAAGTGGCACCATGTATGTTTGACTATTTCCTAGCCTACCCATCTAGACACAAACCGTCACACCCATGATCTCACATCCCCAACAGTTTTAGCCTACTATCTAACGCACAACTCCTTGTAGTGCCCCAACTTGGTCTGTAATGCCTCTTTTGGGCATGAACTGTGAACTCAAAGCTCCCACTATAAATTTACCCCCTAGTCATAAAAAAAGAGAGGCTTACACATGACATAGACGTTAAAAAATACACTCTTAGAACTTTTGAGATTCTCATTTGCTCTGCAACCTATAATTCCTAGAAATCATTGAACTCAATAAGAACAAGACTCTATTTACTAAGATATCTGTTTTTAGCCTTTAAGTTTTGAGGCACTTTCACAAAGAAAGTTAATTAAGTTACATTCAAACTCCTTGCCTTGCTAAGTATTTACCCAAAGCGCTTCATTTTTTCCCAACTAAGACATCCCAGTGACTGGTCCACTTGTCTGCTCTTTATCTCCATTGCAGGAAGAGCGCCCCCCCCCCCCCCCCAAAAAACAAAAACAAAAAAAAAAATTCTTGAAACACCTTCCATGATAATTTGTTTCCATGTGTAATTTTCCCCCTATTTCAACATTACTTATTGTTCAAATTAGACGTTATCTCTACTCATGACTTAACATTAAAAGGAGATTGCAATTACCCACTATGATTTTTATCCACAATTATAATTTTCTCCTTAATTGATTTATTTTGCAATTTAATGGCTCATTTATCTATCTCATTGCAGTACTGATTAAAGGAGACATCGCAATTGAAGATAAAAACTGATAAGTGTAATTTTTCATGTGATGCATACATTGTGTTAATTCAGTTAAAGATAACATCTAATTTAGTCAATAAGGAGGATTTTTGCAATAAGTTAAATATATAAAAGATTTTACAAAATTTAATTAATTGAAAAAAAATTATAATTGAGGGCAAAAATTAAATAGAGTAGGTAAATAAACTTTCCTTAAAAAATTGATCCCAATAAGAATAGTTTGGAGGCAAATAGAAATCGGATTATCTAATGCAACGTTAATTCTATGTTAAAATGTAAAAGTATTTACCCATTCAAGACCATGCCAAGGACGCTTCCCTGTGAGCAATTCAATGATTACGCAACCCAAACTCCATATATCAGGAGCAGTAGCTTCATCCCGGCAATTATAATTGTCGTTTGAAAGAATCTGTACGAGAAACAAGTGTATTAAGGAATATTATGTAACATCAGAGTAATGGAGAGTAGTATAAACATACATATATACCTCTGGAGCTGTCCAATAAATACTTGTCTTCTCGGAGTGATGGCCTTGAGATGAGTCTAGCTATTCAACGCAGGAAAGCCTAGTTATTTTTGCTGACTATAACGATTGTCATATCAATTCCAAAGGGTATTAGTCTATTAGAATGGCAACAAATAACCAGCAGGATTATAACGCACACATATATAAAAGGAGAAATTGCACTTATCTACCTTAATCTTTACCTCCAAATTGTGACGTTCCCCTACTATAAAAAAGGTTGCAAAATATATGCTGAAGAAACACTAAAAGCAGACTCTTTACTTGAACCTTCTATAATTCGATTTTATGGTATATATGTTGCCGAAAGATCAGTGATCAATTAACAAGCAATTTAGACTATGAAATAGGTGAAGAGGAGGACAAAGTGTTAAAAAGAAGGGTATTTTAGTAATTTTATTTGGTTAACGTTAAGCTTAACAACCAATTTAGGTTAAAGGGAATATTGCAATAGGGCTAATAGGTCAGGGAGTTAATTGTGATTTTATAAAGATTAAGAGAAACATTACAACTGGAGGTGAATATCAGGGTATGTTAACTGTAATTTTTTCAATAAAGAAAAGTCCAAAATCTCCCATTCTTGCTAGTAACTAAAAACAATTGAAAAAAAAAAGAAAAAATACTAATATAATACTAATGTAAGTAATTAATCAGTGTTTCAAACGTAGGAGATGTTCAATAACTTACCTGCTTAGCCAAACCAAAGTCAGTAAGTTTGACATTGTTGTGAGAATCAACAAGTAAGTTATCCGCTTTGATGTCCCTGTATTAGAAAAAAGAAAAGAAATAAAAAACAAGAAAAAAGAAAATAAATAAATAAACAAGTCACCAAATATTTATAAATACCACACTGAGTGAGCATTTTCTCCTACTTAAAGTTATGTTAAGCAGTTAACAAGGAAAAAGATAATAATAAGAGAGAGAGAGAGAGAAGGGAAATGAACAAGTAAGTTATCCGCTTTGATGTCCCTGTATTAGAAAAAAGAAAAGAAATAAAAAACAAGAAAAAAGAAAATAAATAAATAAACAAGTCACCAAATATTTATAAATACCACACTGAGTGAGCATTTTCTCCTACTTAAAGTTATGTTAAGCAGTTAACAAGGAAAAAGATAATAATAAGAGAGAGAGAGAGAGAAGGGAAATGAATGATTAAATATAATTTTTTTTCTTATTTGGATTTTCAAAGTTAATAAGATAGATATAAAAAATGATTTAATTAAAAAGTAATTAATTATTAATATATTTTTCAAACTTCATATTTAATTAAAATAATTCCAATAATTTAATTTTTTGATATGCAATTTAATTAACTAAAAATGGCCTTACATTTGTCGGTCCAGACCACATACTCTATTTTAAACTTTTCTGGTGGCAACTCCCCCCAACCCCCCTTTTTCTTTTTCTCAAAAAAAAAAAAAAGGAGAATCAATGTGATAGAAACATTATGGAAGGGAGGATTTTTAATTCTTAAAAATAGTACAGGTCTTCCTTTTCGAGTTAGGAAGATAACTCTAGAGAGGCCAATTCTTTCATTCCATACAACCCATTCCCTTCTTACGCTATTATATAAAACAAGAAAACATCCTCCTTACACCTGATGCATGCACCCCTGTCCTAAAATATATTCTCTTACTAACTAACAACTATTCCCACGTGATTATAGCAAAGCATTATTTTATTATTTTATTATTTGGCTGACTTTTCCCTCATATAGAAATCATGTTACCATATTGAAGCTTTACTCTGCCTCTTACATGCAGTAACCATTTTAGTATTCGTTGGCCTCTACCCCTCTGTAGCCCACGTCACTTCTTGAGCTGTATCAATATCCCTTACTTCAAAAACAACCTTATCCTCAAGGTTAAGGTCTGGGTATACTTCTTGCAGGGTCTCATAATCCTCCCAAGTAGCTTCCTCCTAAGGACACCCTACCCATTCCACTAGCACTTGGCAGCGAGTAACTCCTTCTATAGTAGCATCTTTGTAGTCCACAATGGCTGTAAGTAGGAATTCCAGAGGATTGTCAATTAATGGAAGTTGTAGTGAAGTAGTAGGAGGAGTGCCTATGAACTCTTTGAACAAGGAAACATGAAAAACAAGGTGTAGCTTGCTATCCAGTGGCGATTTAAGTTAGTAAGCTACTGTTCCAATTTTTTCTTCAATTTGAAAAGGCCTAAAATATCTAGGAGCTAGCTTGAATGATAGTCACTTGGCCACAAATTGTTGTTTATATTTATGCAATTTTAACATGACCCAAGCCCCTGGTTGAAAAACCTTTTCAACACTTTTATGATCTGTTATCTTCTTCCCATGTTTTTGGGCTAATTCCAAGTTAAACTAGAGTTGAGTCTGTAGCTGTCCTACGTTGCAACATGTTGTTAACCACATCCACCTTAGAATCTCTAGGCTTATAACATAACTATGTATTAGAATTATGTCCTTACAAAGCTTGATGTGGAGTCATTTTAATAGAAGAATGGTATGAGGAATTATAGGATAATTCTACCCATACCAAGTACAGATACCAGTGCTATGGATGTTGATTGACAAAAGCTCGTAGATACTACTCTAAGCATTAATTAAGCACTTTAGTCTGAGCATCTATCTGTGGATGATATGAGGTGCTATAATATAATGTCGTTCCACTATTTTTAAAAAGACTCCTCCAAAAATGACTAAGGAATAAGGGATCTCTATCAGTAACAATAGTTTGAGGGAAACCATGGTGTTTTACCATTGTCTCTATAAACAAGTGTGCAATTGATTTGGCAGTATATCCTAATTTCAATCCCCTAAAATATGCTACTTTAGTTAATCGATCAATCACTACCATGATAGCTGAATGTCCACGTGACAATGATAATCCTGTTATGAAATCAATGGTAACATCCAACCATGGTTTCAAAAGTATAGGCAATGGTTGCAAAAATCCTTTTTGTTTAAATGTCTCATATTTTGTTTGTTGACATATGAGACAGTTGTGGATATATTGCTCCACTTTTACTTTCAAGTGTCTCTAGTGAAAAATTTCAGCAATCCTCCTATAAGTCTTCAAAACTCCTGCATGTCTAGTTAATGGGGTGCAATGAAATTCGTGAAGGATTTGTCTTTTAAGTAAGGAATCATCAGGAATATAGACTCGATCATTATAGTACAAAATTTCCTCTTTTAATGAAAAGCTCTTAGGTAATAAGTTTTTGGTATACTGTTGATGTAAATGTAAGAGCTCCTTGTCTTATTTATTGGCTTGTAGGATGCTTTCCCACAAGGAGTTTTGAATCATTGTGAAATGTAGTAGCTCTCCGCTTCCTTTTGCTATTCCAGGTTCATGGATCCATGACAAGGCATCTACAACTTAATTGGTCTTCCCACTTTTGTACACAATTTCATAATCAAACCCTATGAGTTTTGCTAGATAAAATTATTGCTCTAGAGTTTGTATCATCTAATGCATCAATTCCTTGAGACTTCGATGATCTATCTTGATTATGAATTTTCTTCCTAACAAGTAATGTCACCACTTTATCACTACTTGGGTAATTGCATACAACTCCCTCACATAAGCTGAAGCGAGAGATAGTCTAGGAAAGATAATCTAGGTGTCAAGGACTTGCTAAAATAAGTGAGAGGATGAACAGCTTGTGACAATACAGCCTTAACACCAGATTTAGAAGTATTAGTCTTTACTACAAATAGTTTTGAGAATTATGGCAAAGCTAATATAGAAACCTTGGTTATCTGGAGTTTTAAGTGCTTAAAAGCATATTGAGCCTTGTCACTCTAGTGAAATGCATTTTTCTTTAGGAGATCTATCAACAGCTAAGCTAACAAGGCATATTGTTTGATAAATCTTCTGTAATACCTAGTCAATCCAAGAAAGTCCCTGAGTTGCTTCACATTTGTAGCATTGGCCATTCTACCATAGCTTTAACTTTCTTTGGGTCTGCATGTACACCCCTGTAACTAATTATATGACCCAAGTATTCCATTTCCTTCTAGTAGAAGAGACACTTCGATCTTTTGGCAAAAAAACCACTCTCCTTTAGAGTTCTCAACACAATCTCTAAGTGTTGTACATGGTCCAAAAGTGTTCTATTGTAGATTAGTATATCATCAAGAAACATAGTAACAAATTTTCTCAAGTATAGTTAGAAGAGATGGTTCATGACTAATTGGAAGGTTGCAGGCGCATTACTCAACCCAAAAGGCATTATAACGAACTTATGGTGACCAGGATGTGTCCTAAACATTGTCTTATGTATATCTAGATCCCACATTCATATCTAGTGATAGCCTGACCACAAATCAATTTTAGAATAACATGTAGACCCATGAGCCTCATCCAAAATCTTGTTTATGGTAGGAATGGGAAATTTATTTTTTAATATGATATCATTGAGAGCCTTAATCAATGCAAAACCTCTAGTTTCCATCTCTCTTTTTTTAATAAGTAGAACGAGTGAGGAGTAAGAGCTCTAACTATCTTTGATAATTCCCATCTTAAACATTTCCTCTACTGGTCTTTCTATCTTAGCCTTCTGGAAATGAGGGTACTTGTATGGTCTCACACTCATTGGTTTTGCTTTAGGTAGAATGGGAATTCTACGATCAGGTTGGTTCTAAGAATACTTCTTTGAATTTTTATAAAACATCCACAATCTCTCTTGGCATATCAACATTTTTAGTGGTCTCTAGTTCAGCTATTTTTTGCAAATGATATAAAGCTACAATAGATTGCTTTTCCACCATCTTATTTAATTCCTTGCAATGTACTAGGTGTTTCTTCATTGTAATATTTCATTGTAACTTTACTTGAATGCCTTCATAATGGAATTCCATATTAAGGTTTTTGTGATCTAAGCATGGGTCCAAGAGATTCTATCCACTAAACCTCTAGCACTATGTCAGATCCTTTTAAATCTAGGACATATAGGTCAATCTTAAACTTTTGTCCTTAGATTTCCAGTGGTACTTGCTCACATTTTTCCTTACGCAATAACTATGATCCACTTCCTACCAATACTTTAAACACCTTGATGGCTTCCTATTTGATCTACAACTTTTGTGCTACCTCAGACTTAATGAAATTATAAGTGCTTCCATTATCAATTAGAATTCTCAGCTGCTCTGCCTTGTTATGCTTGAACATCTTTAGTGTATTAGGATAAAATTGTCCCTTTGGAGCATTGAAACTAATCTCAAGTGATATCTCATTTGCAAGCTCATCCTCTTGTTCCCTTTTCTCAACTTATAGTTCATGATCTTTTAGCATTTCTTTTACCTCCTCTTGACCCATTAGCAGGTAACATGCACTCTTGCATTTATGACTGGGGTTGTATTTTTCATCACAGTAATGACACAAACCTTTCTCTCTTTTGTCTTTTAATTTCGTTGCTGTTAATTTCTTATAAGGTGCAGATGTGAGTTGATTAGAAGCCTGGCTCGCTTCAGTGGCTACCTTAGTGGAAGTTCCCCAATTTTTGGGATCTGGGGTGGCTTGCAAACTTGTGCTTGTTGTAATCAATCTTGTTGTCGATGACAGGGTAGGAAATTTTATAACATTTATTTTCGCTGAAAAAGAAGGTTTCAAAGTTGCCTGGAACTTCATATGTTTTTGCTCATGTAACTTAGCTAATGATATTGCATGAAAATAGGATTTGGGTTGTGCCAGCTACAATTCACACTTAAGATGATCCTGAAGTCTAGTTATAAAGAAACTAACAAGCCATTGGTTAGGTAGCCCCATAACTTTAATAGAAAGCTCATCGAATTGGCTCTGATATTCATCCACACTTTCAGTTTGCTTGAACTCCTTAATTGTTGCTTTCAGATCATCATATAGGTAGCCCAAAGCAAAGCAATAAGGCATTAAGGAAACCATTCCAATCATGAATGAAATTATTCTTCATTATCCATTTGTACCAAGAGTAAGTAGTTCCTAACATGTTAAATGATGCAATCTCATTGGTCCTTTGGCACATTGAAGGCATCAAAGAATTCTTGTATTTTGAAAGCCACAATTTTTTGCATCCATTCCATCGAAATAGGGAATATCTATCTTCAAGTTCTTTCCCATTATAAGCCCTTGCTCCCATTGGCTTGAGTTGTTTTCTCTTACCATTAAGGTAGGTATAGATGCTGAAGGTTGAATCAAATTATGTAGCAGCTTGTGCATCATTACCTCCATGCTATGAATCAATTCTCAATACCCATTCACAGTCTCTTCAATCCTACTCATTTGATCATCTAAAGCTCTAATGGTTCGTTGAAGCTCTCCTTGAGCTGCCTCTAACTTCAAGAAACGATTCCCCTCTGCCATGCCAGAGCCTCTCAATGAAAGCACCAAATATTGATAGAAACAATATGGAAGGGAGAATTTTTAATTGTGAAAAATAGTATAGGTCTTCCTTTTCGAGTCAAGAAGATAACTCTAGAGAATCCAATTCTTTCAATCTGTGCCCCTCATTCCCTTCTTACGCTACTATATAAAACAAGAAAATATCTTCTTCGCACCTGACGCATGCACCCTTGTCTCAAAATATTTTTTCTTACTAACTAACAGCTATTCCCCTGTGATTACAACAAAACATTATTTTATTATTTTATTATTTGGCCGACTTTTCCCCCATATAAAAATCACGTGACCATATTGGAGCTTTCCTCTGCCTCTTACATGTAGTGACCATTGTAGTATCTGTTAGCCTCTGTCCCTCTGTAGCTCGCATCACTTCTTGAGGTGTATCATAGTGAGTCTAGTTGCAGATTATTATAGATGTTTCAATTTTGACAGATTAGCTAATTTAATCCTGTAATTCATGCTAAAAATTAATCTCTACTCCTTATAAAGGGTTATATGAGTACATGGCCATTGCTTGGAACATATAATTGATAAGAACAATTAAGAGCAAGTCCATCATCATTGTAACTAACGTTCAATATCTAAGCAGTCGGAGGTGGATCAAGACACCAAACAAAGACATATACTTGCAGTTAAAAATCCTACATATTAACTGATCAATAGCTTCAGGTTCCTAACTTTTGCTTCTTAATTACTAAATGATCTTGCCAAAACTTCAGTCTAACCGATGTCGTTCTCAAGACTGGACCAAATTTATTTTGACAACCTCACTTTCAATGATTTTTAAACATTAGTTAAAAATTAATTATTCTTAACTTTTTTTTGCCTTTTATTATCACCGTCCAAAGTACCAAAAAATTTTCTTCTTTCTACAAGATTATATATATATATATATGGTCCAGAACTCATACAGTGCTGCATATCAAGTGTGTGAACATACCTGTGAACTACTCTTTTGCTATGCAAGTAAGCCAACCCCAAGAGAATTTGTGCAGTGATATGGCTAACTTCTAGTTCTTGAAAAGCACCTCGTTCCAACATGTATTTCATCAGTGAACCGGGTTGGACGTATTCCATATATAGAGAAATTTGGCTTCCAATCTACAAACACAAACCAATTATATACAAGAATTTCTGGCTACTCCAGAAACAAGTGATCCATAATTGATGGTTTCCTCACCATAAATCAGGAAACTACTTACTATTTCACTGTCATAATACTGTACAATGTTTGGATGTTTCAGTAGGCTGAGAATTCGCATTTCCTAAAAAGCCAAATGTAACTTGTACTTGTAAGGACATGACTCGGAATATAACATAACGACTTTATAGTTTAGGGATATGACAGTTAAATTGTAATAACGGACGGACCTTGTTTAGAGACTTTGCAGTTTGAGGATCGCCAATGTCAAACATTTCCTTTATTGCACATAATTCTCCGGTTTCACTGCCATAAATGAAAAATACATTATGGCTAGGTAAGGTAAGTATTTCAGTTTATTCGGCTACATCACATATTTCATTAATTATTTATTAAGAAATTAAATTAAGACGATATGAACAAAATATCAATTTATGCAGAATTCTCTATACCTGTTGCGGGCAACATAAACTGTTCCAAATCTACCACCCCCAATACGTTTTTCTTTTTGCCATTGGCCAAACTTCGTGGTAACAGGGATTGAATTAGCAGCTTCCGAAAGGTGAGAAAATTGTAAAGGCGTCGGTATGTTGGCCATCCGAGCGTGTGCATGGTGTCTTTCAACTGCTTTCTCGTATAGTGTTTCTCTTTCTTTGTTTAGCTCACTCTTTAGCAACGTTAAAGCCAGATCCAACCTTTCTTCGTCACTCTGAAAATACATTGTTGCCCATAATATTTATATCAAGAATAAAGCCTTTGTGAGTAAGTATTTAAAACAATTAACCACAATCGATCTACGAGTGACTATACCTGAAACCAAGGATTTCTCATCATATAATCAGCCGTTTGTTGCATATATTTAATAACAAATATACCACTTTCATATCTGCACATTGAAAACATAAAGTAAGGTCTTCATAATTTCATAAATATTCTTTTTAAAGTAAAGCTTGTAATTTTAAATAAAAACCATAAACTCACCCATGACGGTGTGGAATATTATTTGCTATTCGCCAGGAGAATTTTGTGAACATCCAACCGGTACGCCATATGTCATTTGCTAAGATATTCAACACAAGCAACTATACATAAAGGATTAATTCTAAAGAATTAAAAGAACAAATTGATTAATTGTATAAATATCACAACTATCCAACACTGACCAATTTTTGTATTGCCTCATCACGTTCTTTTTTATTTATAAAGTGATCAGATTGAGAATCCCATACTTCAATCTCTTTATTCTTCAAATGAACAATGCATAAATAAAAATGTCCACGTGACTTTTTTTGAGCATGAATAGGAATAAACATCTGCAATAATCACATAGTCATTTGAACATCAATAATTTTAAGGATAAAAGACTTTCATCTATGAATAGACAAATAATAATAATAGTAATAATAATAATAATAACACCTTCGCACAAAATTTCAAGTCGGACATGTAGTTTTCTCTTATATTTTGGCGTTTAACGAAGTCAACGAAGGAAAATGCATCACCATTGAGTGCTGCATTCTAATTACATAATGAAAGAACCATTAAATATGCTTGTCAATTTAATTCATTTATACTAAAAAACTTAACATATATCATAGAATTGAAAAAGGAATGAGAAATTACCGAAAATGCCATAGGCAAATACCAATTCAAAGGTAAAGAGTTCTTCTTTCGCTCAATATCAGTTAAGATCTCAGCAAAAATATCTATTACCTAAGAATATAGGAAATATGAATTCTAACATAATTAAAATCTTGCCCAATTATAAGAATACAGAATATATGTGTTATAAATGAATACTCACCAATGGATCCAACGGAGTCTGCGGTTTAAGTGTGATAAATTCAGATTGATTCAAAATGGATCGTGAGGAAGAAAAAACTGTACATTTCTCACTAAAAAAAAAAATTATAAGAGTGATTTAAGCTGTGGAAACAGATATGTATATAAACATTTACACCAATAACATAGCTGGAAGTATCAATCTAACCGTAAATCAAACACGTATTCTATTAATTGCAGGTCACGTTCATTCACCCTCTTGGAAGTGGGAAAAGGGCCAACTTGCATCATCTCTTAATGCCTAATTTCGGTGTTGATTTGTACTTATCGGCATAACAATTAAACATTACCAATTCAGTATAACACTATTAGTATATTAAGCAATCACAACATAAATTCAAACATCTAAACTACCAATCAATAGTAGTGACATGGGCAATCAAACTCACATGGTTCCCACTTCCTCCCTCCAAAATATAATAGAAGCTGAGAAATTTCTTATATACAATCATCTGCTTTTTCCAGCATATAAAATCATCTACTTCTCTTCATGCATTCAATTTGATAAAGCAGAGTAAGTAAGGAATCAGGATAGGACGCAACTTCCGAGATTGAAACTTGAATCTGACTGATTTCAAAGGAGAGATTCAATAATATTGCTAAAGCGAAAGCAGAAGAATTAGTAAAGCGAAGATGAAACCCATTTCGCAAAATCAAATTGAAACCCAGATCAAAGAAGTAATTAAACAGAGAAAACTACTTCAGGTTTTGGATTGAAGGATGGTGGATGACTTCGGCGAGTAGCGTTCTCTTTATTTATTTATTTTTGTTTGCTCTTTCTTACCTGCTGCCGTCTTATATTAATGTATCTTAGGATAAGAACGGCTTAACCATAGGACCTAATCAACAACTTAAAATTATTGGACACAGTCAACGGCTAATCAAAAGCAGCAGACAAGGTTGAAATTTTTTGTAGATAATAATTTACAAGAAGAAGCCGGTAAAATTATAGGATAAAAGTCTACGTCTTTGACGTGGAAATGCATATTCTATTTTGTTGAAGCTTTCTTTCTTAATAAAAATCCAAGAAATAAAATAAAAGCAACTTACCATATTATTTGTTTTACGATGGCTATACTAATTACTTTTAGTCCAAAAGTCAAGGTCATCCAAGAGTAAATTTATGTAAATAAACTTCGATCAAATGCCATTCTATCTTCCCACTTTAAAATATCAAGATTAATACAAGAAATAAAATATGAGTTTCCAGAAGGAAGATTGTGTACCAAGCATATCACCTATGATATTCATATAACCACGCTTCATGCCAGTGGTGAAGCCAAGACCCTAGGTTTGGGGGGAGGGATGTGCTTTTACAATATAATTTTTGTATCTTATTTTGATCATTAATATAATAAGTTAAAATTTTAATTCATTTTTTTGAGTTTGATGACAAATTTTTTAAATTAATTTTGGTTTGGTATTGTTAGAAATTAAATTCATAAACTCTACATGAAGATTGTTACTTTGGTGACAATTTCTTTTTAGAAATTTTTTCATTTCTTATTTAAAATCTAAAAAATTTGCAAACATACTTATCATAGATATATATATTTTAATATAACAAGGATTATAATTAAAAATAGTCAAAAGTATCACAAATTCACAATTAAACATTAAACAAATATAGCATAAAGAATAAATTAAAATTTACAACATTAATATTAAATGACGCAACATTAAAAAAATGAATTAAATAAAAAATTTATAATAATTTAATATATATGTGTAATATCTCATTTTTAATATGTTGTTTTTGTATACTTTAATCAAAAAGCTAATGACTTTTGCCTCCTTAATTTTGAGAAATATTGTTTATGTTAATAAAATGTAGACATTATAAAGAAGATTAAATAACATACCTCATTTTATGTTTAATATATGCAACTATATAGGAAAAAAAATGAAGAAAGAAAAGGGGAAACAAGCTCCTACCTTTCTCTCTCATTCTCTCCCTCAGACTCATGTTAGGAATGTAGTAACCAAAAGATGAAGATGAAGTTGCAGCAGTGCAAGTGTAGCATGGACAGCACTAGCAACGAAGACAAGAAGAGAAGGGCAGTGGTCAATGGTCCACTCATGAAGAAAACCGTAGGTAGCTCAAGAGGCAAGATATTGAAAGTTTGAAAATAAATTTATAAAGATGAAGTGATGTCGAAAGCATGAAAACACAAATGGGGCGAGAGAGAATAGCCAAGTAACAAGATGTAACGTGTGTTTACATGATTTCTGTTAGCTTTCTGAAAAAAGGGTTTCTTTTGATTTTGATCCTTACTCTTTTATTATTATCATTATTATATTCCCTTCAAGCCAGGCTCGGTCAAATTGGCTTGCATGACCAACTCAGCGCTCAGTCTTGCCCTCTCTATTTTTTGTTTTTTCACAAGCCTGATCTGCTTAACTTGGTTGGACAACACTAGGCTAGCTGGGCTATTAGGCCAGATAAACACTTACACTTTCTTCTTTGTCTTGAAAGGGTAATTTTTATAAGATATGGTTACCAATAAAATAGTGGTTTCCCCTTTATATGCACTAACAATATAATGTAAGAATAAGATATAGTTTGTTCAAATCAATTCTATACATAATTAGTGAATGTTTATTATCTAATATTAAAATAAATTATCAAACTGTCGCATTTTCTTCGATTCAACTACATCCTAAGCATTAGATAGTTCCTTGTCACATGTCTTGCTCATTGCTTCACTGCTTTGTCTGGCTTCATTTGCTTCATTCCCATGCATTGAATGTGGCTTAGTCGCACTTGAAAAGTGTCTTCACAATTCTTTCATAGCTTCGTTTGCTTCATTGCTTCATTTGTAGATTCAAAAAGGGTGGTTATATTACTCTTCCTCTTTGCAAATGTAGGTTCAAAAAGCAGACTTTCTGGAGAGACAAGCTATGGAAAATTTTAGAACAACGAAGGAGGAAATGGTAATAGATTCATCCACTAAAGACAGGAGCTTCCAAGAGCATTAGCAAAATGAAGCATCGATTGTGAATCTCTGGGAAAAAACAGAAGCACACAAAAAAGAAAAAAAAAATACATATCTTTTTGTTTGGATTTCTTGTTCAGTGTAGAGTTAGTCATACAAGTGAGCGGCTAATTGCTTGAATGTGGAAACTTTGAATATCCTTTATCATGTATTTAGTGGCAAAGTGTTCATCTTCAAGTTGTGCAACCAAAATGGGAAAGCCTCGTTCATGACGATCACATTTGGCAGAACCCAATTTGATTTCCTACTTCTCTAATAATTACTTTACTCAACAATGCAGAGAGAGGGATGTTTGAATTGAACAAAACTAAGCGCTAACATAGAACTATTACAATTCAATAGCAAACACCAAAATTATTCAATTGGCATCCCAGGTTTCAAGCCAATAAGCTAAAAGTAAACAGAATATGCAACATCAGCAGCATTAATTGAATCCACATAAGATAAGCAAACAACAGAAACAACTAAAAGCCGTAGGTCTTCACTCTTCATTTCTCCTGCTATGCAAATCCACCTTTCCGTAAACAAAATATGCAACATCAGGAGCATTGAATTCTCAAAAGATTCAAGTTTACTCATGCAAACTAAGAATATAAATTTTATAAGCTGGGAGAAAGGCTACGCAATATCCTGTTTTTTTATTAACGCGACATCACTAATTGGCTACTTTACAATTTTGCCCTAGTCAATTGAATAGGTATCCTGAAATTCTCATTGACCATATATCTCTCTTTTAAAATAGAATACAAGAACTACCCACAACTAGATTGTAGCATAATTATTAAGGAATCTTAAATTTACAATAAAGAAAGAAGTCACAAATTTAAAGAAAAATGTTAGAATGCTTTATTTGTATAGCTCTTCAAATCCTTTGTACTACTCTTTCCAGACTTGCTTCGCCTATAGCTTTTCATTGGTGTCAACAGAACCATCGATTCAGAGGAAGGGAAAATCACCATTTGAAGAGCAAATCTGCTTCAGAAAACGCGTCGAGATTCCCACCTACCTGAGATAAGTGGGAGGAAATTTCAGATCTTCGAATAGTATATCTGCGTTTGATGGAAGCTTCTCTGCGTTGCGTTGAACGTGAACGTGATTAATCCGTCCATAAGAGAACGTAGCGTTGATTGATTAATTCAACAGACGACTGCGATTCTAGCCTGCAACGGACAATCCAGATGAAGCCATGTTTAAGTAGAGAAAAACAAAAACAAAAAACAAAAAAGGCAAAACGCAACGTTCACTAAAGGTGAAAGGGGCAGTGTTGCCCTGGTAGGAAACATGGCTGAATGTGCGTTCGGATCCTCTGCGCATACCAGAGGTGCGAATAGCGTGCGAATCCACCAAACGGCGTCGTTTAGCTTCATTCAATCTCAGCCGCTAGAATAATCGACAACTCCAACACACAACACATAACAGGTACATATCCAGCTCATTCATGTGCATTCGAATCCTCCAATTCCTTCACCCATCTGCCTCACCGTAACGCACTGTGAGCAAACTGCTACCAGAGATGCAGACGCCGAGCAATAAAGAAGCCAAATGCCGGTGAGTTTGTGATACAAACTCTCATTAATTCGCATTCGAATCCTCTAATTCCTTCACCCATCGCCTTATCTGTCTCGCCATGATGCGCTGTGGGCAAACTGGAACCAGAGATGTAGACGGTGAGCGATAAAGAAGCCAAACGGAGGAGATAAAGATGATGTGCGATTGCCTTAGAAACGCCGGTAAGTTTGTGATACAAATTGATTTTTCTTAAATGGATCCATCTTCTTCCACTTCGAATTAACAAAATAATTTTAAACTTCTACAGGTTGTGGAGAATGCACGGGATCTAGTGATCTCAAGAATTAGAGTAGGTTGCTGGGTTGATTTTTTTTTCTTCATTTCACTCTTGCTCTCTGTGGAGATTGTTGCCGCAACCCCTGGGACCTTTTTGTGTGCATGGTATGCTGGGTAGAAGAGTTTCATAGTGTGTTGTTTTTATGTTATACAGTCATCCTGATTCTTCTTTTTATCTTTTGTTAATTTATCTTCTGCAGTCATCCTATTTTCCCTTGCAAGACTGACTATAATCTCTTCAACAATGCATGATGAGATTGAGTATGAAACATATGGCTACAACGTTGAAATAAAATGGTTTATAACTTTTATTTTCCAGGATACGTGTGGCTGTTACAACTACTGCTTCCTCAATGTTACTAACTAATTTGTATAAAAAAGTCTGCTGCTGGCAACATTTGTATAAAACTAGGAAAAGAATTACATTTTGACAATAAATGTAATCCAATGATCCTGATATCCTGTAAATAAATATATGTTTTACATGCTTACTAAGGTAAAAGGAAGACAGAAAATCCCATTTTTTTTGTTCTAGTTTAGGGATAATTTGTAATTTCCTTTTCAATGCATGCCTAGGATCATTAAATATCAAGCCGTTTGTTGTGATTAATTGGTTCAAGTTGATAAAAGAGTTTGATCATGAAATTAAAGATTCAGAGGGCATAGAGCCTCCAGAAGTGGACAAGCAACTAAATGATGTCAAGAATTGATCCCTGCCGAGAGCCTTGTTTCTGTTTTCTGGGTTCTGTTTTGCTGATGCTAGGAATTTGTAGGTTCTGTTTTGCTGATCCCTGCCCAGACTTTCCTAAAGATGTTATAATGTATAAAGCTGTTATGAAATAAAAAAAAAGGCTTTGGTCATGGTTGCTTGTAAGAAATTATAGGTCATTTTTCTTAAATGTACAGTTGCTTTGCATGTTTGGAACTTGGTCATTTTTTTTTCTCCTGAAATGTTGGTTAGAGTTGGTTTGTTTGATTAATAAAGGTTGAAATTTGAAAAGGAAAGCAGTTATTACATGAGCTTTTGGTTTATGTGTCTAGATTCATAGTTGTATATGTACTCATTGCAGTTTTGCCAATTGCAAGGAAATTGGATAGTAGAAGGTGAGACTACAAGTTGAACAATTGTGAGCTACTGTCTCATTGCATTTGGAATATGTTGTTGGAAAAACTAGATACAAGTATGAGAGCATGGAGGTAAAAATTGAATGAAGCAAAAACCAAAATACAAATATGAAGGAAGACAAAGCAAAAAGCAAGATTCAAGCATCAATGTGTAATGGCCTGATTCTTCAAGAGGTGTACTGCTACTGGATCTGTAATTGGTTGTAGTCTACAACTAGAGTCAAGAAACACAATGTAAATGTTATTATTAGAGTCCAATGTAAACACAATGTAATTATTGTCAATTTAGCTTAAACAAAAGAGTCTAATGTATATGATATCATTTATTTGAATAAAATTTCATATTTTATTATACCTTCTCCTAAAAATTGTTCTTGTAGTATTATTGTTTACTTGATGAAACTTCTCGGCTAAATTCTAAAGTTTCAAGTGATGGCATTGAACAGTTTGATGGTGCCTAAATTATAAAACAACACAAATCACAATATAATTCATTATGAATTAGAATGAGGTGTTAAGTTTCAAAAATTTAATTGGTCTTACCATTAACATTTGGGTAAAAGTAAGGTTACTCTCAGTTATTTGAGATCCCATAAGAAGTGCTTGAGGTGTGTTGTTGGAGATACCTACTTGCATCCGATTGCCCTAAAAGGAAAAAGCAAGGCAAAATAAACATTTATTAATCACTAATCATAAAATAAAGACATGTAATATGTTCATACCATAGAATTTGTTTTTCTTCTTTTGTTTTTCAATTTCTCCACCCACCCCTTTTCTCGCTTCTTCTTCTTATTTCCATATTTTTTCTTCAATCCCTTTGCTTGAACAATAGACTCTATTGGTGGTGCCAAGCTTGCACCACTATTGTTGGTGGGACCTTGTTGGCTTGACCGGAATTCTGTACAGTTAGATGCCTCGATTGCTAATATGATCATCATGGGATAGAGTTGCCTATATCGTCGCGTGCTTTCTAGCTTAGGATCTGGTTGAACCTCATTCCCCCTAATATCATGTATAATACCGCTCCGTGCTTCTTTTGTCCATCTCTTTATAATATAATGCTCGGGGAGTTTTTTTACATCCCTCATATCATAAACCTTCAAGGCATGGCAGCATAAAATTCCAATGGTTTCAAACCTCTGACAACTACATGAAATTGCATTGTTGTTAGGATCAAATTCCATTCACCTTCTTCGTCAACCATATTAACAACATAGTCAAACAAAGGCCCTGCTTCCTTTCCATGTTTTATATAAGCTCATTTCTATGTTTTATATAAGCAGCTGTAGCTAGGTCCCACTGTTCTTGGAACAAATTAAAGATTGGAGCGGTGTAAACCTGAGAAAGCTGTCGGAGCATGGGAGCACTCTGTATAATCAATCAGGGTAATTTTTGCCGTGTATCAAACTCGTGTTTCAATTCATTATACCTCCTATCATCTACAACTCGTTCAAAGTGTTTGAAAAACTGATTAATGTCTAAATTCGGTCTTGTACAACTTTTTATAGCAGCATTTATGCTTTCACTTACTTGCGTACTTCGCACCCCAAGAGTGAAAGCCTTCTTCATATAGCACCATGCCCATTTCTCTTTGATATTATAAACCAAAGTTAACCATGCATTATCACTGACATTATAAGTTCAAAGCAACTGGCTCCATTTTTCTTCAAACTGCACTTCCTCCTCATATTGATACATGCACTTTTTAAAGTCAATTAGAAAATGTGATCCATTTTTCATCAAATTCCCTAGATGCTTCATACCATTTTGCATTAGATGCCAAGTGCATAATCCATGTTTTACATCCGGCATCACCTCCCATATTGCTCGAGCCATGGCTTGGTCTTGATCAATGAAAATAGATAGAGGCTTTTTTTTATTGGTTTGCCTCCAAGAAAGTCTGCAATAACCACTTAAATGACTCTATAGTTTCATCATATAATAATGCTGCACAAAAAATGACCACTCCTTTATAGTGATTAAATCCTAAGAGCAATGTAAGCGGTCTATGATTTTGATTTGTACTAAATGTTGTGTCCATAGAGACTATATCACCAAAATATGCATAATCAAGTAACATTCTTGCATCAGCCCAAAAAATATTGGTAATCTGTTCCTCTGTATCCATCTGATAGGCATGATAAAATGATGGATTTTCTGTATATTGTGCTTGGAAATAACGCAATAGGCATCCAGCTTCTCCATACACCATACTTCTTTGTCTTTTAGTTCTCAAGTAATTTTTTGCATCCAATTGGGTGTAGCTAAGATTAGCTTGTCCTCCTACGTGCCTACTCATCAACTCAAAAGAAGATTTTTGTTGAAGGCCTGAATCCTCTGCTAAGTCAATCTCATGGGCTTGAACCTCTGTTACCTTACGCTGTGATGCCAATAGGTGAATTGTTTCTAAAAGATGGAGTGGATGATTATGCTCCTCAATAAATGCATTAATTCTATATTTCCCATCCACATATGCAACAGACATTTTTGTTTTACAATTAGTCCTTGTCTCAGGTCGAGGTTTAGTGGTTATAAAGTCCCTCTTGTCTTTTGCTCGCAAACCTTCTTTACAACAAACGTATCTAGCTGAAACTATAGAGCCATCTTTCTTACTCTTGGTCTTATTTTATTTCCTTGCTCCAAAACCGGTTTGCCCAACATAAGCGACCCAAAAATTCCACACTTCATCTAAGCTATCAAATTCCAATCCTAATTTAGGAGTTAAATCAACTTCCATATCTTGGTTCCTGAAAAAAAAAAAACAAAAAAGGTTATTATGACAACTTCTTAACATAGAAGAATATTACACAAAATTTCAAGTTCACATTAATATCATAATATCATTGAAATGCTTATTCTTTTTACATAATCTTGAACCTTATTATATCAAAAGTGACCTCTTGAACTTATCATTTATATTTTGCTATATCTGTTAATACCATATTATTTTTTTATGGCATAACTATTAATTATAACAGAGGTAAACAAGAAATCTGGTGTGCATATACAATGTAAGAGACTTATTAGGCTAAAAAAAATCACCGTTGCTAATGGAAAAGGGAAGAAGCTTCAATCTCCAAATATCATATGCTTAGCAACATATATCTCCTCCTCCTTGTTAATATAGAAAGCTCAACTATCAGATTAATGCCACAGAAATGCTGCAAAAAAATAGATAATGAATAAGGTGATAATGGAAGTATAACATGGATGTCTCAAATAGGAACAATGTTGCTTCATACATATTTTCTTTTACATATATATATACATACATATTCAAACGTGTATATATATATATATTCCAAGAGTGAAAACACCAAAATAATTACAAAGGGAATATTTTTATTTTATTTTCATAATCACCATTGCTAATGAAAAAGGGAAGAAGCTTCAATCTCCAAATATCATATGCTTAGCAACATATATCTCCTCCTCCCCCGTTAATGGTAGAAAGCTCAGCCATTAGATTAATGCCACAAAAATACTACAAAAAAATAGATAATGAATGAGATGATAATGGAAGTATAACATGGATGTCTCAAAGAAGAATAATGGTTGCTTCAAAATTCCAAAAAATCTTACCTTGCATCTGACGAAACGTGGCAGAAAAATTGCAGAAACTCCCGCATTTTGTGAGCTTGTTTCAAAGGCTAAAAGAGTGAAAAACAAACGCTGCATTTGGAGCTGATGAAACGGGGTATATACATGTTCAAAACAGTGTGTTTTGGGGCATGCGCATGGATGGCTGGCATTGCAGAAAATGAACGGCTATGATGCATTGAACGTTGGCAAGAAAATATAAACTAAACGCACCGTTTCATTTATAACGTGGCGCATGCTTTTGCCGTAAACTACACAGACGATTGGGATTTCATTTTGCGATTCGCACAGCGTGCATATCGCGACTCTGCGCAGAGGATCCGATTGTGGCTGAATGTGGGCTTCTGGATGAAATTGACGGCTCCAAATTTTAGGGCAAGCAGTTGGCAATCCGAATTCGTTTTTGAGACGATGAAGAACTGTGAGAAAGTAGGTCGCAATTAAAGGTTGACTTGTTTTCGACGTCTTCTTTTAACGTTTAGGTAATATTAGAGGAATGATCATAAGAAAAGCTTTTTGTTTTTCTAGACGTGAGTCGTAATTAATTAAATAATAATAATAAGTGTTTCGTTCACACTGAGGCAGGACACCTAGAGGAAAATATATATATATATAGGATTTGAATAACTAACTCTGACTGCAGGGTTTAAAAAATTTATTGTTTTATTTAATAATATTTAGGTAAAAAACTACTAAATAATACCTTTATACATTTTTTAAAATATTTTTTTATTATAGAAGGCATTGAGTTGAGCATAAGAATTCAATCCACAAAATTGAAGTCTAGCACAAACAACATTGTTAACAAACATAAAATTTATCTCATTTAATACAAAAGTTAAATATTTATAAATTTCTTATTGAATTGAAAGAGAATTAAAAGATTTACTGATTCTTTAGGTGAAAACTTGTTATCATTCTCAAGATTGTGACAAGGTAATTATCTCTTTTTCTTTTACATATTAAATTTATTAAACACAGACAAATAACCACTAGGCGCAAATTGATTATTAGACGTTCATTTTTCTTAATTTTTATCTCTATTAAAACTAAATAAAGATGGTGGCAAAGTTCTCCTTCGTCAATGATTAAAGAATATTTGCACAATGGAAGTTTCCTGTGCTCCTTCTCACTCTCTTACAATGAGTCCCTAATGCCATTTCTCTCTCCGGTAAGATTCTTTAATTTGTCTTCATTAGATTTTCTCTCTCTTCTCCCTCACACTCTCTCTCCCTCGATGCTTCTTCTCTTCTAGCTTTAAACATTTTTCATTTTTTATTGCCGGAGTCTTCAAACCAGCTGACTCATTGACCAGTCTGATTTTTATTAGTTTTATTGAGTTTTCATCGATTGAGTCAATTTTTGATCATTTTTTTATACGCTGTTTTGGACGCCCAAACAAACCAGAATCTTGCCTAAATCAATGGTTTTCCAGACTAATTTTTAAAATTATGGTAATAATAATAACGATAATAATAAGAATAACAATAAGTTTTTCATTCATAGTGAGCAATACATGCAAATTTTTTGAAAAAAATACTATAGGATTTGGGTAGCTGACAATGATTGCATAGGTTTTAAAAGATTTTTTTTGGGGTAATATTTTGGGTAAAAAAGCGCTAACTAATACCATTATATAATTTTTTTTAAAAAAAATATATATATATATATATATATGTATGTATGTATGTATATTTCATTATAAAAGGCTTTGAGTTTAAGCCTAAGAATTCAATCCCAAAAATTGAAGTCTATAGTAGCACCAACAACGTATATAAAATTAATCTCATATCTAATAGTGAAATGGCGGTGTCACACCTGAAATGTGACCGCATAGCTCTAGAAGAGAAATTTTTTTTTAAAATTCGACTTGTGTCAAAAAAAAACTAAAATCAAAATAGAAGTAGAGTCGTTATCAAAATTTTTATTTTTTAAAAGACAAAAGTTTAAAAAAACTTTTTTTTACAAGAAAAATGGTCAATGAACCAAATATATATATTTGGGAGTCAATTATGAATAAGAAAAGTATTAGGTATCCTATTACACCCATTCTTAAAATAGTTATCCTAAATTAATTATGTAAAATTAATATAGCTTCTATTCTATTTTAATTCTTTCTAATAAATCACATGCAAAATAAGAAGAAAAAAAATTTAAAGAAATAAAATTAAAAGTGAAAAAGAAAAAAATTAAGAAAATAAAATTGAAAGAAAATACTTATTTACAAGGATGGACTTGACCTAAGATGAAAAATTAGGATTTACATACCCTACGGGAGGAATCAAAATCTATGTAGTTCGAACCCAAAAACTTTGTTTATCCATTGGTGTTCTGTTTTTGTTCTTTGTTTTTTTTTTAATGAAAAGAAAAAGACAACAAAAATAACTTTAATTTTCGCAAATAAAACAGTTTTAAAATTGGTTAATATGTTTCAATTTGTAAAAAACAAATTTAATTTTACTTCTTTATTCTTCTTATTTTTTTAATGATTTTTTAAACATTTTTTGACTGATTTTTAATTAATTGACATTGATGTTTTTTATTAATCTTGATATTTTATTATACATTTTTTTTAAATGAAACTTTTTGAAAAATGGCACTTCTTTCTCTTTTTTTTTAATGTTTAAGGATTTCTTTTCAATTTTTTTGAAGTTATCTTTTTCAGTTTTTTGTTGATTAATTGATTTTTTTTTTTATGATTTTTTTTTCATATTTTGATTAAAAAAATATTTTTATAAAGCATGTTTTAATTCCTAATTTTGTTAAAAGAAAGTTTGAAGAATACTCCTATATTTAAAAAAGGGAAGGAATTTAATTCATTTTTTTGTGTTTTTGTTTTTTTTTTTGTTTTTTTAGTTCTTATTTTGTTTTGTCTCTCTTTTTTTTCAAAAAAAATTTCTGTAAAAAAAATCGATTTGATGTGGGCTGTTGAAACCCAAAACTTATAAAAATGAAAATTTGTGACCCAATAGATACCAAGGAGGTTTATTACTATACATGATCCTTAAGTTTGTCCCTATATACCTAAGGGGATGAAAAAAAATCCCACGTGGCTACCCTAAAAAAGGAAATAAAAATAAAAGCAAAAATAAAAATAAGACAAAATAACAATTGGTAGGAAAGCAAATATTTGTGTGTGTGTACACTTTGTGTACATCAAGAATCTAATATTCCAATGACTTATTACACCTCACTTAAGTTGTCCAAATCAAAAATCAATGTCGTATCTTGTCTTATTGTTATGTAAGCCTTTTATGCAACTTCTCTCTCCTTACTTCACCAATTTGTAGGCCTTGTATGTAATAGAAACAGAAAGGCATATTAGTTTTTGTGATGATAGGTTATCTCCCACAACTGATTAAGCAACTAATACTCATAGCATAATAATTCTACTAAATGCAAAGTGTAACAATTTATTTTATCAAAAAGGGGCTTCCCTCATGAAATTTTATGTCAAAGCCCATTTAGACCAAACATATTTGAACTAAGTACCCAATCCAAGAAATACAGCTTCCTTAAATTAGACTTACCATAACCAAATATCGTAAAGGAACATGAATATGAACACCTAAAACCATGGAATCAGATCGCGTTCAAAACAAAGAGGCCTTGAACCATTAACACCCCAAAACAGAATAAGCACATAGCTTCAATCAAACCAGAAGGAGAACAAGAACCAATGGATGCTAATACTTGTTCTTCTAGCTGATACATGTCTTTTAATAACCAAGCTAGAACAGAGAAAAGGAAAGGGGAAAACTCAAAGTAGCAATAAGATAAGAGACCAATTTCATCTTTACCCTTTGGCACCATCAATTTCAAATAGAACAAAGAAATACAAAAAGTTTAGGTATTACATAATCTCAAAACAAAAAAAGATATGAAGCGCTAGCAACTCAGAACCAGTCCAAACTCCAACACACAAACAATTGAGAATTTACCATTCTTGTTTTTGGTCTTTGATCAAACACATAATAGGCATTTCCTTTTAGGCTTTGAAGCTCGAAAGCAACATTCAAGATCTTATACAATTTTACAACAATTGTTTCAAGTTTCCAAAAATAAGAAAAATGCAAAATGATGATAAAAGGGGATAGTTATTAATCAGAGGATCATTTCGAAAAGGAATAGCAAGAGTACTAATCAAAATAAACCCAAACCTCAGCATCCCAGAATAAAATACATCCAAAGCATTATTATGAAAAAAATGAATTCCATTATTCCAAATAGAACATGTTCATGAGAAATTTAAATACTCAAACATACAATTTGTCTATGGCTTCTAGTTCAAAATGGAGAATGAAGGAGACATACCTTTTAGATTCCTATCACACCCGAGGATAGGATCGTCATATGAACCTGGTTTCTATCTTCCACTAGGTCCTCAAGCCCCTGCTTCTATCGCTTTCACTTTCCCCTCTCAATCTCTCTATATCTCTTTCTCCCTCGTTTCTCCCTTATCTCTTAGTTTTTGTCTCTCACTCTCAGTTTCCTTTTCGTTTCCTCTCTCGGCCTCTTCTGAACCTCAACCCTGTTTGTTCTCCTCCTTCAAACTCCTTCTCATTCTCAATTCATCGTTGTACCCTCTACTCATCCTTTTAAGGATGAGTAGGGGATCCAAGTTCTCAGGGAGAGGGAAGAAACCAGAACTTGGATGCCTTACGTTTCTCCAGAAACAGATCTCCTACTCACATTTTCCCTACTCATCTTGATCTAATTTGATTAAATTTGAACAGTCAAAATTTGATATTTTTAATTTTCATATTTTTGATGTTTTTATTTATTTTAGAAAAATAAAATAAAAAATAAAAATAATCTTTTCACTATCATTTTTAATAATAATAATAATTTAAATTTAAAACATTAAAAATATAAAAACATTAAATCTGAACCATCCAAATCAAATCTATATGGTCCAGATTTAAAGAAGTATCGATCAAGTTCCAGTTTCTTCCCTCTCCTTAAACCTAGATTAGAAACACCTTTTCTTTTTCTTCCTCTAATTTTTCTCTTACGTTGTGTTTGGATGAGGGAGGAGAAAACTGAAGGGAGAGAAAAGTAGAGAGAAAAGGAAGAAAAGAGAAAAGTAAAAAAAAATATTTATTTTCATGTGTTTGGATGGATGAAGAGAGAATGTAGAGAAAAGAAAACTTGTTAATTTCTAATGATAATAATGCCCTTATTATCTAACATTAATAATTTTTATATTTAAAAAAATTATGTTTTAAATATAAATTAACTATTTTGAATTTAGACATTTTTTAAAAAGATATAAGAATAACACATTTAAAAAAATTTATGAAAACTATATGTCAATTTTTTTAAAAAAAGTTTAATCAAATAATGAAATGAAAAACAATTTAAAAAAAAGGTTCAAATAATAAAAAAAATATTTGAGAAGATGGTCAACAAAATTTTTTAATTAAAAAAACACACTTAAGTTAAAAAAAATACATGCTCTAAATTAATTAAAATTTATTTTTAAAAAATTATTTATAAATTATTATTTTAATACAATAAGTATGATTATTTAGTTTAAAATTTTATAAATATTATTTTAATATATATTAATTAATTTAAATATAACATATATAAATATAATAAATATTTTTAATTATATTTATATTATATATATATATGGATAGGATACCAACCAAATGACAGTCGAACGTTAGTCTGATTGTCATTTGGTCGTAACTCTCACCGATTGCAATGTCATTGGGGTTTTTTTTTAAATTATAAATATATAATTTAATTAATTTTAATATTAAAAAATATATTATTATTTTGTAAAATATATTTATTATTAATTAATTTTGTAATAAAATTTTAAATAAATAATTATAATATTAATTAATTAATTAAAATTCAAAAAAACTTTGTTCAAATTAATTTTTTTTTGTTTACAAAGTAGTCCAAAAATATTCTTCCAACTACAATGTGGTCAAAATGTGTTGTACGCAGTCGTTTTCTTGTCAAAATCTCCATTTTTGGAAAGAAAATTTTCTCGTGAGACCCACCTTAATTTTCACCCCAACTTTTCTCTTCTTCCAATTCTCCTCTTCCATTCAAACAGGGAAAAATTCATTTTCTCTCCTTTTTTTTCAACTTTTCTGTCTCCCATATTTTTCACCCTATGCAAACATACCGTTAAGCTTGTCCCCTCTTATGCTTTCTTTCCCTCCATTAGGTCGCGTTTCCATCGCCCTCTTCCATTTCTGTGTCATCTTCTCTCTGCCTCCAATGGTGAAAGGGATGTGAAGGGGGCTCAATCCCCAAGCGCACCACTGATCTTCTGCCCCTACCTTTGTCGGTTTCTTTGAAACGTTGCCTTGCTCCTTCCATTCTCGTGCTCCTCTAAGACATTGGGCTAATCTGTGCCTCTGTTTTGCTTCCTCTTTGGCAACGTTTAGCAAAGTGGAAAGGGTGAAAAGAGGTTAGGTCAAAAGTTTGAACCTCCTCTTCGTTTTTCATTTATTTGTTTTCCTTTTTTCAAATTTGTTAAGCATTTGGCTAGTGGGTTTAAAGGGATTGGCTGGAGGTGTTTTAGTTTCTTTTTTTCAAATTTGGGCTGACATTGTTGTATCTTTTGTTTTTGTTTTTTGTTTTTTATTATTTTTAAAAATTTTTGGGCTAAATTTTTTTTTTTGGTTTTCTGTTTATTTTTTTGGTCCTTATTTATTTATCATTTATTATTTTGTTTTTTTGTTGCTTTTTTTTGGTTCATTTTTTTATTATTTTTTGGTTATTTAGGATCTTCATATTTAGAGAAAAAGAAATGGATATTCTTCTTTCTTTTAATTTTCTTTTTAAAAAGAAATGGGTATTCTTTTTTCTCTATTTTTTTTTTCTTTTTTTCATATTTTTTGCTGTTTTGATTTTTGTTATTATTTTTGAAGCCTATCTAGATAAAATATGGTATTCATAGGCAAAGTACTTGAAAGATTTACTACTGTTATAATATTTACATAAAAAAAAAACCCACAGCAATGCTAGTAATTCCGTCACGATCATATATTTTTAATCTTTTTAAAAATAAAAGGTATTGAGTTTGAGCTTAAAAATTCAATCCATAAAACTGAAGCCTAACAGCAGAAACAAACAAATATAAAATTTATCTCATTTAATAATAAAAGGGTAAATATTTTTAAATTTTTTGTTTAATTAAAATATAATTAAAAGCTTTTGTTGATTTATTCTCTAAATAAAAACTCATCACCATTCTCAAGATTGTGACAATGTAATTACCTCTATTTTCTTTACATATTAAATTTATTAACTATTTCCAATAGCAAAAGAGTCACAAATTCCAGAAATGAGAGCAGATAAAAGTTTCTATTTAAAGGGGATATATAAACGGAACACAAAAATGTTTATAACCATCACTAAGATATATATATATATATATATATTGAGGCATTACTTGCGCAATGCTTCCATTGCTTTGCCGTACTAGTTTCTACAAGTATTATTTTGATAAAGTGATTGGGAAATATATAGACCATTGGTGCACAGAGTTCCCAAATTCTTCATAGCCTTCTGCAACTATTGTGAGGAATGAAATGTTGAAGGGCAAACTTCTCTACAATCCCATATTGAAATCCTATTAGATGTGCATGCTGATAAGAAGAGAGTAAGGGCTAGTATTCACTTTTCAGATGTCTTAAAAGCTTGCAACAAGTACAAGAGGGATATTCATTGGTAAAATATTCTCATTTTATTGTTGTCATATTCCTATTCTATTAAGTTAGTTTAGCAACAAAATTAATATCTCAACATATCTTTAACTAGTCGTCACCTCATGCAATGCACAGGTCAAGAAAAATACTATTATTTGAAGTTTGATATGTCAAATAATGTGGTAATTTAATGTGAATAATTTATGAGTACATTTCATATGTTTCTAGAGAAATCATTTTTTTGTATGCAAATGCCAAGAGACCATATCATGTAAATAAAATTAATATTATCATATACTGTTCAAAATTTCACAGTTGACAACCTAGAAATAGAGTAAATCAAACAAAACTTTATTTGCACAAATGCAAAAGTCTTAATTGTATACATTGAATTTAAGAAATATGTTTTTGAGATGTGTCTGCATCTACTAATACTACATAAAAACAATGATTTAAATTTTATATTTTAACAAATCAATCTTATTAAATTCAAGCAAAAACTAAATTCATTTCAAAATTTTATCTAAAGCCTAAAAACACAAATTTAAAAGGTTATCATGAAACATATATGAATTACGTTATACTCAAACTATGTCACTACCAAAGAGATTTGGGATGCTACTAAGGAGTCTTACCCATCTCGTGAAAATTCAGCAGTGTTGTTTGAGATTGAATTCCTTATCAATGATTTGAAACAAAGGGAACTAGCTATCAATCAATACTTTAATAGCCAAATGCGCTATTGGCAGCAACAAGACTCATATAAGATGTGCAATTTATCTTGCCCAATCGATGCTACCAATTACATGAAAATTGTGGAGAGAAAAAATATATACAAATTTCTAATGGCATTAAATAACACCTTTGAAGAGATTAGATGATGAATTCTAGGCACTAAACCACCATCATTCCTCAAGGATGTATTCTCAAAAGTAAATAAAAAAGAAAGTAGAAAAGGCTTACTCAAGGACCTCAACCAATTATTGAATCTAGTGCCATGGCTGCTCGTGGTACCTAGAATGCACACCTGAACTCTAAACTAAAATCTCAAAATAAATCTTAACCTCCATTTAGTTGTTGGAAATGGGCCTAATGAAAAGAAATAGAAAGAAATGGAAATGAATAGAAAAGAATTTTATAATTTATCATCATGTTTCGTATGATATGAAAATGAATAAAATTTCATGCAATTTTTATGTTTGATTAAAAACAATAATGTAGTAATAAAAAAAATTAATTAAATGACCACAATACTCCTACTATAAAAAATAATAATAAAATAATTATTTTTAATTAATACTACTATTACTACTACTAATAATAAGATTTTTAATTTAAAAATAATTTTTTAATGACCAATAATTTAAAGAATAAAAGTATTTATCTTTAAATGACCAATAAAAATATCTAACTTGCGCCTGAGAAAAGGATTGATGAATTCAGTCAAGTTTTGGCTCGTCGATTTACTCATCACTCTCATTTGATAATAACATTGACACATTAAAATAATATTAATTTATTTAATTGCAGGTTCTGTCCTATTTTTTTTTTCTTTTTAAATTTTAAAGCAATAAAAAAAAGAAATTCTGAAAAAGCATTCACCAAGAAAGAATAAATACATTGGATTTGCATTCAATGAATCTGAATTCACGCCAATGAATTCTGAACCATTAATTTCGAATTTTGGTACCAAATTAAATTCGGAACCACAACAAAATTCAAAATCATTGGTTTTGAATTCTCTGTGGCACAAAATCCGGAATTAATGACTCTTAATTCAGTGGATAAATCAGTTTTTTACAGATTAATTTGCAAAAGGTTAACTAATGTATTTGCTGAGCTGAGCCACTAATTAGTCACATCAAAGTTAGAAATTTGAAATTTTTTTAAATATGATTGCCACATGTCGTCCAATGATTGGTGAAAATAGATTTCTGAGTGATCGGTTGAAAAAAAAAAGATAATTATGAAATATAAAATGACAAAATTTGCCCCTCTCAATTTGTTTATAACAGACCCTCCTCCCTGAAAACGACCCACACCAAGTCACCAACGTTTTCTTCTTCTTTTCATTTTCGGCTGAGAGCTGAGGGCCAATTTTTTTTAGTTGAAGCTGCACGGGTCAGCGACGTTTTAGGTAAGTGGGAGATAATGTCTCAATTTTTTTTTAACATATCCGGTTATCAAAGGTGATTTTTTATTTGCCATCTTTTATTTTATATGATATATACGAATTTTGATACATTTTTTTTATTTGTAATTATTTTATGATCATACAAGTTTAGTTAAGTGAAGAAAATTGTTATTATCATATAATTTTATTTTATTACATGTTAATTTATTTAGTTCAATTACATGTTAATGTTATGATAAATTTTTTTAGTTTTTATTTTGGATATAGTATGAAAAAAGGAATATTTTGAAGGAATAAAAGAAAGAAGTATGAAAAAATTATTATTTCTAAAAATTTGTGAAAATGGTCAATCAACAAAATAATCATAGCAATAATGTGCTAGTCGAAAGAAGAGAGTATGTATTTGGTTGTGGTCATATCCATCGTTTATTAGAAATAACATGCTACTGGGTTTAGGATTATGTATTTTTCGCAATCTGCATGGGTTGCAGGGATAGCATATTTCAAATTATATGAAATTACAAATGTAAAGAATTTGAATTATTATAATTTAAATTTCTGGCATTTGAAATATTTTGGTTGGAAAATCATAGTACTATGAAATTGTGTGTGACACTCTTTTTTCCTTTATATATATATATATATATATGTAAAATATGTGTGTGATTATGTTTGTGCACGTGCATGAGCATGTGTACTTACATGTATATATGAGTGTGTGTGTATATATACATGTATATTTGTATGTAAATTACTAGTACATTCACTCATGCATGTGAGCACAGGCGATCGAACCTATGTGTATATATATGCAAATGTGCTTGCGTGCTTATGTATATGTGCGTGCCCCCTCTGCACGACTATGCGTATATGCAAGTGTTGTGTGTGTATTTACTGTGGGCACGTATGTGTGTGTATATATGTATGTATACACCTTTGACGATATTTATACACAAGGTTGTATGCATGTGTGTGAGTATTTCTATATAAATATATAGTATACATTCGCAAGTATTAAAAATAATTGTCCACTAAGAAACTGCAAACAACTAAAACGTCCAAAAATTTATGAAATTGCACGTATTAAGGTGAATATTTAAATTCTTTTAAATTTGCTTTATTCAATTAGTTCAAAAATTTTAAAACCAGATCATTTCTAATCCAAACAATTTTTTTTTTTCAAATTAAACAATTAATATACCTCCCCAAATCACTTTCTCCTTTTAAATTGCTTCATCCAAGACAGAACCCAGAAAAGCTTGGTCGAAACTTGAAAGCTTAAAAGAAAAAGGTTGTCCCAAAGACTAATCATTAGAGATACCTCCAGGGAGAGTTCCTTTAGCATTTCCCCCTCGATAGTGATACGACCCTCAATGGATAATAATTTTCGGCCTATTAACCAATGTTCACACTTTCATATCCATCGATAATTTGGTAGTGAATGAATTTCAAATAATGTGGTTTAAAAATAGCGACGAATGTAGTATAACAAAGCATAACTTCAAAATATCTCATGCAACCATAACAAACTTCATAGGACAGCTGCCACCTGTCAGCATTCTTGTCGTCTCTTGCTCCATCTTCAGGATTTGCTTTCCGTCATTATATTTTTCTCCCAGCTTGTTTTTCACGAATGGATGCTTTAGTAATGCTTTAGCAGATGGCCGTCCTGCTGGATTTCTTGTAAAGCAGAGTTTGAGAAAATTTATACCCTCTAAAGACAATTTTTCTGGTATTGGAGGGTCTTCTTTAGAATAGCAAACCCTAAGGATGACATTCCCCTGCTTAACAAATGAGTGTTTTTTTTAGTGATATCTTTAACATAAAAAAGAAAAAGATCCATATATACAGATACAATATCTTTGCTACTTTCGAAATTATTTTGAAAAAAGTATACACAATCCTCTGTTGCCCTCGTAACCGAGGCACTCAAGAATCCAAGGGATCTAATCCCAATGCAACTCATAACGTTATAGTAAGTGTTTAGTGTCCAGTGAATCCATCCTCTGGATAGTAGGCTAAGTTAACTCACTCTCCCCTTCCCAAGAAATTTGAGGATAGTGGGGTCATTCCCCTCCCAAAGTCGGTGCATTATTAGACAGAAGAACTGCACTTTAGTTATTTTGACTTGACAAGAAAATAACGTTCCTAAAGTGAGTTTAGTGCAACCCCAGTGCAACTCATAGCACCAATTTATACAAAGTTAAAAAGTGCTGTGAAGGAGTGATCTTCATCTTCTTTTCTTTAAGAATAGGCCTAGAAAATAGTTTGGTAATTAAAGTGGAAGTGTTTTTGTGTCAAGTTTGATTACACTAGATAAATCAAGTAAGAGTTCAATTCATAATAAACAAAGTAATTATTCTAACTCCCTCTCTCTCAGCTATTCTAACTAAGCTCATCCCTCTCCCTAGGCCAGCCTTTACCTTCCTGAGGAGGCACCATTTATGTTGCATATTCCCTAGAGCCTGCACACAAAACTCCATGTGGTGCCCTAAATTCTCAGCAATTCCTTTTTTGGGCATGAGTTATCGAATCAAAGCTCCTACTATAAATGTGCCCCCTAGTCATCAAAAAGAGAGGCTGACACATTACAGACATAGACATCCAGAAATATGCGCTTTTAGAACTTTTGGGATTCTCAATTGCTCTGCAACTTTAAAAACTTTCCTATAATTCCTAAAAACCATTGAACTCAATAAGAACAAGACTCTATTTATTAATGCTTTTAGTGTTTAAGTTTCAAGGCACTTTCACAAAGAAAGTTAATTAAGTTAAAGTTACATTTAAACTCCCTTGTCTTGCGAAGATTTACCCAAAGCACTTCATTTTTTCCCAACTAATCAAGACATCACAGTAACTAGTCCATCTGCTCTTTGCTGTGAACTTGGTATTTTTAGAAGAGAGATGTACAAGAAAGGTTTTGCATTAAACATGCATGACTATTCTGAGAGCCTATAGAGAGCTAAGTACACATACTTATATCAATGTCTTGACCCTTATGTTGGTTATAATGAAAAGAGCTATACATAACTATCTTTACTGACTTTAACTAACTAGTCTAACTAATTTTATTTATCTCATACGATGACATTCCCCCTGCTGGAATGGTGTTCAACTAATTTATTATTGACCTCCACTAGTGTTAACACACCAAGCTTATGTTGTAACGAAACAAAGCTGCTAACAGACAAGGGCTTTGTAAGTACATTAGCCACTTGGTTGCTTGATGGTACAGAGTTGACTTGTATTTGCCTTGTTAGGACTTTTTCTTGAACAAAATGAAGATCTAGCTCAACATGTTTAACTTTTGCATGTAGAATAGGATTTGTTGCCATGCATACAGCACCAGTATTATCACACCAGACTATAGGGACTCCAATGACCTCGACATGCATTTATGCTAATAAAGAACCTAGCCATAGTAGTTCACTGATTGCATCAGTAAGGCTCTTGTAATCCACTTCTATGGATGATTAAGACATTACACCTTGTTTCTTTGAAGCCCAAATAATTAGAGTATCGCCTAAGTAAAGACAATAGCCACTAGTAGAGTGTCTATCATCCGTATTACTTCTCCAGTCAGCATCTACATATGCTTGAAGTGTTAGAGCAGTGGTAGGCTTAATGAGGAGACCATGATGCAGTGTCCCTTTGAGATATCGAAGAACATGTTTGACAACTTGCCAGTGTGTGTCAAGTGGATGTTGCACGTATTGACTGAGTTTATTAACACAGTAGGCGAGTTTAGGGCGTGTGTTACAAATGTACTAAAGAACTCCAATAACACTTCAATACAATTGGTCATCAGGGATTGGATTACCTTCATGTTTGGAGAGATGTATGGTAGATGCCATAGGGGTGGGTAAAGAGTTAGTTTCTGCCATCTTGGTCCTGTGAAGTATATCCGTGATGAACTTATGTTGTGAGAGAAGAATACCACTGGATGAATGTTGAAACTCAACTTTGAGGAAGATGTTAAGTGTCTCGAGGTCTTTAAGGGAGAAGCACTGAGCCATGGTGGAGATCAGTTGTTGAATTTCATTGGAATTGTCACCAGTGATGATTAAATCATCCACATAGAAGATGAGGAAGAGAACAAAAGTAGAAGACTTCTGAATGAATAGGTAGTTGTCTGCTTGTAACGTCATAAAGTTAAGGTGACTGAGATATTCTTTAAGTTTAATGAACCAAGCTCGTGGTGCCTGTTTAAGCCCATAAAGAGACTTGTGGAGTTTATAGATAGGGAGAGAATAAGTGCTTGAGGAGTTATATTCTTCGAGACCTAGGGGCTGCAGCATGTAGACTTCCTCATAGAGATCTCCATTGAGGAAGGCATTGTTGAAGTCAATCTGACAAAGTTGCCAGTGGTGAGTTGTGGCTAGTGTAAGTAGAACTCACATTGTTTGATGTTTGACTATAGGACTAAACGTTTTTGTGTAGTCGAACCCAACTACCTGAGAGTAACCTTTGGCCACCAGTTGGGCTTTGTATCAAGCTACTGAACCATCAGCATTTCGCTTAATTTTGAATAGCCATTTGCACCCTATGGCTCACTTGTCAAATGGAAGGGAAACCAAGCTCCAAGTATGAAATTTAACAAATGCATTATATTCTTCCATCAC
The DNA here is from genome assembly GCA_026724425.1 of Erythrophleum ivorense. Lineage (NCBI taxonomy): Eukaryota > Viridiplantae > Streptophyta > Magnoliopsida > Fabales > Fabaceae > Erythrophleum > Erythrophleum ivorense. The sequence goes on along the minus strand of JAIUCV010000012.1, from coordinate 12,104,354 downwards.
TGCTTAGTGCCATTGAGCTAGTGCTTCATCAATGGTGTTTGGAATTTGGTCATCAGATGAAATGTGAAGTTAGGCTTTAGGTTTGTTTAAATATGCCAGCTCTGAACCATGTGCGGGTCGTGTTGAGGAGTGCAATGAGCTGGTAGTTAGAGAAGACAGATGGGGAGAAGTAGTTGGGTTTAAAGGGGGTGATGGAGTAAAGGTGGGGACGTGTGGATTTAGGTGATGATTGGAGGGGGGGATGGTGGAGACTATAAAGATGAGGAGTTTGGATTAGGTGTGGGGTCATAAGTGATGGGTAGGTTAAAGGTGGTAGGAGGAGAGGTGAATAAAGGACAAAAAAGGTTACAAGGGAGGGGACCAGGTTGGAGAATTCAGGTTATAAGGTGGATATTGGTGCAGGAGCAGCTAAGGCTAATGCGAAGGGAAAGACATTTTCATTAAATCTCACATGTTTGCAGATGTAGATTTGGCCCATTGCATGATCCAAGCATTTATAGCAGCCCAGAAAAAACACAAGATTTGGATCTGAATTCTAGCTTATGTTTATTATAACTTCTGAGGTAGCGAAAACATTGGCACCCGAATGTCCAAAGGAAGCTATAATCAGGAATTTTATTAAAAAGCTTGTGGTATGGGATATCCCCTAAGAGAGCTTTAGTAGGCCATCTGTTGATAAAAAATGCAGCCGTGAAGAAGGCACTTGGCTAGTGATACAGAGGCATGGCAGCTTGAGCCAGCATAGATAGGCCAACTTCAACAACGTGTTTATGTTTCCACTCAACTAGTCCATTCTCTTATGAGGTATAAGGGCAAGTGAATTTGTGCTTGATGCTAATACGCTTGAGATAATCAGAGAAGGCTTTGAACTTACCGCCATTATTAGTTTGAAATTCAATGATTTTTCAGTTGAATAATCTTTCTACTTCTGTTTTGAACTGAATAAAGGTTTGCAGTGCCTCTAATTTTTTTTGAAGGGGGTACAGCCAAATGAATCATGAGAATGCATCAATGAATATAATATAGAAGCTCAAACCTTGAGAAATAACTGGAGCAGGACCCCAAATTTAAGCACCTATAAGTTGTAAAGGCAATGTGTATACAGTGGACCGGGGGGGGAGTTTATGATTCTTAGCTAATTAACAAAAGTAGAGCTCAGTATATTTATTCATTGTGATAGGAAGATTTCATTTTTAAGCAATTTGTTTTAGTACATCTGTAGATGGATGGCCAAGTCTACAATGCCATGTATGAAGTTTGGTAGGAAGAGGCATTGTGTTCCATTCAACAGTTCATTAAAAGAGACAATTGCTACATGTAACTTTGAAGGCTGCAACTGATGGTGTTTAAGATTGGTGATGTAGCTGATGGAGTTTGATGGCCTTGTTAGAGCTTCATTTGAATTGTGGTCTAACAATCTGATATAGTCCCTCACATTGAGTTCCTTGTAAGAGTAGCTTCTTGGTTCGTATGTCCTTGATAAAGCAGGCATCAGGGTATAATTCAAAATACACATCATTATCTCTTGTAAATTGAGAGACCAATAACAAATTTTTTACTATACGTGGCACATATAATACTTTAGGTGAAAGTAATGGGGCAGAGCATGTTAATAAGTATGACTGACCAATCTTGGCTAATGGCATGGCATGTCTATTTCCAACCACTATCGTACCTAATCCTTGATAGGCAAAGGAGGTGTGCAAATTATTAGGATTGTTTCTCAAATGATGGGAGACACCTGAGTCTAGGTACCATGCTTCCTCCGTAAGTAAAGTAGGAGTGGCTAGTAGAGCTTATGGGGCACTAGTAACTTCAACAAAAGGTAAGTCAGTAGCTATATAGGAAGGATTGAGGGTTGATGGATTGTTATATCTCAGCATAGGGCCAGGGGTATTTTGAAGGGTTGGTATCATAGCTAGGTTGGTATTTTGAGTAGTGTGAGTGTTATGGTATAAGTCGTTTGGACCATGAGGAAGGGCAAGATTGGGGTGACAATAATGGATGTTAGCATAATAGTTGTCAGGATGATGTAGTGAGTGCTGGTTGATGGCAGGTGAAGCTTGTGTGACGCTGTTAGATGTATCATAAAGCTGTGAAAGATCAAGATTGAGGCCAGTGTATGTATGATCAAATCTATAGAAGCATTTTAGGGCTATATGTCGTAGTTTACCACAAATTTGACATTGTGGCCTATTGTTATATCTAATGAAATGACATCTGCCATGAGTTCTTGGAAACTTCTATGGCTGTGGTCCTCTAGAAGGAGTGAACCCGATGTAGAGTGCATCTCCATGTTCGAAATTGCTCCAGATCTAAGATTCTTCCAATTGCTATCCATTGTTGGGGTGATGTGCAAGATTCATAGCTACTGTTTGTTAAGATACAAACCCTTTTTGTCGTGCTTTTTCATCAAGTAACATAGATGTTACTGTTCGGAGATCATAAAGTGGCTGTCCGGCATTGATAACTGCAATGATAGATTCATATTCTAAGGATAATTCATTCAGGATGTGGGAGATTTGTTGTGACTGATCCATTTTTTGTCCAACAATAGTAAGATTACCACATATTGTTTTGACAGATGCTAAATACTCTCATATTGGCATTTCTCCCTTCCTTTGATTGCTCAGTAGATTTTTGTAATGCATGATCTTGGATGTGGATTTTGTAGCAAAGAGTTGGCATAGCTGATTCCAGATTTCAAAAACTGACTCATATCCTACAAGTTCTGGCAGAATTGAAGGACTTACGGACGAGATTAACCAAGAAGCCAACGCAAAATCTTGTTGCTCATAGACGACATAGGCTGGATTCTCTATTTCTTGCCCTTGTTCACTCCTTATCTTGACTGGTGGAATTTCTACGGATCCATCAAGGTAGTGATGTAATCGATGTTGTTTAACCATGAGAAAGACTTGTTGTTTCCAAAGAAGAAAATTGTTGTCATCGAGTTGCACAGTGATCTTCGAGAAGATTTTCGGAGCTGTAGACGACCTAAGAGCGCTATACTTTTGAGATTCATGAGTAGTGGATGACTATGAGGTCATAGACATTGTGAGTGGACGAAAGAGCTAATCTAGTGAGAGAAGAGGCTCTGATACCATGCTGTGAACTTGGTATTTTTAGAAGAGAGATATACAAGAAAGGTTTTGCATTAAATGTGCATGACTATTTTAAGAGCCTTCAGAGAGCTAAGTACATATACTTATATCAATGTCCTGACCCTTGTGTTGGTTATAATGAAAAAAGTTGTACATAACTATCTTTACTAACTTTAACTAGCTAGTCTAACTAATCTAATTTATCTTATACGGTAACACTCTTTATCTCCATTGCACCAAACCCCTCCCCCCCCCCCCCCCCAAAAAAATCTGGGAACACCTACCACGATAATCTGTTTCCATGTGTAATTTTCCCCTCATTGCAACGTTACTTATTGTTCAAATTAGACATTATCTCTGCTCATAACTTAAGATTAAAAAGAGATTTTAATTACCCACTATGAGTTTTATCCGCAATTGTAATTTTCTCCTTAATTGATTTATTTTGCAATTGAATAGCTCATTTATCTATCTCATTGCAATTAACTAATTAAGGGGGAATTCACAATTGAAGATCAAAACTAAGATAGGTAAATGTAATTTTTCATGTGATACAGACATTGTGTTAAGTCAATTAAGGATAACATCTAATTTAGTCAGTAAGGAGGATTTTTGCAATAAAACAAATAAATAAAAGATTTTACAAAATTTAATTAATTGAAAAAATATATAATTGAGAGCAAAAATTAATTAGGAAAAAGTATTTACCAATTCACAACCATGCCAAGGATTCTTCATTGTGAGCATTTTGATGATTCCCAAACTCTAAATATCAGCAGCAAAAGCTTGACCTGAGCAATTATATCTTTTGTTTTCAAGAATCTGTATGAGAAACAAGTGTATTAAGGAATACTGCGTAACATCATAGTAATGTAGAGTAGTATAAATATACATACCTTTGGAGCTGTCCAATATACAGATCCCTTCTTAGAGTGATAGCCTATAGATAAGTCTAGCTATTCAACGCAGAAAGGCTTAGTTATTCTTGCTGACTATAAGGATTGTCATATCAATTCCAAGGATATTAGAATGGCCACAAATAACCAACAAGATTATAACACACGCAGATATATAAAAGGAGAAATTGCAGTATTGCACTAATCTATTTTAATCTTTACCTCCTATCATAATGCTCCCCCAATATAGAAAAAAAGTTGCAAGATATTTGCTGAGAAAAAACTAAAAGTAGACAACTTACTTGAACCTTCTATAATTCGGATTTATTGCATATATGTTGATGAAAGATCAATTAGCAAGCAATTTAGACTATGAAATACGTGATGAGAAGGACAAATTGTGAAAAAGAAGAGTATTGTAGTAATTTTATTTGGTTGACATTAAACCAATTTAGGTTATTAATTGTAATTAGGTCACTGCATGGAAATCCATATAGCATTAAAAAGGTAAAAAGAAGTTAGAGTATGCACATGGGACCAGTTACATTGTTCATAATTTTTGGAACAGTATGACTTGCTCTAAACTTTATATATATATGATTCTTTTATAAAGATCAAGAGAAACATTACAATTGGAGGTTAATATGTAGGTAAGTTAAGTACAATTTGTTCAATTAAAAAAAAGTCCAAAATCTCCCATTCTTGCTAGTAATTAAAAACAATTGAAAGCAAAAAAGATGACTAATATAATAGTAATGCAAGTAATTAATCAGTGTTTTAGATGCAAGAGATATTCAAAAACTTACAAGCTTAGCCAAACCAAAGTTAGCAAGTTTAACATTGTTGTAAGGATCAACACGTAAGTTATCCGCTTTGACGTCCCTATATATGAAAAAAGGAAAAGAAATAAATAAACAAGTCACCAAATATTTAAGAATACCACAATGAGTTAGCATTTTCTCCTAATTAAAGGTATGCTAGTGTCATTGAATTCAGTATTTTCTGGGCTATCCTACATTATTACTCTCTCTCCCATGGGCACAGCTTCTCTCCAGCATGTGCGCAAATTGGAGGGTCCAATTGTGAGAGAGCGATATTATAACTTAAAAAAAAAAGTGAAAAAACAATAAAATAAAATAGCTTCTCTCTCACAATTGGAGGGTCTAGTTTGCACGCAAACTAGAAAGAAGCTGCTTCCTTCTCCTACTAGCTCTTGCATAGCATTTATTCTCCTACATTTATTGTCTTTTATTTCCTAACTGTTATTGTTTCTTTCCTTTTGTATCTCTTGTTGGCTTTCCTTTCCTGTTGTCCATCCCTTTCAGATTTGAAGGGATTGAGTCAACTTTTTATTACCTATTAATGTTTCCTAATTTTGTGCCTTTTATTCAAATGTAAATCTTTCCTTTTTCTAGTCTGTTTTGGGTGGTAATCTAACGGCAGGTTGTTGCCATGGTTTCCTTATATTTTTGGCTACTGCCTTCATTCAAATAATAGAAAAAAATATTCAGCCTCTCGCTTCTCTCATTTTTCTACATTAAGCAGTTAAGAGGAAAATAAAAAGATAATAATAAAAGAGAGAGAAAGAAGGGGAATGAATGATTAAGTATAATTGTTTTTCATTTGGATGTTTAAAGTAAATAAGATAAATATAAAAAGTAATTTAATTAAATTAGTAATTAATTATTAATATGTTTTTATAAATTTATGCTTAATTAAAATAATTTCAATAATTTAATTTATTGATATGCAATTTGAAAAAATAATAAATAAAATTTTTGTTAACTTTGAATCTGACTAAATAATGAATAATATAATACTTAATGATTGGTTTCTTCTAAATTCTCGACCAACCTTTTGCCTAAAAATGGCCTTACATTTGTCGGTCTAGACGTCATACTCCCTCCCCCCCCCCCCCTTTTTTTTTAGTGGCAACTCTCCCACTCCCAAAAAAAAAAATAGTGGATCTAGTTGCAAATTATTAAATTTTCAATTTTGATTGAGATCAATTAACCTAATCCTGTAATCCATGCTAAAAATTAACTTCTACTCCCTTTATAGAAGGTTATATGAGTACATGACCATTGCTTGGAACATATAATTGATAAGTATAATTAAAGTGCAAATCTGAACTAAACATCATCTCCATCATCATTGTAACTAAAGTTCAATATCTAACCAGCTAGAGGTGGATCAACATACCAAACAAGGACATATGCTTGCAATTAAAATTCCTATATATTAACTTATCCATAGCTTTAGTAGCCCCACTAAAACTTCAATCTAACCTATCTCGTTTTCATTTTGACAACCCCACTTTCAATGATTTTGAAGCATTAGTTAAAAATTAATTATTCTACTCCCCTTCTTATAATACATTTTTAATAAAAAAATTCAATACAACAACAACAACAATAAGTATTTTCCTACTATGTAGGATTAGCTACATAAATCAAACGATACCATAAAGTTATATTGTAAATTATATTTATAAACAAACTATTTAAGTATAAATTCTTCTTAATAGTTTCATCTTTAGTTTTTCTTAATTTCTCTTTACCTTTTATTATTAGACTACTTTCTATCTAATCTATTCTCCTTAATGAGGCTTCTGTAAGTCTTCTTTACATATATCTAAACCATTTAAGATGCAATTCTACAATCTTTTCTACTATAATTATGACTTCAACTTTCTCTCTTGTAACGCCCGATAAGCTATAAAAACATCAAAACCAAGTTGAAAAGTAAGTCCCCTGAGATGAGCTATTCAAGGCCAAATAAAATTTTAATAAAATTTTTAATAATAGAAAATGAGGATTTGAGCCTTAAGTTGCTTAGAAATTGGGGTTGAAGTAATTCGAAAAATTTGTCGAAAGGCCAGTGACATTTTCGTAAATAAGTGTAATTTTGAAAAAACACCTAGTAGGGCTTTTTAAATGGAAATTTTGAGTTGCCTAGGGTTCTCAGAGACTCTAAAAACCATAAGAAGCCCCGGGATTGGTAAAGCCCCTTCGATGTACTTTTGTCGAAGCCAGTTGATCAAAACTTTGACCAATTTGTTCGGGAAGATTTTAGCTCTAATTTAAGTGATTCCAAAGGCATTTTATTAAATTGGGAACCTAAATTTATGATGGAAAAGACTGTTCTAAAAAAGGAACTAAAATAAAACCAAACCAGAAATGCCATTACGAAGAGCAAAAATGGAAACAACTTGCAAAAGGAAGCTTCTAAATTCTCCTTTTATGTCCACGTTCTTCCTCTCCTTCCTTAAATCGAATTTCTTCTGCCCAAATTTCAAAAAAAGAAGCTACTGTTTGGGGCGCACAAAGGGAGGAAATTTTGGAGGAAGAAAGCAAGGCAAAAGGTGAAAAAAGGTTAAGGATTTCATACTCTTGCTCTCCCACTCTTGCTCCCTTCCTTTTAGGCTCTCTTTCCATGGCTTTCTTGTGATAGCTAGTTCTGTTTTAGTCCATAATTTTAGAGGAAGAGTTTGAATTGGTTGAAGAAGGGAGAACCAAGAAGGAGAAGCCTTGAAAAGAAGCTTGAAACTAAGGTAAATCTTATTCCTAGTTGCTTCTTTTTCTTTTTCTTCTCTTCCATGGTGGGACGCCTAAAACAGAGCCATGAAGAGGGAAGAGTTTCTATTTTATAATCCACAAGAATTCATCAAACTAAGCCATGAGAAGATGGAATACACCAAAGAAATGCATGAAAAGCTAGTAAAGTTCAAGTTGGAAAAGTGTAGGATTCTTGAACATAACCTAAAATCTGGGTTGATTCAAGAATTCCCCATCATATGTGAGTATTTATTTGAGTTTCTAAAACTCTTAAGGAGTCTCCCAAGTGCCCTATCCATTAAGGAAAAATTCCAAACTCCATGGGTCCTTAATGGAAGTATAAAGTGGTCAAAACCTATAAAGATAGCTAGAAGATGTTTTAAATGGTTCCAAACTTGATTTAGGACTTTATATGATAAAAGAAGATATGAGAAACCCTTGTAAAAATTTAGAAGTCTTAGGTTAGGAGATGAGGCAATGGCTTCCATAATGTAACCTTATGAAGCAACATGGACCTAGGTTTGTGAAAATGAGTGTGTGATAGTTTCAAGGACCTTAAATGAGGCCAAGAGGCCTAGATATGGCAAGAGAATGGAACCAAGAATATTAATGATGGTAGTTTCTTTATTAGGTCATTAATAGAACCATATTGTGACAAATAGAACAAAGTGTAATCTTAAGAGTGAGTTGGAAGTCCTAACTTGTTCTAAGAGTATAATTAAGTATTGTTTATTATGAATAGGCCAAGGAAATCCAACCCCACCTCATTGTGCTTGTAGAACTAAAAAGGAGAAAGAACAAATAAAGTAAAGCTTGAATTTGCATCAAGGTAGCTCTCCACTTTTTCTTGTTACATTTTCTTGTTACATATGTGTCATTATGTGCTTATATGTGTATATATATATGTTTGAGACATGCTACTTGATGCTATGTTACTATTTTGGTGTCAATATGCTTTCTTGGATGTCTTTATATTGTGAAAATGACTCATAAGGGTGAGGTAGTGCCAAAAGCCCCTTAATGTAGGTGAGGAGATGCCAAAAGTCTCAAGGGATGGGTGAGACAAAGCCAAAAGTCCCTTGGATGAGTGAGGTAAAGTTAAAAATCCTTGAAACCAAGAGTGAGGAATCTAAAAGTCCTAGAAATGGGGTGAGGCCAAACCAAAAGTCCCTAGAACTCATTCTTATGCTTGACATGTGTTTGTGACATAAAAATGTGGAATTTGAATGCTTTATCGATTGAGTAGTTGCATACTTGTACCTTTGACATGTTGTATACCTTGAAAATGTACTTGAATAGGTGTATGAGCTATTGAGATTCAATGAATCTTACCCCCTCCTTTCTCTCATCTTATATGATTTAGATGAAGTTCAAGGTCCAAAGGATAGAAGTCAAGGAGTTTAAATATCCATCTCTTAGCAAATTTTGCTAATTTTGATGTATTAGAATGTCAAAAAATATATATATGTTATTTTTGAGTTATAAAACTTTGAACAAGTGTAAAACTATGTAAAGATAGTATATGTATCAAGAATAGAGTTAAATGAGTGGAAGTGTGCAATTTGACCCCTTGGAAGCTCACTTGTGCATGTATGTTTATGGAAGTGGCATGATGAATTTGAGTTGCATGATGGTTCAGACCTAATGAAAAACTTATTTATGCTATATTTATGCTTTCTAAGTTGCTCAAATGGGTGTGGAGCAATATAGAGCTCACTTGGACCAAATTTGCCTCTTGTTGGGATCAAAAGTGTCATAATCTTGAGCTATGGCAAAGTCTGACCAAATGACCTTTTTGACTTGAAATTTTGCATGCAATTAGATCTTGCATAGAGTTTTTTGGGAAGCTAAAGACTAATTTATTTGGAGGTCTATGGAATTTTCTATGATTTTTCAAACTTGATATTAGAAATTTAGATTTGCACCAGTACTGTCCATTTGGTCAATTATGTAATTATGTCATTCGAGAGGCAAACGTGGTCCAATGACTACGAAATTTTATAGTCAGAAATTAGACATTTACAGTGACTTGTAGCAACTAGAAGCACCTAATTTGGAGGTCTGAGTTAAGAGATATGAATTTTTGAATTTCTAGAACAGCAACAGTAGTGCAGCACGACCTGAGTCACTGTTCTATTGAATTCCAATGGCTAAACGTGTTTTTTTTGTCTGAATCTATTTTTAACATAAAGATAACATTCATAACTTTCCAAATTGATATCATTTGCATGGATTGGATTTTTGTGAAATTAATTGGACTTTTGTGAAACTTATAACAGACACTTGCATCAGTACCAGTAGCTGTCCGAACCTTTGTACCTTTTCGCATGTCAAACGTCTTTTGTGTTATGTTTCATGGCCTGGACATATTTTTAGCATAAAGTAGACATATTTAGATTTCTATAATGCCAAAGTATGCTTGATTTTGATTTTTCTAGAATTAATTATGAATTTCTAAAGTTGGTGATAGAATTGACAAAATTCTGGCAAAAAATAATAGTGTGAGTTTGATGCTCCCCTTTGAATTCCATAAGTTGTAGGTCAATTTTGGTGATGAAAATGAGTTTCATTCATGTAATTAAATATGAGTATGTGATGTATAAGCTCATATGGTCCGCGTGACACCGAATGAAATTTTCATACGCGACACAATGCTAAATAAGGCATTATTTTAATGTCATTTTTTCATTCCCTTTGTGCAATTCATGATGTGAGGCTTAGAAATGATAGGAAGCAAGATAGAAATATAGGGTGCTACATCTCTAATGCATTCATTTCTAATTCTATCTTGTTTAGTATGTCCACTCATCTAATGCAACATTCTCATCTTTGCAACATTTAGCTTTTTTTTGTTGGCTTTTTATTGCCTAATACTCAATCTCATATAATATTATAGATTTTATTGTTGTTTGATAAAATTTACCCTTAAACTTGAATAGTACTCTTCTAATATAAATAACACCTAAAGTATTCCTGTATTTTATCTACCCACTTGAACTTTATGATTTACATCTTCCTCTATTTCCCTGTCATGTTATATGATGGATCTAAGATATTTAAACCATGTGATTTGTGGTACGATATGCTTTCTAATTTTCACTTTTACACTAAAATTAATGTCTCTTGCTAAACTTACATTCTATATACTCTATTTTTTTTTATTTAATTAGAATTTATGTGCTTCCAAAGCTAGTCTTCACATTTCTAACTTCTCATTTGTTTTTTTTCTTGACTCTCTAACTAGGACTATATCATCTGCAAAAAGCATATATTATGGCACTAACTATTGGATATGTTTAGTGAATACACCTAAGACTAAAGTAAAAAAATAAAGGTTTAAAGTTGTCCTTAATGCAGGCTAGTGGTATTGGAAAATCTTTTATGAGTCCACCTTTTGTTCTTACACTAGTTATAATTCCATTATACATATCCTGAATTACTCAAATATAAGTAATATGAACTCTTTTTTCCTTTAGAGCCTTATACAAAATCTCTCTTAGCACTTTATCGTATGCCTTATCCATATTAATGAACACCATGCGTAAATTCTTTTAATTCCTTCGATATCTCTCAATTAATCTTTGCAACAAGTATATTGCTTCCATGGTTGTCCCTCATGGCATAAAACCAAATTGATTCTCTATAATGTGAGTCTCTTGCCTTAATCTCCACTCAATTACCATCTCCTATAGTTTCATAGCGTGGCTCATAAGTTTAATTCCCCTATAATTTATACAGTTTTGTATGTCTCCTTTATTCGTATAAAGAGGGATTAAAATACTTCTTCTCTACTCGTCTGTTATTCTCTTAGATCTCATAATCTTGCTAAACAACTTTGTGAGCCAACTTATACCTTTTATTTCTAAATCCTTTCATACTTCAGTAAGTATATTATGCGGTCCAACTGCTTTGCCATTCTCTATTCTCTTTAATACTTCTTTTACATTTGACTCTTAAATCTTATGATAAAAGTAAAAGTATACTTTTGGTCCTCTTTTTTAGTATTGAGCCTATCCAAGTACAATAAGATCCCGCATCCTTCATTAAATAGCCTATGAAGATAACACTTCCATCTTTCATTGATATCTTATTCCATGATTAAGACTTCTTCTTCTTCATTCTTAATGCATTTCACTTTGTCTATATCATTTATCTTTATTTCCCTACTTTTAACAATGTTGTAAATATTTCTTTCCCCAACTTTAATGCCTAAGGATTAGTGTAACCTATCAAGTACCCTAATTCTCACTTTGCTTACCACCTTCTTAATGTCTTTCTTAACTTCTTTATATTTTTCTTAATTTTCATTACTTTTACATAAATACCACGCTTTATAACACTTACTTTTAACTTTAACCTTATTTTGCATGCTTGTATCTCATCACTAAGATTATTTATCATTAGGTCCAAAGTTTCTTGATTCATTGAGTATCTCCTTTGCCACTTTCTTAATCTCTTTAGTCATCTTATTCCACATATTGTTAGCACTTTCTTATGCCTCTCAGGACTCTTCCTTTAAAATCCTTCTCTGCAAGTTTTTTGTTTATCACTCTTCAATTGCCACAACTAAATTCTTGACACTTTATGTTGGCATTTGCTCTTTACCCTCCTTTTAACTTAAACATCTATAAACAAGACCTTATAAAAGGTAGTCAAGCTCTTTTTACATCCACCATAATATTCTTTCGATATTTATCTACAATTATACCTATCCTATTTTTAGATTTAGTTTTGCTGATGTATCAGAACTTAAAACTTGAGGTGTCTAATTCATTTGCTTTTTCTCTTATTCATTTAGTTTCTTGTAAGTACATATAATTAATTCTCCTCCTAATCATAATATCTATTATTTCCATAGATTTACCTACGAGTATACCTATATTCTAAATTCCAAAACAAATCTTGCTCTCACAAACTACCTTCTTTACTCACATTTGTTCATGAAAATGTGGGAACCCTCGCATATTTTTCACTATACCTAGGTGTTGATATAGTAGCTTTTACTCATTTGATATTACACTTAAGTTATACAACGTGTTTCTTCCAGGTAACAACCTAGCATTAACTCTAACATATCAATAATCCATGACATAAATATTTGACAAAGTCTTATGTTGGAGGTTGATTGCCTAACACAACTTTTTTTTTTTTTCTGGACTTGGGACTAGCTATGAAATAATTAGCATCAAACACAACATAGGTAGAGTTCAATAAAAAAAATTCAATGAAACTATTTTTTTTGCATCTTATTATCACCGATCAAGATACCAAATAATCATTCTCTTCTTTCTACAAGAATATATATATATATATATATATATATATAGTCCAGAACTCATCCAGTGCTGTTAATCAAGTAAGTGAATATACCTGTGAACTACTCTTTGGCTATGCAAGTTTGCCAATCCTGCAAGAATTTGTGAAGTGAAATGTCGAACTAAATGTTCTTGCAAAGCACCACCGTTCAAGATCTTCTTCAGTGAACCAGGTTTAACAAATTCAACATATAAAGAAATTTGGCTTCCAACCTACAAAGACATAAACCAATTGTATACAAGAATTTACGGCTACTCCAAAAACAAGTGACCCATAATTGATGGTTTCCTCATCATAAATTAGGAGACTACTTACTATTTTATGGCCATAAAACTGTACAATGTTTGGATGCTTCAGTTCACTGAGAATTCGGATTTCCTAAAAAGAAGACAAATTAGAAAGAAGATGGACAAATTTGAATAATATAACCTATAAATTACAAGTACGCTTATTTTCAAATATGTTGCCTGTTAGACACCAACATTTTCATCATATATGCGCACGAACATGTCAAAACAATATATATATATATATATATGCTAATATTTTCTTAGCCTGTACACATGCCAAATGTGACTTGTAAGGACATGACTAAGAATATAACATAACAACTTTATAGTTTAGAGACTATGTTTGACAATTAAATTGTAATAACGAATGGACCTTGATTAGAGACTTTGCAATTTGATGATTGCCAATGTCATGCATTTCCTTGATGGCATATGATTGTCAAGTTTCACCGCCAGAAATGAAAAATATATTTTGATGGCTAGGTAAGTATTTCAATTTATTAGGCTACATCACATATTTCATTAATTATTTATTAAGAAATTAAATTAAGACAATATGAACAAAATATCAATTTAATCATAAATCTATATACCTGTTGATGGCATGATAAACTACTACATATCACCCACTCCCAAGACGTTTCTCTTTTTCCCATTGGCTAAAAGTTGAATTAGCAGTTGCCAAAAGGTGAGCTTCATCAGCACTCGACCTGGAAGGTCTCATTCTGTATGCATCAGAATTCTGATGATCAACCAACTCAGAGGTGGAACACCTTGTGCGTAATGTCTTTGGACTATTTTTTCATTTAGTGTTTCTCTTTCCTTGTTTAGCTCACTCTTTGGCAACATTAAAGCTAAATCCAACCTTTCTTCATGATTTTGAAACTACATTGTTGCCCATAATATTTATATCAATAATAGAGCATGTGCCTAAATATACAAACAACTAACCATAATCAATCTGAGTGATTATACCTGAACTAAAGAATCTCTCATAACATAATTAGCTGATTGTTGCATAAATTTAATAACAAATATACCATAATCATGTCTACACATTGAAGACATAAAGCAAATAAGGTCATCATAAATATTTTTATTTTAGTAAAGATTGTAAGTTGAAATAAAAATCGTAAACTCACTCGTTAGGGTGCAATAGAATATTATTTGCCATTCTCCAGGAGAATTTTGTGAATGTCCAATCGATGTCATCCTTAAAGAGTTCATCCAACGCATGCAACTATACATAAAAGATTAATTATAAATCATTTAAAGAACAAATTAAGTAATTTTATGAATATTACAACTATCCAATGCTTACCAACTTTTTTGTTGTCTCATCAAATTCTTTTTTTCTTAATAAATTGATTAGGTAGAGAATTCCATATTTCAACCTCTTGGTTCTTCAAATGAATGATATATAAATAAATAAATCTACATGAATTTTTTTTAATGTGAACAAGGATAAACATCTGAAATAATCATATAGCCATTTGAACATCAGTAATTTTAAAGATAAGAAACTTTAACTACAAATAGGCAAAAAAATAATAATAACAATTATAATACCTTCCCATAATACTTCAAGTTGGACATGTGGTTTTTTCTCATATTTTGACATTCAGCAATGGCTAAAAAGGAACTTACATCACCATTGAGTGCTACATACTAATTACATGATGAAAGAACCATTGGATATGCTTGAATGAAATTTTTTATATTGAAAAGGTCAACATATATCATAGAATTGAAAAAGGAATGATCAATTACCGAAAACATCACAGGCAGATACCAATTCAAAGGCTTAGGGTTCTTCTTGCACTCAATATTGGTTAAAGTTGCAGTAAAAATATCTATTACCTAAGAATATAGGAAATTTGAATACTAACATCATTAAAATCTTGCCCAGTTATAAGAACACAAAATATATGCACATTATAAATGAATACTTACCCACAAATCCAACAAAGTCTTTGGTTTAAGTGTGGTAAATTCAGATTGCTTCAAACAAGATTGTGAGGAAGAGAAAACCATACATTTCTCACTAAAAGAAATTATAAGAGTGATTTATACCTAGGAAGAATCAGATATGCATAGAAACATTTATACCAATAATATAGCTAGAAGTATCAATGTAACTGTAAATCAAACATATATTGTATTAACTGCAAGTCACGTGCATTCACCCTCTTCGAAATGGAAAAAAGGCCAAGTTGCATCTTCTCCTTATGCTTAATTTTTGTGTTGTTGTGTACTTCTTGGTAAGTCTTCCCTTCCCACATTATTTTGGTGGATGTGTAGCCATTAAGCATTACCAATTCAGTATAACATTGTCAGTACATGTGCAATCACAACACAAATGCAAACATCTAAACTAACAACCAATAGTGACATGGGAAATCAAACTCTCACATGGTTCCTACATCCTCACTCCAAGATATAATAGAAACTGAGAAATTTCTTATATACAATCATATGCTTTTCCAGTATATAAAATCATCTACTTCTCTTCATGCATTCAATTTGATAAAACAAAGTAAGAAATCAATATAAGACACAACTTTGGATATTGAAACTTGAATTTGACTGATTTCAAAGGAGATATTGAATAATATTACTGTCACAACCTAAAATCTGAGTCGTGATCGGCGCATAAGCTAAGCTAATTTAGTGATTAACCCAGCCTAACAAGTCTAAAGGATTATCCTTATCTGAACCACAACTAGATTTATGCAATTATAATAGCCTATATTTTCTAAAAATACACATGCATATCATGTCGTGTTTTAATCACATAAATTATTTCATAAACATCACCTGGGAGTTACTAAAAATTCAGCAAAACCTCCCCTAAAAACCAGTCATACCACATCTATACAATTAGACAAATCCAAAGACTAGCACATATATCAAAGTGACTAAAATGACAATATACAATAATAGCTAGCTCAAGACCTACAAAACATCAAGATAACCATGCAACCTTAAACACTCCAACTAGCAACAGCCACAGCACTGGAGTATAACATGAATACTATTGACCAAAACTACGTACCAAAAGTGTTTGAGAAGCAAGCAAGTCACAGAACTCTTTAGTCTACTATATGCTGATCTGAAAAGAAATAAACATAAGGAGTGTGGTAAGCTTACCACTAACTTAATAAGTGCATAAACAACAAAATACACATAAGGGGAAGTAAGCACACACTGGAATTTTTTGCAATTTAACATTTAAGTCATTAATAAAACCATATTTCAATTTACATCATAAGATATATCATTTTATTTGAATAAGGGTTCCATAAATATGAAATATAATTTAAAGTTTGATAATTTAAATATGAAAAGGGGTATCATAAGCAAAACCATCACTACACCAAGTGTTTGCCTCACGGTGCATATACCAAAGTACCATATCTCAAATATTGCCATTGCAGATTTTTCATGATATTGCCTTACCATGAGTATTTCTCACGCAAGGTATGTCTCATATCATTTTGTCACTGAGTTTTCCTTACACACAAGATTTGACACATCATTTCATCATTGAGCTTCCCTACACAAGGGATATATCACACACTCAACTAATGCCATTACACATTTTCCATCACATCATCCTAACTAAGTGCACTTAGGGTTCTCACTGGGTCCCATTCATTACTTTAAATATTATAAGATTAAATATACAAAAAAGGTTAAGAAGGAATATTTGCAAAACAAAGCTTCCTATCAACTACAATTTAGTTCAAGTCAACTATAAGTCAATTTTATAAAACAATTAAAGAAAGAGTAGCAAGGAACTAAAATAAAGTTTATAAAAGAGTAGCAAGGAACTAAAATAAAGTTAATAAATCAACAAAACATATATAGGAGAAATCATGAAAAAGTAGAAATAATTTAATAATAGTATAAAAAAATAAAGATTCCACCATTCTTATTTTTATCATGTTGCTCCAATATACATATATATATATATATATATATATGTGTGTGTGTGTGTGTGTATAATCGTATCCACTATCAGTTCCATTTCACATGCCAACCATTCTCTTTACTCATATCACACAATTTCTACATCATGGGCATATTATTTCCACTTCCTCTACTTGCATATATGGTATCATATATGTATTTACACACAGACACACATATATACATTTGTGTGTGTGTGTGTGTATTTAGCAGTACAACACACAGTTAAAGGTTTTAAAATAAGAATTTGCTTTTCAAAGAATGTAGAATATATAAACTTTAAAAATGAAAGTTGGATACTAAATCATGATCTAGGAATGAAATAAAAGTTACCACTTTATTATATTTACACATTTACCAATTGAAACCAATCGTAAAAATTCCTCCCTTCAGTGACATGGATTGGATTTCAATAGGAGGAGTAGCCTCAATACGACCAAAAATCACATTTAAAAATAAAATTAATGATCTAACTAATTATTTAGTATATATAATTATCAAAATAGCCTAATATATTTTCTAATGTCTAAATCTTTTAAGTTTTGCCTAACTTTCTTATATCAAACACTAAAACTCTACTCAAAATAACTTTCTATAATTTAAATTGGGCTTAGATTTTACATATGGAGCTTGTGGGATGAAGATTGAAGTGTGAATTTCACACTCGAAGATTGAAATTCGAAACCCCCAATCAGGGGCTCACCACGAATCAATGGAAGAAGGAAGCTACAATCATTTCAAGCTTTTACTAAGAATGGAACATGAAGAAAATAAAGGAAAGAAATGAGGAGTCAAAACCCGCGGTCAAAATACAATTAGGAAGGAGCAGAAAGAAAATGGTGGAGTTACCGTTCCAAGATGGACCTCTGGCGATGTCACTCACACCGGCGAGGAAGAACGACGACAGCCACGGGTGAAGCACGATCAGACGCCACACATTAAGGACGAAGAAAAGGCTACTCTGTTTTGAAGAAAGCAAGAAATGGGTTCGTGCTATTGGTGCAGATGTTTTACTGCGTCATTACCTGCTCCCGCGTATTTTTATTCAGGTATCTTAGGATAATGGCTTAACCATAGGATAACGAGTTAAAATTATTGGACACAATATGATGAAACTTCTCTTCCCGATGCCATTACTGATTAAAAACAGCAGACAAGGTTGAAATTTTTTTTAGATAATAATATATAAGAAGAAGTGGGTAAAATATAATCATGGGACATAAAAGTCTACGTCTTTGACGAGGAAATGCATATTCCATTTTGTTAAAGATATCTTTTTTAATAAAAATCCAAGAAATAAAATAAAAGCAACTTATCATATTATTTGTTTTCCCATGGCAATTCTAATTACTTCTAGTCCAAAAGTCAAGGGCATCCGAAAGTAAATTTATGTAAATAATCTTCAATCAAATCTCATTCTATCTTTCTCACTTTAAAATATTAAGATTAATACAAGAAATAAAATATGATTTTCTAGAAGGAAAATTGTGTGCCAAGCATTTGGTATGATGTTGCAAAGGAGAAAGGAATTTTAAAAATAAATAGGTATGAGTATGTGAGATAAAAAATTATTTTTATATTTTTATTTTTTAAAAAAATAATTTGATAGTTAAAATAATAATGTGATGGATAAAATAATAATTATAAAGATATAATAAATATTATACAACTATATAAAAAGATTACATCCGCGTTATGTATTATTAATCAAGACACTATAATATTCATATAACCACTCTTCACACCACGGACCAGAACTTTAGGTTAGATGGTGGTCTCTTTTTGCAATTTGCTCTTCTTATTTTATTTGGAATGATAAATTGAAATTCAAATTCATTTTTTTTATATTTAATGATACATTTTTTAAATTAATTTCAATTTGGTATTATTGGAGATTAAATTTATGAATTCCAAATGAAAATTATTGTTCTCATGACAATTTTCTCTTTAAAAATCTTTTCATTTCTTATTCAAAATTTAAAAAATTTACAAACCTACTTATCATAAGTCATGTTTGATAACAAGAACTATAATTAAAAATAGCAAGGGTATTAAAAATTTACAATCAAACATTAAACAAATGCAGCATAAAGAATAAATTAAAATTTACAGCATTAATATTAAATGATGCAACATTAAAAAAATGAATTAAACAAAAAATAAAATCTTATAATAATATAATAAATATGTGTAGTATCTAACGTTTAATCTTTTATCTTTGTATATTTTGACTAAAGGTCAATGACTTTTGCCTCTTTAACTTTAAAAGATATTATTTAATCTAATAAAATTTAGACATTGTAAAAAAAAATTAAATAACACATCCCATTTTATGTTTAACATATATAGTTACATAAAAAAAATGAAAAAAAAAAAAGCTCTCCCTTTCTCTCTCAATTTTTCTCTCGTACTCACGTCAAGAACACAGTAACCAATAAATGAAAATGAAGCTGCAGCGATGCTACTACACCAAAACATATTTTTAGTTATTATTATTTTGTACATTAGCAGCAAGAATAATTGCTGCCAAAACTTTTATCAGCAATTAATTACCAGTTGATGCACTAGGGTCGATAAAAGCTTTAGCATCCATTGCATCAATGGTTGGTAAAGGTTATATGGTCACTAAAAAATCCTCTATAATTAACTAATGTCAACATTTAGGCACTTTTTTTATTGCAACTAAAAACAAGGACTTATTAGTAACAACTCTTTATTGGCAATTGTTATAGCCATTAAAATTGATTCCATTGCTCTAAAATTCTTGGAAATTGAGTCAAAATTTCTAGAAATAGTAGCAGTTCAAACCCCAGTAAAATCAATATAGTCTTTTAGAAAAAAATTGATAACTACTTTTATTATAATTTATACGGATTTATACATAAGTTTTTTTTCCGCCACTTTTATTACTAACATGTACATTTATATGATTTAAAGTCAAATTCAACAACAATAATTTTATTTGCTATAATCACAATAATATGCATATACATATACATATATATATATATATATATATCATTACTTAAAAGTTGAATTCAATAACATAATTTCTTGATCCAAACACAACAAACATCTAAAGTAAAATAACTAATTACCAATAAATCTAGGTAATGTCAATATAGTAAAACCATCTTCAACAGCATGATTCTTTTTTTTGGAAAGCTTGCAAATGAAGCACAACATAGACAGCCTGCAATTCGAGACCTGCACAAGACAAAGAAACTTCAATCTTCAAATAGCATTGGTTTAGATATAGAATTATTAAAACAAGTAAAACTTCAATCCTTCATGTAGAAAGGAATGAGAAATAAAATGTCATGCAGGAAATGAAAATTTATGAATAAGAAAAAGGACATACCTAAAGGGAAATATTGGTAAATTCAAACTTCTTTCCTTGTTATCCTGGAATTGAGCAAAAACTAAGACTATAAGTATAAAAAAACGAGCAGAGTTAATAAAAGGGCATCCATGCAGTTGTCCCCAATTATTTTCTTATAACGGTTAAAGAGTCCTAAAGGCTGCCACTACCAGCAACAATGACATTTTCCATCCGCACGCCGACGATATGGAGCAGGCTGCCTACAACCGTAAGCCTGTATGCCTAGAAAAACTAAATGACATTTACTAATCCTAATTTCACCTAAGCTAAGAATTTGATGTGAGACAAATTGCCTCACCTTTATTTAAGATTTCTCCTCATCTGACTGAGAGCATGGGAGATCAGAATTAACAAAGAAGTCATCCACTGAACTAAAAACAGAGCAATTGCTGTTACAAACAGAAATTGAACCTTAACCATCGAAGCAATAACTGAGAACACAATTGTCATCTATTAAATATTAAATATTAAGTTGAAATTCATAGCATTGAAATCATCAATAGCAGAATTAGAAAAGACTAAATTTAGGTCTAGCTTTTAAGATGGCTACCATAAATTTTTTTTCTTTTCAAAATTATTGTTAGTGTTATTTAATTTGTCTAAATTACAAAAAGTTAATTTTCAACAATTATGACACATTTTGGACCTTGTAAAATTAGTTTGGAGCTGCTTAATTTTGTATAAATTATAGGGAATTAATTTAGACAAGTTTGTAACATATTTATGAAATAATTATAAAGGAAAAATTTTTAATTAGTTAATTACATCTAGTTCAGTTGATTAATTAATTAAATTATTTTCATAAGGACAAAATGATTTAGTGCATATATATGTATATTTAAATGCATATAATGAATATAGATATTTTGTTATTAGCATGTATAAATTAAGTAGCCATAGCATTTTCTTTGTTATTATGTATATGCATTCTAGGCCGATTTTAATAAATATAGAAATCACATGTGGACTTAAAAGATATCAATTATAATTAAGTATGTAGCTGTAATATATCTTAACCTACAAGTTTATAATTATAATGCAAGTCTCGGTAGGATGGAATGGAAATTACTTTATATTTTCTACGTAATCTGTAGGTATTAGGGAACAAAAATATATTCTAATTTTATCATAAATGATATATATAAATATATGTTATGTTAATGTTTTTGCCCACAAAAAGATTTTAGTGATACAATATTTTATATTTAGTATATTTAGCATTGGTGAGCATACATTTATGAATTGTGATTATTGGTTGTCTTATAATGTTTTAGTAAGCATTATTAATGTCGGAAATCACCTTGTAGCTTCTTTTACATCTCATTTATTGTTAGATAATAACAACAAAATTATTTTAGATGGAAACAACTATAAGGTTTGTAAGGAGGATGTTCTCCTTCAACTAGGGTGCCTTGACTATGACTTTGCTCTCTAATGTGATAAATTTCTTAAATGTTAATTAAACTTTAATTCTAATCAATGATCAAGTTAGTGAGGTTTATTGTGCTAATTTTATGCATTTTTAAGTAAGAATATGATAAGTGCTAATGAGAGAAGGAAAATGTGAGGAAGACTACACCCATGTGCCTAATTGGAGGCCAACTTTGTCTTGTATATGGTGTCTAAACCCAGCTTGGAGTAGAAGAAATCAAATTAGGAAATTTTTGCAAGAAAAGAGAAGAAGCTTCCTAAAGCTATAAGAAAAACAAAATAGGAAAGTCCTTGAAGATCAAGGACTATAGCAAAAATAAGAAATTCTAGCAAAAGAGTATAATTAAGGAAACAAAGGTAATCAATAAGGACATGCTTTAATCAAGAGCAAAGAGCTCTAGAGAATGGTCATGATACCAAGATTTGGAGTTCCTATCAAAGACTGCAGCCATTATTAAATTATTTTCTTTTCCTTTACTCTTTTCTTTTTATTTGTTATGGATTCATTGAATTTTAATTCTTAGATTTTGTTTTCTAATTTGAGTAGCTAAATCTCTTAGATCTAGAGTTTGGATGGAGATGTTTATGTATTATGTTTGATTTTGATGAAGTCACGTAATAATTTTTTCTTTCAATTAATCTATTATTCAGCTTTTGAATTTATTTGCAAATTGCTGGCCATTGTTTGTGAATCTTTGATTTGTAGTAAGATGAACTAAAAGGTGAATTGTTATAAGGGATCACTAGGATAATAAACTTAGGCCTAGATTTTATAGAGATACAAATCTACCTAAGTGGATAGTAACCTGCATGCATGCCAAGCCATATGCAAAGATACACTAAGTTCCATTGAACTTATGGGGTCTATGTTAGAGTTTATGATTACAAAAGTAGATGTTGGACTAACATAGATACACATATCTTATTATGAAAGAGAATTACACATATATTAGGGAATTAGCCATTAATTAGGACAAAAATTAGTTGTATGAGTAACTCTTTATTTATTCACAAAAAGTAAACATTAAAATCCAAATCTCAAAGCCTTTTATCATTAAGTAATTCCATTATTTATTTTCATATGTTGCAATTACTTTTTTAGTTCATAATTAGTTTGATTCAATTACTTTGATTTTCTAGATAATAAGAATAATCAAAATTTTAATACTTGATTAAATTTCATCATGGGACAATACTCACTCATTTCCTTATTACTTATGAGACCCATACACTTACTACAATTAAAAAAAAACTTTTAGCGATGATTTTTAGTGAGACTAAAAAAATTCATTGCTAAAAGTACACTTTTAGTGGCAATTTTACAAAGTCATCACTAAATGTTGTTACTAAAATACTATCTCCCATTTTGTCAAAACCTTTAATGACGAAATAAAAAAGTTCACTATTAAAGGCTATTTGTGGTGACAATATCATGTAGTGGTGACATTGAAATGGTTGCCACTAAAATAGACTTTTAGTGGTGATTGATGGTTACCAGTAGAAACTTGGCAAATTATTTTGTTCTCAGAACCAAAAATTTTGGTGCCAAAACATTTAGAGGCTACTTTGCCTTGCCACTAAAAGCTTGGTAAATTTTTTAAAGGAATTGAAAATTTTGCTATGAAAACAATTAGTGGCAACCTATAAATGTCACCATTAAAAGTAACTATTAGTGGGAACCATGCGTTAGCACTAAAAGATTGGCAAATTCTTTTCCCCTTGAACGAAAATTTTAGTGCCAAAACATTTAGTGGTGGCCTAATGTTGCTACTAATAGTTCCTTTTAGAGGAAAATTATTTCGCAGGAAATAAAAATTTTGATGCTAAAAGTATTAGTAGTGACCAATAGGTGTCGCCAGTAAAAGTCACCATTAGTGATAACCTTGAGTTGCCACTAAGAGATTGGCAAATTATTTCATGGGAAATAGAAGTTTTGGTGCTAACAGTGTTAGCGGCAATCTATAGGTGTCACTACTAAAAGTTGTTATAAAGGTCGCCACTAAAAGATTGGCAAATCTTTTTTCCCACTAACCAAAAATTTTGTGCCAAAATATTTAGTGGCGACAATTAGTGATTTTTAGTGGTGACATATGTTGCAACTAAAAGTAGTTACTAGTGGCATCTGGACCAATTTTAGCTACTTGTTTGAATTATTTATATGCAAAAGCAACAACATGATGACTTGAACCAATGACTTTACAGCAACAACATAGTGCATTGTTAAATATATATATATATATATATATATATATAAGCTTTTAAATAAAATTTAGCTTCTACTAATATATATATTAAAGTATTTAAAAATTTTTTGTGAAAAGAAACTTCACTTAACACTTCTTCAATTCTAAAAACCTCAAACTTTTGTCCCTTCCCTTAAAGCCCTTCCTTTAAAGCTAAATCCTTTAACCAATGTCTTAGCCTCCTTTGACAGTGAAAATAATGACCACTTGTAATGATTCTTCAAATCTCATTTGCTAGAAAAGATCAAGTTTCTCGTCTTGTTAGGGAGTTTCTAGTTTGTCCAATTAAAGGCTTCTTTGTACTATTTTAGCTACTTCTTCCTTTTTTTCTCTTTCCAAGGTTCAGCTTCCATTTGACTATTATGTAGCAGCTCATGGAAGCTCCTCTCTTTATCCTTGTGCTTTTTTAACTGTATATTAGGTAAAAATTTGGAATTTTAGAGTTTCAATCCTCTTGATAAATCATCACCCTTAATTTTCTAGCTTTTCCATCCTTGGCTAAGTTGAATTTGCCATGTTTTGGTTGTAGGTTAAAATCAATGATTTTGGTCATAGTAGGAAATTGGTGAAATTAGCCACTTAGGGGTGACAACCCACTTGCTACCAATTCGAATTTTGGTCCTAAGGTAATTTTTAAAACCACTTGTAGTATTATTACTTAACTTGTTAGCTACTACTACATACTGAGTTTGTTTTTCCTTTTCAATTTCAATGTTAACAATTTGTGTTTGATTATGATATGGGAATTTTAAAAATAGAGGATAGTGGTATGAAAATAAGGAAAATGAAATATTTTTGTAAAGTTAAATGCAATAATGTTTATGTGTGTGTGTCTCTCTTTCTATATATACATATGCTTAGAAAATAGGACATTGAAAACAAATCAAGTAAACAAAGAATAGTGAACTAACTAGCTTTATAAACTAGCACTTGAAAAATATAAACTACAGAAAGACCTAAAAAGAATACCACAAAAAAGGAGGTCACTCGCAATTACAAAGGAAAGTTGTAATTAGTATAAAGTGGAGTAATATTGAAGATAAACATCTTATAATAAAATGCTTAACATCTCATTACCCAAGGAGGGGCTTTCCAATTAAACTAAAAAATGTGGGAGAGTTCATCATTTAGATGTGGTTCAAAACATGATTGCCTTCAAAGCTAAGAGATAAATCCTTAAATCATTAAGATAGTCAATGTCTTTGCTTTAAGCTGATCTTGAGATTTTTATCTAACTTTTGAAGGGCAATCCTCAAATAAGAACAACTTCATTAGTTGCATCCCTAGTATTAGTGCTAGAAAATGCATAAAAGATGGAAATTAGTAACAACTAAAATAAATACAAAGTACATAGATGTTTAGTAAGAACATTAAAGTTAAATTCAATATTATGAAAGATAACAAATATGATATACCTATCCAAAAAACAACACAAAAGTAACTATACTTATTACTAATTAATATGAAACCATTAAGATCCATTTTCTCTGTGACTTGAGTTAAAGATAAACTTGTGTTGAGTTAGAGTTAATCTAGAAATTATTTTGTTATAGATGGATATGTCGTTCTTTTACATAAGGATGATAGTATGAATTGCATCGGAGCTAAACTAGCACAAAATCAAAGAAATCTGGGCTTTAAGCATAGAATCAAAGAAATTATTTTGTTAGAGATAGATATGTTGTTCTTTCACTATCCACTATATTCAGTTTTTCCCCTTTAATTTTGTTACGATGGACCTTACTGGCTAAAAGCTTTTTCTTTTCTCTTTTGAAATACCGTATATTATTCGCCATTACTTTTATTATCTCTATTAGCATGTAAGATTGTCAAAGTTTCAGGTCATGCCACACTACTTAGACTTGCTATGCTAAAACAAGAAACATAGTACCTATTTGAACATATGAACAAAGAGACAAAAACAAATTTGTAGCAGTAGCTTTTAGATATTAGAAGCTCAATTATGAAATTTTGGTAGCTTCGGTAGATTTTAGCTAACTTTTCCTACTTTTTTATTTTGAAACTTGATGTTCTCTCAACTTTTTTACATCTTCAAGTTAAGCTCCTCATGGTTCTTGTAACATATTGCTCCTCCATAAACGTGAAAAATATAATGTTTGATTTTTTTGTAAATATGCGAAACACACCGGATATAAAAGAAAGTCCCTTAGATAGAATGAATTAAGGCCTAACAAAATTAGAATAATAATCTAAACCTTAAATAATGAGGATCTAAAGCCAGAGATGCCTTGAAAATGGAGCTAGAATAACCAGACAAAAATTGGCAAAAAGTAGATTTTTGTAATTACAAACACTTTTAGAAAACATAAAAGAGGGATTTTTAAATGAGAAAAATGAGTTTCCCAAGGTTCTTAGAGGCTCCAAAAATTGTAAGAACCTCCAAAACAATTAAAACTCTTCCAGTTAACATTTTACAATATCAGTTAACCTAAACTTTAACCCTTTTGTTTGGGAAGGTTTTAGATCCAAATCGAGTGATTTCAAATAAATTTTATAAGTTAAAGAATCTAAATTTTATGATAGAAAAGATGGTTCTAAAAAAGGAGATAAAATTAGTCTAAAATGAAAAGCCAAGCAAACGAGACATAAATGGAATTTTTATGAACAATTTTTAAGACACATGTATGTAGCGTCCCTTTCTTCTCCTCCTTGAGGCCAACATAACTTCTGCCAAAAATAGAGAGAGGACCAGCAGAGAAGGGTGCACCAAGTGGGAGGAAGAAGAGGAGGAAAAATCCAAGAAAGAGGTGAGAAATGTAAAGTCCCACATCAGCTGGAAGGGGCCTATGGCTAGCCTATATAAATGAGGGAGAATCCATCCCCACCAGGGTGCGCTTTTTCCATGAGTTAAGTAGGAAGGGATAAACCCTAACGAACCGGGAAGGTAGGGTTAAAGACCTATGAACCGAGAAGGAAGAGACAATACCTTGGTGGCTGTATATGTGTTGGTATTAGAGCCAGGTTTCGATCCTAGGACCTATGGGTTATGGGCCCACACACATACAAAGCCACCAAGATATTGTCCCTTCCTTCCCGATTCGTTGGTCTTTAACCCTAACTTCTTGGTTCGTTAGGGTTTGTCCCTTCTCGTTTAACTCACGAGAAAGTACGCCTTAGTGGGGATGGATTCTCCCCCACTTATATGGGCTAGCCACAAGCCCTTTCCAGCCAATGTGGGACTTTATAATCTATTCCCCTTTTAGGCTAACCCGTCTTCGGGTTGCACATAAGCCAGGATTGCTCTGATACCAACATACATACAGAGCTAACAAAGTATTGTCCCTTCCTTCTCGATTCATAGGTCTTTGACTTTGCCTTCTCGGTTCGTTGGGGTTTGTCCCTTCCTGTTTAACTCACAGGAAAAGTGTGTCTTGGTGGAGATAGATTCTCCCCCACTTATATGGACTAGCCACAGGTCTCTTCTAGGCAATGTGGGACTTTACAAGAAAAGTGTAGAAATTCATGCTCCTTCCTTTAATAAACTTGTTCTTTTCATTCTCCTCTTCATTCCTATGGCTTTGGTGGCTCATATGGGACTTATTTATGACTGATCTAAAGGAGAAAGCTTAGAATTTCAAGGAGGAGCTTGAAGCAATGGAAAGAACCCTTGAAAAAGTCTTAAAATAACATAAGAAACATAGCTTTTCATTGCATCTTCTTGGTCATCTCCTATGGTGTTTGTTCGACTAACATAGAGCCCAATCCCTAAGGGATGAATTCTGTCCAAACCAAGGTGGAATTAAGGGTTCTAGAGTGTACAGATTAAAAATATGTAAGTGGAATTAAGTAAGAAGCATTAGAGAACAAGCTATGCTACCTAAGGATTTTAGTGTTCCTTGGCAAATATGAAGCTTCCTAAGGGTAATTCAAGATGTCTAAGAGTGCATATGAATTCTTAAGACAACTAGGAGACTCCATATATGCCAATTCCCTAAAGGAAATGAATGAAACTCCATAGGCCTAAATTCAAAGCATAGTCTTAGCCAAGTAGGGAAAAAGCACCTAGGGAGTGTTTTAAATTATTCCAAGCTTAGAATAAGACTAAATATGATGGAAGAACATTAATGGAAGCCTTGGAAAAACTTTAGAAGCCATAGAATGTGAGATGGAGGTGTAGGCTCCATAATGAGACAATAGGAAGAAACTTGTGGCTAGGCTCCTTAAAATGAATGTGTGATGGCTTTAAGGAGTTTAAATGGAGTCAAGAGTCGTAGATTGAAAGAGAAAATGGAGCAAAGATCATGGATTCCAATAGTTGCTTCATTAGGTCTCTCATGGAACCATAAATGTGTCTTAGAACCAAGTAAGCCTCCATAGAGTTTGTGAGAAGCTTAAGCTTATTCCCATAAGTTATTCATGTCTTTTTTGACTTGTCTAGGCTAAAAAAATCAAGGGTCACCTAGTTGCAAGACTTGGTTGAGAAAAGGGAGAAGAAATTCAAGGAAAAAGTGTGTAGCATTGGCTCCAAGGTAACTTTTTAACCTTTATTTCAACTATATTTGAATGTTTGCTTATCTTTGAATGTGTGTATGTATGTTTATGCCATGAGAAATGTTTCTAGCTATTTTCTATATGCTATGGTATCATAATGTTCTTGAAATATGTTTTATGAATATGTTTTGGCTTGAGTGGGTTTGGTGATGCCAAAAGTCCCTTAGTAAGGGTGAGGAAGAGACAAAAGCCCCAAGGAAAGTGGGTGAGGCTAAACTAATGCCCTTGAGAGCTTATGTATGATATGTATAAGTTTCTTGAACATAGAAAATGCTTTATGTATATTTACTAGTAATTTAATTGCCATGCATATATTCTTAGACTTGAGAACACATCTATTATGTATGATTGAAATAGTTAAGAGCTATTGAGATTCTTTAAATCTCACTCTTCCTCCCTCCATATGCTTATTCATGTCTGGGTGAGCTAAGAAGATCAAAGAAAGGAGATCAAAGACCTTGGAGCATGATTCTTGACAAGGAAGTAACAAAGTAGGCCAATTTAATGCATATTGATGTCAAGAATCATAACCATGAGATGTATATATGATCTAAACTCTTGAATATGTTCAAATGTATGTAGAAATGATGTATGTATCAATGTGGAAGCTAAATGAATAAGAATGTGAGCTTTTGCCACTTCTTTGCCTTTATGTTCATATGTATGAATGCAAGTGGCAAGGTGAGAATGAGCTCTATGATGATTTGGATCATTTGGCATGCTTTTATATGTTGTATTTATGCTTTTAGACTTGCTCATGTGGTTGTGGAAAGTGAAGAAGAGCATTTGGTGCCTTAAGATATTCACTTGGACTTCAAAATTGACTATTATGTGTGTTGAACTAAAGTATCACCAAATGATTGATTTTTTTCATGAAATTTGGCCAACAAGTAGGTCTCTTCTAGACTTTTCACAGAGCTAAAGAACACCCAATTTGGAGCTCTAGATAATTTATTATAATATTTCAAAGTTGAGAAAATTATGCAGATTTGGTACATGTATTATTTATATAGTTAGATTCCTTCCTTGTGTCATTTATAGCCAAATGAAGTCCAATGGCTATGAAATTTCACAAACATAAACTTGACACCATTATTGTTCCATAGCCATTGAGATCACCTCATTTGGAGCTTTGTAAAGGGAGAACCAAATTTTTGAAATTTCATGATAGTATCAGTAATGCAGCTTTACCTTTAGTACTGTTCCATCAATTTTTGTAAGTTAAATGCTTTTGTTTTAGTCTAGAGTTATTTTAACCTCTATTCAACATCTAGAGCTTTCTAGAGAGCCATCACATGCTTGATTTCAATTTATCTTGAATTATCTATGATTTTCCAAATTTTGCACTAGAAATCTATAGTAGAGACCCGAGAGCAATTCTTCATTTTATGGTGTATGGCTTCCAATCTAAATTATATATGATGTTTATAACTTGTATGGATGGATTATGAGTAGAGGCTGATATTAAGGAATGCATGGGGTCCATAGAGCGAAAGACAAAAATTCAAAGCCCTACATAACACGATTTAATGCATTATTTTATTGCATTTTTATATGAATCTCATGTATGAAGCTTGTGTTTGTTGGAATAAAAGACTAGAGAGCTAAGCTGTTACAATTTTTCTCTCACATTTGCCTAAAGTTGTAAGCTTTTAAGTATAAGCATCTAAAACACATTAAGGTAACCAAGAAAATAGATAGCAATGTTCTTTTGCTTTATCCTAAATCCTATAGGATGAGTTTGTGATTTTGGTTATAGAAATTGTTGAAATGGAAAATTTTCTTTGCAGTTAACAAATATTTAATAACCCTCATTGTGATAATGGATATTTCCTTAAATGTCACATGTTTTGTTATTTTCAAGTAGATATTTGTATACTTTGATGATCAATAATAATAAAATATCTAATTTGGCAAGATATGCATTATGGCTTAACTGACTCTGATAAGAAACCTTTCAAATGTTTTCTAAGTCTTTTTAGCTTTGAACACCTGAAGTACAAATACATCGATGGACAAGTGGAAAATTGGAACTCTTACAAGGATCTTTTGGTTATAAAATTATTTTGTGTCTTATGAAGTTATAAAATTGCTCTCTCTTGATCTTTCATTTTTGCTTTATTTTGTCTTTAATATTGATTCTTTGCCATGTATCATTTATGTTCTTCAATATTTCTCTGTGAAACTACACCTTTTATAATGTATTTGCAATTAACAAATACTTGATTCTTGCTTTGGTTTCATTTAAAACATTCTTGTTGACTTGTATAAGATCCATGGTCAACTTATAAAATTAG
Source organism: Erythrophleum ivorense (assembly GCA_026724425.1). Taxonomy (NCBI): domain Eukaryota; kingdom Viridiplantae; phylum Streptophyta; class Magnoliopsida; order Fabales; family Fabaceae; genus Erythrophleum; species Erythrophleum ivorense. The sequence continues at coordinate 12,073,354 of JAIUCV010000012.1, read as the reverse complement.
GTTTATGACCCATAAAGCCTATAATGGGACTATGAATAAACCTCATTATAGTGTGTGCACTTAAGTTACATTGTAAATCCATGCATGGCGATAACTGATTAAGTAATTTATGGCTTTTAGCTTTTTTTTCCAATGCCTTACCATTTGAAATTGAGCCATTCAATTATTTTGTCATAATACCAATACTATGCATAAAATATTGACAAGATGTATGGTTCGCTTTAGAACTAATTAAACTAGCAGGAATTGCTATTTATGGTTCAAAGCTTCTTCTGAGTAGAATGTGAGTGAGAACTGGAACTTGAGAGGTATGATAGAATCTTATATTCATTTTTCTTTGATGTGTCTTTTCCTTGGTCCACATACACTAGAGTCCTTTTTTTTCCCTATTTTCTTACTTAGTTTGACATACTAGCCAACTATAATCAATCTAGAGTTTATGGTGAAACACGTATGAGGACCATTTCTCGTATAGGTAAAGGGTTCTATTCAGGTAGTCTCTAACATGGAATCCATTTGGGTAGTATTGACATAGCCGTCCTAAGGAAGTTACATTATTGTAGCATTAGGAAGGAGGGAGTTTTATATGATTGCTTGAACATCTAATTTTATAGCTATTCACTTTTTCTCAAAATGTATTTTGATTAGCATGCTTTTAATTTAAATTTTAAGAACACTTAGGTAATTTACTCTTATTGGATATGGTTTGAAGTATTTCAAATTTAAATTTGTAATGGAAATTGCTTTCACTGATACCCTTTGTAGTGTAAATTTAATGGAAACTTGATAGTTAATAGTGACACTAGGGTTTACAAGATAGTTGGGCTAAATTTGTTGGGTGTTTGCTTGTTCTTCTTTAGACTCTTTCTTAAATCAATAATTAGTTGTCAAGTATTTGCATGGGCTAAATTTGTTTATTTTTATTTTTTATTTCAACCTTGTTATTTCACTAAAATAGCTTTGAGTTCTTAATTTGAAACTTCTCAATTTCACTTTTCTTGAATCTAATCAATTTAAACTAAACTCTTATGGGTCTGTTGTAATTCGAGTTTTTGAAAGGAATTTGGTTCATGGTTTTACAAAAAATTTTGGTTAGGGGACATGCTTGGTAATTGAAATTTGGCTAATTAGGTCTATGATGAATGCTTTGGAGCATCTCGCTTGATGTACAAATAATTTCTCTCATTCTTTTGTTTTGGTCATATAAGGTTGCTACCTTTGGAAGATAAAGACATGGATACCTTTCCCTATTTGTATTTAATTTCTAATTCTATTTTAGAAGCCATAAAGTAGTAACTTCTTTTAGTTTATTAGCCTATGGTGTTTGTGAAAATACTTGAACATCTTCAAGGATATATAAAATGGTCTCAATGATTTTCTTAGTTCTATATTTGCAAATAAATACTTAAACAAGGATATATGTTTAAAAAGGAGACTTTATGTCACTAATTTGATTGAGAAAGCCAAATTGAGTTGACAAAATGACTAAATTGAAAAAGAATAAATAACTTCTATACTAAATTAAAAAGGATTGAAAATGAGAGATCACATTGAGAAAGACAATATCTTTTAAGAGCCAAAATAGTAATTTACTCCAATAATGATGTAATTTTATGGACCCGTTGTTTTGTCCTTCTAATGAAGAAATTTAGTTCCTTTTTCAAGCTAGCCACTTTATGGTTCTTGATGTTCTGGTTCGTATATGAAAGTGTAGCATATTTGCCATGTACAATAGCATCCTTCTTAGTTGGCAGGATAGTCAACCTACTTAATTATGAGAACATTCAAATTTATCTAATTTATAGTAGTGGCAATTAAATTTTGTTAGTTATGATCTTATCATATAAACTATTAAGTGATAGTTCATGACATATTTTGTTAATGTATATAATAATTATTTTTATCATAACCATTAATTATAGTTATAGACTTACAATGGTGTGTACATGAGATACCGGAGAAGAGGTAACATGCTAAACAACCACATAGGAATGAGCTCAAAATTATTGTGACCCATGCTGTTCATGAAATCAATGTAAGTGATATAACTAAAATGACCTACCATAGATGCTATTTTTGTCATCAATGTTATTGTTAACAATAGGATCATGAAGAAAGCACAAAATAAGCTATATGTTCAACAAATAGATAGATGACAACTGCCAGAAGATAAGTATGAGAATGAACATGGTTAGATAAGTAAATATGAAAAAAATATATGGTTTCATAATTGTATAAGAAAATTAATAAATGGCATGTAAATAATACTCATGCATTTGGCTAAGATAATCAAGTTCATGCACTGCCTCATACAACTATTGTAGATCTAAATGTTTTCCTTTGCTCTCTTTTTTTTTCCTCTTTTCCATCTCAATACTTGAAAGTGAATAATGCATCTTGTTTTGGTGGACTTATCCTTTAGTACAAAGCTAATTATATTTGAGACATATGATTTTAACCATAGATGGCAACAAACTAGAGAAAACTATTTAGTTATATTTTTAAGTTTTTACACTACATTTGCTGATTATGGAAGTTGGATGTATTTTTAAGACTGAGTTTTTAACAAATAGATTTGTATTGGGTTTAGAATTCTTTTTGACTTTCTTACTATGTCCATTATGAATCCTTCTAAATTTATGTTTAAGTTGGTTTAACCTGAACTTGGAATTGAATAACTAACTCATGTAAGACAAGGCAACGTAAAAGTGAACATAGCTTGTTCGTATATAATATATAGATTCAATAAGAACCAAATATTAATTGATAGTGTCTATATTAGTTTTCTTTCAACATTGTGTTACTTTATTTGTGTATCTATACTCACTAAACTAAGAAAAAGTTTTGTTGACAATTATTTTTTCCTTTTATTAGCAGTTATCAATCACCAACAATACAATTGCAAACAAAAGATTAACCATTTGTTAGCGGTTTAGAACTGCCAATAAAAGTAGGCTTTTGTTGGCAGTTATATTTAAAACTGCCAACAAAAACCTATACTTTTGTTGGCAGTTAATTAAAACTACCAACAAAAGATCAAATTTTTGTTGGCGATTATAAATAGAACCACCAACAAAAAGTACTTTTTGTTAGCGGTTCTATCTGAAACCGCCAATAAAAGTTTAGGCTTTTATTGGCAGTTTTAAATAGAATCGCCAATAAAAAGCCTAGTTTTGTTAGCAGTTCTAAGTAGAATCGCCAATAAAAGCCAGCTTTTGTTGGTGGTTATTTTTATAACTGCTAACTTTTTTTTGCCTATTTTCTATCTCTAATTTAAGCATATTATTTCGTTTTTGGTCTACAATTCTGCTAGTTATCAATTATTCACCAACTCAAAACAACCAGCAAGAAGAACTACTATAAAGCAATCAAATAACAATTACAATCAATAAATCAAATATTACTAAACAATAAAACCAATAGAAATTAACACAAGTAAATTTCAACTAAATTAATAGAAATTGTTAGAATACGTATTGAGAGCACTCTTCTCTGGTTTCATCTATCTGAGCATTAGAGTATTCTTTGCAATATGCATTTGAAAAGTATTGCAAAATGAAATATTTGAAGTTAGATGACTGGAATTTAGTCAAATTTTAGAAGTATTTTTTTAAAACAAGTTTTCTATTAAAAAAAATCTAGTAGCATAACAGATTAAAAAAAATTCCCTAGGTTTTAAGCCCTCTTTTTGCTGCAAATTATATATTAATATCACCAAATATTACTTGTCACAGTAGATTACCAACAACTGATACCATCATATAGTTAAATTTTATTACAAAAGGAAACATAGACACAAAGAAAATTATCAAATCACTTAAAGGAACTTAATTACATATCGTGTTTAAGATCATTGACTGTCTATGTATGATGATATCCTTCATGAATCTCATCTCGTAGTACCCACAGTTTATGTTGTTTGATTGTTTTGGACACTACAAAAATACAATAAAAAACATATTAAATTCAGGAAATGATGTGCTCAGTAATTGCCAGAATATTGATAAATACTTGTACTTTGTTCCATTTGTATAATGTGGTGAGTGTTTTTTATTTTGGCACCTTAAACCCACGATTTGCGCAAAACACCACCACTGCTCTATCAAGCAAGTGGAAAAAAGTGTAATATGAAAAATTATTTTGAAATTAAAATATACAACTATAAAGAAATATGTAGAAAATAAATGTATCTGCGTACTAATTAAATAACCCCCACATCTGCTCATGGTTCATTGGATCACCATTCAAAGGATCCATGTAGTATATCTTTGGAGCACATGGATTGATGACAATCAACATCCAATGTACTCTAAGATAATTAACTAGTGTTAGCAAATTCTAATTAAACAATTGACATTCAAATTATATATAATTGAAAAGTTCAGCACTAAGTGACTCACCCTTGTATATAAGGGGCCAAGAATAGCACCTCATTTTTTGCTCTTCTAACAAACAAATCCACTACTTGTTGTGATTGACTTATAACCTAGCTATGCGGCATCTGTGGAGAAAAAACGACAATGTCATGGGAATTGATAAACACAAACCTCCTTGTAATGTTGCCAGGGACCAAGAATGTATGGTACAAGTACCTAAGATGAAGAAACCAATAGATTAATAATAAATTGATATGAACATAGTAAAGAATAATTTATGTATAGTAGATGAAGTATTTGATAAATAAGTTAATAGCAATGGCCCCTATTATTTCATGCTGGAGAATCTCATTTATGACTTCCATTGTAAGCATATCATGTGTTTCTCTATTGTAAATCTCTTTATCAAAATTTACAATTTTGATGCTATCATCCCCAAACATTTGTTCTGCTAATGCTTCAAGAGTCAATCTATATTTGTTTGAAACCTAAAGGTCAGGCTTTGATTTTGATGGTGCGATCATTGATTTCTTGCTAAGTCCTAACACTTTTAGGTATTTCCCCTTGGACTGTGTAATAAAGTGAGTTAGTTTAATTTAGAATTCATAAAGAATTATAGGGAAGTGAACTATAAAGAAGTGTCAACTGACAAACTTGTGTTGATGGAGGTACCATAATGAGATTAGTGGGCCACGCAATGAAGCTTCACATTGCTTGTCCTACCATTCTTGTGTCCTTAGTAGGAATAGACAATTCAGCATTCTCCTTGATAAGGATATTAACTGCTACTCTCATGTGGTCGGTGGGTAATATTGCATTGTGAAGTATATCTCCTACAATATTACACATATGACCCTCTACAACCACATGACGAGTAGAGGTGTTTAACCATAATAGACAGTCTACTTCGCCCTAGACAAATTATAACAAAAGAAATTACTAACAAGTAATGAAAGCACTTAACTAGTGACTTAGTTAAAGAAAGAAATTACCTCAGAGAGATGCTGAGAGGTAAGTGTGCAGCTGTCTTTACCACTGGGGGTAATGTCTGCTGCCTGCATCCCTATCATTTGCATCTTGATCAAATTTTCAATAAGGGTTTGTTGATCTTTCAGTTGTTTTCTCAACTTAGATTGCTCTTGCTCTTACTCTTGTCTCTCCACCTTTTCTCTCAATTCGACAATCTCAGCTAAAGAATACAACTTTAAGCACTTTTGTCTCCCAAAATAGTCTCTTTCTGATACGATATCAGTAGGCATGCCCATTGGAGTACAAGAAGTTCGAGAAGTCCTCATCCATCAAGAAACTCAAATCATTCAAAAGCGTATGATTCAGGTCAAAATGACTCATGAAAGGATGGCCTATGCTCAAGAGGCCCAGATTGTGCTAGTATATGTCCAAAAATCTCAAAGAACTCAAAATAATATCTATGTTGGACGTCGGCCCAAGTTTAGAGCCCAAGATCCATATTTGATCAATTTAAAATATGCTGAATTGGACTTTAGACATGAGATCTCTTTAAAGATGCAAAAGTGGAAGTCCAAGTGGAAGCCCAATGTCCTAAGAAGGTCCATGGAGATGTTGAAGGCCTAATGTAGTAATACACATATAAGAGGAGTGTCAAGGCCCAATTGGAGTCCAATTGCAAGAGATTAAGAATCATGTGTTAACCATGTGATTTTTGATGAAGCATGTGCATCCCATGTGACTATTTAAAGAAACTAATTAGTTTTGACTAGGATTCTTTTTGAATTTCGTTTTTTATTATTTTATTATTTTTTGGACTTGGTCAAGGAGCTTATCTAGGAGATTAAGTTAAAATTAATATCCTAATCTTGTTCCTTGATTTTAGGCACTATTTAAAATATTTCTAATCAGATTTTAGAATTTTAGTTTTATTAGGATTTTAAGACTTTTAGAAATTTTGCCTATAAAAGGCCCCCTATTGTATTCTATTTTAAAAGATCATGAATGAATATTTGAGTATTATTTAATTCTCTGTGAGACTTTTGCTTCTTTGTGTTCTCTGAGAGTTCACGTGACTTATCAAAGGATTGGTCTTCCTTTGTGGCGTTTTGAGGCTAGGGTTCTAAGAGATAAGTTTTCTTAGGGTCTTTCCTTTGACCAACATTCTTGTTCCTAGCCAGTCCCAGGCAAAGTTTCGAATTGTTGAAGGTTCTCTAGGGCATGTTCCTAGTGGGTCTTGCATCACTTTCACTAATACAGAAAATGACACCCTTAACACGATGAGGGTGCTCTGAGACACCAAGTGCCTTGCCTAATATATCATCATCCCCTAGGAGCACATTGCCTTCTAGGAGGGTTTGTGATAAGGTATCCTGTGATACATAAATTAAAAAGAAAATGTTATTAGAAGTAGAAAAATGAAATAGACTGATTGAAATTTTTGATAATAAATTAATACTTACACATTTGTTCCAAAATTCAAGGATGCTTATTATCAATTTTGCCCGCTTTATTGACTCGAGTTGCCTTCCAAAGAATGTGATGGGATACTGAGCTAACTTCTTATCCTTCTTACTCGATTTGCGTATTAGGATAAAAAACCAGCATAAGTATTGCATCACATTATATATTCATAAATAGATAATATATATTCACATACCATCTATTGTTCAAGGCCTGAGTATCCCAATCGGCTTTTCCTATATGGATATTGAATGTTCTTTGCTCTTTCTTGATTATCCTGACTTAATTTCTATGAAAACACATAATAATCTAATCAATTTGGTTTGTTGCACATTAAAATAAACAACTATATATTGTAGAATATGATTACCTAGAAAGACTCCTCTTATCATCGACCGGTAGATATATACTAAGCCTCTTGAGTTATCATAGCTTAAAATAATTTAGGGGGATGGTCAAGAATGTTCCTATCAGCATCTGTCAAGAATCTACTACTAAGTATGTAGCGAAATGATTGTAATGTCTTGCCAACTGTTATAAGTACAAAACTCATTCGACTCTGATCAATATCAAAAGACATAAGCAAACCAACATAATTAACTTGTCAAGACATGTATATATAAGAAAGCCCATAATGCTTGTGCCAAAATATGTTACAGCTATATCATCCTAAATGACATTCTTCATGGTATTGTCAACCCTTCGACAATCACTTACAGTAATGGGCACATTCATACAAGCCATAACTCTGATGTAGCATATTAATTTTTTTACTATTTTTCTTAATTGGTTGACCTTCGGCATTCCACTGAATCTTAAATTTTTTCCTAATACTTCTTGCATGGATCACCTTTTCTAGGATGGTCAAACCTTGTTTAATTTGGTTTATCTCCTTTGTCACATCATCTGGAGCACTATCATGACCACCTAGAGAAGTCATTCACTTATAATGAAATTCAAATACATCAATTAGAAGAATAAGCAAAAGAATAAGTAAAAATATTTAGAAAATTCAATGGGACATATAAAGAAATTAAAGAATAAAATGAAGCATATGTAATTAAGATAATCTTTTTCTTTTTCTTGTCTGATTTAGACTTCTTTTCCTTTTCTTTAAAATCCAGATACCCTCTTTATGATCATCTTTCATATACAGGGTATCATTTTTAGTGGAATCACTTTCAAGTGATGTCCCCAAAAAGGGATTATCCTCAACATCGATATGTTGACTGTGTTTACCATCATCTTTGTCCTCATTCATTTTATTTGCCAATAGAATGATGGATCACTTCTTAGTACTAGGATCGAGGACATAGAACACTTGTTGAGCTTGGAATGCAAAAATAAAAAGTTCGTCTTTGTACCTTAACTTATTAAGAACCATTTGGATAAATCTTGACTTATCAATTCGAAGGCCACTCTTATTCCCAACCCATTTACAACTAAAGATAGGCACCTAAAATAAAATCTAGTCCAATTCCCATATGTGTTCAATTATCCCAAAGTATGACATGTTTGTGTAGATAGGGTTTTTGTCCTTAGCACTAGAAACATGCATAGAATAAGTTATAAAAGTTACACCATTATTTTGCATTGTACTCCAATCATCCTGTGTTTTTATATAGAAAGTGTAGCCATTGATAAGATAACCGGTGTAAGAGAGGACATGTAGACTTGGACCTCTTGCTAACTATCTCAACTTTTTAGAAATTGCACCAGGACTCACATCTAACTCCAAGAAAATGTGATTTCTGAACCAATCTATAAAAGGCCAATTATGTTCTTTTGATATCCAAATTTCATTCTTATGGGGGCTCAAGCTTCTAAGTATCTCCTTGTGCTCCCACACATATGGCTCAACCTCATCAAAGTTGTGCAGAACATGTAAGTGTGCTTGCTCCTACTCTGTACTTGTAATTCTAATTATTTCATTTCCCATAATCCCTTCCCCAAAAATTCTCCTTATGTGTCGAGATACCAAAAGCCCAATATTATTGACATTGGATAAGTATTCAGTATAGAATTCAATAGCTTTTTCGACTATGTACTGTTCAACAATGCAACCCTCTGGTTGACTTTGATTTTTAACAAACTATTTTAATATCTTCATGTAATGCTCAATTGGATACATCCATATCAAATAAGCTGGGCCACACATTTATGTTTCCCTAACCAAGTAAATAGTAAGGTGAACCATCATGTCAAAGAACGAAGGCGGGAAATACATCTCAAGCTTGTACAAAGTGACCACAATTTGTCTTTACAATGGCGATAATTTTGTAGGGTCAATTGTCCTACCTAGATGTTTCCTATCATTTCTTTTAAGAAAACATAGATTTGTGACTTTAATATCCTTATTAGCATGCAAATTCTCATTCCGTTGTGGCAAAAGAAAGCTACCAAATTCCCAGATTGTCTACATTTGCAAACCAGTTTTTGTGAAATTTCTTTCCCCCATTAAATGTCATTCAAAAATCATAAAAATTAGTAGAATAACTCCTTATTATGTGGATTACAAGCCACAGAAACAATTTTCAAAAAATCCCATGGAAGACCCTTTAACCGATGCCATTTAACCCCCTACTTCAATTGAGCTCGCTACACCTAATAGCCACAATTTCTGACTTAGTTGGTCTAGTAAATGAATTTAGAAAATTCTAAAGCTTTTTGAATCTAAGTTTATATGTCTTAGATACCTTCCCATAAAATTTTATGTATTAATTCCTTCATTTACCTATTTAACAAGATTTATTATGAAATCTACTCAAAATTGTCCTATACAGAAGTTAGGTGGAATTAGTAGGTTATTTTCATAATCTATCTTATTCCAAAAATTCTATAACTTTCTAGATTTAAGTTCAAGAAATATACAACTTATTATAAAAATTTGGACTTTAAAATCCTTCTCTAAAATATTTCTACAAAAGGCAAATGTTAGGTGCCTACAACGCAGTTCAATACAACATTAACCCAAGTATGCTTTGTCATTCTCCGTCCACTCAAGAAGTACCTATTTGGATTTCAAAATGGTCTCCTCTAACATCAGCCATATATATACCCTTATTCTAAAGTTGTTCCCATGATTATGATAATTAGTTTCATGCAAAGGTAATAATTAAAATCTACTTTTACATGGAGTTCGACACTTCTGTTAGATGTAGTCATCAGGTCATACAGAAAGCTCCTTATGCATCATATCCATATAGATCAAAAGAGAGGTTAACAATACAATGTTACATCCTCAACTAGAGTCAAGTTTTACATTCAACACTATTCAGAGGATTCACAAAACTAATTACAATTAGTACGTAGTGTATTAGTTAGTTTATTTATTCTCTATTTGGCTAGCTCCGTCTATAGTATAGTTAACACTTGGAAAGATGGTTAGCTTTATAATGAGATAAGATTCCATTAGATAACAATGTATTCCAAGTATACACACATAAATAACACTGAATGACAACCAATGTACATTCAGTACAAGATTTGTTGTAGGAGCACGTAAATCCGAGATAGCAACATACATTCGTTTAATAGACTAATGTGCTTTAGTCATTGGCCAACAATAGTAATCTAATACTCATAAGTCACTTTAGTGGGCATATATGAAACCATACACAACATAGAAAATTTAGGAATTATTCAGTGCAACTACGTACGTAACAAAAGGAATACAATGTTAACTACCTATTTTGTTACCATTGTTCAGTCAAGTTATCCTTTAGCCTTTGCTATCCCAATTGCTTTCCTACATTTCAATTACATATCACCTTAATTAAGAACAAGTTATGGTTAATATATACATTTCAATTAAGCTATTAATTCCCCATATGAAATTCTTAAATCCCTTTCGTTAGTTAAAGATTGGAATTCCTAATTGTAAACAATTACATCTTCGTTTTCTTTTCTTCTCATTAGTTAGTTACAATTGCCATTTTCATGGGGAATTTAGAGGATATGGAATATTTATGACTCATTTCTAGTTCAAATATGGCCTTAAACAATTCAAATTACATTCCTAGGGTTTTACATCTTCCATAGTTCATTTAGAAACTTAGGTGGCCCTAACTTGCTTTCTATGGCTCTCTTTATAATTCTCTTTGCATAATCTTACTCTCCTCCCTTCTAGATTCTTAGTTCTATCAATTTCTCATCAAACTCAAGCTTGATCCTTTCCCTCTCTTTCTAGGCCGAAACTTAGGAAAAGATGAAAGCTTATGAGAAAGCAATTTCCTAGCTTATGACATACCTTGTTTGGAAGTTCTTTAAATGGTGATTCTTATGCTATAATTGGTTGCTTCCAATCTCCTCTTTTCCTCAAGAGGTCACCCACAAAGATCCTCATTTCAAGAAACTAAAACTACCATTAGAAAGAGCATAAAGAGAAGAAGAAATTTTCTAAATAGCATATAGCAAAATTATGAATGCTTAGATACCTATTTGGCTCTCTTCTTCTTTTCCATGCCATATGAGACTTGATTTAGAGTTGGAGTCTATTGCTTTGGAAGAGGAGGAGAGGATGATGGAGTGGAGATATAAGGGTGGAAGAAGATTTTTATAACAATTTTTAAAATTCCCCTTATGTCCCTTCTCTTAATTTCCTTCATTTAAACTTGTTTTGTATCCTTTTTGAAAACCATGTTTTCCATACTAAATTTTAGGCTCTTTACTTTATTCTACTTTGGAATTTTTGAGATTTAAAATAGTTTAGAAAAGTGCAGGTAAAAATATTACTATCGTGAACCTTAATTTATATATCATCAAGGATTTAATTAAAATGGCTTCACCTGGCTAATCAATTAGCCTTGCTATATCATATTATGATGAAAAATATAAGTATCTCATGTTAAATCTCATTATTTTAAAATCCTTGATTTTTCCTAATTTTTTATTTTTGGTTTGACTAGCCCTTTTTTTCCTTATGTTTAATGGTTTTCACCCTTTTAGCCATTTCTTTCATTTTATTTGAGCCTCTAGTCCCTTATTATCATATTCATTATCTTCTCTTTTAATGTCTACAAATTTAAAAAATACTAGGTAGGATAGATAGCAAAACTTGTAAGAGTTGCAAAATCAAAAGCAAACAAGACTAAGCAAATAAGTACAAAGACTATAAACAAATCAGAAGTAAAAGTAAGCAAATATAAGACCAAAGTTGAGGTAAGTATCTTTCTTTATTTTTTCTTAAAAATTGGATTTAACCACTGCAGCGACATAAAAGCCTCTTCTTTTCTATAGAATGAAGTTTTATTTTGTTTTTAGCCTAGGTAGTACATGGTCCATAACTTTTGGTGATAAAAAGCCTCTTTTTTTATGTATGTATTTTACTTGCACAACCTTACGAAGATGAAGAAGGAGATGAATTGTGTGCCTAATTGATGCTAGCATATCAAAATTATTATTGGCTTGTTGATATAATTAGACCCTTAGCTATCTTTCTTTTTTCTTCTTTTTTTTTTCAATCATTTAATTGAATTGTCTCTCCAGTTTTTGCCTTTTAAACATCACTATATTTTGACTATATGGAAGAATAGAAAGCAACTACTATTAAAATTAATGGCTTCAAAATTTGGTTCAACAATAGGTAAATGGCCATGAAAACTAGCCATATTCATTCCTATAAGAACTGGCCTTAAGAAGAATTAAATTTAAATTTTGTCCAAATTTGCTTGCTATCTTAGCAAGTGTAAAGCATGATTTTAACTTGGCTTTTGCTTTAAATGAAGCATAAATGAAGTCTAAAGCATGCATACATTTTAGTTTATAGTTGAGTATAAATTTTATCACATGGTCTATAATGTAGTTGGATTTTACTTTTAACCTTCGTTTTATGCCTAAATTGAGAATGTAACTCTTTCTAATATGGGCTGTTATCATTGCTCGACCTTTACAAGTTTAAGCAAGTTTTTAGCTAGAATTTTAAGCTTTGATTTGGTCTACTACATTAATGTGATACTTGTTATCCTGATAATTTAAAGCATGGTTTTGGCTATCTTTGCATATGCCATGATTTGGGATAATGTTATGTAGTTAAATTGCTTCACGAGTGACCATGTCATATGATGGCACAAGTCCTTCCATAACTCAAAATCATCACTTGACTTATAATGGTGTTAATGGAAATGTAGGATGCAAGAATGGATAAAAGTGGGATGAAGATTAAGAATAAAGCTAATATGGCATATAAATGAGGTGTTGATGAGTTTCTCCAATTAGCATTCAATTAGGTTAAGGTGAACAATATAATTCAATACTCATGTAAGGAGTGCAGGAATATAGTATAAAAGCTAACAAGTAAAGTAAAGGCAATTCTTTTCAAGAAAGGTTTTAGCAAAAGCCATGAAGTATGGGACTTGTAACACCAGAATTATATAGTTCATCTCATTCCTTACCTAAGCTTATTTCCAAGAATTTCACAAGTTTCTAAGGAAAGAGCAATAAAAATAATGAATAAATTTGCACCACGTAGGGGATGGATTTTTCATTCAGTGTCCCATAAACCATATAAACTCATGTATCATATTTTTATATTTAATTACATAGATACAACTCAAATCCATCACCAAAAGTGGCCTAGAACTCGTGCAAGTGCAAGAAATACATAAAATTCATAGTGTAGCCTTGGCTAGAATTGCATCTTTCTGTCACAAATATTGAAAAATCATACCTAATTCTAGAAAAATTGAAATCATGCAATCTTTACCATTTTGGAAAGCTAAAGATATCTACTTTATGATAAAAATAATTCCAAGTCACGGAATATCAAGGAAAAGACTTTTGACATTCGAAAAGCACTCAAAGTCTCTACTGTCTAGGCTACTATCACAGTTTACTGTCATAAATTTTTGGAAATTCATAACTAATTCTACAAAAATCCAAATTATGAAAATTTAGTCAATATGAAAAGATACAGGTGTTAAATTTAAGGGAAAAATATCTCTAGACCATGACAAGACCATCTAGGAACTAAATTATGATAGAATAGTACTAGAGGTCTAGTGGTGCTATTGATACTGATAGTAAATTTCAAAAATTCATAACTCTCTGCTCAAACCTCCAAATGAGGTGATCTTGGTTGCTACAGAAATATTATAACATCTAGTTTATAGCTGTAAAATTTCACAAGTATTGGATGCCATTTGGCCATTGGATGACATAGAATACAAAACTGACCATATGAACAGTACATGCACTAGAATAGTAAAAAATCCCAACTTTAAAAATTCACACTATAAAGCTCTGATTTTTCTACACTTTAGCTTCCCAAAAATCTCTCAATGAGCTCTACATGTCTTTCAAATTCCATGGGAAGATTCATCCATTTAGTCAGTTTATACCATAGGGTTCTGGTTTGGTTATTTTATGATCTCAACTAGCCTCAAAGTGTCCAATTTTGCTTCCTAAGCTTATTTGGCCACTTGAGCACGTGGGATTACACCAAAATGATATTTTAAACTTATCTCAAAGGTGCAAAAACCCAAAATTTGAAATCTCACACTCTCACCCCATGTCATACACACATTTACATAATGCTAGTTTTGCCATTCCATGTAATGCACATTTTCATACATATAACCTTAAATCTCATTTTTAAATAATACATTAGCATAATTACACATGGGACATATAAAACAATAGATTACAACAATTGTCACTCATATGGTCATAAAGAAGCAAAATTTATGCAACTTGTTGTCAATCTCTTATCTCCCAAGTTGTTGGCTCCCATTGCCTTTTCCACTTGGTCTACCTAGCATGTTAGAACATTGGAGAGGAGGGGATGAGATTCAAAGAATCCTAATAGTTCATCTCTCTTTCAATCACACATAAAGTATACAATACAAGTCTTAAAAATACATGTATGGGCATATTGAAATGTGTAAGCATTCAAGAAACATTCTTAGCATTTGAACAAGTCATACATAACATACATAGGCTTGCCAAGTGAGTGGACTATCCTCACCCATTTACTTATAGATTTTGGACTTGTCTTACCTATTTTCTCTAAGAGGTTTTGACTTAACCTCACTCTTGGGAGTCAACCTCACTCTTGAGAGGCTCTTTACTTTGTCTCAACTAAGTTTAAGGGTTTTTGGCTCATCCTCGCCATGGCTAGAGGGTTTTTGGCTTCTCCATACTCAAGCAAACCAAGGCAAGCATATAAAACATTATTTAAATGTATAAAACAGCATCATAGTACTATGGAATAAAAGCTCATGCTAAAATACTTTTCATAGCTTAAAACATATATACATACATTCAAAGATAATTTAAGCACACATTCATGTATGAGAGAAGGTGAAGAGAGCTACTTTGCTTGCATTTATATACTTTTTCCTTGACCTGACACACCCAAAAAGGTATAGATCATTTCTCTTAGCCTAGATACATCATATGGAAGCCAATTATACTCTTGAATTAAATTTTAAGGCTATATATTCACTAGAAAAGTTAGGTGACTCATAAGACTCTTTTATGGTCCATAATGCACTTAATGAAGCAACCTTAAGAAAACATCATCTTGGCTCCATTCTCTCCATTCATTTATGATTTTTGACTCTATTGAAACCCCTTGGAATCATCACACAATCAAATCAAGTAGCCTAGTTAGGTGTTGCTTCTTTAAGCCATAATATAGAACCTATAATACCATCTCACTATCCATGGCTTCTAAAATTTTTTCAAGACTTCCTCTCATCCTCTTCCATCATACATGACTCAAAACTAAGCTTGAAATAAATTAAAACTACCCTTTAGTACTTCATCTAGCCTAGGCCAAAACTATGCATTATATGAACACTAAGTGAGTTTGCTTCAATCTTTTGATGGAAGATGCATATGAGGAACCTTCTAGGGATCTCAAGAGCTCATCCAAAAATTTATTTAGGCCTAGGAACAATTGTATCAGATCAGATTTGCACGGGAGCTCACGAAACCCTATGTTTGCTATCTTAAAAATTAATAGCTTTTACTTGAATTTCCTTACATATTCTTACTCTCCTCCCTTAAATTCATAGAATTCAACCCTTGGTTGTGCCTAAAATTCAAGCCTTCTTACAACTACATATATGGGGCGAAATAGGAAGAAGAAGGGGGAATGAGTAGCTACCATAAGATGAAAATTTTACCTTGTTTCTATGACTTTTTTTGCTTGTTTCTCATTTTCCTTAGCCTCCTCTCTTCAAATCCGAATTTTTTTTCTCTATTCTTCCCTCAAAATAGATCCATATACTTCAATAAAATCATAGGAAAGAAAGGAAAATGGAGAAGAAGATGTTTGCTAAAGAGAAAGCATGAAAAAACCAAGAAATTCCATACCTTTCTTTCCTTTTTCTTCCTCCTTTTCTTTATCTCTTGGTGAGCCCCAAGGAGTTACTATTTTTCTATAATTTGGGCAGAGGAAGTCATGCTTAAGAAGGTGGGAGAAAAAGGGAGAAGTGTGTGGGAGCTTATAGAAACACATTTTTTCAAAAATTCTAATTTCGTCCTTTTGTAATGGCAATTTCATTTTGGCTTCGTTTTAGCTCCTTTTTGAGAACCATATCTTCTATTATAAAGATTTAGGTTCAGAATTTAATAAAATATCTTTGGAATCACTTAATTTGGACCTAAGATTTACCGAACGAATCTGTCAAAGTTTAAGCTCACCGACATTGGAAAACATACACTGGAAGGGGTTTTACTAGTCCCAGGGCTTCCCATGATTTTTGGGGCCTCTGAGAACCTTGGGCAACTCAAATTTTTCATTTAAAAAGCCATTCTATATGTTTTTCCAAAAGTTACACTTATTTACGAAAATGCCATTATATTTTGTCTATTTTTGTCAGAAATTGTTTCTTCATTCTAGTTTCATTTTTGTTTCCTTCTAAGCCAGGGATTCTCTTTTTTAGGAGTCTAGAATACTTTTCAAATTTTTTAGGACCTTAACTAAGTTATTTCAGGGGACTTGCTTTTGTATCCAGTGAATTTCGTTTGTTTACGGAGAAACTGTACATTATGTTTCTCTTGTTTTTTTAAGTTTTCAAAGAACTGGATATTATCGGACTCATATGGAGAAATTCAGCCTAGTACCCACAGTCCCCTTCATAAGGCAAATGATGAAGTAGAAAAGGATAATTATTAAGAAGATGACATCATTTAGATGTTACACGATACATATAGCCATACAGCTTTAAAAGAGGTGCCAAATTTATAAGCTAGCTAGTTCTTTAAGTTGATAGAAGATACTTGGATTGACCTCTATCCAAGTTGTAACAAGGTGTTAAAACTGTCTTTCATAGTCAAACCCCTTCACTTAAAGTGCCTTAGCCATTGAAGCAGCAAATCTATAAATGCATTAATGAGTTTATTTAGTGATGTTTCTACTTAAAGGGGCACTAGTATCTAACTCCTACTATGAAGTGAAGAAGGTTGTCTTGGAACTTAAATTGGATTATACAAAATTGATGCATGCTAGAATGATTGTATCTTATATTGGCAAAAGCATGCCAATGCGCAATCATGTCTTAGGTGAAACATGTCTAGATGAAAGTCAGATGATAGCAAAGGTAAAAAAGTACCATGTAAAGTGTTGTGGCATTTTTCAATAAAGTCTAAGCTGCAATGGTCTTACATGGCTTGCCATACAACTAAAGAGATAAAATGGCTTTAGGAAGAAGGCATTGACTGTAACATCCGATCTCTCCGTAAACGTGAGAAACGCAATGTTTAGTTTCTCCGTAAACGTCAGAAATGGGCCAAATATAAAAAGAAGTCCTCGAAATAGAAGGAATTGGGGCCAACTAAAATTATGATAAAATTTTAAATATTAGAAAATGAGGATTTAAGGTTTAAGATGCCTAACAACCAGAGCCAGAAGAGCTCAAAAAATTTGCCGAAGGAAGTAGGGGTATTTTTGTAATTTTTGAAAAATTTTGAAAACTCATAGGAGGGCTTTTTAAATGAAAATTTTGAACTTTTTGGGGTTCTCAGAGGCCCTGAATACCATAGGAACCCCTAGAACAGTTGAAACCCCTCCGATGAGCGATTTCGGTCGTTAGTTGACCAAAACTTTGACCGAATGGTTCGGAATGGCTTTAGATCCTTTTTTAGTGATTCCAAAGGCAATTATTATGATTAAGAGCCTAAGGAATATGATGGAAAAGACGATCCTTTGAAAGGAGTTGAAATGAGCCCAAACGAACAAAAATAAGAAGAGAGACTAAATTGTAATTTTTAAAAGTTGCTTAAATGAATCCCTAGGCTTATAAAAACGTCCCACCTCTGGTCAAATCTCCTCACCAACTCTCCCACACATTAAAACAGAATTAAGAAGGGTTGAGAGTGGTGCACAAGAAGGAAGGCCAAGGAAGGAAGAAAAAGCTTTGAAAAGTGTAAGTTTTAGCCACTTTTTCCTACTCCTTGCCTTGTTAAACTTCTTCCACTCTTCTTTCTCTTCCTTCTCATGGTTTTTGCATTTAATTTGGTTCTAATATGTGGTTTGTTTAGGAGACAGAAGAGAGGATTTGAGAGAGTTCTTGGTAGCATAAGGAAGCTCCCTTAGAAAGCTTGTAAACAAGGTAAGCAAAGTGGGACTTTGTTGCTTCTTCTTGAATTTCTTTTCCTTTATGGTTTTGGTCAGAATAGGGGTTGTATAATAGGGGTCCAATTCTGGTCTAAACATGATAGCAAGTGAGGCTTTGAGGCATGAGGGATCCAATAAAGCAATTAGGGATCAAAATGAACCATTAGAATCTAAGATAGCAAAGTTAGGGATTCTTGAACATATGGCAAAATTTGATTGGATTCAAGAATTTCCTAGCTTATGTAAGTGTTTTTTTGAGTTCCAAAGACCCCTAGGAAGGCTCCCAAATGCCTCTCCCTTCAAGGAAAAATTGTAAACTCCATGAACCCGAAATTCTTGCATTGTCTCGGCCAAGCATAGGGGGAGTAGCTAGGGAGTGTTTTAATTTGCTCCAAGCTTATTTTTGAGTCATATATGATGGAAGAGGATGAGAGGAAGCCTTGGAAAAATTTTAGCAACCATAGATAGTGAGATGGAGGTGTAGGCTCCATAATGTAGCATAATGAAGCAACTCCTAGATAGGCTCCTTAAAATAATTGTGTGATGACTCCAAAAGGTCTAAATGGAGTCAAGAATCATAGATTAAAGGAGAGAAGGGAGCCAAGATCATGAATTTTTGAAGTTGCTTCATTAAGTTCCTTATGGAAGCATAATGGAGCCATAAACTAAAGTAACATCATGTAAAGTGTATATAATGCCAAGGCTTGTTCCCATGAGTAATTCATGTCTCTTTTGGTGTGTCTAGACCAAGAGAAATGATCTCTACCTTCTTGGTTATGTGAGGTCAAGGGAGAGGACTCAAGGCTTGAGGAAAAAGTGTGTAATTGCTTCCAAGGTAGCTCTCTCCACCTTCTCTCATGCATGGATGTGTGTTTAGCTTGTTTTAGAATGTGTGTATATGTATTTTCAAGCTATGAAAAGATGCTAGCATGCCTTTATATGCCATGATTCTTGATGCCATATTATGCTTCCAAATGAGTACATGATGTTTGTTTGAGTTTGCTTGAGTGTGAAAAAGCCAAGAACTCTTCATCATGGTGAGGATGAGCCAAGAACCCTTGAACTTGGTTGAGACAAAGTAAAGAGTCTCCTAAAAGCAAAGTGGACTCCCAAGAGTATGGTTGAGTTCAAAGCTCTTAAAAAATAGGTAAGGTAAGTCCAAAATCTATAAAGAGAAGTGTGAGGCCAATCCAAACACTTAGTGAGCTTTTAAATGTCTTGTATGATTAGTTCACATGTTAAGCTTGCTTTTTAAATGTCCATGATTTCCATTTTCTCTATGCATGCATTTGTAAAACTTATTTTGCACATATTATGTATGATTGAATCGGAGATGAGCTATTGGGATTCTTTGAATCTCATTCCTTCATCTCCAATGATTTAACATGCTAGGTGGACTAAGTGGGCAAGGTAATGGAAGCCAACTACCTTGAAGTATGAAATTCAAGTACATGGTTTTTGCTTCTTTAAAGCTATACAAGTGGCACATGTTGTGATCTAATGTTGTATATAACCTATGACCCCATAAATATGTGTAATTATGCTAGTGTATCATGTACAAATGAGAAATTATGTTATGTGAATGTTGTAATGGAATTTAGGTATGGAATGCCAAGACTAGCCTTATGGAAATGTGTGTATGGTATGAGGTGAGAGTGTGAGTTCATGAATTTTGGGTTTGTGCACCTTTAAGACAAGTTTAAAATGTCATTTTAGTGCAATCTCACATGCTCAAATGGCCACACAAGCTTAGGAAGCAAATTTGGACCCTTTGATACCATTATGGAGCTCAAAAATAACCAAAATGGAACCCCATAGCACAAACTGACCAAATGAAGGAATTTGCCCATGAAATTTTGCAGACATGTAGGACTCATCAAGAGATTTTTGAAAAGCTAAAGTTCAAAAAAATTGAAGCTCTATAGAATTAATTATGAATTTTCAAAGTTCAGATTTTTCTGTTGTCATGAGGCATATACTGTTCATATGGTCAGATTTGTGTTCAATGTCATCTGATAGGTAAATGGTGTCTAATTTTTGTGAAATTTTATAGAGATAAACTAGAGGTCATAAGATTTCTATGGCCATTGAGATCACCTCATTTGGACGTCTGAACAAAGAGTTATGCATTTTTGAAATTTGTTGTCAGTAATAGTGGCGCCCCAGGAGTTCAGTCACTATTCCATAGATTTCCATGGGCTAAATGTATCTATTTCATTCTGGAATTATTTTTAGCATAAATTTAACATTTTTAGATTTCCATAATGACTGAATTTGTTAATTTTGATTTTTATAAAAAATTAGTTATGAATTTTAGAAGTTTATATCAATAATCTGAAATAGCAGCCCAAGCAGTAGCGACCTCAGTGGTTTTTTGAATGTCAAACATCTTCCCTTTAATGATTCATGAACTAAAATTATTTTTACCATAGGGTAGACATCTAGAGCCTTCTGGAATGGTAAATTTGTTGAATTTCAATTTTTGTGGATTTAGTTATGAATTTCCGAAGTTGCAACAGAAAAAATTGAAATTCTGACCATGCCAAATCCGTGGGAATTGATATGTTTCACCCACTTGTATGAGTTCCAAGCCACTTTCTTGAATGGTTTCGAATTGTATTAGTGTAATTAAATATGAGAATATGATAAATGAGCTCATATGGTTCACGTGGTGTCGAATGAAATTTTCATACGCTATGTAACGTGAAAATATTCACTTTTAAGGCTATTTTTCTTTGGTTGATGAAATACTTGGCATGAGACATAAGAATTGCATGAATAAAGCTAAGAAACTTTGGTGTTACATTGACAATCTTTCACATCGTCTATTTATTAAGCTAAAAACATAGGAAAATTTACATACTTAAATTTTATAAAATTTATAATAAAAGATTTTAAAATTAAAATTATTTTTAAGGACTAAAATTATTATCAAATTTTAAAAGACTTATTACTAGGATTAGAAAAATTACTATTAGATTCATTTTGCCTAGAGATCATTCGACTAACAACACCTTGAATTTTCCTGTGATTCTAAAAATGTCTAATTAGGTCTAGTAAGTGACAAGTTCCAATCGTATGGAAATATGAATGCTAACCATAATATTTGGCTGGTTATGCTTGTTTTGTATAATTTGTTGCCATAGGCTAACATGAAGCACCTATACTTTATGATGAAACTTCTTATTCTAAGTCTTAAGTGTCTTAGTGATACCACTAATGAGTACTTACAACTAAATGATTGAAGAGATACATGAATTATGGAAAGAAGTGATTGAGACATACAATGCCCACTTATAGTTCAATTTCAAGATGAATGCACTATCATATGGACAATCAATGACTTCCCCACCTATGGGAACCTCTCAGGGTGGTCAACTAAAAGGAAGCTTACATGCCTTTGTTGCCTAAAAACATACATTCTACTACTTTATGAAACATAGTGTGCTACATTGGGCATCCCAGCTTCTTTCTAACTAATCATTCATAATGCCGAAACAGGAGGGCATTTGATGGTAAAGTTGAACATGTAATTGCACCCTTCCCTTTATTAGGTAATGAAGCATTTATGCAACTACAAATATTAGACAACATGACTTTGGGGAAAGGTTAGAAGTGAAAGCTTACAACGATGCTTTTAATTGGAGGAAGAAAAATACTTTTTCCATTTGCCTTACTAGAAATGCTTATGCTCTGACACAACCTTAACTTTAGGCATATAGAAAGAAATATATTTAATGACATAGTATCAATGGTGATGGGTGTGGTCGAAAAGACCAAGGATACACTAAAGAATTAGTATGACTTGGTTGATTTAGAAATAAAGCAACAGTTGCACCTAATAGAAAGGGGGAACAAAGTTTTGATTCTAGCAGTATACTATGCATTGTTCCAACAAGAGAAGTCAAAAATTTGCAAGCTCTTTGATAATTTAAAGGTGCTTGATGCCTTCTCCTCAAAGATTTTGAGGTGTATCAATGTCCATACACAAAAAATCTCCAAATTAAAGTGTTATAACCACTATGTATTATTGCTAGACATGTTCATTATTGCAGTACATGGCTTATTGCCTAAGGAAGTGTTGGAAGTTCTAATAAAGATGGGAAAATTTTTCAAAAATCTATTCTCCAAGTGCTTGAGAACTAAAGATCTTGATAACTTAAAAACATAAATTGCTATAACATTGTGCAAATTGGGAATTGTGTTTCCACCTATTTTCTTTGATATCATGGTCCACTTGCCTATTTACTTGGCCAGAGAGGTGAAGTTTAGTGGATTCATAAAATATTGGTGGATGTAACTTATCGAGAGGCAAGTATGTAGCTTGATTAATTAATGTCATTAATCTTGCATGCAAGATGACTAATTCATATCAACTTACATATGTAGGTTTTGTGGAGACTTAAAACATATGTTCATAACAAGGCTTGTCTAAAAGATTCAATTATAGAAGGTTATTTGGTAGATAAATACCTTAACTTTTGCTTTCGTTACTTGAAGAATATTGCCACCAAGCTCAATAGAAATCTTAGAAATGATGACAAACCTATGGAACATGATAAAGTGTCCATATTCAATAAATATGGCAAGCAATAGGATGTTACGAATTGATATTTCTATTTGATATGGAGTTCAATCAAGCTTGGATGTATGTGCTTTAAAATTATGAAGACATTTGACCATTCATGGAGTAAGTTCACAGCACCTAGCTACCACTTTCACATAAAAATTGTTTCAATTATCACATTTTCACTAGGTCATATAATGTAGGAAGCACAAGATAAAGGTCGAAACAAAAGTAGTTAAGGAGTTTCTAGAATGGTTTCATGCACAAGTAGTTAATTAATCATGATACAATTCATCAATTTTTAAGTTATAATATTAACAAATACTTGTTCTAATTTATAAGTGTTAGAGTTATATGCACATGGTGATGCAAGTGATGACCTCATGAGTTTTAGAGTTGGTCCACTTAAAAAGGTTCATCGCTATTCCATATGTATGGTGAACAGATTTAGATTCCATACTAGAGATCGAGCATTAGGTAGGAGAACACATAATAGTAGAGTTCTTGTGAAGGGTAATGATTCAAATAAGGAAAAAGAGTATTATGGTGTCTTGGAGGATATATATGAGTTGTCGTATGTCGATAATAGAAAAATGTATCTCTTCAAGTGTTACTAGTAGGATGTGGTTCATTTAGGAAAAGGATACAAGGTTGACAAGTATGGAATTATGAATGTGAACACTAGTTCCTCACTGAGTGCAAATGAGCCATTTGTGTTAGCATCTCAAGCAAAACAAGTGTTCTATCTAGAGGACATTGTTGACCATATTAGCTTGTTATTGTGAAGACAAATCCTTATGACATCTTTAATATGTTTAAGGTGACTGATAATGGAATAAATGGGGACAAGGTGTAACTACTGAGTGATGAGGCTTATCAATAAGTTGAAGTTAAAATGAATGTGGTCACCAATGATGATATGGGCATTAATCTAGTGGTTTGCCTATATAGGGACAATGTTCAACAAGAAACAATAAGGTAATCAAGTAAACATCCCCAAGTAAGTATGCTGAATACAAATGATGCAACACAAATGACTTTATTGATGAGAATGATGAGGATGCGTCAATTAATGAAAGAGATGTAGAAGACATACTTGATGATGATGAGGAGGAGGAGGATGATGCAAACGATGAGGATGACCTTGACAATGATCGAGATTAACATGAATTGTCTTACGTTTTTATCATCTACTCAATATTTGTATTCAAACTATTGTATCTTACATTGTATTTAACATTTGAAATGCCTTATGTTTTTGTCACTTACATAATGTTTGGGTTAAAGTATTGTATCTCACACTATATTTACATTTGAACTATCTTATATTTTTATCGTCTAATTAATGTTTGAATTTGAACTATTATATCTTGCATTGTATTTACTTTTGAACTACCTTATGTTTTTGTCATCTACTTAATGTTTAGATTTGAATTGCTACATTTCATATGGTAATAGCAATTTCTTAGGAAATGTTAGGTGCTGGATGCGAGAAGGGAGAGAGAATGAGGCAAAAAATGATATAGACATGGTAGTAGTCAAGTGAGAGCAACAACACAAGTGAAATGACATCACTACAACAACAACTAATAAGATATGCATATAAATAAAGGGAGTCTACTCCATAGCCAGCACAACTTGTGAAAGAAGAAGAACATGATGCTTCTCCATCCATATTGCCATTACTTCACTAGATTAGTGCAAGTATAAATGCATTTGCATTTATTCTACTTATATGTATTAATGTCTAATTATTTTCTTGTTTCCCTATACCTTAACTTTATGCAACACTATTAAGAAAAGGTAGGGAAAATACAAGCGTGTGTCAGTTGATATGAAAATAAAACACAATGGGAAGATCATAATTAACATCCCTGAAGATATTGAAAGGGCTATTGGAGATGGGGCTCGAGAGTTTGCCAACTACTATGGTTGGATGGTCTAAACCACTGTCTGTTTTAAAGATGGTAGTTGGCCTAAAACTTTTACAATCCATAGGGAGACCATATGGTTAAAAGTTAAGGTAACAAATAACATATATAAGGAAATGATATTTAATTTATTTGCAAACTATTTCTTTGTATGGGCAATTATAACTATTCATGTTTCTAGTTCATAAGACAAATTTTAAGTTTGCAATGCTCATTTGGAGCTATCAATGAAGGCTTTATGTGTGAGCACTATGCAAAGACTCTTTAGGAGTTGGAAGAATAAGTTCTATGATTAAGTCAAAACATTAGATACAGGTAAGGAGAAGCATGCAGCTCAACCGAGTGTCATGAGCTGTGAAGACTGGGAATTGCTACTTCAACACTAAGCTTTTGAAAAGTCTAAGGTAGATTAGTCTTGCTATAGTACAGTATGAACATAATTACTTAATGTTGTTACAACTATTTTTGTAAAGTGATAAGTGTGTTTTTCGCTAATTGCAAAATGTGAGCAAGAGAAATAAAATAAAGAGGGGAAAGTAGACTCCTAAGTGTACATGTGGCAGGCGATTATTTGAGAAGGTGAGGAAAGCCTAGTAAGCCAATCTTTTTCTTTTTTTATTTACAATTACATATCTATATACCATTCCTTTTTGTTTATGTTAAAAGATGAAATAATGTTATCCAAAATATATTTCAAAGGGATCTCATAATTAGAAAGACATGGTGTAGGAGGAACAACACACCTATAGGACAAAAGATAGAAGGTAGAGTAGGTCGACCTAAGTCACAAGAAATTCAGGTAACTTCTGGCATCCCTTAAATTTTAAACGTTATTCAAATATGACTTATTGTCTCTGGTTTTACTATGTTGCCTTAATAGGTGAAATACAAGAGCTCATTATCTAACAACAATCAGTAGATGTCAAGCACTGTATGGATGGAGACCATATTCCTCTATTGTTCTAGGTGATCGATCGAGGTTTGTTTGTAGCAAGGGATATAGAAAGAAACCCCTAAGAAAGAAATCCATTAATCAAGCATATGGAATCCAAGGTGTCATCTACAATAGAGGAAGTTTAAGAAGAGATCAAATAGAAAATGGATAAGGATCATGCCTTATTATGCGAAGAAATGGATTAGAAGATGTAAGAAGAATTAGAATGAAAGCTGCAAGAATAGCTAGTCCGGATGGTATAATAAGTGTAGGCTAAAGTTTGTGCACAAATGGTCACCTTGATGGCCACAATCCAATGGGTATATAACACATTTCTCTTCACCTTTTTCAACAATGATGAAACTTAGAGTGGTTTTTCTTTCTGATAGGAAACACACCTTCAGGCACCAAACCTTTAAGTGGACCAACTCAATGAGTTACAAGAAGCAAGTGGTGATTTATCCCTCACCTTTTAAAGAACTTAAGCTATACTATCTCTTTCATCCATACCTAGATTATGTTTTGAAAATTTTCATATGGGAAATTATGAATTAGGATTAAAACTAATTACCTTGTGCTTATATTTTATGTCAAGGATATATGCAGATTGTGATGTAAATTCAACAAATAAGAAAATTCTATATTTACTTGATACTATAAATTTTCTTATCAATAGTCAATGATAGTTATGGCTTTTGAATTTAAGGCCTTGGTTTCTATATAGGATTCAAATGTATGGGTTATTGTAATTAATGAGAAACAAAAGAAAAGTGGTATGTGTATATTTAAAATTAAAATAGCTTGATAATTGAATAAAAAAAGTTCTTGGTTTCCTATTATCTAATTATTAATGTGCTCATGCGGTTGGATTTTACATTTTTACGTGAGGCTCTTGTTAGTTCTTTGTTTTGAAAGCTTTATTTTGTACTAACTCTAAATGGGTGTTGCATGCTTGAATAGATCTTTCATGAAACTAAATATTAACTTAGAATAGCCTATGCAATGCTTACTTTGGTTGCCTAACTTAATGTTGTTATGAAGTTTTTTTTTTATTTGATTTCAACTTAGTTCTAGCTTGAAATTGAGTCTAAAGGTTATATAAAAAATAGCCATTGTTCTATGTCTGTGAGCTTCATTTAAAATTACTTGTGGACACAATTTTCCATTAAAATAACTGAACTATCATAATTGACATAGTCCTCTTAGTTTTATTGTCAATTTAAAATGATCTCAATAAAAGTGAAAATCTAAATACCATCTTAATATGTATGTGTTATCACAATGAGTCTGAATCTTGAATTTAGTTTTGTGCCAAACACAAAATTAGATTAGAATTTATGCAATTTTTTATTGGTGCCCTCTGGATTTTAACAAGGGTTGGATTTGGTTCATATTGTTGTTATGGTTCAAATTGCAATTTATGAATTTTCATTAGGTTTGTACAAATGATTGATATAGATGACTAAACTTCTTTTGAAAATTGCAACTTTTCATTGTTCTGTTTTATAGGGTAACCAAATTAGTTATGAGGAGTTTATGGCCATGATAAAAATTGGAACTAACTAAAGAAAAGCATTTAGGTAGTATTTTGATTTATGTTTTCAATAGTTCCACTAGTTAACGTCACCGAAAATTGACAATATGTCATATACTTTGTGTTTTGATAATTCTATTTGTCTTTCATTAAAAATTGACAATATGTCATGTAATTTGTGTTTTGATAGTTCAATTTGTCTTTCCATCAATGTAGATTACTTATCATTCATGCTTAAATGATGTAGATATATTCATTCCATTATATATAAAATCTAGATTTTAATCTCAAGTTTGTACCTTTAAGATTTCATTGCAATGTACAACTTCTATCAATACAGTTTTAGATCTAAGCATCCAGTGTTTCTTTCCCCATTCATTTGAAGATTACATTGTATGATTTTCCATTGGTCTAGGGATGAAAGAGGATGTTCAAGGGAGATAGATTGTTAGGAAAATCAAATTTGTCTTCTATTTTGGTAGATTATGTGAAATATTGTTAAAAAAATTCAATCACTTTTAGCGACAACTTCTTTTGTTACTAAAGGTCTAATATGACCTTTAGTATCGACATAAGTCATCACTAATATGAACTCTTAATGGCAACAAAAAAGGTTGGCACTAAAATATAGAACTTTACAAAGATTGCCACTAAAAACAATTAGTGGTGACAAGATGGATGTCGCCACTAAAGATTCCTTTTATGTGGTAAATTAGGTAGCCACGAAATGTTGTTTTGTTAGTGGCGACAACATTAATGTCGCCTTTAAATTTATCTCTTAGTTGTAACAAAAGTCCCACTATATTTCTTTTTTGGCAATTTTTATCGCCACTAAAAATTACTTTTAGTGACAACATTTTTGCTATCATTAAAGACCTTTTGTTTTAGAGGTGCTAGTCATAACCTATTGGCGACAAAAAGTTGCTACTAAAAGTTATTAGTGGCAACATTTAGACTTTTTGTTATTGCTAAAAGCTTGATTTTTGTAGTGACTTGTGAAAAATCACCTACAAGTTTTTGGTGTCATTGTTGAGGAAGGCATAATCAATACTAATATGCTAGTTATTTTTATTAATTTAGAATTTTTCTTCTTAATTTTTATATTCTTGGTTTTTCTTATTTTTTATCTTTATTCATTTTGATTAGTTCTTCTTGTTAAGTACTTAAGTTTAATAAGACACTCCTAAAGTGATGATCACCTTAAACTTAACCCAAAACCAGAGCATACTTTTCACCTAAGAAGAAGACAAAGAAACACATTATCTACTGCATAAGTAAAGCACCCTTAACAAGAAGCAAGGGTTGGACCTTATCAAATAAGACCAAGCTATGATTTTGTGATGCTAATTCCTAAGGATAAATAGTGGTATCATCACCCCAGTAATTACTGGGAACAATTTCCAAATCAAGTAAGGGATGATCCAGATGGTCTAGCAAAATGAGTTTTAATGAGGAGTTACTGAGGTCCCAAACATATATCTTGCCTTTTTGTTACCAATTTGGAATACAATCAAGATGAATAAAGTGTCAAAAGATGCTATTAGACTTCAAATCTTCCCTTTCTCCTTGAGAGATAAGGCTTAGCTATGGTTGAATTCTTTGCCTCCAAATTCATTTACCATTTTGGATAAACTATTATAAGCTTTTCTAACTAAATGCTTCCCACCTATTAAGACCACCAGGTTGTGAAGCAATATTAAGAGTTTTGTGCCAATAGAAGGTGAATCTTTATATGAGGCTTGGGAACAGTATAAAGACCTATAAAGATGTCCACACCATGGGATCTAAGACTAGTTTTTCATACATACCTTTTATCAAAGCCTATCACACCTAGACAAGGTTAGCTTAGATGTAGCTGCAAGTGGATCTCTGGTGGGAAGACTAACCAATGAGGCAACATCCATCATCAAGGAAATGGCTACAAGCTGTTACCAATGGTCCAATGAAAAGAGAATACCCAAAAGAGCTACAAGTGTCATAAAGATGGATAGCATCAATACCAAGTTTAATATATTGATGAAAAGAGTTTACCAGTTTGCCACATGAATAATTCAGCGGAATGCTATGCTTTAGAGTAAGTACAATATGTCTTAAATAACCATTAATAGTAGAACAATCCTTACTCTTTAACATGCAACCTTGGGTAGTAAAATCACCCCAACTTAGCTTAAGCAAATCAAGGTAGCTATAGTGGACCACCTAAACAAGGGTTTCAACCTTAAAATCACCGGGGCCCATATCTAAATATGAGTAAACCTTCTAAGAAGGATACTTTTAAGAAGTTTTTGAATATGACTATTTACAATTTTAAGAAGTTAGAATCTAAAATAGACTACCTAGCCAACTATAATCGAAGCTTAGAAATATAATTAGGTTGATTATCTAGCTTGTCTAATTCTAGGCCTCAGGGAAATCTACCTAGTAAGACTAAGATTAATCTAAGAGAACAATGTAGGTGGTTTCCTTAAGAAGAGGTAAACAAGTGCAAGGAGCCAATGAGAGGGATGATATGCCTAAAAGTCAAGATAAGCCTAATAATGAAGAGTGAATGAGCACCTAAATCTATAATGATTGTGATAGGCTAGAGGTGGCTTAGCAACAAGCGCCTATTAAGCCTTATGTACCTCTTGTACCTTTCCTTCAGCAAGTGAAGCAACAAAAATTGGATAAGTAGTTTAATTTAATTTCATAATGCTAGAGATGGAAAAAGATACTATAATGCCATTGATTTTAAGAAGATCATTATAGTACACAACTACTGCAATTATCAATGTGAAGAATGACAAGTTGAATTTAAAAGTGGGAGATAATGAAATTAAGTTTAATCTCTTCAAAGCCATGAAAAACCTACTTGTGGACAAATAGTGTTATCAAATTGATGTTTTTTCTACATGGAAATACTAGGTATTTTCATAATTTAGCCAAAAGAAGAAGAATCAATAATTGGATTTCAAAATTAAAAGATAATAAGGGATCCAAGACTTGCATCAAATTAAGCTTTTTACACAAGATTACTTTTAGCAAGTCTTTACCCAATAATTTCAATTATTAGTTGATTAAATAATGGGTGAATTAGAACAACTTCATATCCCTAAGTTATCACCAACTCATATTCAAGGCCTTTTGGAACCTATTACATGGAAGGCAGTCAAACAAGCAGTGTTAACTAAAGGTAGATAGTGCTTTAGGACTATATGGGTTTCACGCTAGATTTTATCATGGTTTTTGGGACTCAGATAAAGATGATTTAATACTTATGGTTATTAGCCTTTTTTTAAAAGGGGTATCTGTTAAAGGCTTGGAATAGATCTTATATTGTTTTAATTAAAAAATGTGACCACCCTCAGTTGTTGAAGGTTTACAAGCCTACCAGTTTGTGCAATGTAATTTATAAGATTATGTCCAAGGTCATATGCAATCATTTGTAAAAGATTTTGGTTAATCTTATAGCTCCAAATCAAAATGCTTTCTTGCCAAGGTGACTAATATTTGATAATATCATATTGGCCTTATAATTAGTGCATAAATTATAGGTTGTAAAGGTATATAAAAAAGGTTGGTGTGTGTATAAACTTGACATTGCTAAGGCATATGATAAGGTATCATGGAACTTCCTTAATGCGATACTGAGGCAAATGTCCTTTCCTTCTCATTGAATTTAGATCATTATGTAGTTTGTTACAATTGTTTCATATCAAGTCATTGTTAATAGGTACCTAATGTAACACCATAAATTCTAGCTTATCTCATGCTTTTAAACGGCATAATGTCATGATCCATATGGAGTTCCCATAGAAAAAGCAAGGAAAAATGGGATTTATTTCGCGTTGCATCATATCTAAAAATTTATTTCAGTGTCACGTGGACCGTGTGAGCTCATGTTATGCATCCTCATATTTAATTTCATCATTACAACTCATTTGCATCACAAAAATATACTTATAACTCATGGAAACCGAAATGGAGCATGGGATATGGAAGTTCACTCTCAGCCAGATTTGCTCTATCTTTTGACCAAATTTTAGAAAATCATAACTAAATATAGAAAAATCAAAATCATGCAATCTTAGTCATTCTAGAAATCTTTGGATGTCTACTTTACAATAAAAATATTTCTAGATCATAACATTTATCACAAAGGATGTTTGACATCCAAAATTGTCCAAAGGTCCGACTGAATTCTGGAACTGTCATAGAATTCTGTAGAAAAATTTAAAAATGTCCAATTAATTCCAAAAAAATATAATCCATGCAAATGATACCAATATGGAAAGCTGTGAATGTTAAATAGAGAGGAAAAATATATCTAGATCAGTTCATCAAACCCAAACTTCGGAATTCAATGGAACAGTACTTCTGGTCAGGCAAAGTTACTAATACTGGATAGAAACTTCAAAAATTCATATCTTCCTCCCTAAACCTCCAAATGAGGTGCTTCTAGTTGGCATGAGTCTTTTTGATTGTCTAGTTTCTCTGTATAAAATTTTGTGTCAACTAGACATCATTTGTGCCTCGTGGGATAGAAAATAATTTCAGACCAAATGAATAGTGCAATAGACCAAAACCATAAATTTTGCCAACTTTAAAAAATCATCAAATATTTTGTAGGCCTCCAAAAATTATAATCTTTAGCTTCCCAAAAAGCTCTTAATGAGACCTAATTTCATGACAAATTTCAGATCAAGACTAATTCATTTGGCTAAAAAGTGACATAAGGTTCTATTATGGTTAAATTTGGTTACGTATGGAATACCAAATGTGCCAAATGGCTTTCCCTTGGTTGTGGTGCCTTTTGGGTAAGTCTAAAGCACATTTGAGACTTAAGTGAGCTTCCCAAATGGTCCCAAACCTCATGCATCTCATTTTGGCCATTCAACCCACACTTAAACACAATTATGGTTCCAAAATGGCTAAAGCTAGGCATAAGCTTGTCATTCTTCCTTCTTCATTGTTGTTGGCTCCCTTCACTATAATTACTTAGTCCACCTAGCATGTTAGATCATTGGAGAGGAGAGGATGAGATTCAAAGAATACCAATAGCTCATCTCCTATTCAATCATATATAATATGTGCAAAACAAGCTTTACAAATGCATACATGGAGAAAATGGAAGTCATTAACATTTTAAAAGCAAACTTAGCATGTGAACAATTCATACAAATCATTGAAGAGATCACCAAGTGTTTGGATTGGCCCCACACTTCTCCTTATGGATTTTGGACTTGCTTCACCTATTCTTTAAGAGCTTTGGACTCAACCATACTCTTGGGAGCCCACTTTGCTTTTGGGAGACTCTTTTCTTTGTCTCAACCAAACTCAAGGGTTCTTAGCTCATCGTCACTAAAGGGAAGAGTTCTTGGCCTCTCCACACTCAAGCAAACTCAAGCAAACATCATGCATACATTTAAAAGCAAAACATGACATCATGAAATCAGGGTATAATAAATCATGCTAGCATACTTTTCATGACTTGATAATACTCATACACACATTCTAGGACAAGCTAAACACACATCCATGCATAAGAAAAGGTGGAGAGAGCTACCTTGTGTACACTCACACACTTTTTTCCTTGAAATTCAAGCCTCTTCTTTCGGCTACACACCCACAATTTTGTGAAGATGGTTTCTCTTAGCCTAAATACAATTTATGGGAGCCAATTAGGTTCATAAAATACATTCTAAGGATATATAACTTGATGAAACACCAGATTACTTTATAGGCTCTATTATGGTCCATAATTGCACCTAATGAAGCAACGCCCTTCAATTGATTTCTAGGCCTCATTCTTTCCTTTCAAATATGATTCTTGACTCCTTTTAAGTCTCTTGGAGTCATCACACTATTAAAACAAAAGGCCTAGCACCATGTTGCTTCTTTAGGTTATAATATGGAACTTAAGGCACCAAATCAATTTCTGAGTTCTAAATTTTTTCTAAGGCCTCCCTTTACTTTCATTCATCAAATATGACTCAAGAATGGCCTTCTAAAAATTTAAAACTCTCCCTAGCACCATGGAACATGCTTGGCCGAGACATGCCTAGGTTTAGGGCTTCATAGAGTTTTCTTTCTTTTCTTGAAGGGAGAAGCTTATGGGGAGCATCTTAGGTGTCTCAAGAACTTATTTAAACTCTTAATTAGACCTAGGAAGTATCACATAAATTTAGAATTTGAGAGGTGTACTAGAAACCCTAGGTTTTGCATCTTGAATCCTAATGACTATTTCATAGTTTTCTTTGCATATTCTTATTCCTCTCCATCAAATACCTAAGATTCATGCTTGGTTGGGCTTGAAAATCAGATCCTCCTAGGGTTCTTAGTGTAGTTCGAAATGGGAAAGAAAGGAACATCAACATAGCTACCATAGAATGCATTTTTACCTTGTTTTCTTAGTTAGTTTGGCTTGAATCTTGCTTTCTCCAAGCTCTTCTCTTCAAATCCGAAAATTCCCCTCTGTTCTTCCTTCAAAACAGCTCTCAAAACTTTAGAAAAATCATAGAGAAGAAGAGGGAAAAAGAGGAGAAGAGATTAGTGGAGAGAAAGCATAAAAAACAAGTAAAATTTCATACCTAAAGACTTGAATTTTTCCTCCTTCTTCCCTTCTCTTTGTACATCACTCTCCAAGGGCTTTTCTTTTGATTTGGAGCTGGAAAATCTAAAGTGAAATGAGGGAGAGTGTGAGGCACCACCTATATATAGTTAGGGCAAAGTGACTTTTTCAAAAATTTTAATTTTGTCCTTCATACTTTGCATTTTTGTTTCTCCTTCGTTTTAGCTCCTTTTCTAGAACCGTCTTTTCCATTACAAAATTTAGGTTTCCAATTAAGAAAAATGGCTTTGAAATCACTCAAATCAGAGCTAAAACCTTTTCGAATGAACCCATCAAAGTTTGGGCACACTGACATTGGAAAACGTCCACCAGAGGAGATTTAACTATCCCGAGGCTTCCCATGGTTTTCAGGGCCTCTGAGAACCCCAGAGAACTCAAAACTTTGGTTTAAAAAGCCCTCTTATGTGAATTCCAAAAATTATCTAAAATTACGAAAATGCCATTACGTTTCGTAGGTCTTTCATCAAAATTTATTTCTCTATTCTAGCTCCATTTTCCCTTCCGTCTAAGGCTAAAATTCCCATTTTTAGGAGGCTAGAATGTTACTCAAATTTTTTGAGACCTTAACTAATTCATTTCGAAGGACTTGCTTTGAAAACGTACCCATTTTCATCGTTTAACGAAAACTGGACATTACACCTGACAAATGTGTTCCAACCCTAACAAGGTCTTCAACAAGGTGACCTATTATCTTTATATTTATTTCTCTCATGTGCTAATGTTTTAGGTATGATTTCCATGATTGAACAGGAAAAGTAATGGGGTATCTCATTTAACATATGCTAATGACACATTATTATTTTTCTAGGCAACAAAGGTCATATGTGTGAAGGTACATGACATATTATCTACTTATAGTAGATTATTAGGACAATGTGTTAACCCATCGAAATCAATTATGGTGTTCAAGCCATGTGTCCCACATCATTTGAAAAAGCTTTTAGCTGGACTGTTTGATGTCTAGTTTGCTTCTGACCTTAGGAAATATCTTGGAACCCATATTAACCTTGGCCAACAAAAAATAGAGCTATATCAAGGGGTAGTTCAAAGAGTCAAGGGAAAACTACAGGCATGGAAATTAATAATGTTATCTTAAGTAGGAAGACTTGCACTAAAATCCATTTTGAACTCTACCTTGGTCTATCCTCTATCTTGTTTTGAATTACCAAGGAAATACTACCATGAGATAGACATGAAGGTTGCAAATTTCTTTTTAGAATACTCTGGGGCATAACAAAAATTCATTTGTTGAAATGGACTGAATTATGTTGTCCTACATCTCAAGGAGGTCTTGGTATTAAGGATACCCAAGCTTTTAATCAAGCACTACTAGTAAAGGATATATGGCGATTAGTGGGGAATAACTCTAATTCACTATTTCTATGCATATTGAAACCAAAGTATTATCATAATAGAGATAGTGGACGTTTAAATTTTCATTCAATCACTTCATGGAATTGGAAAGGCATACAGAAACTAATTTACTTATATGTGATAATCTTAAATAGAGTGTAGGAAATGGTTTCAACATTTCCCTAGTTAATGACCATTGGTGGCCTATGCAATTAGGCGCTCAGACTCTTTATAAGAAGGTAGGTGACTTTATTATGCATGGTAAAGGTAAGTTGAATCTACATAAATTGTATTAGTTGTATAATCCAACACAAGTGAAATAGATTATTTGTTTACCTTTTCCAATTATTAGATAGAGGGATTGTTTAGTATGTTCAAGAAATGATTCGAGAAAATATAAGGTAGTGGATGGCTATCAACTTTTAAGGCAAGAGGTTAGGTCCATTACTCCACTATCTTTTACAACTTGGAAAAAATTATGAAAGCTTCATGTTTCTTTTTTGAATCTTTGTTTTCTTATTGTAATTAATAAGGAATGCCCTTCCCTTAACTTCAGTACTCCGTAGACATCATGTACTTATTAAGGAACTATGTTTCTTTTGCCAAGAAATGAATGAGACAACAAATCATATATTTTTTATGATGCAAGCCATCAAAAGGAACAACTTAATTCAAGTACTTTAAGTGATCCGTTGCATATTCCAAGTGGGCCTATTATAAAAGCACATGCTAGAAGACTTCAAGAAGTTTTGAATAGGCTTGTTCAAGAAATTTGGGCAAAATAAATGATAATTATGCCTAATAATATCAAGGAAGACAAAAGCATTAATCAAGCAACCATCAATGTCCTTTAGGTTAAAGATAAAGCTATTGAAGGATTTTTAAGTCAAAACACTACAAGTTAAGGAGCATAGACCAAGGTCCATACATGGGTTCACTTATTTAGGCTTACATTTCATTATTCGGGCTGCATATGTTGATTTATGGCTCATTAAGTGGGCTAATTAAGTATGGATATTTTGTATTTCCTAAGCTAACTAAGTCTGAATGTTTCTTGGGCTAATTAAGTTCTAAGTCCTTGTTATCTTCCTAGGGTAATTACATTCTAAGTCTTTGTTGTTTTCCTAGGCTAGTTATGTCAATCTTTAACTATTTTGAGTCTCTAGTTGCATCCTTCCTAGACTCACTTATTAGTCAAATTTTGCCCATATACATGGCACTTCCCATCACTTGTAATGACAATTTTCAAGCAATATCAATTAAAAGAGATTTCTCTAGATTTCAAGCCTTAAGAGGTGTCCTTCTCTTGGCTCTTCATTGAACTTTTCTAACTTATTAAGACTTGACCAACCTTATAGTGTCGTTAACACTTCATATCCTTGTTTCTTTGTACTTAAGGGTTTAAGTGGATCAATTAGACTTGATTCTAGCTTTCTTGGGGTGAGTGTGTTGGATTGGCTATAGGTTCATAGGTTCTAATCTTTCTTGGGTTCACACCATCTTAGGGTGCCTATTTACTCAAGCTGTATGGTTTGGTTCTCCATTAGGATTACACATTGATTAGATCGATTCTTTAAATATCTCAACATGGCTCAATAAATGGCTAGAGAATCATCAATTTCTATCCAAATCAGGGAACAAGGTAAAGGAAATGGGTTTAATTATACTTTATGTTATTTGGTGTTGTCATAATTGCAAGCTTTTTTGTGATTCATCTTGTGGACCTAATTTTACTATAAAAATGATCTATCAGCTTGGAAGATAATACTCTCAACCTAGTTGTGTAAGAAATCATGTAGGAATAACATTCCACTTTGGAATGGCCAATTCTTGAATAATTGTTGGTATATACTTACATCATTGTTGAAAAGGAATACGTGTCAAATGAAATATAAGATTCTGGCAGCTATTTGGTTTGGCAATGCAATATTTCGCCAGTGGTCATGGCTCGATTAGTATCTATGGTCACAAATCAAATTTCTTCTACAAGCCATTCATTGCTCCTAGATGTTTATACTACAAAAAGTAATAGATGCTCCCCAAAATTTTTCACTCATGCTGGTGATGAATTCTAAATCTCAATTTTTCTTTTCTGCAGCCTCTTAGTCAATCTCAAGGGAGTTAATCGTACTTCATCAAGATATTTAAGTCTTATTATGATGTTTTCGTATGTGTACTTTAGTTTTATTTTATGCCGCATTACACTCATGGCTTATAGAACTAGTAATTTATGTTTGATGTCGTTTATCAAAAAGAAGAATAAATCAATGAGGGTGATTAAAAAAAATGAAAAGTAATGGAGATAAAATGAGCCTTAAGATACTTTACTAGTAAATCTAAACAAATATGAAAATTACAAAAATATTTTCAAACAGAGAAAATTCACTGTACAAAATAGAATAAAAGGAAGAAAGTCAAACACCCTTAGCGAAAACAGCATCAAAATTGGACCCATGAGGTGCAAAACCCTAAAAAAAATGAAGGCTTTGGTAGCCAAAAAATGGAAACCAAAATCATAGTGAACTCTGGTCAATGGTCAAATGCCTAGTTAATGACAAGCTAGCAGTCAATGCCATGTCAACACGGAATCTGCCGTTGGCGTGCATGGTTTTCATGTGTAGAGATAATGGTGGTGCATAGAAGATTGTCATGGCTTGAAACTTTTCAAGACTAGATTGGCGAATTTTGGATCCTTCAATGGGTTCAATTGCAAAAACAGAAGTCAAAGTCATAGTAAACTCTAGCCGATAGTCAAGGCCAAGTCAACGACCAGTCGGCAATCAATGCCACAACAACATGAATTCCATAATAAGGGTGCATGGTTCTCACATGCACAGATAATGGGAAGTGGATCTTCTCATGTTGGGGATGCTCATGTTGCTCATATCTCTCACAAACTTGAGTTTTTTAATTTTTTTTAATTTTTTGTTTTTTTTTTTGGGAGAAAATGGATCCCCTCATTAGAGAGGATATGAGAGAACATGAGCATCCCCAATATAAAGGGATCCAAATCCCAGATAATGGCGGTGCATGGAAGATTGTCTCGGCATTAAAACTTTTCAGGACACCAAATCTGCAAATTTGGATCCTTTAGTGGCAGCAGTGCTGCAAAAGATGTTGTTAGGTTTGAGCACGTGGAGCATTTCCTCTTGGCCATATTCCTTCGAAATGGGATTCAACTGAGCAGCATGAGTATTATAGAAAAAATAAAAATAAAAAAGATAGCTTCCTGTTTAAGAGACGCAAAACTACTACTCAGCCTAAATAGTAGAGAACTCGGATTTAAATTCCCTCTTAGGGTTTCTTCACCCTTCAAATTTGACGCTGGGGTTGGGTTCTAGGTTTGACTTCTAGAAATAAGAGATCTGAAACAAATAGTTGCTATTTGACTTTACTCGTGGGTTTTGTATGTTTTTTGGTGTTGTCAGACAATGACAAAGGTGACAACGGATATTGAATCACTCTGAACACAATGAAGGCTTGGTTTGTGAAATTTTGAAGGTTCTAGATAGTGAATAAAAGCGAGCAAAAAATGCAAATACCAATAGAAAACTCTCAGAGAACTCTCTGACTCTTAACAATCTCAAATATTTAATCAATAAGGAGTGAACAAAAGAATAATTTAGCAATCCAATGTATGGACATATAGGCTGCAATATTATGACCATATAAAACTCTAAACTAAAGCTCCTACCTAAAGATATAGTTATCCTAGATATGAATAACCTCTACCCAAACAATTCAAAATAAAACAAAATTCTAATTACCAACTCAAAACCCCAACCAAACGTGAACTCAAATAAATAAAGTACTACATGTGTCCGTGCGTCATATCTTTATCTTCGTTTTGCTTGTCTTATAAACACAAGCTTAGCTAGTATATCATTGATGTATCCATTACGTGTCTATGTGCCTGACGTATTCTATTATTTATCTCAGCAAGAATGAATGACCAAATCAGAATAATAGAATGAGTGAAACTCAATGTACACTCGCTTTGAGGGAAAAAGAAGAAACAAAAATCAGTGAAGATTCAAGCATCGGTGGTGCATATAAGTTAAATTTCCGTACTTTCTATCAATCGGAAGGGAGAAATCCTCGCAGGGATGACAACTGGTTTCAGTAATCTCTAGTAATTGAAAGTGCTTGGCTACATTAGCTTTGTGTAATATGTCACAACCTCCTAGCATATTGAACCTTTATGTATACAGGCACTGTACGTTGGTAACACTACATCAACCATATCTATAATTTCATTATTGTCATAAAATTTTTAAAAAAATGGTATTGAGCCCACCCTTGACTGCGCTGCAATAATACAACATTAGAAATAAAATTTTTACTAGAAAGAGAAAATTAAGAGAACAGAATCTCTTCCCACCCATTTAAGATTCACATAAAACTGTATGCATGGCGATGTCATAACCAAGACAGTTAAGAGAAGACCAATACGCAGCTGTACAGAATTTGGTGTTTTTCTACTCTACATGATCTTGTCACCATAAGCACTAAGGACAGAAGAGGCCCAGCCAAGCAGTTCTTCATTTATCCTCAGCACAAGCTGCAAAGACCCCCAGGAAAAAAAAAAAAAATCTCAAGTCAGATGACAAAAGTGTCCCAAAATAAATGCATGTTCATATAATGTACTCAAGTATTATGAATACTATTAATGTACATTCAATGGATAATGTAGCTTGAGTTAAAATCAAGGGTAGATTAAGTTTTAAATCAAGGGTAGATTAAGTTTGTGACCCAGTAACTAATACAGTACCCCTTACAGCAAGAAGATCCCATTAAAATGATGTATGTCTTTCATAAAAAAAGTTAGAGGCAACAAGAAAATAAGTAATTAGTGCAAAACTTGTTGTCATAAAAAAGATTAAAAATCTTTTTTTAATAAACTCTCTTTTATTGATAAGGACAGGAACTACACTTTGTCTTAGCCAAAAGTCCAATAAAGGCACAAGCTATCGAAGTATGCTTGGAGCTTGAGTTCAATTATAAACAGTATAAATAATCACTAAACCCACGTATATGAAGTTTTCTTATATCTGAATTAAAAAAAGGAAAAATAATTCTCAAAAAACTATGGATACAACAATTTGAACCTCCAGTGTAGCATTAACCAGTGTAAAATATATATGCTCATAGCCAAGTTCACTATCTTGGCAATAGACTGATTATGGAAAAAAAAAAAACTTAGATTTTGTTCTTAAATGTTTGTTATCAAATTCGCCAATAGAATTATAGCAAGTGGAAAAACGTTCTTGGACGAGTCATTACTAGAATGATGAGTTGTAAAAATTGTTCAAATGTTATATTTTTATTAGAAAACATGATAGCAAACACCACAAAAACTTCATCTAAGTCTTGTCCATTGATTATCATATCTTAGAAACGTATTTATCGGTTGTCAATTAATCAGCCAATAATTTGAATATCAATCAACCCCACATGTCAATGACAATCCAAGTTCAGCCAAAAAAGCCTATTTTTAAATAGTAAATATGCCATTACACAGGAGCCACCTCCTCTGTGAGATATGACTCTCTCTACCCAAAACTGAAGATCAACCTACTAGTTTCCTTGATCTCTCAAAGCTTCCAAAAACTGAACCAAAAAATTAAGCAGTTGAACAGCATAATCTGCTAATATACTTTAATTTTTAAGAGCAAGAGAAAAATAAATGACCCAATCCACCTTTTTATCTTTCATCTATGCCAAATTAGGGAATAGGCAAGGCAATCCATAGGATCAACAGATTTATGTCTAAACAAGTAAGCCAACAACCGTTCTGGTTATAATATTATATCAAAGGATTCAAGTGTAACAACCAAAGATGCAAACATGAGTTGCATGCAACAAAGTTGTTGCAGGAGTCAACTCCATTCTTACCACCCTCAGTTTGTAAGACATTATTTTTGCAGGACTTGAATTACTGACTTCTCAATTAAAATATCATCTATGCTATGATTGTCAAATGAAGCTCATACTGTGCTAAATACTGAGTGGACTGACCTTAAACGCGGAGAGATAAAGAGAGAAGTAGGACAAAGTGTGTGTCTCTCTAGACCTCATTAAAGAAGCTTCAGAGAGACAGAGATAAGTGGGACAGAATGTGTATCTCTAGATTTCATTATAGGTTTGCAAAAGAATTACTTTCTCCAGATTTGATCTTTATTGACAATTTACATAGGAACTTTTATAAGATCACCCACTATTTAGTCAAATAGCCATTTGACTTTGATGAAAGAAGTATATAATCCACAAAACAAAGGACTAAATGAAAGTGAAAAATGAAAATCAATAACTCATATTTTGAAGACCAACAACTCTTCAAGATGATGATCCAGTTGAACACTAGGATTAAGCATCAAGGAGTAAAAAAAAAAATTCAACTTACGCAAAGTAACATGAAAATTTTAGCTCTTAAATGTTATCACTTATTCCATCCCCAATGTTAGGAAACCGAGTAATGTTTCTCTTTTTCAACTTCCCGTTCAATTTCCATTTTTGGTAGCAAACGCCAGGCCAATTGAACATAGATGAGCCATGTAGCTGTCTATTTGAAGATATACGTTGAAGCTCTGCCAACCAAATTAACCATGAATTTTTTGAATCATTTATACTTACACTGATCTCTCCTGGCAGCCACAGGAATGTAACCTTATCAGGAAGCTACAAGAACAGTCATAGTCACAGGAGAATGTACCTCAGTGCGACTCCTTCTTGCTTAAGTAATCAATGTATAGATTATGTCCAATTGCCAAGGCAAGCTTGAACAGTTTAATCATTTACTATTTAGACTTTCCCTCAAGACTTGATAGAATTTGACACCAAAAAACCCATACAAAGATTCCCACAAATTGCACCCCAAAAAGAACCTTTTGTCATGCAATTCAGAGAACCAAAATGAACGAAACAGCAATTTACCACAGAGAAACAGACCCCAATCCCAATAGGGAAAAAGGGGTAGGTTAGGTACCTCCACAGCAGAAGCAACAATAGCAGCAAGAAAGGATCATGACTAGGTCATGGCAAAACGCAACGAACCCACAATCAGGATTCGAATTGGAAGCGTCAGCGTTCCGAGATTGGCGAGCATGCTGGTTGTCCAACAAATTCTGACTAATTGAAGACTGTTGCTTCTCCATTTTCATTCGCTGAAGGTTCCATTCGAGCTTCCTCAGGTAGGCAAACTTGAACGACTCTCTAATACTAGCTGACGGCCATATATGCATCTCTCTCGAACCTCGACACACAGACAAGGAATGAGTGAGTTAGGGATCTTGACTTCCGTTGACAAAGGGAATGAAGGAGGCATCTTAAATTTTCGTTGGCTGAGTTTATTTGGTGGGTAGAATGAATTTTTGAAAAGATTTATATGAAATGTTAAAATATTTCTTAGAGTAATTTGTTATATTTATTTGTTTATTTTATTGGCATTTCACTCATTTAGTTGAATTAAACCTTGACTTTTGAGAGAATTCAAGCTAAAAATGTAAGAAATCATGTACAATTTTTTTCAATTTTTCTGGTTGGTTTGATTGGCCAAATATCCTAATTTCTACGCATAGGTCTAAATCCCTTATTTTTGAATTTTTTTTACTGAAATTTAACTTTGATGAATTATTAGGAGTAAATTAGACACAATCTCATTCTGAAATTTTATACCAAAACCTTTATTATATGTCTATTTTTGTATAGAACTAGTTGCCTTTCCCTTCGTAAGATGCAGGGATATTTAAAAAATGTCCTGTAAGCCTCCCAAAATAAAAAAATTCAAAAAAAGAACAGAAAAAAATGTGTGAATAATACATGTACTAACATAAACAATACTTGGCATACAGCTCCGCGGGAGCCGCTCAGTGAACGGTTTATGAAGAGTTGGCTCCCACCGCTTTTATATATATAGTTTTTTGTAGAATTTTTTAGGTTGTTTTTATTTGATTTTTGTTTTTTTTT
The DNA here is from genome assembly GCA_026724425.1 of Erythrophleum ivorense. Taxonomy (NCBI): domain Eukaryota; kingdom Viridiplantae; phylum Streptophyta; class Magnoliopsida; order Fabales; family Fabaceae; genus Erythrophleum; species Erythrophleum ivorense. The sequence continues at coordinate 12,030,091 of JAIUCV010000012.1, read as the reverse complement.
TTCATTTGCTATTCAGGTGCTCTATTTGCTGATTTGCTAAAATAAGTGTTGACTTAAAAAAAATTCAAGGAATGATTGATAAGGAATTTAGCTTTGAAATTTGGTTTCTAATTACCTTAATATGTCTAGTTTGTTGAGACAAATTGGCCTAAAATTTTACAATTGATAGCTATATCTTTTATAAATTGTTTGACCTTAACTCAAAGTTGTAAAAAAATTGAAGGGCCTAATTTCTAACTATATTTTGGTATTCCCTTGAGCTACTTTGTTGCTAAGTTTTTGTTGAACTAGGTGTGTCAAAAGCCTAAGTTTCACATTGCCTGGAACAAAGAGAAATTTAGTATACATATATTAAGATGTGATATTGGGCAAGTAAATGGGTGTCACACCCAAAAATGTGACCGCATGGCATCTTTAAAAGAAATTTTAAAAAGAAAATCTCGATTCAATTTTTAAAGAAAATGAAAACTAAATCAAAATAGAAATGAGTAGAGTCGCTACCAAAATTTTAATTTTTGAAAAGGAAAACTTTTAGAAAAAACCTTTTTAGTTTGGAAAATAAAAAAAATAGTCTACGAACCAGAAAATAGATTCAGGAGTTAATTATGAATGAGGAAGGTGTTAGGCACCCCACAACATCCGTTACTAAGAACGGTTACCCTAAGTTAGTTGTGCATAATTATCATGGCCTTTAATCTATTTTAATTCTCCTTAGCAAATCACATGCAAAATAATACATAAAGAAATTAAGTGAAATAAAATTAAGAATAAAAGAAATTAAAGAAATAAAATTTAGAATAAGCGGAAAGGAATTAAAGAAATAAAATAAAAAAAAATGGTTATTTACAAGGGGGCGGACTTGACCTAGGATAAAAGTTTAGGGCCTACGTACCCTCTAAAAAAGATTAAAGCCTACGTAATTCGAGTGGAGATTGCATTTGGTTTATGTTTTGTTTTTTGTTATTTTTGTTTGGCTTTTGTTCGATTTTTTTTAATTGATTTTGTTTTGTTTCTTCTTTTTTAGTTTTTACTTTTACTTTTTATTCTTCGCTTTCTTTTGTTTGTCTTTGTTTTTATATTTTTTGTGTTTTTGTTCTTTTTCTTTTTTTCTTTTATTTTTCTCTTTTCTTTGTTTTTTTTTTTTGGATTTTTCTCTCTGTTTTTTTGTTTTGCTTTGTCTTTTAATTATTTTATTTTTGTTTTAATTATTTGTTGGTTTTATTCTTGTTTTTGTTTTTTGTTTTTGCCTTTATTTTTGTTTGTTGTGGTGACAAGAGAAGGATAATAAAAATAATTTTTGTCTTTGACCAATAAAACAAAGTTGGCATTGATTGAAATGTTTCAATCTGCTAAAAATAGAATTAATCTCGTTTCTTTATCCCTTCCCTATTTTCTCTATTTTCTTCCCCTTTTCTTAATTATTATTTTTGTTATTATTATTATTATTATTTTCATTTCTTCTCTTGATCTTTCACTCATTCAAGTTATTTTCTTTTATCAATCCTTTTTTTAATTTTTGTGTGTTATTTTTGCTTCCTTTTTAGTGAAGAAAAGAAAACAAAAACCTTTTTCTTTCTTTAGCACGTAAAACGGGTTTTGAAATTAGTTAAGGGGTTTTGATTTGCTAAAGGTCAATTTAGTTTTACTTTCCTTACACTTTCAGTTTTTCTCTTTTTTTCTTTCATTATTTTTCGTTTTTTTTTAATTAATTTTTTTTGTTTTTTCTTTTGTCTTGTTTTGTTTTGATTTTTTTTTGTGTTTTGATATATTACTTCTAATTTTTAGAGTGGAATCTTCAAAAGGATAAATCATTAAAATTTCAAGTTGATTTTTAATAAGCTTTTCCCCTCTTTTTTTTTTGTTTTTTTTAGGAAGGGGAAGTTTTTTTCATCATTTGGTTTCTCCCTTTTCTTGTTCCTTTCTTTAACTTTTGAAATTTACTCCCTTTTGTTCCGCTTTTTCTTTTCCCTTCCTTTTTATTTGATTTGTAAAAATTATTTGATTTTTTGAAACTTAGATATTCTTATTAATTCTGGAACTCTCCTTTATTAAAAAAGGTACAACTTGCATTAAACATAATCCATTTTATTTTGTTTTGAAATTCTCTTTTCCTCTTGAAAACTTACTCTCTTTTTTTTAATTATTGAGACTCAAAATTAATATAAAAGCATTTGACAACCCAACCAAGTGATCGATGAGACTTATTGTCACACACAATCCTGGATGACTCTATACGCTCAAGGATACACCGGATCTCACATGGCAACCTTAAAATAAACAAAGTGTGAATTAAGAAATAGAAAGAGGAACGAGATCATGATGGTAAAATGAAATAAAATCGGAGCCAAATTTCTACACGTTCACAGCCTCTTTTCACTGTTCAACTTTATTCACATACAAAATGAGAACTCAGTCTTTGTCTAGACTTGCACATCATCTCATTGAAAACTAAAACTCGAATATGATTGATGATCTCTGGCGTTTTCGCTCGAGCACATTTGCGATGGCCAACAGTAAACTTAAAACAAATTTTAAGATCTGGCAGAAGCTAAAACAAAATTATGCATGCTGAAACTGAGAAAAGCGAGACGACAAGTAATGTTTTACATCAAATTTTTTGCATAACCTCATAAAAAAAATCAATGTCAGAATCAGTTCCCCGGGTGAATGTACAAGAAACCGTATTGAAACAGGGAACCATATCGGTTGTTCTAATAATGGCACTGCACCCAGACTCAATCAACAACATCGCGTCCAGCAAATCAAAACTTTCCCATAGATCATCGAAATGAACAGAAAATTAGAAGAAAATTATTGAGGAAAGCATGGGTTCATGGAAACGAAGCTATCTGAATCTCATTCAACACCAAAACCTTCCCAGTGATGCTACGGCTACATCAAGAAACCTGGATCAGACCCCCCAGAACCCAACTTAGCCTTCTATGGAGCATTTCATAGAATGCCTGCTATGCATTCCTAATGCGTTTGGAGCATGGCGTCCTAAATTTTATCCATGGCTACCCGATGCAAGATATTACTCAATCCTCTATTCCTATCTCAGACAACTAGTAATTGCAAAGGAATTTCATTGGTAAAGAAAAAGTAAGCTGAGATCGTGGTTTACCTACCAGGACTTCGAGGTCTTCAGTCGTGCTTCCTTCTCAGCTTCGGCTTCTATTTTTACTCTTGCTTCCCCTAGGCTCCCTCCCGATTTCTCACCTTCAGAATTTCAGTTTTCTCTAACCGAGGAATCCACTTTGTTCTGCGTCTCCAAGGAAAAACAAAAATCCCTCTTCTCAATCTCGTCTTCTCTGTTTCTGTTTCCCAATTTTTTGGTCTCTCTTCTCCTTAATCCAAAACCAGAATTTCCCGGACCTCTATCTGTTCTTCTATTCCTCTATTTTTCCCTCCCTCCTTTGCACTCTCTCTTTTCTCGAGTCTCGCTTGCTCTCCCCAAACTCGAATTCGAAAATCTCCTCTTCTCCAAAACCCCTTCCTCTCTATTTCTTCCAATCTCCTCTAGGTCAGAATCCTTCTCGAGTCTCCTTGATTGGAATCCCCAAATCAGAAGGCCCCCTCTCGAGCTTTCTCCCCTCGAAACTCTCTGCCTCTTTCATTCTTCGTCTCCTCCCTTCTTACTTCATTTTTTTTGAATCTCCTCTTCACCCCCTTTTTATCCTCTCTGCCTCGATTTTTCCCTTCTTGATCTTCATCCTCCTCTCTTCCCTTTCGTCCCTGCTCTTGGTTTCTGACAATGAGAGGGATCTAAAAGGAGGTCAACTCCCCGAGCCAGTCAATGTGTGATACCTGCGTTTTGCTCCTTGCAGTGGCCGAATCAGAAAAGGCTGTTGGATTCCTGCATTTTGACTTCAAAGTCTTTTGTTTTGAACGTGGGCTTTTGTTTTGAGTTAGAGAGGCTAAAGGGGAATGGGGCTTACCGGAGAAAGGGATTGGGCTTTAGTTTGGGCCACTCCCTTTTTCGTTTTTTTTAATAATTTTGAGTTTTTTTTGTTTTTTGGTTTTTGTTGTTTTTGGTTTTAAAGAAAAAATTTTCGTATTTTTTTTTGTTATTTGAGCTTTAGGAATTTAAGAGAAAAGAAGGCTAATACTTTTGTTGTAATGGCTTTTCTTTATTTTTTTTATTTCCTTTTTTTTTTGCTAATTTAATTTTATTATTATTTTTTAGTTTGTCTGGACAAAATACGGTGTTCACAATAGGCCAAGAAGAGGAGTGGGCTCACACACACAACAACAGGCCAACGCAAGGGTAACACAGTTGAAAATCTCTAATTCCCCCCTGTGTACAAATTAGATGCGGTATTGGGCATTTTTTTGTTGCAACTATTTTTTTTATTTTACAAAAATATTTTATAAATAGGCTTACCGAAAAAACTTTATTTTCAGCAGTTTTGAAATTGGGACCATGAATTTATTATTTTTTTGAACATTGAAAATTTAAATTTACCTACTTTAATTTTTCATTAATCGGTTTTAATCTCAACGTTTAGAAATGGCCGCCGCTTTTAATCTCAATGCTCAAAATGGATTTTCATTAAACCATGATTAAGCTGCCATTAATTATTTTTTTAATTGCCCAACGTTTCTTGTTTCCGTCTTTGGCCTATAAAAGGCAGTGCGTGGTGCGATTCATAGTACACTGAGCTCTCGAACATCTTCGGAGCTCTCTCCTCTCCTCTCCCTTCGTTCTTTTGAGTTTTTTAGTTTTTGCTGTTTGGTTTCCCTATTATAGGAAGGATTCGTTTAATTCTGGGAAGTTGCCAACTTATGGCGGAATAACTCTTAAGGACAATGTTCTCGGGTACGACTCAAATCAATTTATATTAGCAGTTTTGTTTGTTGTAGCCTATAGGTTTTACCTTATTTTTTAGAATTGATTTTAAGATTTAGCTATTTTAGTTGAGTTTTAATTTTAATTTAAAAAAATAAAAAAGGATCCCAACTCAGTATATTGATGTACTTTTCATTGCATTATATTATTATTTTTGAATATATTTTTCTTTGGACACTAACTAGAGGTTGATGGACAACATGTTGAGTGTTGTCAAGTTGTTTGTGTCATGTGTTGATACACATTGAGGCGATTCTAGTCGTGGAAATTTTATGGTGGCCACATGGAAGAAGCAACAAATTTCAAATTTACCTCAACTAATATCAGTATTAAAGAAAGGGACCTAGCAAAACATAGAAGTCAAGGCACCATTAAGCTACAATAACAAGAATATAATCTAGCTAAAGACTTTATAAAAGCATCTGTATAGTTTTAGTTGTTTTTAGTTGTGTTTTATTTTCATTTGGAAATTTTTAGTTATCATTGTTTGTTTGCACTTGTTTTACGTTTTTGTAGGTTAGTAACAAGGAGTTGGAATTTCGCATTTTTGAGTGATGCTTGGACCAACTTTGGAAGAGAAAAGTTCTTGGATGAAGCAATGGATAAAAGGGAGTTTCTTCTAACTTGATTTTTACTCTTATGTTCATGTTTCATAACCATTCTTGATGATATTAATTGTTGATTTCTTTTTTAGGAGATTTTCGTTAGATTTTCCTTCTTACATTTTCATGTGTTGTTTTGACTATTACAAAATGTTGTAGCTTAACATTTGAAAATTTATTGAGATCAATTGGATTGGAATTTTACTATATATGATGATTTTTTTTTGTTGGAGGGGTGTTGTTCAAGATGCCTAGTTTTTAATATAAAAATTTCAGAGCCAACTAAATTCCTTTGCTATTTCATTTATGCTTATTTTTAGACAGCACTCTATTTTGCTTACCACAGTCCATACCCTGACTTGGATTAATTGCTTGGAACGCATTTGAATGAGTTTTTAATTGAAACCAATGCCAATTTTTTCCTCTACGTGTCTAGTTTTTTAGAAAATTTGTTGCATATCATTTGGAGTTCAGATGAATAAATTATTAATTGTTAAATGTATATTGCTTTGTGATATCCATTATTGGAATGTATTGTTAAATGTGTTAGTTTTCTAATTATATGAGCTTTGTTATTTAGTAATATGTATTCTAGTTTTGGCTTAGAGGTAAAGTAAACTAATACAAACAAAAAAAGAAAAATTTATACATCTCAAATGCATATAATAACAATGGAAATTCAAAAGGGGAAGTAATGATATATACTAAATTGATTAGGCTTATTTAGTTTAACATGTCAAAATATTTTCTATAAATCATATACAACCTATGATTTCACTTAAAGAAAATATAAATAAAGTTTTAAAATCTTAAATTTAAAATCAATCATATAGTTCATAATGTGTAAACTACCTACAACAAGTAAATAAACCTATATGGCTTTTGTGCACAAATTGTATCAAGGAGTAAAGACAAACAAACATTATAAGTTGGCATAATCTACTAAATAGCATGCAACCTAAGTAGAAATCAAATATTTCCACAAAGTTTTAATACAATCCCTACCCCCACACTTAAATAGAAGTGGAGGGTAAAAGAAAACTTTCTTTTGCTTGCATGAAGCAAAGATATGTCAAAACAACCATGCAATCCAAAGCATAAGTTAGCTTTCATCAGTTTAAAACAAAGAAAACAAACACATTGAAAAAATATAATCTACAAAAAAATTTCAATCCTAGTTTTTGAAAATAGAAGACAACACCTTCTACAATACTCCCAAGTTAAAAAGGTATAGATACCCTAAAGGCAACCACTATTCTACTTCCATTTCCTGCTCAAAAGAAGACTCAAATAAAATAGAAGTACAACAATTAACATTCAACAAAGTAAAATCCTATGATTCAGAAAATATTCAACAAAGTATATATATATGTGTGTGTGTGTGTGTGTGTGTTTTGAATTAGATTCTTATTTTTTAGTCTGAAATGGTAGAGTCTCTCATTTTTTTAAACATATATATATATATATATATATATATTTATACAAAACTTTGTCTTGATTGCCTCTTACTTTAGGAAACTGCACAAGATCTTCACTTCAAAAGATCTTGATTTGTGTGTGTTTTTATTTTTTGGGGATGTATTTCTGGAAGAAAAACAAAAAAATAACCAAAATAGTAACATGTTTCCCTATTACAAATGAAAATAGCCAAATACAAGATCAAAATACTAAAAACAAAATCCTAACTAAAGTTAACTATACCATTGATCCATCTCAATAATCATCCTCCTCCTCATCTGTGGCATTAGGGCCAATAGCAAAAGCATTAGGATCATCCCCATCATTGTTGAATGGTGGTCTAGGAATATCACCCCATCTGCAAGTGTTAATCTATAAATGAAGAGCGACATCGTTAACCGCATTCATAAGCACCTTATAGCTCCATAGTACTATCCTCTCTACTCTAGCCAGCCGCTCAAGAAGCACATTTTGAGCTAATCTCTGCTTAGGATGAGCTAGATGCGGTCGAGGCTGAGGCAGAGGTGTAAAGGATGAAGCACCAAATCCAAAATGTGCACGTGATCCTCGCATAGTGCAAATAGTGCTATCATCAATGGGCTTCGGAAGAGGCTGAACTTCCTCGGATGGATTTGCCTCCAATCCTGCTCTCCTGCATAGCTCTATGATCACTGATAGGCACCACAGTGCTTCCTTACCTCCTCAGGCTGATCTAAGAATATTTTGGTGATTCAGCCAGCCAACATCTAACCTCTCCCCACTCATGAGTGCGTGCAACAATACAGCTCTCTCCCTCGTCACGATTGAAATAAGAATAGTGGGAATTAAATGAGAACAAACAAAGAAAGACCATACACAACACTCGGCCTTTAGCTGAGCAGCTGGAAAATCAATAGGCTTTGTATCAGTGTATCTCTAACCACCCTCGCCAGCCTAGCAAAGATCTCGCCTAATACTCTCAAAATGTAGCTTAGCCTCGGTCATCTCAATATAATCATCCTGCACCTGCAACACCTCGTTGATGGTCGCTCAATCAAACGATATCAAGTGAGACTTCACGAAAACAGCGTCCTCTTGAATGATCGAGGGCGTTTGTGCAGAACTCTCGCACAAGAGGAAGCACACCTACTCAAGGTTGCCTACACAACTCCTGCCAGTTGAGTGCACTCATCACCTCATAATACCGTTGATGTGTTTGAGCTATCAAATCGAATCCTTGCTCTTGGACTACATTCTTGATGCTAATGGTGTTGCAGAACCTTTTTGGGCCTGAGCTCATGCAAATCTAGTCTAATCATATGCCCTGACGATTCTTCAGTCCTGCTTCTCTTTGGAGCCATTTGCACAGTTGATTTAAGTAAAAATCCTAGGTTTAAAAAAACAAAATTAGGATAATACCTGAGTTGGAATCCTGAATGAATTGTTTCTGAAAGAATAAAGATTCTTAGTGAAATTCTAATCGATGAAGCTCTAAAGTTTTCACCTTGGGGGGGTGGACATTCTAATGGAATGGATTGGGGAAGAGAAATTGAAATAAAATAGAGCACAAAGGCATGAAAATGGAGCTAAAAGGGTTTGTTCTCGCCATAAATACATGGCATCACCTAGGTGATGGATATGTATTGTAAAATGTTGCATCTAGAACGTGGGTATAATGCAGAATGTGAGAAGCAGATCGTGGCAACAATCCATTATGGTTCAAAAATCATGGGCTTCGTGGGATGAAACAGAACGTGCATATCCCACTTCTGCACGATGCATCTTCTTAGGCAATATGATGGAATTGTCGTTGAAAGAGTTTGCCTATAAAAACAAGGTCCCTGAGCTCATTTTTACATTGCTACACACCATCAATAAGTAAAAACAAGAGCTTAGAAGTCCCTGTGCCTTCAGAACGCGCTTCACAAAACAGAGAAGGAAAGCAATGGCTGGAGGTAATATTTCAATCCATTTCTACTGCATTGGATGTTATAAATATGATTTTATATATCCATGAAGTCTAACAGTTGGTATCAGAGCTGAAAATGCCTCTGCCTTGCTAAGTTTTTTGAGCTCAAAAATATCAAATTTTTAATGTATTTGGGTTGGTTTATGGAGCAATATTTTCATCATTTTGATATCAAAATTGGAATCTACATGAAATTCTGATGAAAATTGACTCCTGGATCACCCAAAATAGAGCTCAGAAATGCAAAAAATGACCGGGTTTTCATTTGGGTCCGAAACCGAGTCGGGTCGACCCGGCGGGAGGTCAGGGATGAGTTGTACGACACGTCGTTTTGGTCCTTCGTCAAACGACACGTCGTTTTGTCCTTGACGTTGCTGCTGCATGTTGGTTAAATGACATGTAGTTTAGCGTTTGGAAATAAAATGGCTTCTGTGGCATAAGGCAGATTCGAACCCCGAACCCTTCAAGATGAAGCCATGAGTCTTAACTACTGAAGCCACATTTCATTGTTGTTATGTAAAGGCAACATCTAATATATATACGTTGTCTTTTGTGGCATTTCCTCCATACATTTTCTTCTCCCATGATTTATATATATATTTATATTTATATATATTATCTTTTGATATTAAAAAAAATTTTGGCCAATATTAAATTAAAATTTAATAGTAATTTATTTATTGGCCATTTATTTTGTTTAAAATTATTAAGTACATTTTAATTTGTCCAAATTTTGGCAAAAAAAAATTATTCTGGACAAAATTAAATTAATTTTGACAATATTTAGTTATTTATTTGTCAAAATATAATTGTGAAATTAATTTTATGCCTTTAAAATTTGCCTAAATCTTGAAAAGTTAATTAATTTTAGGCAATTTTGGCATGTTTATAAATAGTAATTAATAGTGTCATTTAATTTATGCCTAAATTTGCAAAAATATTTAATTTTTATTTTTGGGCAATATTTATGGCACATTTAGATTAATTTAAAGGGAGAATATTAATTAAATTAATTAGTCATATTTTATTGATTAATTGATTAGTTATTGAAATTCTCATTGTGTATGCTTGTTTATACTTTATGTTAAATTATATTCAAACATATAATTTTATTTAGATGTCATGTGAATTGTGTATTTTTAATTTAATTAAAGTTTAGCCACAGCACCTTTAATTATTTTAAAATTATACACTAAGTGTTATAATCACATAAAGTAAAATGACATCAAATTGTAACTAATCATATTTAATATGATAATTATTATCCTACAGGAATATTATCATATTTCATATGATTAATTAGGATGGAATAGTAAGTTTTTTTCTTTTCTTGATTTACCCGCAGGAATTAAGAAAAGAATATAATTTACTAGTTTTATCATTAGTATATGAGTCTAATTAAATAAAATTTAGCCCACAGGTGATTTTATTTGTTACTAAGCTCATAATTTGAATCGACATGCATTGCATTGGCATGACATGTCATTTAAGGATATTATTTGTCTCAAATTATTAACATAGCATGTAAATTGTGTAGCTTTTTAACTTTTGAATATTTCTAATTTTCAAGTTCCTGAATTAACTGGAGATAACTATAATGTTTGGAAAGAGAAAATACTTCTCCAATTAGGGTGGATAGACGTTGATGATGCAATCAAAAAAGATGAACCTCTTAAACCCACGAATATTAGTAGTGCATCAGAAGTAAATATTTATGAACATTGGGAGCGATCCAATCGTCTTAGTATGATGTACATTAAGACTAAAATATCAGCTAGTATTCGTGGGTCTATTGGAGAGCATGAAAACGTTCGAAGTATGCTTAAGGCTATTGATGAACAATTCGAATCTTTGGATAAGGCCTTAGCAAGCACCTTAATGACAAAGTTATCATCCATGAAACTTACTGGCATAAAAGGTGTGCGAGAGCACATCATGAAAATGAGGGATATAGCAGCTCAATTGAAAACACTTGAGGTTGAGATGTCAGATTCTTTTCTTGTGCACTACATCCTGAATTCTCTACCATAGCAATATGCCCCTTTCAAAATCTCCTACAACACTCATAAAGAGAAGTGGTCAATTAATGAACTTCTGACCATGTGTGTACAAGAAGAAGGAAGGCTCATAGCAGAAATGGGTGAAAGTGTACACACAGTGACACAAGGAAGGAAGAAAAGAAAGGCCAAGACAAAAGGGAAGGGCAAGGTTCCCATCCCTGAAGAAATTAAGAAAGAGTCCAAGTGTTTCTTTTGTAAAAAGAAAGGACACATAAAGATGGACTATGTTAAATTCAAAGCTTGGCTTCAAAAGAAAGGTAACTCAATCTCATATTTTTGTTATGAATCTAATATAGTAGACGCTAGTAGTAACACATGGTGGATTGATTCTGGCTCAACAATTCACATCTCTAATACCTTGCAGGGCTTTCTAAACCAAAGGAAGCCAGTGGGCAGTGAGCAATACATCTATTCAGGAAATAAGATGGGCTCAACTGTTGAAGTTATAGGAACATGCAGATTAGTTCTTAATTCTGGTTTTATTTTGAATTTGGAGAAGACATTTTATGTACCAAGTTTCTCTAAAAACTTGATTTCAGTTTCCAAACTTGTACTATTGGGATATTGTTTTGAATTTTCAAGTAATGAATTTAAATTATTTTATAAATCTAATTTTAATGGCAATGGTACACTTTGCGATGGTCTATTCCAAATTCAATTACAAAATAGTAACCTTTATGACTCAATGCATGTTTCTAGTAGTATAGGTATTAAGAGAAATGTTACTAATGAAGATTCCTCTATGTTATGGCACCGTAGGCTTGGTCATATTTCAATAGAGAGAGTGAAAAGATTAGTAAAAGATAGAGTACTCAATACTCTTAACTTTACTGATTTTAACACTTGTATAGACTGCATTAGGGGAAAGCAGACTAACAAGACTAAGAGAAGTGCTAAGAGGAGTTCTAACATATTAGAAATCATACATACAGATATTTGTAGTCCAGATTTGGACTTAGGTAGTCAAAAATACTTTATCACCTTTATTGATGACTACTCACGATATATGTATCTCTATCTGCTTAATAATAAAAATGAGGCACTAGATGCCTTTAAGATATTTAAGGCAGAAGTAGAGAAACAATGTGATAAACAAATTAAGATAGTGAGATCTGATAGAGGTGGTGAGTATTATGGTAGATACACTGAAGATGGACAAGCACCAGATCCATTTGCTAGGTTTCTTCAAGAGTATGGGATTATTGCCCAATACACTATGCCTGGGTCGCCTGACCAGAATGGTGTAGCTGAAAGGAGAAATCGAACATTGTTGGACACGGTGAGGAGCATGTTAGTTAGCTCCAAACTTCCTAAATTTTTGTGGACTAAAGCCCTTAAAACTGCTGTATATATTCTTAACCGGGTTCCAACCAAGGCTGTTGAAAAGACGCCATTTGAGTTATTCAAAGGTTGGAAACTGAGTTTAAGACATATGCGCGTTTGGGGATGCCCATCTGAGGTTAAGGTTTACAATCCACAAGAAAAGAAGTTAGACCCTAGGACCATTAGTAGCTACTTTATTGGGTATGCTGAAAAGTCTAAAGGTTATAGATTTTATTGTCCATCTCACAGTATTAGGATTGTGGAATCAAGGAATGCAAAATTTCTTGAGAATGACTTAATCAGTGGGAGTGATCAAACTCAAAACTTAGGTTTTGAAAATGATCAGTCTAATATTCAAACTCCTACATTAAGTGATAGAATGCTTGTAATTCATGCCCCTCAAGTCCAAATAGGTATTGAACAACTAATCATCCAGGATCCATAACCTGTTGACATTGATCAAGTTGATCCAATTAATGAACAGCCTTTAAGGACTGTTGAACAAACAATTGAACAACATACTCCCCAAGAGAATGTTGAGTCAATATTAAGAAGGTCAACTAGGATGAAGAAGTCAGCAATTCCTAATGATTATGCTGTGTATTTACAAGAATCTGATTACAATATAGGAGCCGAGAATGACTCTGAAACGTTTTCACAAGCCATCAGTTGCAGAGAATCAAAGCTATGGCACAATGCCATGAAGGAAGAGATGGATTCTATGGCGTCTAATGGAGTCTGGGATCTTGTCGAGTTGCCTAATGGCTCTAAGGCCATTGGATGCAAATGGGTCTATAAAACAAAAAGGGACTCATTAGGCAATATCGAGAGATACAAAGCAAGACTTGTGGCCAAGGGATTCACTCAAAGGGAAGGAATCGATTACACAAAGACCTTTTCTCCTGTATCTAAGAAAGATTCCCTCCATATAATAATGGCATTAGTTGCTCATTTTGACTTTGAACTACATCAGATGGATGTGAAGACAGCATTCTTCAATGGGGAACTAAATGAAGAAGTATATATGAAACAACCTGAATGATTCCTCTCTAGTGCCAATGAACATTTGGTGTGTAAGTTAAAGAAATCCATATATGGATTGAAACAGGCCTCCCACCAGTGGTACTTAAAATTTCATGATATTATCTCCTCATATGGATTTGTGGAAAACGTCATAGATCAATGTATATACCAAAAGGTTAGTGGGAGTAAAATCTGTTTCCTTGTATTGTATGTGGATGACATATTACTTATAACCAATGATAAGGGGTTGTTATATGAGGTGAAACAATTTCTCTCTAAGAATTTTGATATGAAGGATATGGGTGAGGCATCTTATGTCATTGGCATTAAGATCCATCGAGATAGAACTCAATGTATTTTGGGTCACAAGAACTTTATGTCAATAAAGTTTTAGAGAGATTTCGGATGAAAGATTATTCACCAAGTGTAGCACCTATTATGAAGGGTGACAAGTTCAATTTGAACCAATGCCCGAAGAATGATTTAGAAAAGGAACAAATGCATAACATTCCATATGCTTCTGCTATTGGAAGCCTTATGTATGCTCAAGTTTGCACAAGACCTGACATAGCATTTGCAATTGGAATGTTAGGCAGATATCAGAGTAATTCAGGTATAGATCATTGGAGAGCTGCAAAGAAAGTAATGAGGTATCTTAAGGGTACCAAGAACTACATGCTGATGTATAGACGGACTGAAAACCTTGAGGTAGTTGGCTACTCAGATTCGGATTTCGCTGGATGGGTTGATTCATGGAAATCAACATTAGGCTATATTTTCATGTTAGCCGGCGGAGCCGTATCTTGGAGAAGCGCAAAACAAACTTTGACTGCTACTTCTACTATGGAGGCAGAGTTCATTTCTTGTTTTGAGGCAACTTCACATGGTGTTTGGCTTAAGGGCTTTATATCTGGGCTCAGAATTGTCGACACTATCTCTAGGCCATTAAAGATATATTGTGACAACTCAACTGCTATTTTTCTGGCTAAGAACAACAAAAGTGGAAGTCGAAGCAAACATATCGACATTAAGTACTTAGCCATTCGTGAACGTGTCAAGGAAAATAAAGTTATCATTGAACACATTAGCACTGAGTTGATGATTGCTGATCCTTTAACAAAAGGCATGCCACCAGTAATGTTTAAGGATCATGTATCTAGAATGGGACTTAGTTCCACTTTGTGTTATTGATGTATATACTATATATATATATATATCATTTATAATAAAGCCTTTATTCATTTTAAGTTGTTTTCTCATTTATGCATATACATTAAAGTTTGAGAATAACAACATTAAGAGGACCCAGAATAAGCATATGGCTTATTCATAAAGTTAATATATAGTGGGTAAGGAAACAAAATGCATTGTGATACATGGAAGGTATTACTCACTTATAGAGGAACTACCGCTATGATTCATGCATTTATGTTTCAGTTAAATATTTGAATCTTAAGAAGCCATTATGAATAAAGATTTTCGAACCAAGTGGGAGAATGTAAAATGTTGCATCTAGAACGTGGGTATAATGCAGAACGTGAGAAGCAGATCGTGGCAACAATCCATTATGGTTCAAAAATCATGGGCTTCATGGGATGAAACAGAACGTGCATATCCCACTTCTGCACGATGCATCTTCTTCGGCAACATGATGGAATTGCCGTTGAAAGAGTTTACCTATAAATACAAGGTCCTTGAGCTCATTTTTACATTGCTACACACCATCAATAAGTAAAAACAAGAGCTTAGAAGTCCCTGTGCCTTCAGAACGCGCTTCACAAAACAGAGAAGGAAAGCAATGGCTGGAGGTAATATTTCGATCCATTTCTACTGCATTGGATGTTATAAATATGATTTTATATATCCATGAAGTCTAACATGTATTACATAGGTAATGGGCCCTATTTTGAATTTTCAGAGAGAGGATGAATGCCGTGATGATGCGACATATTGCAATGACGTTGGAACGTGTATTTAAAATTAAAACTAATTTTTATTTTATTTATCTAATTTTCTTACCTTTTATATTTTTCTTTAATTCCTAATATTTCTAAAAATTAAAATCTAAATCCTAAAATTTTGAAATTAAAATTTTATTAAA
The DNA here is from genome assembly GCA_026724425.1 of Erythrophleum ivorense. Taxonomy (NCBI): domain Eukaryota; kingdom Viridiplantae; phylum Streptophyta; class Magnoliopsida; order Fabales; family Fabaceae; genus Erythrophleum; species Erythrophleum ivorense. Next base: position 12,014,727 of record JAIUCV010000012.1, on the reverse strand, counting down.
CTGAAAATTAAAATCCTATTATTTATTTGATTTTCAAATTTTAAAATTTTTATGGCCTTTTAAATTTTTAATGCTAAAAATACTAAAAACAAGATTAATTCCTAAAAGTTAAAATTAAAATTTTGTATGCTACTCTAAAATTTATCTTTTTCCTAGCTAAAATTATTTAAAAAAATAATATTGAAACAAAATTGTTTAGATTACTAAAAATTTAATAATCAAACAAGTTGCTCTTTTTAAAAACCAAAGCTAGATTGCAATTGCCTTTCAAGAGCAATGAGAATTGGTTATTCAATGAAAAAAAAACTCCTTCGCAATAATGTTCGTAAATTTTGCTAAACACAGGACTGTCTAGCTTATCTAATATTCAGAATATTATCGTATAAGAACTTCACAACACATCAATATACTGTGTAATTCACTAGTTGTAATCAATTTTGTATAATTGACATTAAAAAGAGACTAAGAAACCAATGTAATCAACTCTTTAATTTTTGACAACTTGTTTTCGACCTTTGCTTGGGAACAAGCAAAGACCCAAGAGTGGGAGTAGTGATAAGCCTTAAATTTATATATTTTTATATATCTATTTGAAGACTTATTATGGGTTTTTATTATCATTGTTATGTATTTTATAAAAAATTTTGTTAAAATTTACTTTTGTTGGTGTTTAACATTCGCGTGATATTTTTAAGTTGTTTAATTTGTTAATAGGTTGTAAATTGTCATTATATGTGTTATTATTATTTTTGTAGGTGTATAAGTATAAAGAAACAACGACCAAAAGGTTCGAACCAAAACAGAGCTGAAGCAAGAAAAAGATGAAAATTACACTTTTGGGAATAAAACTTGGCGCTATCATAGCATTGCCTAGGCAACGTAATTCCAACCTTGCCCAAATCTTTTATTTTTTAACATAAGAAGGCCATAAATATGGGCATTAGGCTTTGTGATAAGGGGAGGATGACCATATTTCCATTCTAGAACCCTTGGGAGCATTCCTGGGCTCTGAAGAGTTTTTGAAGGAGAGGAGGAGAGCACAACATCAATTTCTCATTCTTTTTTGCTCTTCTCAATATTTTGCCATTAGACTTCAATCTTGGAGTAATTTTCTTTATCTTTCCTTCACTTTTATTTTGATTTATATTTTTCTATTTTTTTGTTTAATTTATGAAGGAAAAAACTTATTTGAAGTTCTTTATATCCTTATTGCCAAATTTTATAATCAAAATGTGACAAGCATACTGTTCTCTAAATAAAACATAATAAGTGTATAGTTTTTGCAAACAATTATATGATTCTGTAGAACTATACACTTGTTATATTTTAATTGAGAAATTTGATAATAAAGATATAAGGAAGTACACCTAATTTTAGTCCATTTGTTAATAGATGGATTAACAACTGTTTGTATTGGATTGATGTAAAAAACTAGTACTCGTTAGTCAAGTCCTTTGATGACATTAGGGATACCACAAGTGAAGTTACTTTGTCACACCCCTTTTTTTCTCACATAGGGTATAGTTAACCAAGACTTGTTAAAAAAAAATTTCCTTATGGCTACCTGACATTTCAGTTAACTATGATATGTTTTAGTCAACTATGTCTTAACTTTGCTTTGCTGAATATTAGGAGTTACTTAACTAATTCCTATTTTAATCAATTTAAAATATTCATGCCCTTCTTCCATTTGAATCTAGAACGCATGTAAGAGGATGAAAACTAGCTTTACTAAACCTACATACATTGCTAACTATGTTAGAATCAAACTCCAAGAACACCTGTACATGCGAGCTATCCAAAAATGCAAGACACAAAACTTTTAGCATGGAAGGGAGCCTATTTTCGTGGCCTGACTTCCTGGTGAAATACTTAACACTCTATATAACCTTAATTTAATAAATAAAGTTTAATATCCAATTAAGAGTGCATAAAAGGTTAAAAAAAATTAAGACATTTAAAAATAATTGCAAGAAATTTTAAACCTTCAAAATTAAAGTTAATACTATCTCACTTAGAATTGATTCCAACACCTAAGAGTCAACTAAAACCCAAGTACATCATCCTCCTAATGGATTTCTTAACATCATGGACCAGTAATAAAGAACTAATATCCTATCTTCAAATATAATATTACTTCTACAAATAACTTGGGTAATGCCATTCATATAAGTCTTCTTTCATATAAATCTAAAGATTATCATGAAGTCACATATCTTATCTATTCAAAAAAGCAAATATAAATATCATTTATTTCATGGATTAGTCATAATTGCCTATGGGGTTTCTCAAAAAGGATAAAATGACTTGCAATTTCTAACCTAAGACCTGCACTTGGCAATTCCATATCACTTTAGAAAAATAACCAAAAGAAAAAAAAAATTAGTTTCAAAAATAAACCTAAATTAAAAAGATAAAACATTAGCTTGGCAAGTCTAGTTTACCTCTTGGCCAACTTATCATTGCCTTTACTTGATCCTTCACTTGAACAATATGTACCGCAATGGGGTGAGATCATACAATCCTAATAATCAATGGTAAATGTCCAATCACAGGTAAATAGAAATCAACATTAATACCATGCATATGAAATTCATTTTAACAAGTTATACATGATACCATAAATAAGCAAATTCAACTACACAACATATATCAATCATTGGCCTACAACTTAAGAGTGACAAGCATAGCAAGTCTTGTAAAGGAGTATAGCAAGGCCCTAAGATAGTCAAGTTGAAGCAAAATAAGGCCCCAAGATCATAAGAAGGCCCTAAAGTAGTCAAATCAGATCACAGCAAGGACCCCTCAACATTTTATAAACTATCAAAACATAGCTAGGTCCATGATAGTAGCTAACTCATCCATGCATCTAATTTACCACCAAAGTATGATTGTGTAACAATCATTAACACAATTTCATAAATATATGTTAAGAAAATTAAAACCTCGGTTACCTTTTACAATTGTTACCTACTTACTGTCAAGCCACCATCACCTTCCACACATACTTCCAAAGCCTAACAATCATATAATTATAAATATATTACATTAATTCTAGAAAACACATAAAATCCAAAGAGTTAAACAATTTACCTCACTTAAAGTTCTTAGAGTCTCAATTCATTAATTTTGCACAAGACACAAGTTCCAACTAGATAAGCACTCTTAATTTTTGCATTAAAAAAAACTTTGGGTTTACTTCTTCCTTTCTTTTTCCAATTAAAAGCCTTCCAAGAACTTCAAATCTATCAACCTAAACCAAAGGTCACATTTAACTCCTTACCTGGAGCCTTGAGTGTTGAAGTAACTTACTTATTTTTTTCCAATATTTTTAGTATCATGGGTGAGATAAAAGGAGTGTTTCAACGTGTTTTGCTACAAGGCAAGTTTTAGTGTGAGAGGAAATTAAATGTTAGGATTGATTAGATGCTTCAGTGAGTTACGTTTGGGTTTTAGGTCCAACAACTTATTTCCTCAGATATGGGTTTTATGAGTTAGAGTTGTCCTTTTAGTCCAATTACAAGAAAAAGTCTATTAGAGAACAAAAATCCATTTCTAATTTAATTTATTTTAATCCCTAGAGTAATTGGGAACTAATTTATTTTTCTTAGAAATTGTAAATTGCTAATTAAATAAGCCCAAGCCTTTAATTTATTTTTCCTTCCTAACCCAAATTAAATATTTATAGGCTTTAATTATTTTTATTTTTCCTTATTAATCCCTTAATTAATTATTTTCCTCTTAAATCCCTAAATAAATTCCCTTTGTCCTTAATAATTTTGATTAATTAAATTAAAAATCCTTCATTTTATTTTTCACCAAAATTAATTCTTTTTTAGATGTTATATTCTTCCCTCTTTTAGGAATTGTGCCTTCAAAATTTTACATACCTTGTGGAAACAATGCCAAATAGTTCTTCCGCATAGCCTCTATCTATCTATGTTTTAGTCAAGTAAAGAGAATGAATGCCAATGAATTAACTATGAGGTATTTATAGAATGGAAAGTGGAAAGTGATTGGTCCAATTTAGGGCAAGATCTCAACCATTGATTTGGTGGCAAGATCTCAATCATCTATTTGGTATCACATAATTGTGTAATGATTGCTTGATGGGTGAATGTTGCCACTTGGAAGGACTTAATTGGTAGGATCTCTAAACATAAGATAATGTAATCATTAGATGGATGAGGTTGTCACTTGGTGGAATTTGAAAAGTGGGATATCTAAATAGGAGATTTCATTCATAATTATTTATTCCATTAATATTAGAAAAAAAAATTTTCCTCGATAACTTATAAATATCCTACAAATAAATTTTAAATTTACCTAATATGCCATAGTAGGACTAAATCTTCAAAAGTATAGTTTAATACTTTTATTTTTCTTAATTATACTTTCACATCCTCTTCTCAATTTTAATTAAATATATTGCTCAATAAATCTTGATTCGTTAAAGCCTTAATAAATCTTTTCTTATTAGTTACATAGGTTAGGAATTTACTAGAGTGTGACATTTCTCCCCTTTCTAAGAGATTTTTGCTATTCAATTACTGTACTCTAATAGTGTTGGTCACACCTTTTTCAATTCCTCTTTAATATCTTCCACCTCATTTTAATCAAGGGAATACTCTTTCTTCTAAATTATCTAAATTATGTAGATCTCTTTCTTTTAAATTATTTGAATTAAGTATCTACATAATATGTCCAATTCTCTTGTAAAGACATCAAATTCTATCTTTATAACTTATAAAGGATCTATTCCCACTAATAACTAGAACTACTCATAGGAAGTCATATTCTTCTGCTTCTAATTATAATCATCTCTTGTCTACGTAGGTTTTTTATTTGTTCTAGATTGTAAGCAATCTCTCCCATTGTTCCATCTAGCATACAAGGACCTACATGCTCTGCCACACAAGACCTCATAAGATGTCATTGAAAGACTACAATGATAACTCATATTTTGGGCAACATAGTTAAAAATAAATATGCCCCTCAATTGCTAAAGATTTCCAACACATAAATTTTTTAATATTCACTGTTAAGCTTAGACTATTTTCTTAGTTTGACCACCAATTTAGGAATAATAACCTATTTGAAAATTTAACCCAATACTCAAGGCTTTATAAGTAGTCCATCAAAATTGAGCAATGAATCTTGGGTCTCTATTAGCCATAATACAATGCATATTCCATGAAGTTTCTCAACTTTTACTAATGTATAGCTAGACCAATTAGTCTAAGATACATGTAACCTTAATTGGTAACAAGTAGTCTACACTAGTTAATCCATCCATCATGACCTTATGACCTAAAACTTAGGGAAGTTTTTACTAAACTCATCACAAAGTCTTTTGAAATGCAGTCAAAATTTTCATTCAAGCATGTTCAAAGGTTATAACAACTCCTCAGGTTCCAAATAAATAGTATAGCTATTTTCTTTATGAGCTTTAATCAAGATCAAGTCTTGGATTTTCACTATCTAGTATACACATATCTACATCTCATTTTGTTATTTCATCAATCCATCCTTAGATATGTTGAACTCCTTAGCTTTTGTTTGTGATACATGATTTTTATTTTCACTTAAATAAATATCACAGGTTTGTGATTCACTAGTTAATCCATTTAATCATATTAAATCTTAGCTTATTTACACATAGGCTACTAAGATATGGGAATACTTTAAGATTTGACTCTTAGAATCTCCTATTAATTAATATTCTCTTATCATCTTCACAACCATTAATTATGAGTCTTTTAGTCTAGGTATCAATTGTTATGCTAACCTCTAAATCCTAAGGCCTATTTGATTCTATTTTGATTTTAATATTTTTAAAATAGATATTTTTTAGAACAAATTTTGAAAACAAAAAAATTAAAAAATATGTTTGAATCATTATTTTGAAAAATTGTTGTTTTCTATTTTTTTCTAATTTTGCAAAACAAAATTTACAAAACATCTAAAAAATATTTTAATTTTTCAGTTTCTGAAAACATAATTTTATTTTTTTATTTTACAAAATATTTCATTAAAAATATATTATCAAATAGTTTTTTTTGTTTTTTTGTTCTTAAAAACAAAAAACTATTATGGAAATAAGAAATCAAATATGCCCATAATCTTTATGAATTCTACTTGTCTTTTTTATCTTCATATTTTTTATTTCTTAATCAAGCTACCGTTTCAACTCTTATGGTTGTTACCTCGTGATTATAAGGTCTGCAAATTACCAAGGCAAATTCCATGGCTGGCAATTCTAAGTCATTAGGAGAATAATTCTTTTGATATGATCTTAATTGTCTAGAAGCATGAGCTATTACTCTACCCAGTAACACATTTAAACCCTTCATTAGGGCCATTACTATAAATTGTAAGACTCTCTTTAAAGTTAGAAGTGATTAAGACTTGGTTAAATCTTAGCCTAACTTTCAATTCTAGGAGACTAGCCCTATGGTCATCATTACTATATCACTCGCGGTAGTAGGACAAGTAATATTTAAGGTTTTAAACTGTTTGCTTCCTTATCAAAACAAGTTGGCTTGTTCTAGCTACCAATATATCTATCACTTCATGACTTAAAATACGTTCAATACTTACATAAGCAAAAGAGGTTGACAATCTCCTTTCCATATCCAATGTATATTCTTAAAGTCATTCTTTTGTCCTTAACAATAATACTATTAAGCATTAAACTTTTTCCTTGGAGCGAAACTAATGATATACTTAAATGAAGTAGCATTGACTTTCGATAGTCTAGAAAAATTCATCTAACATATGTAGTGTGTCTCACATTGTCATGTTTCTTGCACTGAAGTGTCTCCTTGACTAACCAAATTCAAGGTAGCATGTAATACTAATAAATTGTATCTTGTATACATGTTATAGGAATAAATCCATCTATGCAACTCATACTTTTAAACTTGCTTAAAAGTTGTTCTGCTCTCAAAATTCCCTTTCTAAAAGTACTTTTATTTGTTTCTTTAGCTCTTATTGACTTAGCTAGAGCCATCCAATAGTGAACTTTTAGAGTTAAGACACTGGCTAAATAATTAGTTCATAGTAAACTTTAACTTTCCCGTTCAAGAAAAAAAATCACTTTATTCCTTCAAAAAAACCTAAGGGTATATCTTAGCAACTTTTGTGTCAATGATCTCACCTTTGGCAATTCTCTCAACTTGGCTAGGGACAAGGTAAAATATCTTAATCCACATTTAGGGTTAGATGTATAGGTAGGTAGAGAATCTCAAAACAATCTATAATAGTACTAATGGTTGGCAATCCATCATACCTACTTAAGACCTACATTGGTCAAAGAAAGACTTACTAAGTTCATAGTGGTAAATCCATTCTCTAGTTATTTCTTATAATTTAAACAAATTTCTTAAAACAATTATTTTTTTAATAGGTATAAGCACAAGCAATCCAAATAGTATAATACTAACCTTTATATCTAAATCTCTAATCATTTTCAAAAGAAGTAGTAGGTTTTAAGGTCTATTAATGCGTTTGCTAGGTAATTTAGTATTAACCTTATACAATAAGTGAAACTAAAAAACTAATTACTCTTTTTTCTTAGAAAGGGCTAAACTTTTTTGTATATCATTTTCTTACTTTTACCATGGTTCCCATTCATCTAAGCCTCAAATTATTACTAAATAGTACTAGTAGCTATTGTTTACATTACAACCTAAGTTTGAAGTAATGTTACTACATTCTTTAGGCTTGTTAGAATTCTGCCTAATGTCTCTACCTCGGTTCCTCTAATTTGAGCCATCTAATTATGCACATGCAATCTTCATGTCATGGTAAGAGCTAGTTCCTTATGGATTCAAAGGAACACTAAATACATAGCCATTTAAACTACTCATTCTACCTATCATATCTCTAATTCTGTAATAACCAATCTTCTTAAAATTGAACTAGAACTGATGAGGTACTTAAGGAAGACCTCATAATAAAAAGAAATATAGTTAATTAAGAATTGAATAATAAATTAGGCATCTAAAAATAGAATACAAGGTTTAAGATAGCTCAAAACTGAAGCCAAAATAGCTAAATAAATGTAACCAAAAAAGCAGTAGCAAAATCATAATTTCTTAAAACTTTTTAGAAACTTAAAAGAGGAAGTTTTAAATGGTAAAATTGAGTTTTTTGAAATTCTTAGAAGCTTTAAAAATTATAGGAACTCCTAGAATAGCCAAAAGTCTTCCCGTGTACATTTTAAGCTATCAATTGATCCAAACTTTGACTAGATGATTCGGGATAGTTCCAAACCCCATAAAATTGAAAGTAAATATTTTTAATAAACTAAAGAACTTAAATTTTCATATCAAAAGATGATTTTCAAAAAGAAGCTAAAACGAGCATAAAAAGAGGAAATGAAGTGGAAAGGCATAATGAGAATTTAGAAAAATATTTAAAGCACCTCATTTCCTTGCCAACCATATCTCTAAATCCCCAAAACCAACTTTAAAGCTTCTAGAATAGCACCTTGTGTCACCTAAGAAGGAGAAGAAAGAAGGTGGAAGAAAGGCTTAAATAGGTAAGGATTTTGGCTCTTTTTTCATGACCCTTCTCCTACTAAACTTGTTCTCTTCTCTATGCCCTCCTTCTTAGTAGTTTTAGTTTTCTAAAAAGAAATTTTTCATGGTTGAACTTTTGGGAAAAGGAGAAGATTTGAGAAAATCAAGCATAATACCAATTTTCTCTCATGAAGAGCTTTAAGATGATGTATGATGTATGATAGGAAATTGGCTCCCCTTAGCTTCTCCTCCTCCTCTATGGTTCGACCACTTCAAGCTCTCTAGGCATGAGCATTATAAAATTACAATGCAAAGAGAAGCTTTAAGATTCAAGATAAGGCAATTAGGGTTTTAATTGCACTTAAAAAGATATAGAACCTTAGAAGCCAAATTTATTAAGGTTTTAATTGCACCTAAGGAGAAGTGGAACCCTAGAAGCCTAATTTAAACCATATGAAATATAATTAGACTAAAGAGAGACCAAGGAATATGGATACGTATCAAACTCCTAACAAGAAGTAACAAAACTCCCTATGGCTCCTCATTAAGTAGTGTCACGGCCAAGACTTAAATAGAGTACTTAAGGAATGATATTTTTTTTTAAGTTCTAACGAATTTAGAGACTTAGATATGATGAATAAATAATTATGGAACCATTAAATTAAATTTAGGAGTCCTAGAATGAAAGTTGAATTTTTAGGGTTTAAAGTGAGTTAATGAAGTAAGTTAATCCTAAACCCCTTTAATCAAGTATGTAATGATCCAAATAAAATTCTTGGAAGTTATAAGACTTGTAACTAACAAGAGTTTGGGGTTTGGAAAGTTAAAACTAAGAGTAGCTTCATAATGGACCTAAACTAGTCTTATTTGCCACCTTAGACTTTCATGAGATTCAATGGAAATGATGAAGCTTAGAGTGAGTTCAATTGGATTAATTTACCTTGTAATTACTATGTGCAGGTCCATCTAGCTCAAAGACACTTAAGTGTAGTTGCCAAGTGAAAGGCCAAGAGCAAAAGCTAGATTAAGAGGGTTAGTGGCATTTGAGCTTCCACCAGTCCTAAGGTAGCTTCATCTCACCTTTCTTGCATGCATTTGAATACTTGATTGAGTTTGAATGCTTGTATGTGTTGTTACTTGATGCTTTCATGAGTTTTGTTTCATTATGTTCTCCAAATGATCTATATATGTATAGAAAGGCAATGAGATGGATCATAACTTGCTAAGGCATAGAATTGAGCGCAATAACTTTTCCTTGGCCTCAAGTTAGATTGATTAAGCCTAATAAGTTTATAATGATGTCATGGTTTGAGAATCAATGAATTTTTATGTTATAGGATGCATTTGACTTATATGATGCATAAACATAACATTTTTGCACCATATGCATTGCATTTACCCGTAGTATTCATGTGTGCATTGAATTGGATGAGATTGGCTATTGAGATTCCCTCAAAATCTCACCCCCCATGCTCCTACTAACCATTTCAGGATCACCAAGTCATAGTAAGGACATTGAGAAGACTTAGATGTTAGAAAAATTGTATTAAAAGTGCTACATGTGTAAAATTTTAGCATTTGTAGTAATGTGACCTCTCTTTTGTATTCTTGATGATGTATAATGTCAAACCATGTATATTTTCCATGTATGACAATGAGACCATGTGCAAATGTATGAGCATGTGAATGTATGATAATTCAATGTGATATTTGTGCATGAATATGGCAAATGGCATATTTAATGCTAAATAATATATATGTATTCTTGGATGTCAAGGGGTCATATTTTGATCCAAGCCTTTGGCATGGAATGGGCAATGGAATGATTGAAAATGTCATTTAGGATGATTAAAACTTGCTCCAAGTAAAAGAATTCTAATTGGATATCAAATAATCCAAATTGATCTTAACTTTGGTCTTAAAAAAGGCCTAAACAACTTTAATGTCAAAAATAGTCTAGATGACCTAATTTGAGTCTAAAATTTGGCATGCATTTAAACCCTTGTTAGGGTTTTCTAACAAGCTAAGAACTATAATTTTTTGGAGTTGTATATAATATTTCATGAATTTCAAAAATTCTGTAAAAGTTTCAATTAGGCCCCGATACTGTTTATATGGTTAGTTTTGATATTTTATGCATTTGAGTAGTCAAATGAACTCCGATACTCATAAAATATTATAAACACATATTTGAAATTGTAAACTTTCCATAGCCACCAAGTTTAATAAATCATAGTTGTATAGCAAAAATTATGCATTTTTAAAGTTGGGGTCTAATATATGAGCCTATTACTGTTCATATCCCAAGTCAATTACTATTCCATTAGACTTTAATGGCCCAAATGAACTTAGATTGGCTTGAAACTTTTACAGCACGTAGTTCATGTTTAAAAATTTTCATAGACACTTAATTTGTGAAAATCAGAGTTTTGTAACTCAAATTATGAATTTTCAAAGTTAGTGCAAAATTATGGAAACTTTGTTATTTCAGGTCTATCACTCTTCTAAGGTGTCCTATGAGCTAATTGTAACAGCCAAGAAAAAGAAAAGAGAAAAGAAAAGGAATGAGGATAGAAAAGAAGGAGAAAAGAGAAAGCTAAAATTTTCAAAGGGCTGAAAATTCTAAGTCTTCTCGCCACAACCTGGCTATAGCGAATTCAGCTTCTCACCATAGCGAGAAATGGCCTAGCTATAGCGAGAATACCTTCTCGCAATAGCGAAAATGCTCCTAGCTATAGCGAGTGTGAGTATTCCATACAAAAATCAGGGAGTTGCTCGCCGTAGCAACGCCATAGCGAAGGCAAAGGTCTAGAACAAACACGAGCTCGCCGTAGCGAGGGCAATGGCTCGCTATAGTGAGTGCAGTCCGGAAAAGCAAGAAAAAGAGAATTTGACTTTTTAAAAGCTTCCAAATCTCTTCTTTCTTCTTCTAACTGACTCAAGCTCACTTTAGGAGAGAGAAAAGGGCGGAGGAGAGAGAGAGAAGCTTAGGAGAAGAAGAAAGGACAAGAAAGGTAAGGATTCTCATGGCTTTTCTCTTCACATGTTACCCTTCTCCCCTTCCCTTCTCTTTCCACGATTTTGGTAGCTAAGATGGTTAGGTTTTGAGCTTGGTTCAGAAGAGAGAGTGTGGGAAACCACTCTTGAGAGAGGTTAGAAGTATATAGTCTTCTCTTTCTTGCTTTCCCTTTCTTAAGAGCATGAGAGTTTGAGAAAAGAGAGGAGATAGCTCATGGGTTCTAGTGAGAGAAGGAAACCTAGTTTAAGAAGCTCCGTAGGGTTGATTAGAAAGAGATCCTTAGCTTAAGAATCAAGTATTAAGGAATTAATTCCATGCTTCTTGTGTGGTTAGGCTCAAGAGAAGTTCTCCCATCTAGAAGTGGTAGTGAAATCCACAATAGAGGAGACAAGTGAAAGAGGAAGCTGTCACTAGCTAATAAGGTAGCTCTCTCCACCTTCCTTCATGCATAATTGTGTGTTTACATTGTCTTACACGTATGTATGTATGATATGAGCTATGAGAAGTGTGTTAGCATGATGATATGTTATGCATTGAAATGATGATTATGTGATTGTTTTGGTTTGCTTGAGGAATGGAAAGGCCAATAACCCTTTAGCCATGGTGAGGATAAGCCAAACCCTTAAGTTGGTTGAGACAAAGTAAAGGGTCTCCCAAAAGTAAGGTTGACTCCCAAAGAGTAAGGGTTGAGTCTAAGAACCTCTTAAGAATAGGTGAGGCAAGTCCAAAAGCCACAAGTGAGTGGGTGAGGCTAATCCATGTACTTAGCAAGCTTCTAAATGTTATGTATGGCCTACTCACATGTTGAGAATGTCTTTCTTTTATGCATGGCCAATTCACATGTTTCAAATGCTTTTAGTATGATTTTATATGCTAACATGCCATACATGCACCATGAGACTTGTTTGCATGCTATATATGTATGATTGAATGAGAGTTGAGCTACTGAGATTCTTTGAATCTCACCCTCCCTCTCCACCATCCAAACATGCTAGGTGGACCAAGTGAGACTAGAGATGGGAGCCACCAAGCATGAAGCTAGGGAGAGAAATGAAGATTTGTAAAAGAGCATTTTTGGTTACTATGTTGTAATGAGATATGAAATGTAAATTGACAATGTATATGATGTAGTCCCTAAGAGTATTTGTAAGACAATGTATGTATGATGATGTATATATGAGAATGGGACCCGTTTTGAATGAAGAAGTAAGTCTTGAATGTGAAAAGCTTCATGCTAGCATAGGCCACATGAGTGCATAAGTGGGTATGGGGTAGTGAGTTTCTCCAATCTAGGTTGCTAGACACTTGAACCATGATTGATGGCCCTTATAGATGCTTTCTTATGTGCTCAAAGAGTCATAGAGGTAGAAGAACTAAGATTGGACCCCATGAGCCCCATTCTTAGCCAAGAAAAGGCCTTTTTGCACATGGTGTCAAAGATTAACCAAATGACCTCCTTTTGCTCTGAAATTTGACATGTGATTAGATCTTGGCTAGAGTTTTTTTATGAAGCTAAAGATCAAGTCATTTGGAGGTCTATAGCATTTTCTATGATTTTTCAAAATTGACATCAGAAATTCAGATTTTTAAAAACACTGTTCATTTGGTCAGTTGGCAAACGTAGTCCAATGGCTACGAAATTTATACACAGAAACTAGATGGTCACAGTGACTTGTAGGAACTAGAAGCACCTCATTTAGAGGTCTAGAGAGGAAGATATGCAATTTCGAAGTTCCTGCCCAGCATCAGGCACCTAACCAGACCCGAAGTACTGTTTCATCAGTTTCCGGGAATTTGGCTTGGTGAACTGATCTAGAGATATTTTTTCTCTCTAACTAACATCCACATCTTTCCATAGAGATATCGTTTGCAAGCATTGGATTTTTTTGGAATTAGTTAGACATTTTCAAAGTCCATATCAGTAAATTGTGACAGCAAAAGAGCCCCCTCTGACCAGTGGATGATTTTTGATGTCAAACGCATGATATGTGAGATATTGAGACTTCTAAATATTTTTACATAAAGTAGACATCTTAAGCTTTCTAGAATGACCAAGATCATGTAGTTACGATTTTTCTGTATTTAGTTATGGATTTTCAAACTTAGCCCAGAAACAAAGCAAAATCTGCCAAGAACGAAAATGCATGTCTCATATCCCTTTTTGCTTTCCATGAGTTTAAAGCATATGTTTGGGATTGAAACAAGTCTTAATAGTACAATTAAGCATGAGGAGGCATAGAAAGAGCTCACCCGGTCCATGTGACTTCAAAGTAATTATCTACCCATGCATAATGCTAAGAAGAAAGAACACCAAGGTAGAGTTAATCATCTCCCTTGTAAGCTTAACATGTGCATATGAGTATGAGGCCATGATGGGTATGAGCTAGAAGTTAAGGTGTTACACTAATCATAATAAAATGGATTTAAACAAAGTTATTTATGATGAAAATGAATAAAGAAAAAAAAATCAAATTTGGACCCCTATAACTCTATATGACCTGTAAATAGACCAACTTTTCTACTAAAAGTATAGTGAATATTGTGTAATTATGGAAAAATGCCCATGACTAATATGTGTATGAACTAAATAGCTAGGTATGACAAATTCCGTAGCATGGTAATTCAATTTCAAGCTCCTTAATTCAATGTGAAATTTTCTCCACACATAGTCTCTCATAATCTATTATTACATTTTCAAGCACTTTCCACTCTATCATCATATAAGATGTAGTATTAAATACTAAACCTCACACAATCACTTATCTTTATTGATAACTATTTATTGTCTTTCAGCCTAACCACAAAGCCATTCAAAACTAATAGTTAAGTCAAATTCATGCACACTTATATTTATGTTGAATCAACTTAATTCATAAATACACTACATATCTTAAAGGATTTGTTTACATCCTCCATCTAATCTCTCTATTTTGACTTTCCTAGGTCAAACTATTCAGTCTAATATATACATGATTCTTAAACTAAATATCAATTACTCACCACCACTAATCCATAATCATAAGAAGGCTATCTAATTTTTTCCGAATTTAGTCACCAACATCAAATGAAGTACTAAGCAATCAATTATATTCCTAGCTTAATTGTCTCTTAGTTGGCTCTCTCATACTACTATGGAACCTTTGTAACCCAATTCTAAGCTAACCCATATCTTGCTTATAAGTATTTCTGATTTAACATTATTTTCCATAATAGCACCACATATAGTATTAAATACCAATCCTCAAACAATCCATTAAACAATATCATAACTATCTATTATTCCTCAAACTCAACCATAACATTATTCAAGGCCAAAAATTAAATCACAATCTTAGAACTCATACATCTTTCATAACACAACTATGCACCATATATCAAGGTACCAAATCATATTCATGGAAGTTACCACTTATTCTCCTCAAATTTACCCATAAAGGTCCTCCAATGAACTAAAAAACTAATCATGAACCAAATTTAGAGTAATTATTCCTGAACCATACTTTGATACCAAAATGAAACACCCAACACTCTATATGGTCTAAATTTAATAAATAAAGTTTAATATCCAACTAAAAAGGCATGAAAGGTAAAAATAAACTAGAACATCTAAAAAAAATATGAGGAGTTTTAAACCTTCAAAGTTAGAGCTAACTCTGTCTTACTTAGAATTATTTCTAAAACCTAAGAGTTAACTACAACCCAAGTACATCACCCTCTTAATAGATTTCTTAACATCATGGACCAATAATAAGAACCTATTATCCTATCTTTGAATATAATATTACTTCTACAAATAACTTGGTTAATGCCATTCACAAACCTTAAAGATTATCATGAATTCTCATCTTCAATTTATTGAAAAATGCAAATATAAAGGTTATTTATTCTAGGTATCAATCATAATTGTCTAAGGGGTTCCTTAAAAATGACAACATAGCTTGAAATACCTAACCTAAAGCCTATGCTTAGTGATTCCATATCATTTGAGCAAAATAATCACAAAAAAAGCCTAAAAATCCAAAAATAAACATAAACTTAAAAAAAAAGCTTAACAAGTCCAATTAAGTTCTCGCCCAACTTATCATTGCCTCTACTTGATCTTTCACCTAAAATTGAAAATTTTGTCCTACAATAAGGTGAGTCATACAATCCCAGTAATCAATGGTAAATGTCCAATCACATGTAAATAGAAATCAATATTAATACCATACATATGAAATTCATTTTAGCATGTTATACATGAATGTCATGAATGAGCAAATTTAACTACACAACATATATCAATCATTTGGCCAACAACTTAAAAGTGATGAGCATAACAAGGCTCATAAAAGAGCATAACAAGGCCTTGGGAGAATAACAAGGCCCTAAGGTAGTCAAATCAGAGCATTGTAAGGCCTTTTTGACATTTCTCAACTATCAGAACATAGCTAGGTCCACAATAGTACAATAATCCAATAGTTAACTCATTCATACATCCATTTGACCAAAGTATCATCATGTAACAAACATTAACACAATTTCATAAATACATGTGAAGATAATTAAAACCCTAGTTACCTTTTACAATTGCTACCCACTTACTATCAAGTTACCATCTTTCCACATGTGCTCCTCAAGCCTAAAAATCATATAAAAGGGAACTAAAACTTTAGGCTCACTCCTTTCTTTCTTTTCCACCAAAATCCTTCTAATAACTTCAAATTTATCAATCTGATGTCTCTTTAATCAGAGCTCTAAATGCTGGAGCAATTTACTTATTTTTCTTTTACATTTTTAGCATCATGTGTGAGATCGAGAAAATGTTTAAATATATTTTGCCATAGAGGGTGTTTTATGGGAATTAAGTATTAGAGTTAATTAGATGTTTTAATTAGTTAGGTTTAGGTTCTAAGTCCAATAGGTTATGGGTCTTATAACGTCCAGTTTTCGTTAAACGACAGAAATGGGCACATTTTCAAAGTAAGTCCCCTGAAATGAATTAGTTGAGGTTCTAAAAAATTTGAGTAACATTTTAGATTCCTAAAAATGAGAATTCTAGCCTCAGATGAAAGGAAAAACAAAGCTAGAATGAAGAAACAAATTTTAACGAAAATTTTACGAAACGTAATGGTATTTTCTTAATTTTGAGCAAATTTTAGAATTCACATAGGAGGATTTTTTAAATGAAATTTTTGAGTTTTTCAAAGTTCTCAAAGGCTTTGAAAATCATGGGAAGCCCCGGAATAATTAAATCGCCTCCAGTGGACGTTTTTCAATGTCGATGTACCCGAACTTTAACGGATTCGTTTGGGAAGGTTTTAACTCCGATTTGAGTGATTTCAAAATCATTTTACTGAATTGGGAACCTACATTTTATAATGGAAAAGACATTTCTTAAAAAGGAGCTAAAACGAAATAGAAATGAAAATGCCAAAAATAAAGGGCAAAATAGGAATTTTTGAAAAAGACATTCTCCTCCACCTATAAATAGGTGGTGCCACCCTTCCTCACTCATTTGGACACAATTTTTTCTACCCAATTTTAGAGAAGAAAGCTAGGGTTTAGGCGCACCAAAGGGAGAGAAGAAAAAGGAGAAATCAAAGGCTTAATGTATGGTTTCTTAATAGTTTTTCATGCTTTCTTCCATCCAAATCTCCTCTCTTCTATTCTCTTTTATTTCCTTTAATTAAAATGAAGTTTAAAAATCTATTTTAAAGGAGATATTAAGGGGAAATTTCATATTTGAAGAAAGGAGCCTAAAGAAAGCAAGATTCAAGTGAGAAAAAGCAAGAAAATAAGGTAATTTCTTTTTCTATGGTAGATATCTCTTCCTTTCCTTCCTCCACCATTTCGCCCCACTCAAGAAACCCTAGGAGGGTTTGATTTTTAGGCAAAACCAAGGGTGATTCTTAGGAAAAGGGTGTGGAGATTAAGAATATGCAAAGGGAATTAACAAAAAATCATGGAATTTCAAGATGAAATTTCTATGATTTCAAGTGCACTTTATAAAATCTGACTTTGTACAATGATTCCTATACTTAAATAAGAGTTTAATTGAACTTCTAAGATCCTAGAATTCTCCCCATGTGCTTTTTCCCTTAAGAAAACAAAGCAAGCTCTATGGAAGTTATTATGCTTCATTGTCTCGGTCAAGAAAGGTTACCATAGCTAGGGAGAGTTTTAAATTTTTCTAAACCCATTTTTGAGTCATATATGATGAATGAATATGAGGGGAAGCCTTGGGAGAAATTTAAAAACCATAGAAAGTGAGTTGATACTTTATGTTCCATAATATGACCTAAAGAAGCAACATGTAGTTAGACTCTTAGTTTTGATTGTGTGATGACTCCAAGAGGCTTAAAAGGAGTTAAGAATTATATTTGAAATGAAAGAATAGAGCCTAGAATTTATTTGAGGGATGTTGCTTCATGATGTTTATAAGTCAAGTTAGGGTCTAAGTAAGTTGTGTGGTCTTAGAATTAATTTCATGAACATAATTGGCTTCCATAAATTGTGTTTAAATTAAGAGAAATCATCCTCACACTTTTGTGTGTGTGTAGCTGAAAGAAGGAGCTTGGATTCAAGAGAAAAAGTGTGTAATTATATCCAAGGCAGCTCACTCTTCCTTCTCTCATGCATGGTTGTTTGCTTTACTTGTCTTTGAATGTGTGTATGTATATTTTTAAGCTACGAAAAGTGTTCTAGCATGCCTTTGATTCCATGGTACCATGATATTACAATATGCTTTCATATGATGCTTATGATGTGTGCTTGGGTTTGCTTGAGTGTGGTGAGGCCAAGAACCCTTAGCCATGGTGAGGATGAGCCAAGAACCCTTAAAATTGGTTGAGACATGAAATTTTATGCAGAGAAATTAGACATTCCCATGACTTGTGTCAACTAGAAGCACCTCATTTAGATGTCTAGATAGGGAGATATGTAGACTTAGCTCACAAGATGAGATTCAATGAGTAATGTTTGAAGTAAGTGAGGCACTTGAAGTTGGGACTTTTAGAAGAGGTATATTTTCAAGCTTTCTACACTCTATAACCTCAGGACCCCTTCTTCTTTTAGATTTTTGGCATGCTCTTCCTTCTAGAGCTTTTTATCACTATGAAGGGGACTTCTCAATTCAAGGCTAACCCTCCTTGTGCTTTAGGGTACAAAGATTTAAAAATTCATATCTCCCTATCTAGACATCTAAATGAGGTTGGGTACAAAGACTTAAAAATTTATATATAACCAAGGGGACTTCTCAATTCAAGGCTAAAAGTCCCAACTTCAAGTGCCTCACTAACCATCAAATGTTTCTTTATAAATTGAATGACGAAGCTCAACTCTGAAGTGAAACTAAGAATTAAGAAAATAACCTAAAAAAAAAAGAAATAGGCTCACTTAGTTAATACAAAACATTTCTTTTTTGGTGACCACATAATATATATATATATATATAGACTTACCTGTAAAATGTAAATTAGTATGTAAAAATTTTCACCTTTTATCTATCATGTTATTATAAGTTAAGTAATAATGATAATTTTGTTATATAGATAGCTTTGCTCTATTCATAGCTTCATAAATAAAATCCATAGTTCATTTTTCACTTTGTTGTATAAGTTAAGTGATAGCTTTGACATAAAAGTCATTATCCAAAATCTTTTTTCTTGCATCATGTGATGGTTCGGATTTGTCCTTGCCAAATTTAGATTCCTTAAACCTTTCAAAGGTAAACATGTTTTTTAAAATTTTCTTTTGCTTCACAAGAGATTAGAGTTGCAAAAATTATGTAGCAAAATAAGTAATGGCTGGAAGAATAATATCTATACCACCAATATATTCTTCCATCAAATTCACAGTCTAAATATGGTTATATATAAAAGATATTATCATCTTTGCATCCTTTAACATCTTTTGTAAATTGCCATTTTTTTCCAATGTCTTCTAAGCACAGATCCAAACAATGAGTTACACAATGTAACCAATAGAGATGTCTGTTTTCCATCATTTTTTTTTCAACTGCCTTTAAAGCTCCCTTATTATCTATAACCACTTGGTCTACATATTTTTTTTTAACTTCTTCTACCACGTGATCAAGTAACTGTTGGTAGTAATCAATATTTCTACAGCAACAAAAGAAACATCAATTGATTTTAGAAAAATAGTTCTCCTGCTATAGTAGATAAGAAAATTTATTATGTGCATGTGATTAATGCTATTAGTCTAACCATCACATATTATTGTAATGCATCTTTCTTTCCATACACCTTTCAATCCATTTATCCATTCTC
Source organism: Erythrophleum ivorense (assembly GCA_026724425.1). Taxonomy (NCBI): domain Eukaryota; kingdom Viridiplantae; phylum Streptophyta; class Magnoliopsida; order Fabales; family Fabaceae; genus Erythrophleum; species Erythrophleum ivorense. The sequence goes on along the minus strand of JAIUCV010000012.1, from coordinate 11,994,913 downwards.
TTATGGATTGGTATTCAACTTCTAAATACACATATGAAATATCATAAGAAGTAGGAAATTTAACCCCTATTATACCTATCTCAATAGCTACAGCAATTAAATTATAGAACCAAAGAGAATTAGATAAATTCATTGGAAGATGCTCATATATATTAAACTTTGCTACTGCTTCTCCTAGTTCCTCCTTAACATTTTCATCAAACCACCAAAAGTTTTTGGCTGTTTCATATTTTTGCTCCTTAAAATATCAATATTTGTAGACCTTAAATTAAAAACAATATTTTTCTAATCCTCTTGCCCTTGCATAAGAGCTTCCATTCTCTTCATATACATTTTGTCCTCCTTCAGTTTATTATCTAAATTATTGTCTATCTTTCCATTCATGATGTGATTTGATACTTTCTTAGGTTGCATGCCTCATTTGCATTTCCCTATCAACAAATGCTTCTATTTCATCATCTTCATTACCTCTTAACCTTCCTTCAAATTCTTCTTTTTTTCTTTTTTTAATCATTTTTTCTTTATTATCTAAAATAAGTTTCATCATACTCCCTTGAATAGTAGTTGTAATTCTATAACAACTAGCTACTTGTCCTTTAAAATATGTAATATACTGTTTAAGTCAAGTAATTCTACTCTTTACAACTTTTCCATAGAGTTTGCAAATTATGTTATTTTAATTTCCAACTATAGGTGTTCCAAAATGCCACTCAATATCATCACTATGAGCACCTTCTAATCTTTCTATTGGAAATTCCTCTTTTGGTAGCATTGTTTATATTTTATAATACCTGTTAATCAAATAAAGTTGGAAATATAACATAATATAACAAAACCAAAAGTACAATTGAATAACTAAGAAATTAACCAATTAAACAAAATAAGAATAAAAATTCAAAGTTCACTAATAATAATTCTAGTTCCACTACCAACATCAATGACTCCTTTTCTCTTTAATTTTCTCTTATCCTTTTTTAGATTTTTAAAACATGATTTTTAAAGTTTTTTCAAAGAAAAGAAAAATTATTTATTTTTAATTTTTTTAAAAGAGAGTAGAAATTCATATATAAGAAAATTCTTAAATATACAAATGACTGATTTATGCTGTTAAAAGGAAACTTTTTTATTTTTTTTATATTTTATCAAAGAACAAAACAAATTAGATATATTTATTCAAAAATATTGATTAAACACCACACAACTAATATTGATACCTAAGAAGGTTCAAAGCCTTATATTACCCATCAAATGACATCTTAAATATTTGTAGAGCTTCAATATCTCATATGTCAAACTCTTAAAAAAATAAAAAATAAAAATCAAATGAGTTAATATGTATCATAAACCAACACTAAATTTGAGCATAATGTTATTGATAGTTGCAAAGATTTTATGCTTGATTCAGGAGACTAATAAAGAGAGAAGAAGGGGCAAAGTTAGAAAGCAACATAAAGAATAGGAGTGATGGCCTTGTATTATAAAAGATTTGTTGAAGAAAAACTAAAAAAAAATAAAACTCCATATAAAAAAAGGTTTATATAAAAAAGAAAAGAAGAAAGAAAAAAGCGACTCCATATGATAAAGAACTCCAGTTCTATTATCAATAGATCAAGTTGTGAAATAAAATACATTTAATTTGGTATCAAATAAAAAAAATTTATGTAATTGTATATAATGTTTATTATATTTTTATAAATATTTATTTTTATTATTTAGTTTATTTATAAATTAAAATTGAAAAAAAATATATAAGTTTTTTATTTATAGAATTATTTATTTTTAATTATGCGTAACAAACGGAATAGAGAATAAAAAGTAAACGTGAACCGTATGAGTGAGATCGAAGGGTGTAGGTTGTTGAATGAAGTCCCAGATGAAGAAAATCTGAGGGAATCTGTGTGGGTCCCAAGGTGGGGGTGATGGACACGTGGAGTTGATGGTCAAAGGAATACAACTTGGGAGGAGCGAGTTGAGTAGCGGTGGTAACGTGTCTCCACAAAAGCGAATGATGTCGTACACACGCGTCCTGTTAGATGGTTGGGTGTGGAGCTTTACTACTTCCTCCGTCTTTGAAAACCTATGATTGATAATGACACCCTACTGCATTACAATTGCTTTCTCCCTTCCTTTCTTTTTTCCCCTTATTAATTTGTTTGTGTTATTTTCTCTCAAATAATAACATTTTGTTTTATTTCTACCACTTTGTTAGAGTATATGAACTCTAAGAAATGAAAAAAATAACTCTGTTAAAAGAAAAAAAAAAGTAACATATAGACAACTCCATATCATTAATGAAGTGTTATAAGTTCTCATGTCAATTAATTTATTAAATGATTATAATTTTATTTAGCATAAAAGACTATTTTAATTAAAAAATAAAAAAATTATATTATTGATAGGAGTAATTTTTAGAGAATTACATTAAGAGAAAAGCAATTTTTTAATGGCTAAATCATAATTTATTCTTTATCTTTTTTTTCTTTCTGTTAAACTATGATATATGTTTTAATATAAGGGGAAAAAAACTACAATAACCTCTCTAATTTTTATCATTTACACGTGACTCTCCCAATTTTGAAAACTGAAAAACAACCTTTACCATTTATTACCTTTCAAGATGTAATTCCTTTTAGCCATTTTCTCATTACAGTATAACAAAAATTTCACCTCAAGCAATGATATATATTGTTTGGTTAAAATTATATTTTTAGCCCTAATAATTTTATCAAATTTTTAATCTAATTTATAATATTGAGGGAACAAATATTGCATTTGAGAAATAGAAACATTAAAGAATTTTAATTTTTAAAAAAAGCCAATTCCAAGAGGGTCAATTTTCTATTGAACAGTTCAAAATATTAGCAAATAGAAATTATTACTTATATTTCATTTTGATTTTTAGTTTGTATAAAAATATCTATAAAATATATAAACTACAAATTAAAAAACTATCAAAACTAATATAAATATAAAAGAGTAAAAAACCAATAATCATAAACAAATTTCAATATATATATATATATATATATACGAAACCATTCTTTCCAAATCATAAAATATATATATTATATTAAAAAGATCCGAAGGCATTTGTGGCGTGGCGTGGTCCCTCCTTCCTACTCCCCTGATTCTCATTGCTCAATGTCTAACTCTAAAAATGGCAACTAGAAAAAGAGCAGATCAAGAAGTACATACCATTGGGGGCGAGTGCTAACTTTGTCTCTTCAAATTCAAGCAAGAAGTTCATACTACTGGCTCTACTTCAAGACTTCAAATTTAGATTTTAGACCACCACGCTTCAACTTTCAGATATGGTTTCAGATTTCAGAACTTTAAATTTATCAAAACAAAGCTCTCTATTGGTTGTTGTTGTTATTGTTGTTGTTTGCTGGCTTTTCTCTTTTGTTGTTTGGGAAAGGAAAGCTAGGGTCAGCAACTCTATTTTGCTAAGCTCTATGTTTGTGAACACGTCCTGGCAGTCTTCCAAAAATAATAATAAAATTTAAACTAATAAACATTAAAAAATTAAAAAATTAAAATAAAATCAAACAAATCCTTTTAGTTTAATAAGTTAAAAAATTAAAAAAATTAAAAAAAAAAACAAAAATAAAATCAAACAAATCCTTTTAGTTTAATAAGTTAAAAAAATTAAAAAATTAAAAAAAAATCAAGCAAATCCTTTTAGTTTAATAAGTTAAAAAAAATCAATAAAAAAATCAAAGGAGAAAGAACTCAAAAATAAAATTAAAAAAAAAAAGCAAAAGCCCATTAATCTAAAATTAAAATAAAAGAAAAATCAAAAAGGGAATAACAAAAATAAAAAATGAAATCATAAGAAAAAGAAAATAAATAAAAGAAGATAATAATATAAGAATAAAAGTGGAAAAATTAATTAATTAATTAAAAGTATCAAAAAGATACTACAAGGAGAGAATATAAAAAAATAATATAAAAATAAAAAAATAATAATAATAAAATAAAAAATAGTAAGATGGCTGGAATTGGGCCAAATCAGAACAAAAAGAATCAAATCAAAAAAACAAAAAGAGAGAGTTCAATCCAAAATAAAGCTAGAATTGGGCCGAAAAGAAAAAAGAGAAATGGGCCTGTCTCGTTTGGGTGTTGCACGCTGGACCTCTGATTTCCCTAACCCAAATCCATTACCCCAATAATAGACCAGAAACCCAAGGAAGCAGAAAAGGGAACCTTAGACGCCTCTGATCCCCCCTCTGCTTTGGCTCTCTCCCGCAGGCGTTTCCGGATGAAATTGTACGAGAAAGGAGTGCTGGCGCTAGGAATTAGTGGAGCAGGCAAACGCGAGGGGAGCCCGTACGTAGAGCAAACGGTGAGGTGTGCGAGCAAGAGTGAAGACCACTCTTGGATTCGTTATAAATAGAGGGAGAGTTTTTCTGGAGAGGATGGTTTTTTTGGGGGGGGGGGAAATCAGAGACGAAGAGGCCGAGTGAAAGAAAACGAGGGCGAGGTTGAGAGGATAGGCTGTCTGAAGCCGAGGGAAAATAGAAAGGAGGTTACCCCTCTAGGGATTTTGGGGAAACAGCACCTGCAAAACAAGGGAAGCGAGAGTTTCCTTTGTTCGTTCTGGATAGAAGAATAGAGCGAAGAAGTTGAGGGGAAGAGGAGGCTTTCTTGCCGGAAGGAGATCGAAGGCAGCCAAGGGAAAGCAAGCCATAAAATCAAAAGTTTTCGGAGGGTGGGTAAAGGAAAAGACAACAATCGGAAGAAAATCGAATCGAGAGCAAGTAGCAGCGGCACTTCGATTTAAGGAGGATGTCATTCGACTCTCTAAACTCTGAAGGTATACTGTCTCCTCATTTTTCATTTATCCCTAGATTCAAGGATGTAGGTGTGCTCTGATTCTGGGTCTTAGAGGTCTTAGTGTTTTAAATAAGATTTGGGTCGTTGCCTATTAGGTGTCGATCACTCGAGTTTTCTGGATAATCAATTTTTGTTCATTCCCTCTTTTGCTGCATGATCCTATTTCCTGGTGCTGTAAACACATTGACATGTTCTATGTTGCATTAGTAAGGGCGAGTTCATTTTGGTTGTCAGGTTAGGATAGTGGGACTGAATTACTTAATTGCTTAAGGTTACTGTTTAATAAACAACCTCTGATGATAGAGTCTTTGAATGAATTTCTGTGAGGCTTCTGAATCTGAGGTCAGAGTTAGAATCCTCGAGGATTATGTATGGCCCTGTGTATATGAGTTTGCCTCTGTATGAAAATAAGGATAGCTTTGATTGATGGCTGCTCCTTGTCATACTGCTGAGTTGAATATGTTTTTTGATTTCTGTTTTGTTTTCTCGCACAAGATATGCAATTAAGATGTTGTCATTTGTGTGCATAGAGTCGCACGTTGGACCTTCCATGATAAACACAGGTAGTTTGGTTGATTGGCTGCTTATTTTCCCTGTTGTGTGACATTGCTAGGCATACTATTATGAAAACTGGACATGAATCTGTGTCTTATTCTGCCTCTTGTATGAAATTTCGGGTTTTAGATACCTTAGCTAGTCAAAATATGAGACCTTCCCCTTTTTGTTCATTGGGTATCCAAAAATTTATTTGCTACTCCCTTACCTGTTTACTTAATGTTTAAATTTGTTGGGTTTCCCCGTTTGAGAGGAATTTGAACGTCCAACACATGCGGACTGGTTATCCCTTAATACAAAGGGAAGGAAGAAGCGTTCACTTCCTGACGCTGAGGGAAGGAAAGAGTGAGAAGCAGTTAGAATCGGGTTGTACATTGTATATTTTGTTTTTTTGTTTTTTTTTTGTTTTACCTTCTGTTTGTCCACTCTTGTAAATTGGTTCAAGAACGATGTAGTAGGTATGTTTAAACACTTAGCACACACTTGCAAATTAATATTTTAGTTTGCTTTTATTTTTATTTTTATTTTTATTTTTATTTATTTATTTATTTATTTTCTTAACTTTCGCGTTAGGTTGCCGTATGGGATTTCTTGTCCCCTCAGGCATATAGTGACAAACTCAAAAGCCATGTGTGGCAATTAAGCCTCCTTGGTACTTCTTGGGCTTCAAATTTATATTTTTGACATTTTGGGCTTCAATGGCCCCATTAAAAAATAAACAGAAATTCTGGAAAGAGGAAAAAGCAAAAAGTAGAAAAAGAATGAATTTTCGGTAGAAATGATTTTGAACTTGGAAAATGGTAATTTGATTTTTTTAGAATTAATCTTTAAAATTAAAAAAAAAGTAACAAATGAACAAACAAACAAACAAATTAAGAAAAATCAACAAAAAAAAAGAGAGTTGAATCACCTAAAATTACACCAAATAGAATAGAAAGCAAAGACAACATTTTTGAAAAAAGAGGGAATGAAACAAAAACAAAAAATAATAATAGTAAGAAAAAAAATAGAGAAAAAGGTTTACCTAAAAAGAAGGGTGATGTCAACCACAAAAAAGAAGAAGGAAAAAAAAATAAACGAAAGAATAAAGCAAAAATTTTTATAACAAAAACACAAAAAAAAGAGAAAAAGAAGAACAAAACAAAAAAAAAACAAAAAAAAAAACAAACAAAATAAAGAAAAAAAATAATAGTAACAAATAAAAGAAAGAAGGAACAAGACAGAAAATAAAAGGTAATAAAAGAAAAAAAAACACAAGGAATAAAAAAATATAATAAGGAAATAAAATAAAAATCAAACAAAATATAAAAGTAAATCAAATAAAACGAAGATAAACCAAAAAAGGAAAAAATAATGAAGAATGAAATTTAAGAATAAAAAAAAGAGAAACGAAACAAAACAAAGAAAATATGAAACAAAAAAGAAACATAGAAGGGGAAAGTGGGAAATTAAAAGAAAAGAAAAAAAAATGAAAATATAAAGAAAGTAAAATTACGTTTACTTTTAGCAAATTAAGACACATCAATCCATTTCAAAATCGTTTTATTTGTTAAAAGGAAATGTAAATTTCATTTTCTTCGTCTTTTCAAAAATAAAAATAATAATAATAATAAATAAATAAATAACCAAAAATAAAAAGAATAATAATAAAAAGAAAAAAAACAAAACAAGATCAAAGATTAAACAAAAACCAAACCAAAAAAAAAAATAAAAACAAAAACATAAAAAAAATAATAAGAACAAAAAGAAAAAATATAATAACAAAATAATAATAATAAAACAAAACAAAACAAAAACAAAAACAAAACATCAACCAAATCTCTAATCGAACTACGTGGACTTTGATCCCTCCTAAAAGGTACGTAGGCCCTATGCTCTCATCCTAGGTCAAGTCCGCCCTTGTAAATGAAATATTTTTCTTTAAATTTCTTTTCTTTCCTTTTTATTTTAATTATTAAATTTCTTTGCGTTTTACTTTAACATTGATTTCCTTTTCTATCTTCAACTTTATTTCCTTTCTTTATTCCTATTTTGCATGTGATTTGTAGGGAGAATTAAAATAGAATCAAGGCCATTTTATTTTTGCACAACTGACTTAGGGTAACCGTTCTTAGTAACGGGTGTAGTAGAGTGCCTAACACCTTCCCCACTCACAATCGACTTTCGGATCCGTTTTCTGGTTTGTAGACCATTTTCCAAAAAAAAAGGGGGGGCTTTTCCAAAGTTTTGTCTTTTCAAAAATAAAATTTTGGCGGCGACTCCTAAACCCTATCTATTACACTTATTTCATTTTTAAATCTCGATTTTCAATTTCAAGGAGAAAATCGAATTTCTCTGTTAAAGGCGCCACACGGTCGCATTTTCGGGTGTGACAATGTTTTTGGCTTTATATAATATGTTGCAATAGAACCACAACATCATTTTGTTATGGCCACAACACCGTTATATTGCAACCACATTTTTATAATTCAGGCTGCAATTTGAAACACTACTATAGAAAAGTTGCTAGAAACCCTATATTTAAAAAACAACAAAAGCTAGCCATTTGAATTCCTTAAACTCTTAGCACGAAAAAGAAACATATAGTAGTAATATCGCCATTCTACATGTTTGCACCAACATATGGAAACCCATCTTTATCCTACTCTGAAGTTCCTTACATGCTATAAACTAGCAAGGTTGTTACCCCCTTTCTCCATTACTCCAAAAAGATGAAGGATGAAATGTATCACCTTCCCATCCTCTCAACCTTATGAGTAGCCTATATAAGGCATCTTTACATGAGCAAACACCCACGCGAGGCATCTATGCATAAGCAAAAAGGGGTTTCGATGAACTCCAACAGCCCTTGTGTCATTTTCCCTTGAAAACTTAGAATCTTGTTCATAAAACATCGAGGCTAGAAGTCAAAACATCCTAAAAATGACAAAATAAGCAATCCCCTCCAACGATTTATATAGCCATTTTCCTCTCAAAAAATAGGATGGCATAGAAAACTGTTAATGTCCCCAAGTAATAAAAAGAAACACTATGAAAAGTGCATAAGGTGAAACTTAATAGTCTTTGACTAATTAAAGTAGATGACTCAAATAGTCTCTGATTAGGGCATACTGCCATGAAACATATGCAAAATAAATGGTAGGTATTAGTTACATAAATTAATACTAACCAGAAGGCTCGCAGGTTGTGAAACCTCAAGACACAAGAAAGGCATGTAAAGCCCCACAAACATCATGCCACCATTGCATCCCCATATATGTGACACTACATACAACTTTAGTTTTAGTCAAACTGAATAGTCAAAAATTCAAACCCACATAAAAAATGATGCTTTTACTATCTAACAAATATTCCTTCTGGCCTTTTGACTTTACATACAAAACAAGTTGAAAAAGTTTTCCAAATTGATTTATACTTGGACATTTTTTTTTCTTTTGTTTTAGACATTTTGAAAGACCATTTCAAAGTTTTATACTTAGCTAGTTCAAAATACCGTTAATTCATTCTCATTGAGAAAATAATCTTATAATGTATATCATATATTAATCATCTCAGATGATTTCTTTTCTTGGGAAATACTTTAAAAACTATGTTAATATTCAAATTTGTAAGAGACGAGTCGATTGATCAAAAGTGACTAGTCCACTAGTGCAACACAAAAGCACCAATGTTGTCTTTGGGTAAACACTAGTCAACTAGTCTAGGTCCAAGACACCACTCAACTTGGAACTAGCTCCCAATTAGTCAACTAGTTAGATGCAAAGACAATTTGAAAGTATTATGAGACAAAGCAGTTGATTGATGGCATGTGATAGTCTATAGTTGGAACATAAACATCAAAAACTTGAGATTTTATTTGATATGATGCTGGTCGAAACATAAATATCATAAACTTGAGATTGTATTTGATATGATGCTTGTTGGATTGAATGGTCAAGAGATTTCAGTTAATTGGTTATTGGGGTGAGTGAAAACCTAAAAAGCACAACCAATTAATTAAATTTGAAAATTGAATTTTGAATTTGTGAAAATACATTATAGTTCAAAATCAACGCTATAAAAAGATTAATTCTAAACACATAAATTAGATGATAAAAAATATGAACAAACGTTGTATTATCCCATATTCTCTCTTTGACCTTTTACAATTCTCTGGAAAGAGAAAGATCCTCTATTTGTTGAGTGTATTACAATTCTCTTGAATGAGAGGCATTCTCTATTTGTTGAGTATACTATATATCTCTTTAGAGTGTTTTAGATAATTCAAAAGCATAGTTGTCTAGACACCATTGCAGAATATTGGCGGGCAAATCTTGTTTTGAAAATAGTATGATACGCACATATTTCAAAGCCTTTGATCTAGTTTTCTTTTCTAATTTTATAATTATATTACAGCTCCACATTCTTAACAATTTTAAAGCAAGATTTTCCCGGGGCTTTGATGATTTTTCACAAAAATATGCCACATGAGTTTATATGTTATTTTAATCTGTTCTGTGAATATGTTGTTCAACAAAATACATTGTGATTTTTTAATTTTTCTGAATTAAATGTGTGATTTGAGTATTGTTGATAGATGGAGCAAATCAACAAGAGAACCACGCCATTAAACAAGGAAACTGGAAAAGTGAATCAACAGTTGGCAAAATAGAGACTGTTGCTCTGTTTTTGGTGAATCGTTGATTTGGAGTGAATCCAATCTTTGCAAACAAGACGCAAAGGGTTGTCGCAATTTAACCCAAAAAAATCAAAATTGCCATTTGCGCCAATTGCAACAGTGAAGGCACTGTTTTAAAATTATGAAGCCAACAGCGCCGTTTGTCTTTTTCTGGAAAACAATGATGGCATATTATATATTTATATAAATATATATGATTCGCCGTGGCTTTGATTTGGAATTGGTTCAGTAGAAATTACAATCTTGCAGTTGAGAAGGAATTAGTTTATTTTGCATATCATAATAATACTTCTTTGATAGAAAGTGGAAAATCGTCTCGCACAGATTCATGAAGGAATTTGTCATTTGTTAACGGGATGCATGTTTGATACAATATCAGTAGGCATACTCATTGGAGCACAACAAGTTCGAGAAACCCTCATCCATCAAAAACTTCATAGAGCTCAAGAGGCCCAAATTGTACTAGTATATGTCCAAAAATCTCAAAGAGCTCAAAATAATACCTATGTTGGACGTCGGCCCAAGTTTAGAGCCCAAGATCTATATTTGATCAACATCTCTTTAAATATGCAAAAGTGGAAGTCCAAGTGGAAGCCCAATGACAAGAGGAAGAGTTAAGCGTCTACAAAGAGCAATTGGGCTTCAATTTGCTGAATTAGAAGCCCATAATGTTAGTGCATGCATTAAGGAAGCAAGTAGAGCCTTAATCATGCTTATTCAAGCCCAAGTTGATGCTTAAAGAGCCCATTAAAGCTAGAGGACGTGAATAGTATTTCAAATACAAGATGTCCAGCCCATTAATATTAATTAGTTTTGACTAGGACTCTAGTTTTGACTAGAACTCTTTTTGAATTTCGTTTTTTATTATTATATTATTTTTTTGGACTTGGTCAAGGAGCTTATCTAGGAGATTAAGTTAAAATTAATATCTTAATCTTATTCCTTGATTTTAGGGATTGTTTAAAATATTTCTAATTAGATTTTAAGAGTTTTAGTTTAAGTAGGATTTTAAGTCTTTTAGAAACTTTGCCTATAAAAGGCTCCCTATTGTACTCTATTTTGAATCATGAATGAATGAATAAATTTGAGTATTATTCAATACTTTGTGAGGCTTTTGCTTCTTTGTGTTCTCTGAGAGTACACGTGACTTATCAAAGGATTGGTCTTCCTTTGTGGCGTCTTAAGGCTAGGGTTCTAAGAGACAAGTTCTCTTAGGGTATTTCCTTTGACCAACAGTCTTGTTTCTAGCCGATCCCGGGCATAGTTTCGAATTGTTGAAGGTTCTCTAGGGCATGTTCCTAGTGGGTCTCGCATCAATGTTTCTAAATATGACATATTTAAGAAGCAATAGTGTATGCGATTTAATTTGCGGTTATATACTCTGGTGAACAAAAAGTGAATGTTTTTGTCATATTTGAATTGCCGTAAAGATATGTCTCTGTTGGTGATTCCAATTAGAAGAGTGCGGATTGTGTTGATACTTGCATTCTCGCATGGTTTGAAAATTGATTTGTCTTGATTTTGGTAATTTAAGGATTCAAGTGCCCCCATAGATATTGAAGAACTTTTAGACGATAAACATTATTAAATGTTTTACTACCCAGAAGAAAATTATAGTTTTGAAATTTCAAAGTTTCAATGAATTTATCGGTTTATACTTTAAATTATTATATGAAAGTGCAAGTTGGATGATTCAAGGTACATGATTATTTCTTTAATCTAATTTACTTACTATGATACTTTGTATCTACAAATTCAAAATTTATTTTGTGAAAATATTACATGTTTATCAAAGATAGAGGGGGAAAAAAATCTTTGAGGAGTAATCTTGGAGGAGATAAAGTGGAAACTATCAACGGTCAAGAAAGTTTTTTGTGAATAGGTTCATATTCTTATCTATGTTTATCTTTAAAATGTTGATAATCATATATCCATATATTTGTGTTAGCTTATCTAATTTATTTATAAAAAATTAGATATGTTTTATATAAACTTAAATAATGGTATATATGTTATTGATAATTATTATAAAAAATTCTAATTAATAATTAAGAATCGTTGATAATTATCCTATAAAATTTTAAATTTAACTAGAAAGGTTTGATGATTATCTTGTAAGATTTTAATTTTAATTATAATTGTTATATATACAATAATTAATAATTGTTCTACAAAATTCTAATTTTAATTAGGTTGGTAGATAAGATGTTGTAAGTTCTAATTTAATTAAAATAAATAATAATTATCTTGTAAAACTCTACTTTTTAAGTTAGAATTAACATGGTTCCTATGGAATTAAAGGTTCAAATTTTATGTTGTGGGCCACGTATGAAAAAGGAGGAGAGAACAAGGAAAATAGTGGGCCCCACAGCAGTAAAAGAAAAAAAGTACAAGGGAGTGGTATATTGATGAAACACGCATGAATAGTGAAAAATGAACAATAAGAAAGGCGTGGCTCCCACAATGACGGAAGGAAAACAATAATTGTTAGAAATAGGTCTAATGAAAAAGAATAGAAAGGAGTAAGAAGGAATTTTATAATATATCATCATGTTTGGTATGATATAAAAAAGAATATAATTTTATTTATTTTTTATATTTAGTTAAATAAAAATAATATAATAATAAAAAAATTAATTAAATGATCACAATACTTCTAATATAAAAAATAAAAAATAATTATTTTTAATTAATTAATAATAACATAATTTTTAATTTAAAAATAATTTTTAATGGCCAATAATTTAAAAATAAAAATATTTATTTTTAAATGATCAATATTCATTATTAATGTAAAAAAAAGGTCAACTACCAACTCATTTCTTTGAACAATGATGCTTTTCTTTTAATTTTTGAATGATTTCACATTCCTTCATCTGAAGGAATTTGGACAACACAATGGAATCCTCCACTAGTAAACTCTTGCAACCAAACAACGGAATGTTGTTTGGATTCCATTCCCTAATGCTTTTTTCCAACAACCAAACGGGCCATGAGTGAACAATGCGCTAATAAGACATTATAAATGGTGTATAAACATTGCAAATAAACAGTACAAGAGCCGCGAGTTTTTATATATAAAACATTGTTATATATGCATTGACAAGATAGTAAAGTGAGATGTTAGTAATATATGCTTAGGACTTATGATTGTACAATTGCAAACTAGTTACAAAAATATTCATATATAGTGGTGAAAACTATTTAATAGTAAACTAGATGAATAATTCTTGTCTAATTTATTTTATGGATAACTAAGCATATGATAAGATGATAGATTAGGTGCAAACTTATCTACTAATTTCTATACTTAGATATCATGTATGGCAATTTTTGCTTGGTATGAATCTACACAGGAAATATTTATTATTACAAATAGAAAAGAAAACTTTGTGAGATAGATTTTTATCCTATATTTAAAATAGAAAACATAATAAGGGTTCATCCTTTGAAGTTATTAAAGGTAATTAAATAATCATAACTTGGTTTAAAGAGATAAAAGACCTTTTATGGATGATTCACACATATATCATTAATGCCATTAAATTTTTGTAGTGCATACATGTTTTAAGTTGTGCTAAAAGTATATTTGTTTCATACTTTATGACCTACAAGGTAAAGAAAAGTACTGGTTATTGAAAGTGAAGGATAATCCAAGGATATATTGAAAAGAATATAAATTTAGGGTTGAAAATTTTAAATTCTTTCATATTGTATTGGATGGATAAATTGTGACTAGTTGGATGACTAATGTAATTCATTCCATCATAGAATATGAGTTAATAAATTGTAAAACATTGGACAAAGAGGAATATAGTTGAAGAATAAGAAAAATTATGGCTATAACCAAGGCCCACCATTTTTTTACATTGTGTCTGTGAAGTGTCTAGTGAATTGTGAATTTCAACAAACATATAAACATAATAGCTTTAAATACGTGTTATTGATTTGTGATAGTATAATCACAAAGGCAACATCCAAGACCAAGATATAACTTGTTAGATGTCCTTTTGAAGGAACCCACAAAAGAAAGTTGTGAGAAAATTTTGAAAGGTATAGGATAAAAACCCATAACATAGAGTCATTAGTAATAAAAAACTAAGCACTAAGGAATTATGAATTAATTCAAAAATAGTGCATAAATAAGGATAAGAGGGTGAATTTAATCCTCTTTATGAAGTCAAGGCAAACCTACAAGGTTCTTGAGGAATCCTTCACCTATGTTAACATCCAAGAGTGAAGTTGCTCTTCTCAAAAGTGAAAATTAAATTCCTAGAAATGTTTATTAAATCTAGGAGTAGCACGTGGCCATAGTCGTTCTAGTTTTTTTGTGCGCCTTGTTAAACGTATTTAGGACATGTGTGTGATAGTTTTGATTTTGATTAAAGAGTAGTGGTTTAACATTTAAAAATCATCTACTTGTTAAAACTTTGAATCATTCACACTAGGAAAAAGTTTAAGTCATAAGATACTTCTCATGATGCATGATTCTATCAGAAGATAAATTACTTAGTTTTTAAACTAAGTGGGCGATTGTTGGCAAATAATTTTAAAACTATGTTAAAATTCAAATCTGTTGGAGACCAATTGACTGGTCAAGAGTGATCAATCAACTAGTGCAACACAGAAGCACCATTGTTGTCTCTAAATAACACTAGTCTATTGGGAGTTAGCTACCAGTCAATTGGTCAGATGCAAAGACATTTTGGAATTACTCTGGGACAGACCTATCGACTGATAGCTCGCAACAATATATTAGTTGAAACATGAACATAAAAAACTTGAGATTTTATCTTATATGATGCTTGTTGGATTTAGTGGTCATGAGATTTTATCATATAATAGTTAAATGACTGTTGGGATGAGTGAAAATCTAAAAAGAAACAACCAATTAATTAAGTTTGAAAATTGAATTTCAAGTCTGTGAAAAGGCATGATAATTCAAAATCAACTTTATAAAAGATTGAGTCTAAGCATATAAATTAGATGATGAAAAATATGAACAAGCCTTCTATTCTCCCATATCCTCTTACCTTATGCAATTCTCTTGAAAGAGGGGGATCTACCATTTGTTGAGTATATCTTTCTAAGATAGGTTGAATAACTCTTAATAGCAAATTTGTCTAAACCTTACAGCATTATAAAAGGAGCAAATCTCTCTTTAAGGATAGTGAGATATGCACATGTTTCAAATCCTTCAATCTAATTTTTTGTTTTGATTTTATGACTCAATTGCAGCCCCAAATTCTTAATATTTTTTTGTGCGGTGAATATTTTTTATATAAGGTATGAAATTGATTTAAAATTATAACTTTTTAATCTAAATTTGCTTCACGAAACTTTATATATGTTTCTCGAATATCTTGCATTTGGAGTGCATGAAATTGTCCCATGTAACAAAGTTCAACAGGACCAACATTTATTAATCAGTTTATTAAAATAGAAAAAAGGTACTTTTCTGAGTGAAATATACATAAAATAAAATAATACTTTGTAATATGAGAAATCGAACTTGACTTTTACTTTGATTAAGGTCAAATAAAGATGACAAATATATAGTGATATATATTGTTGTTGAAAAAGTTGACGGTGACTTTTGCGACGTGGCCTTTGCAGTCTTGGCATCATGCGTGTGTCACGTGTTATTGAAAAAGCGTTCAGTCCAATCTTAGGAAATAGATCATTTTAATTTTTATTTAAAATTAATAGTATTAATTTTTTTAAAAAAATAAATAAATAATATGTAAAATATATCATTTACGCGAATTTCACTTATTGAAATAAAACCCACCACTCAAGTGGATTTTACACATTCTATATCTAATTGTCTTCATAATTAATCATGTAAATTTCCAATAAAAAAGAAAAGAAAAGAAAAGAACCAAATTAAAATTTTTATGGTCAAAATTTAACATCAACTCGAGATCGCCAAGTTCAATGTGAAAAGCGATTACGGATTGCTTAATTAGAATGTTATCTTTGAATATTCCTGAAGGTGCATTTGAATGTCAAAAGTCTTTCATTCATAAACGACAATGTCAAAAGCCTATCTTTTGAGTCTTCAATCTAGCCGGCACGATCCTCTCGATTTCGCTGGCCACTTGCTTTTTTGTCTTCTTATTCAAAGTCTTATATATATATATATATATATATATATATATAGAGAGAGAGAGAGAGTAATGGCATCTAAGTCTATAGAATAAATTTACTTGGTAAATTAATAATTATTAAGCTCTTATTATTTTAATATGTAGGATGGTGTCTCTAATCTGAGTAAAATAATGTCTAATTTATTAAAAAAATTAAGGTCTAGAAATAGGTTGGTAATAGTGCTATTGCAGTTATATCGGATGTATCATTAATTTCTAAGTCTATTTAACAATATCATTTATGCTTTGTACTCTTAATATTAAGTTTAAATAACTTTCTTCCTTTTCTAAGTATTCTAAATTATTATCTTTATTTATTGTTGTTTTGTTTTTATTTACATATTGAGTTATCATTATTATTAGGATATTTAATTCTAAAACATCTTTTTTTTAACCTATGATGAATAAAATTAATTATTCTCCATAGGTATTCTATAGATGCTAGATCTACAAGCTTAACACTTTATTATAATATAAGAGGAGTCAACTTTGGGCTTAACATACTAGGCGTCCCGAACCTCTGCCCTTCTTTTGTCTACCCCATGCCTGCCCTTCTAGTAAAATGACATAGTTTTTGTGTTAAAAATGTTATAATCTGAGCCGTTTGCTTGATCAATGGTAATGGAGGGCTCACTAAATAAAACGACATGGTTTTAGTGTTCAAATCTTGGTCATTTAATCTGAAGCATAATCCTGACTGTTCGTTCCTTTTTAACTCAGATTTCCTCTTCCTCCACAAATCATATCATGTTTTTTTGGAAAGGAAGAACGAAGTCAGCAGGGGAAAATGCTCTATGGTCCGTGAAGCATATCAAGCATCATTGTAAAGGCATTTTTGATGTTTATTGGTGGGGAAAAGATAGAAAATAGCTATAATGTGATTAAAAATGTATCATTTAGAATTTTGTATGAATTGTTTTGAAAAGAACAAAAAAATAGGATGTGTTTTATGAAGGCTGGGAACTATTATATCAATGTTTAGAGTCTATAGTGCATTTTTGTTTTATATTTTTGTTCTAGAGATGTATTTTGGTCTATTTATATTCCTATTATAAATTTTTATCAATATCTGTGAAGATATAATAATAGTTTCACCTTGTATTTCAAAGGTTTTAAATTTTTTTAGTAGATAAAAATAATTTCTTTTTGTTTCAGATATATTTGCAATATTTGATTTGTAAAGTTTAATTTTTTTTTACTCTTTGTAATTTTTTGGCAATTAGTTTTTGTTGATTAAGTGGTATTTGCTTCTTCTTTTTTTAGATTTAACTTTGATGGATATCAATTTAACTCCTCAACTGGGCATTGAGTTTGAAAATTTAGAGGAAGCATGGCAATTTTGGAATGGTTATGGTAGTAGAATTGGATTTGGCATCAGAAAGCATAAGTTCACCAAGAGTAAAAAAGATGGCTCAATTATTTGTTATAAATATGTATGTTGCAAGGAAGGAGTGCGAAGGCCTGACAAAAGAGATTATAAAACCAAAAACCCTCGATTAGAGACTAGAACAGGGTGCAAAGCAAATATGACAGTTAAATGGGTAAATGGGAAGTATAGAATCAGTGACTTTGTTGATGAGCATAATCATCCTTTGCATCCTCAAGAGTCAGTGCATCTTCTAGCATACTAACGTAGACTAACAGAAGTTCAAGCCTATGAATTAGAGGTGGTGCATGATGTTGGGCTACAACCAAAAGCATCATTTGATCTAATGAGCAGGCATGTAAGAGGAAGGGCTAATTTGGGGTTTACTAGAGAGGATGCAAGAAAACATTTAAGTTCTCGGAGGCAACAAGAAATGGCATATGGAGAAGTTGGGTGTCTATTACAATATTTCCAACAACAATTGACAAATAATCCATCTTTCTATCATGCATATCAGATAGATCAAGATGAGCAAATAACAAATGTGTTTTAGGTCGATGCAAAGATGTTGATTGATTATTTTTATTTCGGAGATATGGTTTCATTAGATACAATGTACTGTACCAATCGTGATCATAGACCCCTCGCTATTTTTTCTGATTTCAACCATCATAGAGGAGCAGTAATATTTCGTGCTACATTGTTATATGGTGAGATTATAGAGTCCTTTAAGTGGCTCTTTGAAACATTCATGCAAGCACATAAACAAAAGTTACCACAAACTATTTTCACGAATCAAAATCAAGCGATAGCAAGAGCACTACAAGAAGTAATGGCAAATGTGAAACATGGACTGTGCACATGGCATATTAATCAAAATGGCTTAAAGCATCTTGGTAATTTAATGAAAGATGAATCACATTTTTTGACAGAGTTTAATAAATGCATGTATGGCTACCAAGATGAAAATGAGTTTGAGGATGCATGGAAAAAATTATTATCATATTACAATGTTGAAGACAACTCTTGGTTGTCCTCTATACACAAGTTAAAGGAGAAATGAGCTACTTGCTACGTGAAACATTTTTCACTCGTGGCATGCAGAGCACCCAACTCAGTGAAAGTGTCAACGCATCACTAAAATGTTGCATGCAACCCAACCTTGATATCAATGAATTCTTCAAGATATTTGAAAAGGTGATAGAAGATAAATGATATAATGAGTTGAAACTTGACTTTGAAATGTGTGAGAAACTACCAAGAATGGTTATCCAAAGTTCACCTATGTTAAGACAAGTCTCTTAAGTTTATACTCCCATTGTATTTGATTTATTTCAACGTGAATAGGACTTAAGATGTGCTTGTCCTATAAAAGAGAAGGATGAGACAACCTGTATATGAATATGTGCTTGGAATAGTTGGTGAAAGAGGAGAATGGAAAGTTAATTATGATACCATTGATAGGTCCATCAATTGTAGTTGTAGGAAGTTTGAGAAATGTGAAATATTTTCTTGCCATATATTAAGGATATATACATATCTGGACATTTTTGAAATGCCTAAAAAGTATATAATGAAGAGGTGGACAAGGGAAGCAAGATGTGGAATTGTACATGATATTCAAGGGAACGAGATTCAAGCAGATCCTAAGATGAAAAGTTCAATATGTTATAAACAATTATGTCCTATACTTATAAGACTCGTTGCTGACGTATCAAAAAGTGTAGAGGCTTTTGCCATTGTACATCAAGAAGTGTTAGACCTTAACAGGAAAGTTAATGAGATTCTTTCCACATGTGTTCCTCCTGAGTGGGAACCCTCCAACAGCCCCCCAATAGAGTGTGTTGAAGGTGAAACTTCCACCAACCCTCCTAAAGGTTTCAAAAAGAAAGAGGGGAAAAAAGAAAAAAGCGACTAAAGAGTTGGGTTGATGAGTTAAAACAAAAGAAAAGAAATGTGAAGCCTTCACAAGCAAATGAAGAAATATCAAAAAAATCTAGTAAGAAAAGGAGGAAAGGGAAATCTTCCCAAGCACCTGAAGAAATGGTATATTTTTTACTATTTTCTGTTGTCACATAATAATGTTTAATACTAATTATTTTTGTATTGTAGGTCACTCAAAGGTCTGAAGAAATATCAAACTTAGGATCTCCAACACATCAGCAGTTTAGTAAGAAAAAGAGGAAAGGAAAATCTTCAAAAAAATCTTCTTAAATACTTGAAGCAACGGTAGATTTTTAATTATCTTGCCTTGTCATATAATAATAGTTAATACTCATTGTTTTATATTATAGGTAACTCAAGTGCCACAAGTATTATCCAATTCAGCATCGCTACTATTATCTCAAATTGAAGCAATAGTATATTTTTAATTATATTGTCTTGTCATATAATAATAGTCAATGCTAATTATTTTACATTGTAGGTAACTCAAATGCCACAAGTTATATCCAACTCAGCATCGCCTCTACCATTTCAATCTGAAGCAATGTATCTATGCCCTAATATAAATAGAAGTCAAATGAGTTATATTTCAATGTTGATGGTAACTTGATAGCAATATGATGGACTTTTATGTCATGCCAGGCTTTAATATTATTTCAATATTTGCATTAACTATATTTTGCCCATAATGTAGGCACAATTTGATAGCAACCTAGAATCACTAGAAGTAATACACTTCAATCAAGCAATAACTAATGATATTGAGAAAAGAACAGCAAAATTTTTATTAAAATGCAATATTTTTATGCTTACAACAGAACAAGTTACAATACATTTCTTTTATTTCAATAACTTCACTAATCATTACAATTATAAATCAATATTTCAGTACAACATCAATCTATTGACAGTCTTTTCCTGTCACAAATAAGTGCATCATTCAACTTGCAAAGTGAGCATCTTGTCCCTGAAAGATCATTACAGCTGCACCAGATTGCTATAGTATCTTGTCCTACTAGGCAGTGCACTAACAATTTGCAAAGTGATGAATTTCTTCAATCTTAGTGTAGCATCAAGAGCAATGGATAGTTTCTTATTTTGTTCCATGATAGCTTTTTGTTCAGCACCATCACAGTTTTTTGTTCAGCCTTGCTACAACAACAACAATAGATAGTTTGCTATTCAATATCATGACAGTTTTTTGTTCAGCAGTGCACCATCAACAACAACAGATGGCTTTCAGTTCAATACCATTACAATTTTTTGTCCAGCATCACCAAAAGCTTTGGTTCAATATCATGCTAGTTTCTATATTGTTAATTTTGTCCCTGCACCAACAATTTCAATATACATATTCAGTGAGCTTTAATTCAAAATCATACTAGTTTCTTTATTGTTAATTTTATCCTTGCACTAACAATCTCAATCCATTTTAGTAAAGCAAAAAATTTCAGTTAGATCTGTGATTTTTTTTACAAGAGAGAAAACACACTGTATCAAACAAAAAAAATGACAATATAAAATTTTTTAGCTGGCAACTTAAAACGGTAAATTATAGGCATTAACAAGAGGATTGAGATTTCATTGCCTTTCTAGGAGGTGGCAATGAATAATTTATACAATAAAACAACTAGAATTAAATAATGGAAGTTCCATTATCATGTTATGTTTGCTAAATCCTTTTAATATTCCTATTTCTTCTCATAAAAGAGAATAAAAGTTTTTAGATAATTTAATTCATTGTTATATGATAAACCAATTAATAGGTAACAAGTGGAGGAGGAGAATGTTTATTAGAATATTTGTAACAATTGAAAAAAGAAAAGAAAAGAAAAAAAAAGAAAGCTGAAAACTTTTGAAGTCCTGAAAATTTTCTAAGTCTGCTAGCTATAGCGAGAAATGGGCTAGCTATAGCGAATGTACCTGTTCGCTATAGTGAGAAAGAGTCTAACTATAGCGAGAGTGCCTTTTTGCTATAGTAAAAATGCTTTTAGCTATAGTGAGTGCGGGTATCCCATACAAAAACTAGGGAGCTGCTCGCCGTAGTGAAAGTAGGGGTCTGGGATTGATACATACTGGCCGTAGCGAGGGTTATGCTTCGCTATAGCGAAGGTTAGTCTGGAAAAACGTAAAAAAAGAGAATTTGACTTCTTAAAACATCCAGATCCATTCTTTCTCCTTTAACCGACCTAATCTTCGACCAAAAAAGAGAAAAGGGCAGTGGAGAGAGAGAGAGACCTAGAGAAGGAAGGAAAACAAGCAAAAAGGTAAATAAGTTTGAGATTTTCATAGCTTTTCTTCTTAGCATGTTGTTCTTCTCTCTTTGCCCTCTCTTTCTATGGTTTTGGTTGTTGAGTTGGGCTTGGTTCAGAATAGGAAAAGTGGAAACCACTTTTGAAGAAGGCTAGAACTCATGTCTCTTCACTTCTTCTTCTTTGCTTTCCTTTTTTGAGAGCTTGAGAGAGGAAGGAGAGTTAGTGGAATTCTAGAGAGAAAATCCCTAGTTTCTTATACTTTGTAGGGTTTACTCTGAAGAAACCCCTAACTTTGTGAATAATTGTTGATGTGAGAGTAATTCCATGCTCTTTGTTGTGTCTAGACTCAAAAGAAGCAACTCCATCTAGTTGTGATTGTGAAACTAAGAAGGGAGAAGAGAAATTGAAAGAGAAGGCTTGTATTAGCCGATAAGGTAGCTCTCCACTCTTTCTTGTTGCATTTTTGGATGTGTAAAAGTCATTGTATATTTGTGTATATGCTTATATTGTGAGACATGCCATTTGATGTTGCCTTGATGCATTGGTACCAATATGCTTATGATATGGATTGTGAAAATTGCTCGGGGTGAGGTAATATCAAAAGTCCTTTGAGATGGGTGAGGTGGAGCCAAAAGTCCCTAAACCAAGGGTGAGGTCAATCCAAAAGTCCCAAAACTCGGGTGAGGCTAGACCAAAAGTCCCTAGAACTTATTCTTGGCATTGATATGATATCATGGCATGAAAATCATATGTTGTGTAATTGTGAATGATTTGCATGCTTGACTTGTTTATATGCCTTAATTGCTTCTTTGAATGAATATGAGCTATTGAGATTCCCTGAATCTCACCCCCTTCCCTCTCCCATCTTAACATGTTAGGTGAAGTTCAAGGAGAACCAAGTGCACACCAAGAAGCCAACGGAGCATGCTTAGGGAGTTGTGTAGCTATTTTAGTTCTTTTGTTATAAAGAGGTGCCAAAATGAATTTGCACCTACTATTTTTGAGATGTAAATATTTGAGCAAGTGTAGAAATATGTATAAATGATGTATGAACTATGTAGAGGGCCAAAGCAATGAAAATGTGGGATTTGCCCCTTTTGTGGATTGTATGCAATAGTGTATTTTGGCCCGTAGTATAGTGAATTTGAAATGTATGATGATTTGGATCACTTGGATGTTTCATATATGTTATGCTTATACTTTAAAACTTGCCCAAGAGGTGCTAGAACATGTGGGAGGTCATTTAGACCCATTTTGAACCATGTTGGGTACCAAAACTGCCAAATTTGTGAGTTCTATTAAAGTATGACCAAATGAGCTCTTCTTACTATGAAATTTGGCATGCCTCTAGAGCCTATTGAGAACTTCTTGAGAAGCTAAAGTAGGTAATATTTGGGGGTCTAGGGAATATTTGGTGAATTGTTGAAGTTGGAGAATTTTCTGGTTTTGGTTATTGTACTGTGCAACTAAGTCCGAAAATGAATCTGTGTTATTCATGGATCAAACGGTGTCTGATTGTCATGAAATTTTATGGATATAAACTAGATATCCACAGTGACCTATACCAACTAAAAGCACCTTAATCGGAGGTCTGTAAAGGGAGAATGAACTTTCTGAAATTCTGTGTCAATATCAGGGAAGCCATCCGACCTTCGTTACTGTTCCATCAGTTTTTGAGATCCAAAGGCTACTGAAATGATCTGAACTTTTTTTTTCCTCTAGCTAAAATATTTATCTTTTCAAATTGGTATAATTTTCATAGATTGGATTTTTTTGGAATTAGTTATGGATTTTCGAAGTTCATGACAGCAAGTTGCACCAGTACCAGGGATAGCCGGACCTCTGTCTCTTTTTTGATGTCAAACATGATCCAAACATTGAGATTGTGGTTGGGTGTTATTTTTAGTGTGAAGTTAACATCTAGATCTTTCTAGAGAGCTATGGTTTTCTTAATTTTTATTTTTCTAGAATTAGTTATGATTTTCCAAAATTAGAGCCAAAAATCTGACTTTTGGGCTCATTTGAGAAATTACATTTTCTTGGTTTTTGGCTTCATATCCGTGGTTTATGAGTTGTTTGATGCTATGTATAAGTTGTATAAATGGAGTTTGAGTAGAGAATATAAATGATGGATTCACGGGACCCACAAGGTAAAATATGATTGATTAAACCCTGACTTAAAGTAGTAAAATACCACGATTTTAGTCGTTTTCATTGGAAATCATATGGAATCAAGCCTAGAGGGAGATTAGTTGGAGTTAAGTTATTATGGTGTTACAATATTTCTATACAATTATATTAGCATCAACTTTGTGGAACTTCTACCAGCCAAATCCTTTGAACCAAATCAGAACTAGCTTAGAACTTTCATGCTTCTTTGAAATTGAAGATTGCACTTTGTCTTTGAGGCATGATTTTTCATATTATTTGCAAAAAGTAATAGTTTGTAATTGATTACATGAATGAACTTCTATCAACTACATTGAAGGGACAGAGGCTAAAAATATACAAGTTATGGTTATCTTTAAAATTGCACAGACTATTGATTCAGAAAAATAGGAGCTTATCACTATTATAAGCATTATAAAATATGCAGAAGCTTATTTTTTGAAAAGAAGATTCCACTTTGAAAGTAAGACTTTCAAAAACTTTGATATAATAAAGAATTTAATTAACAGCAATTCAGAAAGATCTATCCACGTACTAACTTAGATTTATAATTAATACTCAACATCTATTATATCATAATGTGAAGAGTTCAAATTTACTCATCCAGTAAATAAACCAACATTAACAATATTGTTTATTATAAGCTTGAAAATCTAAGAAAGCAGATCCACATACTCTCAGGCCATTGATTGCAATCTCTGTTGCCATCATCAACATCCACAATGAACAGAACCTCTTTGCCATCTCTGTCGCCTCCATATGAAGTTGGAGTTCCCTTACCGAGCCCCCAATCTATTGAGCCACAGTCTAATGCGAGGTTGGAGAGGAGAAATTCAATTTCTGTCACCATCATTAGCATCCATGGTGAACATAACCTCTTTGCCACCCCACATCTCCATCGCCACGGTGCATGCCATCTCCGTCGCTTCTGCACAAAGTCGGACTTCTCTTACCCAACCCCCAATTTATCAAGCCACCATCTGATACGAGGTTGGAGGAGAAATTAAGTTGAAGTTGAATGGATGGACACAATCATGCCTAAGAGCGAACGGTTGAGATTAAAACATTTTTAAAGTAGCATGTCGTTTTGGGGAGGGGCAAACGTTGGGTAGAGAAAGGAGGGCAGAGGCTCTGGATGCAACATACTAGAAACAAGAAGCTTTGAGCCAAGTACACATGTCCCCAAAAATCTCTGACAAGATATCAAGTCTTATTAATTTCTAAAGAATTTATAATAGATAAAAAATAATTAAAGAAAGAATTTAAAAAAACATAATGAACAATAACGAAAGTGATACTTTTCAACATTTAGTAAAAACCAAAGAAAAAATGGTTAAAAGAATAGTATGAATATTTTAAAAAGATAAAAGAGATTATTTATCTCTTCAAATGGTTCAATATGAACTCACAAAATAAAAATATATATAATCCTTTTATAGATCATGAACCATACATAAACATTATTACAAAATATTACAACCTGGAAAACAGTCAAAAGAAAAGAAATAGAAGCAATACACCCACCCTTAGAAGCAATAAAATCAAATATAGATGGAATAGAGCTAGAAGCCTCCCTATTCAAGACAATAACTTCAAAACTAAAAACACAAGCATTAAGACAAGATATTAAGGACATATAAGCTCAAAATAATTATTTGAATCATGTATGAAATACCATAGCAAAACAATTAGATAGAGTAAAACATTAGATAAACATAAAACAAATAGATTCCAATTTATCAAAAGGAAAGTCATAATAACATTTAGATCCACAAAGACTCATATATAAATTTAATAATTTGACTTAAAGGAAAAAGTAAAGAGATAAACTTAGGAAAAAGTCCAATTATATTATTAAAAGAAATCACAAAGAAATTAGAACAAGTTCAAACACCCTAAGGATAAATAGATTAACCTAAGGAATTTGTGAAGAAGATGAGGAAGACTCTTTAGAGATAAATAAAATTAGGTTTCAAAACAAAAGATAACCTACCTTTTACCTCAAATTAAAAATTATTATAAAATGTCAACCTATCCTGATACTTAATTTTGAAGAGAAAAATATGTATTTTGAAAGTAGTTACTCAGGAGAATAAATAGTAGAATGGAATATTTATGGAGCTAGTAAATATAAAATACTACATACAATATAAAATATGATAATGTGCATCATGGCATATAAGGTAAAACATAACATGGAAAAATAAATAGTAACAATGTTAGTAACAAGACTCATAGGAAAATTGATAGGATGGTGGGATAATTATTTAACAGAAGTACAAAGAGCACTCATAATAAATGTAGTAAAAAGAGAACAACAAGAAAGACAAGGAGTAGAAAGGGAAGATGCAATTTCTATAATATCCAATTCTCTGAAAATGAGAAAAAATGCGAGAAACGTAACATACGATTTTTTCGTAAACGAATGAAATTTATTAGATACAAAAGCAAGTCCCCCTAAATGACTTATTTAAGGTCTCAAAAAATTTGAGAAGCATTCTAGACTCCTAAAAATGAGAATTCTAGGCTCAGATGGAAAGAAAAATAGAGTTAGAATAAAGAAACAATTTCTTATAGAAAACTTATAAAACGTAATGTTATTTTCGTAAATTTGAACAAATTTTGGAATTCACATAGGAGGGCTTTTTAAATGAAAGTTTTGAGTCCCCCAGGATTCTTAGAGGCTCTGAAAATCATGGGAAGCCCCGAGACAGTTAAAACTCCTCCGGTGGATATTTTTTAATGTTGGTGTACTCGAACTTTGACGGATTCGTTTGGGAAGGTTTTAACTCCTATTTAAGTGATTTGAAAGGGATTTTACTAAATTGAGAATATAAATTTTATAATGAAAAAGACAGTTCTTAAAAAAGAGCTAAAACGAAGTAGAAACAAAAATGCCAAAAACGAAGGGTAAAACAGAAATTTTTGAAAAGTCATTCTTTCTCCACCTATATATATAGGGCGCCCTACTCTTCCAGTCACTTAGCCTCATATTTTTTTGACCCAAACTAGAGAAGAAACCCTAGGAGAGTGGTGCACCAAGGGAAGAAGAAGAGGAGAAGAAATCAAGGCTTGAAGGTAAGGAATTTTGGTAGTTTTTCATGCTTTATTCTTTCCAAACCTCTTCTCCTTCATTCTTCTTTGTTTCCTATGATTATAATAAAGTTTATAAATCTGTTTTAAGGGAGAAATTAAGGGAAAAATTCGAATTTGAAGAGAAGAGCTCAAAGAAGACAAGATTCAAGTGAGAAAACAAGGAAAAATAAGGTAATTTCTTCTTCCATGGTTGCTACCCCTTGCTTCCCTTCTTCCTATGTTTCGCCCCACTCAAGAAGTCTTAGGAGGGCTTAGTTTTTAGGTAGAACCAAAAATGATTCTTAGGAAAAGGAATGTAGAGATTAAGAATATGCAAAGAGAATTAACAAATAATCATGGAAATTCAAGATGCAAATTCTAGGGTTTCATATGTTCCTTGCAAAATTTGATTTGATAATTTAATTCCCATGCCTAAATGAGAGTTTAAATGAGCTCCTAAGATTCCTAAAAGTCTCCCCATGTGCTTTCTCCATCAAGAAAACAAAGCAACATCCATGGAGAGCAAAATGCTTCCTAGGTTCAGCCAAAAGGGGTTTGCATACCTAGAGAGAGTTTTTAATTTTTTTAAACCCATTTTTGAGTCATATATGATGAGTGAAGATGAGTGGAGGCCTTGGGAAAATTTTAAAAAAGTGAGTTGGCCTTATATGTTCCATAATATGACCTAAAAAAGCAATATGTAGTTAGTCTTTTTATTTTAATAGTGTGATGACTCCAAGAGGCTTAAAAGGAGCCAAGAATCATATATGAAAGAAAAGAATAGAGCTTAGAAATTATTTAATGGGTGTTGCTTCATTAGATGCATTCTTGGAAACATAAAGGGGTCAATGAGCCAAGTTAGTGTCTAAGCAAGTTGTGTAGCCTTAAAATTAATTCCATGAATCTAATTGGCTTCTATAAATTGTGTCTAGGCCAAGAGAAATCATTCTCACACCTTTTTGTATGTGAGGCTGAAGAAGGGAGAGGAAATTCAAGAAAAAAGGTGTGTACTTGCTTCCAAGATAGCTCACTCCTCTTTCTCTCATGCATGAATGTATGCTTGGCTTGTCCTTGAATGTGTGTATGTGTGTTTTTAGCCATGAAAAGTATTCTAGTATGATTTCATTTGCCATGGTGCCATGATGATCCATTATGTTTTCAAATGATGTATATTATGTGTGCTTAGGTTTGCTTGAGTGTAGTGAAACCAAGAACCCTTAGCCATGGTGAGGATGAGCCAAGAACCCTTAGAATTGGTTAAGACAAGGTAAAGAGTCTCCCAAAAGTGAGGTTAACTCCCAAAAGTAAGGTTGAGTCTAAGAACCTCTTAAAGAATGAGTGAGGCAAGTCTAAAATCCACAAGTGAATAGGTGAGATTAATCCACTTACTTACCAAGCCTTTGTATGCTATGTATGACTTGCTCAAATGTTGAAAATGCCTCTTGAATGTTTGCACATGTTAATATGTCCATGCATGCATTTGTAAGATTAGTTTTGCATCTTTTATGTGTGATCGAAAGGGACATGAGCTATTGGGATTCTTTAAATCTCATTCCCTCCTTTCCAATGTTCTAACATGCTAGATGAATCAAGAGAATAAGATAATGGGAGCCAACACTATGGAAGATAAGAGATTGACAACAAAGTGCATGAATCTTACTTCTTTAAGGCTATATGAGTAGCAAGTATTGTAAATTATTGTTGTATATGTCCTATGACATTATGAATATGTTTAATTATATTAATATATCATGTACAAATGAGATTAAATATTGTATGAATGGTATAGTATAATTTGGGTATGGAATGGCTAGACTAGCTCAAGGAAATGTATGTAATAATGGGAATGGAGAGGCCAAATTAAGATACATGAGGTTTGGGACCACTTGGATAGTTCATACAAGTCATATTCATGCTTTTAAACTTGCCCAAGAGATGCCAAACACCAAGAAAGACCATTTGGGCACACTTGGTATCTAATATGGAGCAAAATTAACCATATTGAAAACCTATATCACATTTTATTCAAATGAGCTTTTCTTGGTCTAAGATTTGGCATACAATTAGAGCTTATTGAGAGCTTTTTGTGAAGATAAAGTATAAAATTTTCAGAGGTCTATGGAATATTTGATGAATTTTCAAAGTTGACAAATTTTCTAATTTTAGTCTAGGGTACTGTTTATACTGGTCTGAAAATATATTCTGTTACTCAGGGGCCAAATGATGTTTAATTGTCACAAAATTTTATAGAGATAAACTAGACATTCTTAGTGACTTGTGTCACCTAGAACCACCCTATTTGGATGTCTAGAGAGGGAGATATAAAGTTTTTAAAGTTTCTACCCAGTATCAGGTGTTTAAGCTGACCTCAAGTACTGTTTGATTGGTTTTCAATGCCTGGATGTACCTAAACTGATCTAAAGTTATTTTTCCTCTCTAGCTAACATCAATAGCTTTTCATATTAGTATCATTTACATAGATTGGATTTTTTTGAAATTAATTAGATATTTTTAAAGTTTACAGTAGAAACTTATGATAGTACCAATGGCCAGCCAAATCTCAACACCTTTTAAAATGTCAAACATCTTTTGTATTCTATTTCATGGTCTGGAAATATTTTTTACATAAAGTAGACATGTGTAGCTTTCCATAATGGTAAAGAAAGCATGATTTCAATTTTTTTTAGAATTAGTTATGATTTTTTAAAATTTGTGACAAAAAAGGAAAAATTTTGGCCGAGGCTATTTCATGAAATTTCATGTATTCCCTTGCCTTACACTAGTCGTAGGCCATTTTTGGTGATGGAAATGAGTTGTATCTATGTAGTTAAATATGAGGATGTGATACATAAGTCCATGTGGCCCACAGGACTCTAAAAGAAAAATTTATCCATAGCGCAATGCAAGAAAACTCATTATTTTATATGTCATTTTCTTATAATCCTTGATAAGTGCATGGCATGAGGCATAGGATTTGCATGAGAAAGGATAGAAAGTTATAGTGTTACAATTTCAACCCTATTATATTCAGTAATCAAATATTTCATAGGAGACCTAATAAAAATTTAAGAAAGAATAGCAAAATAATTAATAAATTTAACATATCCCACCATGTCATATTTTAGATGGTATAAAGACATGTTTCTAACAAAATTATACACCGGATCATATTGCAATACTGATTTTTATAAAAAAATTTATAGTAGGGCTACCTAAATTATTTGTAGAAAGGCTTAGAGAATCTATTAGAAAACAATATGAAAACACTATACCTTATAATCAATTAACATATGGACAATTAATTAATTATATTACTAGTGAAGGATTAGCATTTTGTATCAATATGAAACTACAATATAAATTAAATTAAAGATAAGAGAAAATAGGAAAAAATTAGGAAGTTTTCTGTCAACAATATGAAATAGAGAAAATACAAGCCCGTTCAGCTAAGTATAAGAAAAGAAAACCACAAAGATTCTGGAAGAACACTTATAAGAAATTTTATAAGAAGAAACAGAAAACACCTTACAAATTTCATAAAAGTTCATATAAAAGAAATAAAAAGGGATTAGTATGTTTTAATTGTGGACAATTTGGACACATGGCAAGAAACTATCAAACGAAGAAAAGACTAACAAGTTAGAAATTGATGAGAAATATAAACAAAGCCTTATAAGTCTGTTAGTAAGTGAAGAATATCAAACCTTTGATGATGAGTTTGAAGAAAGTGAAGTTGATGAGCATGTAAACTATATTCAGGACATAAGTACAGAAGATAGTGAAAGTGATAAAGAAGACTATATGGGAACAAGATTATGTGCATGTAATAATTGTTTAAAACCTATAAATCTAATAACTAGAGATAAGGCACAAGTATTAATAGAGATCATAGATAAAATAGATGATGAAGACATTTAAAAAAAAACACACACACAAGATTTGACTAAACTAAAGATCTAGTAGAAGTACAAGAAAATTTGAATAGAGAAAAACCTTACAATTTTCAAGATATAATGAAAAGATTTAAACCACAAGAAGAAAAAGTGACAGTAAAAGACTTTTCAAGATGAAATTAAAATAATAAAAAAATAAATATAGTAGCTAAAAAACAAAGATGCTACTTTAGAATTAGATATCCTAATAATAATGGGAACTCAGTATGCAAATAAGAACAAAACAACAACAAATGAGGATAATAATTAGAATACCTAGAAGAGGAAGAAAGTTATTTAAACTCAATATCAAAAGTACAAGTTCACAAATGGTATTGCTAAATAAACTTAGTAATTAATAATGAATTCAATATAACGGCAGTAGCATTATTTAACTCAGGAGCATATATGAATTGTATACAAAAAGAATTAATATCAATCCAATATTATGAAAATACTAAAGAATAGTTAAGTAATGCAAATAAAACAAAGCTTCAAATAAATTATAAGCTATCAAAAGCAAGTATATGTAACAATAAAATATGTTTAAAACTTCCTTTGTATTAGTAAAAAATATTATCAAATATGTTATTTTAGGAACTCCCTTCTTAAAATTAATATATCCCTTTAAAGTAATAGAAACAAGAATAACTATAAAAATCATAGGAAAAGAAATATATTTTGAACTCCTAAGAGCACCTCATATAAAAGATATAAACTTACTAAAAAGAACTTTCATATCTAGTACTAACCACATAAATAAAAAGCAACGTCAAATCAAGATGCCTAATAAAAAAATTCATTATAAAAGAATAAAAGAACGACTAAATAGCACTTAGATACAAAAAGGATAAAAGATTTTGAAAATAAAATCTGTGTAAAACATATTGATGCATTTTGGAAAAGAAAAAACATATAGTAGATCTACCATATGAAAAAGATTTTGATGAAAGAAATATCATAACTAAAGTATGACCCATACAAATAATTAAAGAAATATTGTAAAAAAGAAATTTATGATTTGTTAGATGAAAAATTAATCAAGCAAAGTAAATCACCATGGGGCTATCAACATGTTATGTTCAAAATCAAGTCAAGATAGAATGAGAAGCACCATGAATGGTCATAAATTATAAACCCCTTAATAAAGTCCTTAGGTGGATATGGTATCCTTTGCCAAATGAAAAAGATTTGATAAAAAGAATTTAGCATGCTTCAGCTTTTCCAAAATTTGACATGAAATCAAGATATTATCAAATTCAAATAGTAGAAGAAAATAGGTATAAGACAACATTCATGGTCATCTTTGGACACTATAAGTGGAATGTAGTACCTTTTATACTAAAAAAGGCCCTTCCAAATTTCAACATATAATGAATGGTATCCTTAATCTATATACCCAATTCTCAATAGTTTACCTAAACAATGTACTAATATTTTCAAAATCTATTGAACAACATTTCAATCATTTGGAACAATTCTTCAATATTATTAAAAATAATAGATTAGGAGTCTATACCAAGAAAATGAAACTACTCCAAACCAAAATATGATTCTTAGGTTTTTAGATAAATCAAGGAACCATCGAACCCATAAGTAGATCAATAGAGTTTGTGAAAAATTTTCTTGATGAAATTAAAGATAAAAACCAACTTTAGAGATTTTTTGGATGTCTTAATTATGTAGTAGAGTTCATTCCAAACCCTTGTATACTATGTAAGCCATTGTTCAAGAGACTTAAAAAGAACCAAACAACATGGAATTCTCAGATGATTAAGGTACTTAAAACCCTTAAAGAAAAAGTCAAAAGCTTTATATTATTTAGGTGTTCCAAATTAGTCAGCTTTTATGATAGTAGAAACTAATATTTCAAAACAAGGATATGGAGGTATTCTTAAGCAAGTTCTCCTAGAAACAAAAAGGGAATAGGTTGTTAGGTACCATTCCAGAATATGGACAGATGCTCAACAAAAATATTTTACTATTGAAAAAGAATTCTTTCAATAGTTTATGCATCACTAAATTTCAAGATGATTTATTTAATAAAAGATTTTTACTCAAAATGGATTGCAACACAGCCAAAGATATTTTACAAAATGACATTAAAAAATCTTGTTTCAAGCACATTTTTGCAAGATGGAAAGCTATTTTGTCTTGCTTTGATTTTGACATCTAACAGATTAAAGGAATGAGTAATGCTCTCCCAAATTTTTTTAACAATAGAATTTTTGCAAGGAAACATAGATTGAGAAAGAATAAACCAAAACAAAGCAAAAGAGAAAACCCCATATATCAATATGGTTCTCCCCTTGAGATATGGACATTTAAGCCTTTTGTGACCTTGCTTACCACATTTAAAGCATGTAATATTATTCTTATTTTGCTCTACCTTTATAAACTCTTTATTTGATGATTGTGCAAATTGCTTCCTTTTATATTAATTTTTCATTTTCAAATACATTGCCATCTTTCTTGTGAAGAGAGCAAAGTCTTATTAACAAGCATGTTATCTCCATCATCATCTTTTCCTTCTTCTTGTTAAGCATATTGCTTGCTACCTTGAAAGCTAGGTTCTTCCTTTTCTCTTCTAGTTCATGCCTCTTGAGATAAGTTCTTTCATAAGCAAAGATGGTTCCTTCTAATTCATCATATGTAAGAGCACTGACATTACCATTTTCAATGGTGTCAACCTTTGATTACCAAGCCTTTAGGAGACTTCTAAGAATCTTCATCACTTACTTAAAGTTAGAATAAGTTTTACCAAGAGCTTTTAGATCACTAATAATTTTTGAGAACCTGTTGAACATTTCCTCAATGTTCTTACTTTCCTTCATTGCAAATAGCTCATACCCATGCACCAACATGTTGACTTTTGTCTTTTTACTTTACTGGTTCCTTTATGAGTGACCTCCAACTTATCCTACATCTATTTAGTAGTTTCGCAACTTGTTGCATAAAATTTGCAAACACACGGATCGCATAAGTAATGTAGAAAAAGTGAATCATGTATCATCCTACAAGGAAGGTAGATCAAATACCAATTCCTAAAAATTAATCCTATTATCTAGAAGATCACTGAAAGTAAATAAACTAAGAGTTAAGGAAAGCAAAACTTGTAAAAATAACTAATGAGATTGTCTAATAGTAAAAAGCTCTAGGATATGGATTTCAATGTCACTTATTATAAATAAATTTGACTAACTCATATAATTTATTTTATCTTAATTAATGGATGATTCCTTAAATTATGTGAAATTCTTTCTCAAGATAAATCATGTGTATTTATGTTAGGCCTACGTTTACTCTCATGATTGTGTGCTCTAACATAAACCTAGTAAGCTTTATGGATCTTAGTGTACCCTTGCATGTGCGGTTTAGCAGCATGCAAGATATAATCCTGCTTAAACTAGATTACTATCTCTAAAAACCTATGCCTAAGTTTACTATTTAGGTGATCTCCTGTAGTAATTTATCTCTTGGTCTTTTTCACTACAGATCTAATATTCATAATAAATGGCTAACAAATTGCAAAAGAAATTAAAAGTTGAATAATAAATTAATTAGATAGAAATTCACTATATCAAAATTCAAACATACTTAAAAGACATATCCATCCAAACCACATATCTAAAGGGTTTAGCTATTCATAATGAAAAATAAAATCCTAAGATAAAAATTGAATGAATACATAATAAATAAAGAAAAAAGTGTATATGAAAAGAAAATAAATCGATGATGACTACAATCTTCAATGGGAATTTCATATCTTAGTATCACAGTTATTCTCTAAAGCTTTCTCTTTTAGATTGTAGTGTTAAATCTAGAATTTAAAGGATATTTTTGCACAATTGCTTTAAGGTTCTTAAAAATTTTCTAAAAATACCCCAAAACTTTCCAAGAATAAGGAGTTATCCTAATTCAATTAGGATTCAGTTTCTTGATTTCATTTTCTAAATTAGCCGTCTCTTTTGAACTAGATGCAAGCCTTTTCAGAAATTGCTTCCTTCACAAACGATGTAAACCTAAATATTAGCTTTCCAAAGCACCTAATTTTTCACAAAACGAAGGCCTACAACTCAAGTTATGGGCTAAAAAATGACATTGCCTCATCTAGTTTGGCTAGACATAGGATCTCAACTTCCTAACCTATTTGCTTCTCCAAAATGACCTTATTTTAAAACTCAAGCCCTTCATAAAAGTTATACCCCTAGGGGTGTAGATGATTTTTGGCTTTTAAATTATTTGATTCCAATATCAAAAGCCTCAAATGCATTTCATTAAAGAGTTAGAGGTTAAGTAGACATTTTGCTCCTATTAGGATTAGGACAACTTTTCAGACTAAACTTTAGGGCCATCTTTGGAGGCCTAAATGGATGTGGACTTTGGCCTATAATACCATTCTAGAAAGCTTGAAATGTCATCTACAACTTTTATAAAGATCTCATTCATGTTCTAGACTTCTAATTTAGTGAAAAACGTAAAACAAGCAAAAAAGATTAAAAACATAAAATGCTAGGATTTTTTTACTTTAAACTAAATTATTCCTAATTCTTAATTTATATTCTAAATACAAATATTAGCATTAATATTCATAATACAACATAAATTATACTAAATAAACTAATTGTAAAGAGAATAGAAATGTAAAATAATTTATCTATCATAGCTTGAGATCATATCATACTCTTGTTCACTCACTACATAGTAGAAGATATTGATAGCATTTGATTAGCTTGAACAAGATTGATGTCATATTTATTCCATTCACTTCTTAGTTTATCAATTTCTTTTTTATTCCCTTTCTTCTTGTGATATTTTGACCCATCCATGATAACTTCTCATGTTGGATAATCTATAGTTTGAATAAGTATCTTCATTCTTGTTTTTTAGTGAGTGTAATGATTTTTATTAAAGTAGGGTGGACATAAAGTGGAATAACCTTCCATTAAATAAGACTTTCAAGTTGTTGATTCATTATTTTCTATACAAAAAAGAGGACTTTTTCTTTTGGCTATTAAGCAAAAATTAAATGAGACTAATTCTAATACCAATTGAAGATACATCGAGAAGGGATAAATAGTTATTTTGTGCTAAAAATGAATTTAATACAATTTTAACTTTAAAATTTGAAGAAGATATTTAATTTAATGATTTCAAATAAAGGAGTAGATATTCATTTTGTTTGAGCATAGATAAAAACCTAAAAACAGTTTTAAAGTAATAAATAAGTTTTAGTTAATTGAAATGAGAATCAATTGACTAAAACCGATAGAAACAAAAAGATAGAAAGAGAAGAAGAAAGTACCAAAATTTATCCTAATTAAAACTCTTGTACATTCAATCCTCTTGAAATCTAAGAGATTTTCTTCGTTATAAATCAGAGTTACATACATATAGTTTTGTTTATATGCTTACCATGAATACTTAGATTTAAGCTCACCTAAAACCCTTCACATTATAGGTTTCATTCATCTCATGCAACAATTGACTTTCCTTAAAGTAGGAAAAATTTACTGCACAAAGGATTTCATTCAACGCACCTAATAATTAACATTTTTCATATTAGCCAAAATTTACAACAAACGATGAGAATAAATTTTAGAACCTTATTATCAAGGGACTAAAAATTAGAACACTAGAAAAGCTATCACAACTTGATCTACCAAAAACTAAGCTTAGAACACTATTTTTGCATGTAAAATAGAAGCACAAGATGAAAAACAAATTTACTTATTTCACTTCCCTTTTCAATTCAGTTTGTCTCTGATCTTTAATGCCTTATATAACAGAGCCTTCAAGATAGTCGTTTGAGATTTACCTATGCCTCTAGTCATAAGACAAAATTTTAGCATTTCTCTACTTCTTTTATTTGTTAACTTCCCTTCTTTGTCTAA
Organism: Erythrophleum ivorense; assembly: GCA_026724425.1. Lineage (NCBI taxonomy): Eukaryota > Viridiplantae > Streptophyta > Magnoliopsida > Fabales > Fabaceae > Erythrophleum > Erythrophleum ivorense. Next base: position 11,958,060 of record JAIUCV010000012.1, on the reverse strand, counting down.
AATTTTAAATCTCAAAATAGTATATATATATATTAGAGAGAGAGAGAGAGAGAGAGAGACTTTTACAACATGGTTTCAGCTTGTAAGGAAGAGAGAGTTGCTTCGTTTCATCTTTGCTTGCATTCTTCACGACAACACTGAGCCTAGAGATGAAGAGGACTTCTTATTCTCAAGCTTTCCCTTCTAAATCAATGCCCATTAAATGCTTCATTAAAAGCATTAGTGAAGGAGTGAAGGAAGGGGTCTGGATTCCCTACTTGGCGTCCTGCAAAGCACTGCGTGCTTTGCATCGAAACGAAACTGTCCTAGCTTGCAATCCTAGCCACTCGCGACATCTACGGACCAACTGACGCCATGTGTGAAGCAGATCAAAACACACCGTTTCAGCATACATTTGGTTGAAAAAATAAGAATCAACCTTCCGTAATTGATTTGCTAGCTACCTTTTTCAACTTTCTTCTTCTTCTTCTTCTTCAACCTTCTTGTCCATCTTCTTCCTCACTTCGAGCAGTGCAGGAGAAGAAGCGGAAAAAGAAAAGGTATTTTTGGATTTGGGTGATGGGGGAAGCAGGGGTGGAAGCTATTGAAGTAAATAGGCTTAATCATCGTTATCAAAATCAAAGCAACAATGATCAAAGTCTTGAATTTGACATATACCCTTTGAATGGCTACTACTTTGGGTCCAAAAATGCCATTCCCTTTAAGGATGAGACCTTTGCTGATCCTATTCAGAGAATGAAATCTAAGTTTGTTTTCTTTTTCTTTTTCCAATTTCCTTCTGAAATTTATGTGTCTGTCCAGAACTTTTATATTACTATTTTAACCTTTTCTTTTTTATTTTTAAACCAATTTTTCATTTTAGCTATGTTGCTTATGGAATACGAACCTATATGGAAATGGACATTGATCAGCTTCATTCTTGTGCAAAGAGAACAAATAATCCCAAAGCTACAAAAAGAACAAATAATGAACAAATGCATAGATGATTAAAATGCATAAATTAGTATGCAAAAAAGCTTCATTCTCGTGTCTTCATACCTGAGTGCAACAATGTTTCTTTCCCACCGAAACGAGACAACACTAATGCATTGGAGATGGCGATTAAAAAATGCAACATCAAACCCATTATTTGCTGCACAAAACGCTGCATTTTGAGTGGCTAAGGGAACAACTGAGATTGCAAAAATGGTGTGTTTTTATCTGCTTCACGCGTGGTGTCAATTGGTCTGTAGATGTTGTGAGTAGCTGGTTTTGCAAGCTAGGATGGCGTCATTTTGACGCAAAACACGTGGTGCTTTGCAAGATGCTAAGCAGAGAATCCGAACGCTTGAAGGAAGAGAGGCGAAAGTAATATTGTATTTATTTTTCTCTCTTAAAATAGAGTAATAGAAGGTTGAAAAGGCATAATGCTATTGTACCTTTCTCTATTTGTCAAGAAAGTGTAACTTTGTCCTAACCAGTTTGAAATTGTTCAAAAACTTTAGGTTCCATGTTAATTTCTTGCTATAAGCCACATCTCAGCCATTTATATCTTTGATATATAACAATATTTTATAAAATATTATTTTATTGCAAAGTGTATATGGCTCAATAAAATCTTAGTTATTTAGGCTCATATATCATTTTAACAAATTAAACCCAATATGAGCGAAAGAAATTTCAGGTCAAATAAGATTTTGAAAAAATTATATCTAATGACCCATATTTTATAAAATTTACAATAAAAGATCTTAAAAATTAAAATTATCGTTAATGACCATAATTACAATCAAATTTTAAAGGGTTTATTATTAGGTTTAGGAAAATTAGTCATTAATAATTTTTCTAAATCAAATAATAAATCCCTTAAAATCTGATAGTAATTATGTTCCTTAATAGTAATTTTGATTTTAAAGATATTTTATTGTAAAGTTTACAAGATCTGAGTCCTCAAATGTAATTTCTCTTAAAATTTTCTTTTACTATTAGTTAAAAATTCATTCACAAAATTTGATTACTTGATGCTTATATTCTATATTAGAAAATTAATATGTTTTGTTCCACATGAATAAATGTTATTGCTTAAAAAAAATGCATTTCATGACTTTTAAAAAAAATAAGGAAATAAATATTTTTACATATTTTCAACTTAATATTTTTATCAATTTATCTTTAGAGATTTGTTATCATCAAGATGTTTTAGGTTCATACTAAAACCCTTGGGACCTACAACAATATTTTCAACATTGCATATGTTGTCATTTGAAGCATTATTGATTTCATAATTGTTTAGTACTTTATTGGTGAAAATTAATTTTTTTAATATCATGCATATATTTTTTTTCATAAAAGTTCTTAAGTGTTTGTAATTAAATTCTTCAACCAAATATAATATGCAAAGGAACCTTTTTAAATGACCCAATCATTTAATGTTGATTTATAAAAAAATTTCACTTGTCATTTCTTTATTGAAAAACTTGATATAAAAACCTAAAAATTGCATCAATTTTTTTTTGGAATGTATAATCAATTCAATCCTCTAAATATAATAGACTATAACTAATTTTCTACGAAAATTAATGTTGATTATATTTTCTTTTGGTGCAAGATCTTGATTTATTAAAATAATTTGTAGATATTGTAACAAAAAAATATTTTGTGGCTACTTTCCTTTTATAAAATTATCAAAATACTACAGACTAAGGAAGAAAAAAGAATTGACATATGAAAGTTATAATTTGAAGAACTAAGAATTTTGAAGTAGCCAAATTCCCTTCAAAGCCAATGTGAAAGAGGACACCTTCTCATTTCGTAATGGAACACGTCAAAAGAAAAAGGAATTTCCATGGTTAATAATTAGCAACCTTACCCACAATCCAAGAGACATATCATATGTGGTATAAAAAAGACAAATCTCCAAATGCCCAAATAATAAGCTAGAGCTTCTTGTTCTCATCAATTGTAAAATCATATTTGAAGTCACAATCTCTTTCCCTCGGAGTCTTGCATATAATTTAAGAACTTATGAAGCATCATTCTCTTTGCCAATGAAATTTTGATATTGAATAATATTTTGATATCTTTCTCCGTGTATGGTAAATGACCGTAATCTACAAGTTTTTCTAACTCCAATAGTCTCATAAGAAAATTTACTAAACAACAAACTTTTGACAACAATAATATACAATTCTAGTCTATGGATGAATGTCACGATAAGCAAGAAGAAATCAACTTAAAACACCCCTTCTCTTCTAGCACAAGATCGATTGAGCTAGCCTCAACCCATCGCTTTCTGTTAAAACCCACTATTCCTTGCTGCTAGAAGCTCACTGTCATTGTCAAGAGAGCCATTGCTGTCAATCAAGTTCCTCCCATGGTTAGCTTTAACCTTTAACCCCATAAAATCACTATCCCTAAGTTTCCATCTCCACAGTCCATGCCAATGTAGATGCAATCATAGTCATGCACCTACAACCACAAGCGTAGATTCTCGGCATCTATGTTTGCCATTTGAGGTTAGGTGTTCCACTTTCCAATTTCTTAAACCTGATATATGCCTCTGGATATATGCTAGTAAAGAGTAAACAAGTAACACTAAATTGAGGGAAATTACTCTTACAAATTCATAGAGCTAAATCATTAATTTTGTCATAAACTGTGATGTAATATGCATTTTATTTCTTAAATTGTTTATTAGACTTTATAACTATTAATTTCTTTAAAAGTAGACCTAGAAATAATTTTTACATGGACAAACCACTTCAGTTAACAAAAGCACTTAATTTAGGCCCTAAAGCACATTTATTATGGTGATAACTTGTTCGTTGGAGTGGTAAAAAATGATACCTTGTTCATGTAAGGAGAAAAGGAGAAAGCTTGAGTTCATGGTATAGTTGGAAAAGTAACATCAGGATGCTACTTTTCTCATTTCAAACTTGTGATGCATTAGAAAGCTACCAATAAACCCCTTACTTAATCATTAAATTTGTATTTCTATTATAGTGTGTCCCAGATGCTAATGTTTTAAATTTGCAATAAATAAGTAAAGAGATTACACAAATTCATATATAAGCATATAAACTATTTTTTGGATAAACTATTCATATATGCGCTATTGCAGTCTTCAACTAGTCAAAACATCTCATAGAGTTTGTTATAGTGTCTTATCAGTCAAAAGATTATTCTACCCAGGTCATGAAATGACTACATATATACAAATATACAACAATAAAGGGAGAGGTTCCATGACTCTATACAAGCATCCTACAGTCTTATATGGCTTCCATTGTGCTTTATATAGCAAATATTTAGTGTCCTTCCTTATTCATCACAGACCATTTCATATTAACAATGACATGCACTTAGTTCATACCAAACATCTCAATGTACATCACAGCAAAAAAATATGGAATTTGTGGTGACAAAAGTCGTCGCTAAATCATCAGTTATTGCAAAAACTATTTAGTGATGACTAAGTCGTTGCAATTACAGCCGTTGCTAAAGAGATTTAATGGCAAAAAAATTGTCATTGCTAAAAAGACTTTTTGCGACGACAAAAATCGCCCCTAAATATATGTAATTTCACTGCTAAAACTCCTAAACTTTTGGGGCCACGGCATTGAGAAGCAACAAATTTCGCTGCTAAAGGTTCATTAAGGGTCATGTTGTCACAAAAAATATTTTTAAAGGCAAAAAAGTTATCACTAAATGTATGGTTTTAGTGGCAACAATATCTCTTGACACTAAAAACTTTTAGCAATGACTTTTGCCAATAGTTATGGTCACTAAATGTGTACTTTTAGTAATGACTCTTTAGTTCAAAAGATTTAGCGGTGACTTTTTTGTCGCAAAAATCCCTCTATTTGGCCTTTTAAGAAGCCTTTGTTGGGGATCTTTAGTGATGACATGTACCTTGACGCTAAATGTTATTTTAGCAACGACATTAATAATCGCCGAAATTCCTTTTAGTAGGTATTTAGAGGAATTAATGGTGAGTATTGTCGTCGCTAAATGTATACTTTTAGTGGCGAAATATTTTGGTGACGCTAAATGCTTATTTTTGCAACAAATCATTCTTTCAACGCTAAAGTTTTTCTTTTAGCATCAATCTTTTATGTCGCTGCTAAATATATCTTTAGCATAAACTATTATCAACAATATTGGTACACTATTAGCGATGACTTTAGTCACCACTAAAGAGGTTATTTTATTTTTTTAGATTTTTAATATTTTTCTTAATTGTTTTCTTCAATCCTGTTTACTAAAATAGATTTTATAATATTATAATTGATGAAAAATAAATATTTTAAATCTCTAATAACATATACCATTTTACAAAATTTAATATTTCAAAATATATAAGCAAAAAGAGAGCAAATCAAACTTTGCTAACAAGTTTGATATATACATTACTGCAGAGGTCCATCCAACAAGTATAAATACAAAAACTTATCATATGAATAATTTTTTAAGTTCACTTGTACACTCCACTATTTAATGTTTAAAATAGCATTACAACATTACTAAACAAAAGGAAAAGAGCAATAAGTTAGCATCGGCAATTGCTTAAATCTTCGTAATTCAAGGGAGGGGCACTAGCATTCAATCTAGACACTTCATTTTGTTTTGTAAATGCCAAAACTTTCTCCATCAAAGCAATCACCTATGTGACAAATTAAGACCACATTCCAGTTTCAATAAAACATAATATTTGAAAGACTATGTATGCCATAAACAAATTAATGTCAAAAGTTTAAAAGGAAATGGTGTTATAAATTAAGATGCATTATTTGTGTTAGTTGAATAATCAATCATTAAAACTCCTAATTACTCAAAAAATTATTAAGCTTCTCCACTTGAAGCATTGTTCATCAAAGGTATATTTCTCTGCTAAAAAGAAACATAATACTAAGTTTTTTAACATTGAAAAGAAAAAGAGAAGTGCAAAAGATACCTATTGGAATGTGGCCATGAAGGTAGCCATTTGAGCACGAATTTTAGCTTGCATATGTGCTTGCATTTGGGCTCGCTCCTCTTGTAGTTTTTGCTCCATTTCTTAGCGCATCTCTTCACACACTTGTTCTATTACAAAAGAAACTCTAGATTCCACTTCATATTCGCCGATGCTTCTCTTTCTTGAGGGTTTCTTCCCATATCCCTTGCCACACACATACCCCAATCTCTCCCCCAGTATGGTAGCTAATATCTCATCTCCAGTTAGGTGTGCCTCTTCATTTGTTGTTTGTTGTTGAATAACAAGATTGTGAATACGTGACTGTAGTGCAGGACATGAGTTAGAAGTATGAAAAATTATACAAACAATTTGTTTAAAGTTAATGAATTTGAGAACATAACATGGATCTCCTGAGACTACGGATTAGCCTAACTATCTCCCCCTCTTTTTTCCGATGAGTATGTTGTGCCTCCCATACTTGATCAGCTGTTACTGGCTCCCTTATTTCTAGGTCCCTCTACAAATTTTTCAAACATTAGTATTCAAAGCTTTTTAGCATGAAAAAAAGTAGTAGTGAATATAGAAATAAATTTCTTCTAAAATACAATGAGATGCTCACTAAAGACGCTTCAACCTCTATAAATGAGCGAGTACCACATGTATGTAATATTACTTGCTTTGACCTATTTCTACTACTTGCAGCCTACATATAAAGCGAAAGTATTGTTAATGATAATTTTAATTAATAATAGTACAGCTGCAATGAAGTTTAAACTAAGGACCTGAAACTTATTGGACTTAAAGTGCTGAATTAGCCAATCCCAATCTTCAAGGCTAACATCCTTTGGTTTTGCTGCTTGCCTCTCCTCGTCAGTCATGTAGTTCTTATACAATTTTGACAATGAAGACTTCCAATTCTTAAAAAGTCGTTGCATCAAGTCCATGCAGTAAGACTTGAATGCCACCTCCTGCTAAGGATCGCAAACTTCAAATTTGTCCTATGCATTAAAATAGAATAGCAAATTCAAATTATAAGTAGTTATAATTGCAAACATAACATAGGTATTTGCACATTAGTTAAAGATATGCATTTAAAATATGTAACTTGTTACCTTCACTTTCAACTACATGGTGTCCCCATCTTTGTTTGCAATATCTTTCCAATCACCATCTTTTAAGGACACAGTAGTCTACACCACCCAACTAATATAACTAGATAAGTCTCGAGCCCTATCTCCAATCGACCGTTTAGTGGTCCTAGACATGGTAATTAAGATCTTGTTGCCAAATTTTGTTTTAAGGTCAAGTCCTAAACATTTATACTTCCCCCGACCCTTTTTAGCAGTGCTGCATGAAGCTAAATAATATGGAAAAAAGAAAACAATTAGATGATGATACATAAAAAACAAATATACCTATATATGACACAAGGCAAAAAAATTAACCAAACACTTATATTGTTTCCTTTGCTTACTTGCACTACTCTGATTTCGTGATGGCTGGGTAAGAGGTGAACCATCTTGTTCTTATTCTTCCTCACCAACTGGCTCTAGTGGCAATGGAGAATATTGAGCTTCTAATGCATCATGCTTAAGTTGTCCTCTCGTACGTGGTGGGAATGCAACATCACTCGTGTTATTCTACCTCCTTCATCCATTTCCACGTCTTAAGCCTCGTCCGCCTCATCCAGCCCTTCTCCCATACCTAGCACCTGACATTTCCTAGATCATTCCACATTTATTATGAGAACAAGGTAGCTGAACAATGTAAATTTGTAAAATTATAAAACTTTTAACCAAGAAATGAATTATAAGAAAGGAAGTTTTAAAAATTTAAAACAATGATAATAATAATAATAATAACAACCTGATAGAAACTATCATAATTATCACTTATTATATGTTATTACTTATTATGATAGAAAATCTTGTTGACAAGGTATTGGTCAAGTCGACAAGATCTTGGCTTTTCTAAGTTTCTTAATTAAAGAATACCTTATTATAAGATAACAAATCTTGTTGACTAAGTTTTAGACTTCTCTTTACAGAATTCAGGACCTTGTCGATAAGATCTTCAATTATGTCAACAATATATTATCCAGCCACTGAATTTAAAGACATTGTGGATAAGATTTTCAACCTTATCGACAAGATCTTCTACCTTATGAACAAGATCTTCAACCTTGTCAACAAGATATTATCTCAGCCCTTATATTAGCATAACTTAATATATTTCAATCTTGTCAACAAGGTCATTAGCATGGCTTTACATAATGTTCTCATAAATAATGCTCTATTTAGCATTTTAGCTTTACCTAGAATAATTTATTCCACTATTTAAGAATTATTTTGAATTATCAAATCATAGAATATTACAGAAATAGAAATAAAAATAAAAAAATATTTAATAAAATAGGATGCTATCTATGAATTTAATATTTTAGTCATTTATTATATGTTCCATTAAATACCATAGAATCTTAGTTAATCTTGGTTAGTATCTGTGGTGTCAGTATCGATTTCATCATCCTCCCCAAGTATGTATTCTGAATCTCCTTTGTTAGTGGACACATCCTCATCATTGTCATCAATAAATTCATGTCCTGCATTAATTGTACTTGGGCATTGTGTTCGCAGGCGTTCGCTTGAATGGCTTAGAGTCTTTGGAGCGACATCATCCCTCTACAATTGGACCACAAAGTCATTTCCCATATTATTGTCAAGGACCACATATAGTTCAATCTTATCCTATTGATATGTCTCATCAATGGGCCCTCCTTCAAAGCTCCCACTGACGTCATCATCAATCACCTCAGGCATATTGAACAGGTCACAGGAATTTGTCTTGACAACAATGAGCCAATTTGCATCAACTATGTCATTTAAATAGAACACTTATTTGGCTTGATATGCTAAGACAAATGGCTCATTACAGTTAAGTGAATAATGGGTATTCACACTAGTGATTTCAAATTTATCAATCTTGTATCCTCTTCCTAGATGAGTCACATCTCACCAATGACACTTGAATAAATGCACTTTTGTATGCCCAATATATGACAACTCATATATGTTCTCTAACACACCATAATACTCTTTATTCTCGTCTTCATCATCACCTTTCACAAGTATTCTGCTACTATATGTTCTTCAACCTAAGATATGATCTTTTGTGTGGAATCTAAAGCTATTCACTGTAATGCTAAGTAGCATTGAACTACTTTAAGTGGGCCAGCTACTAAACTCATGAGGTCATCACTAGCCTCACCCTGTGTGCTTAACTTTGCAACCTACAATAAAAGATTACCATTGATAAATTCTGCTATGATCAAAATTTATCACATAATTCTTACATCTTAACGCGGTGTCTAAAAACTAACTTATTCACGAAACTATTTTGGGAACTCTTTAATTGTTGATCCATGCATTTTTATTTGCTTCTTATGCTCCTTGCAATGGGTTGGTAGGAAGTGACGATGGCCCAAGTAGCACAACTTATTTTGTAACAAAATAAAATGTGTCTTTATGGCAATAGGGGCATGCAAGCTTTCCTTTTGTAGACCATCCTGATAGGTTCTCATATGCTGGGAAGTCATTAATTGTTCACAATAATGCTGCACGCAACTTGAAATTAAACTTCTTATGGGCATCATATGTCTCTACTCCTTGCTCCCATAATTCAAGTAACTCCTTAATTATTGGTTGGAGGTACACATTTATGTCATCACCTAGACTTCTGGGGCTTGGAATTAAAAGAGTTATCATAAAATATGGGTGTTTCATGCATTGCCATGGTGGCAAATTATATGAAACCAATACAACTGGACAAATACTATAATTAGTATTCATATTTCCCCAAAGCTGAAACCCATCACTTGCTAGGCCCAACCGAACATTTCTTGGATCACTACAAAATTCTGGATGCTGCTAGTTAAACGATTTCTATGCAATAGAGTTGAAAAGGACACATTAATAAAATAAATCATAGAAATTGAAAAAATTAGATATATGGATTCTTCGACATATAAAATGTTAGACATATTAATTTCATGATTTCTAAAAATTAAAATTTTAACTTCTTAATAAAAATTATAAATAATAATCTACTAGGTTTTTTAAACTTAATAAAAATTCTAGTTTTATTTTTTAATTAATGATTACAACTAAAATATTTTTTAGTCTTATATATTTGCATATATTAATTATTAACTTAAAAAATATTTTTTTAACTTAAAGATATTCTAATTTATTTTTTTGTCTTATATATTTGCATATATTAATTGATACGTATAATTTATTTTTTTAACTTAAAAATATTCTAATTTCAAATATTTTTATTTAAAAATAGGTTGCAAAAATATTTCATGCAAAAATTTTTAATAAGTAAAAAATTTTGTATCAAAATTTTTAGTGGCGACTATTTTAACTATCGCTAAAAGTTAGCTTTTAGTGACGAATAGAACCAGTCGTCGTTAAAAGATTTGGCGCAAATATTTTTGTTTGACTAAAAATTTAATGCCATAACTTTTAGTGGCAACTAAAATGGTCACCACTATAAGGTATCTTTTAGTAACAACTAAAATCAATCGCTACTAAAAGTTTTGGCGCACAAATTTTTAATATTTGACCAATATTTTGGCACCAAACCTTTTAGTGACGAAAATATTGTCATCGTAAAAAGTATATTTTAGTGACGACTAAAGTTGGTTGCCGCTAAAAGTTTTGGCATTAATATTTTTAATGAATAAAAATTTGGCATTTGGACTTTTAGTGACGACAAGATCAGTCGCCACTAAATGTTATATTTTAGTAACGGCCAGAAATAATCGCTGCAAAAAGTTATGTTTTAGTGACGACTAAATCTAGTCGCCGTTAAAAGTTTTAGCATTAATATTTTTAATGAATAAAAATTTGGCATTTGGACTTTTAGTGATAATTAGATCAGTCACCGCTAAATGTTATGTTTTAGTGGTGACCAAAATTGGTCACCGTTAAAAGGTATATTTTAGTGACGACTAAAACTGATAGCCGCTAAAAGTTTTGGTATTAATATTTTTAATAGATAAAAATTTGACATTGGGACTTTTAGTGATGACTAGATCAGTCGCCACTAAATGTAATATTTTAGTGGTAACTAAAATCTATCGTCACTAAATGTTATGTTTTAGTGACAACTAAAATCTATCGCTGCTAAAAATTATATTTTAGTGATGACCAGAATTGGTCGCCGCTAAAAGTTATGTTTTAGTGATGACTAAAGCTGCTGGCTACTAAAAATTTTAGCATTAATATTTTTAATGAATAAAAATTTGGCATTTGGATTTTTAGTGACGACTAAATCAATCGTTGTTAAAAATTATGTTTTAGTGATAGCCAAAATTAGTCGCTGCAAAAAATTATGTTTCAGTGACGACTAAATCTAATCGCCGCTAAAAGTTTTGGCATTAATATTTTTTATTTAACGAAAGTTATACTCTAGAGCATTTAGTAACAACAAAAACTCCGTCACTAAAAGGTACTTTTTAGCGGCGACTAAGATCAACCATCACTAAAAGTCTTACACAAATATTTTTTGCATATAATAAATTTTGCTTCAAAACTTTTAGTAACGACTAAAATCTATCGTCACTAAAAGGTTGTTTAGCAACACTTTTAGTGGTGAGACTAGTCATCACTAAAAGTTATCTTTAGTGGCACAATCATATTGTCACTACTAAAAGGTTGTTTAGCAACACTTTTAGTGGTGAGTCTGGTCATCACTAAAAGTTATCTTTAGTGGCACAATCATATCATTGCCACTAAAGGATCGTTGTAGTGGCGATGTATTAGTGGCGACTAGAAGGTTATCATAAAATATAATTTTTTTGTGGCAACTATGTCGATGTCGCCATAAAAAATATTTAGCAATGACTTTTTTATTGCTACTAAATAGTTTTAGTGACTATTTTTTTTTGTTACCACTAAAAATATTTTCGAAATCAAGAATAGTTTTTTAGTGACAATTTAATAAAGTTGTTGCTAAAAATATTTTTTCAACGACCACATTTTTAAGTCACCACTAAAAGTCGTTACTAAAAGTCTATTTTTTGTAGTACATCCACTCAATCTCAACAACAAACCTCACTGTTGGCATTATCACAAATTGAATCTGAAGATGATGCTCCAAATAAGTAAGGATTTGGAGTCTCACTAAGACTGTAAAATTTTAAAAATGAGTAATTGTCCAATTGCATAAACTGTAAAAAATGTTTATCTCTTACCCTTGTCTAAATAGATGAAGAATAGCAAGGAAATAAATAGCATACAATATATCAGAATGTAACAAACTATAGGAAATACACCCTTAAATCAATGCAAGAATACGTATTCAGACTATATAATATCACACCTATGAGTTTAACTATGAGCATGTACAAATTAGCATAAGATAGTATACCATAGATTATTAACTCAAGGCAAAATAGTATGCTCAGTATTCCTTTATCATGCCAACCAATCCATCAATATGTGAAGGCAAGTATACTTATAAACATTATCTCAAAGGAGACGTATATGATTTTTCTTGAAAGTGCCAATTGTAGAGAAATCATGTTCATTAGTATTGCATAAAGTGTTCTATATTATTTGATGTAGACTTAGATTTTCAAAATTCATAAACAACACCTCAAGCATTCCATACTACTTGAGATGAGGCCTAAGTTTTTAAGTACAATTAGAAAAGAAGAACTACTTCCCTTAATCCTATATATCATGAAAATATGTTAGTACATTCCATAATCAACATTCATAGTTAAGGAATCATAATTTCATACTAGGGCATCCCCTAGAGTGATTCACATCATACTAGTAGTTTGAGGTCACCTTTTTATTGAGACTTCAACTTGCAAGGGATTCTAGCCCTCATGACCCTCTTGTTGGAACTCAATCCTAAGTGAGGAACCCTAGCCCTCAAGATTTCATTATGTATTAATGAAATCATGAAAGCATCATTTCCTCTTTCATTTTCATTACCTAATCACGCAAATCCTAAGAATATGAATAGGAACATTAAAATACATCATAAATAAAAATGATCGATCACAAATATACTATTTTAAGGTAAATTAAACATACCATATACACATAGTAAACCTAATATATCCATGTACTATAATATACTCAACTAGAGGCATTATAGTCATAGGCCATATGGACAAATTCTAATAGAACCCTTTTCTTGTTACTATGTCTTTTAATGTTTTCAATGTCTTAAAAGATCAAGATCCTAGCCAATACTTGGGTACTTTATAGCTAATGTTATCCATGCATGGGAATAGGTCCTAATTGTATCATTCATATATTGAGTCTAAATAAACTCCTTTGCATAGGGAATCAGATGAAGTATTACTTGACTTAGGATTCTTCAAGTTTCAAGAGAATTTGATAAGGCAACCTAGTATTCAAACATGCATAAACAATTAAACATGCAAGGATTCAATTCATACTTTTACAAAAAATTTCACTATATTCACTTACAAGAGATTCACACAACTTGTGTGAATTCACATGGATTCTTCATGGGAAAATGGGAGGAATTACACAATCTATATGCTATTACATGGCTAGGCTATATAACCCTCAGGTGCCAGGCCTGCTTTGGGTGGACATTACATGACTCATGTAACATCACATGGCTAAGTTGTGTAACATCCCTCTACTTTGCAAAAAGTGTCGCAACTCATCCTAAAAGCCAATTTTCTTCCATATCAAATAGTCCCATGTAGTCATTTTAGCATATAAGCATGAAAAACAAGTTATTACCATACTTCACTCATGATTTCTTACAGCACAAATTCCACCAAAGATGCAAAGATTCAACTTCCTTAACACCCCTTATGGTTTCAATGTCATGAAATTAAGAAAAAAGAAGAGGATAGAGAGAGAAGGATCTTTGCTATCCTCATGTAAGACAAGGGGAGTGTCCTACCTCAACTTTTGCTTCCCAGCTTTCTCTCCTTCATTATTTCACCTTCTCTCTCCCTTTCTCTCTCTTTTTGCTTCCTTAAGTTCCGTCACACTCTCTTTTTGTTTTGGAAAATCAAAGTGTGTATGTGCGGATGAAGGGAAAATAAAAAAAAAGGCTAAGGAGTTGTATTTATAAAGTGCATAAGTTGATTGTCTTAGTCGTAAAAAAATCTCTCTCTCTCTCTCTCTCTCTCTCTCTCTCTCTCTCTCTCTCTCTCTCTCGTGTTTCTCTCCTCCCGTATGTAGTCTAGATTTCTCAAAGAAAAATCTTTGACTCTCTGGTTCTCAATCTTCTCATTCCTTTTAAATTAAGGTCCCAATTTGTTTCCTTAAATCATACATCATCATTTTAGCCTTATTTCAATCAAAAAGTTCAACAATTTTTCCCTTGGGAAAATTGTGATTTGGCTCCAAGGAAAAATTTAATTTAGCTTTGGGGAAAATTTTATTTTTGTCTCAGCTAAAACTACACCTTGACCTTAAAACTTTTGATAATTGTATTTTCACCCTAAAATTTTACCTAATTGTTTTTATTACCTTAATAATTTTTTTTATATTTTTATGACTCCAAAAGTCTAAAAATTTACAAAACTTTTTATTTAAATATTTACTATTTGATTGTTTATAAATTATGTGTATTTCCAAATAATTCATATTAAATTCCTTATTAATCTAATACAATTTATTTTTATTCCACAATTCATAGTTCAAAAACTTTTATAGTATCGCTTCAAATTAATAATTAAACAATGTCTAATCTTACCTAACTTATTAAATTGTTAATTTTACAGGGTGTTACACTACTAGTTATACTATCCACATACAGTTAGACTAAGCTCGTGAGTTTATCTACATATTGCCAGCTAGAGTCTCCTCTTGTATTATCTTAACATCTTAATGAAACCCTTTCACTCTTTCCATCTCTAAGATTCCTATCTTTGTTTATCACTGGGTCCAAACCAAAATAATTTCTTTATCAAATGATATTACAATTCCCTAAATTTTAAAAAAATGATTAATTTATATTGATCAAATATTATATATATATATATATATATAATATTTGTTATATTATATAAATAACATGTATAAGATATTTTGGTTAAAATAAGTGCAAATTGTAGCTTATCTTTTTGTTATGGGTCCTTTACAATTTACTCTAATCGTCAAAGTCCATATAACAAAAGAAAACTCACATAATCCTAGGGAACCAGGCAATAGCTAACATGAACTCTTAATTATAAAATGAAAATAAGCCTTAAGTTGTAGGGACTAGTTCATTTATTGTCTCTAAAAAATAGTCACCTTATTCAAAGCATCATCATATATTGATTGTTATAAACAATCTTCCATTTCTCCTTCAAGTTCATAAAGAAAAAAAAATTGTATTTCACTCCTACTAAACAATATAACACATTCTAATTGTAGTAAATTTCATCATTTCTCCTTTGTCATACTTTCAACTGCAACTGTAGGATACAAGCGGATTAATAAATCTGGATTAATTGCGAATTTTTATAGATTGGAGAGATACTGCAATTAGAAGATCATGTTGGGTGAATGCAATTTTCTCAATATTTATTATTTAAGGATCAATGAAAACATTTCACGTGTTGTTAATAGAAAAAGATATAAAATAGAGGTACGCCAAACAATTAATTTTGTCACATGCATAATAGTTCATTATGGCCAATCAAATTTAAGTTATTATCATTTTAAGAGATTAATAAATACTTATGTCACTAGGTGAACAAAAATTGCCACACGTTTAAATTCTATCATTATAATCCATCAAAGTTTATCACGCAATTATTTTTTAAAATAAAGTAAAGAAATGATTATCAAGTTAACTGTATGTGACCTGCACTCTCCATTCAGAACTCTATAAAGGTGCCGGCGTCATCTGCAAAAGAGGAGAAATATAAGCTCTGACACTTTTAAAGCTTATTTTGAATTTAATATGCAAATCGAGAATCAAATTCTTTCTAATTTATAGTTAAAATCAATCCCCCCCCCCAAACAAAAAAAGGAGGATTGTTTATACGTGAATGAAGAGATTTAGTAGAGGTTGCAATACTAGTATCCACATCAATAAAAATAAACTTGTTCATTTAATTGCTTTTGTCGTATTTTTGACACAAAACTTGTGTGTAGAATACCATATCTAGAAGCTACAATATAGTAAAAACAAAACAAAAAACAAAAAGCTACAACATACGTGTAATTGATTAACTATCACAATGATGTTTGGGTCGTAATAGTGGGTTCGATCCATGCCATTATCACCGTCTTCCTTCGTCATTATCATTGTATAATCGTTATGTGCTCCATATGACTGTGAAGGGGTAACATCGTACGTCATAGATGATAAAAATAAGGAGCGTCGAAAAGTCGCAAACTCGAATTCTTTCTAAAGCGCGTTTAATAAAGAAGTATCCTCCTATTGGCCCAAAAAAATAAGAAAAAAATAAAAAGTACTTCCTACTATTTTAAAAAGGGCACTTAATAAAAAAGGAAGGAATGCTATATCCGATAAAGAAAACTTGTTCATCTTTGTGCAATTTAGTTATATCACCTATCTTTTTTTTTTTGGATGAATTTTCTTGTGCAAATTTGTCTTCTGTTTGCATTGATACAATTATTGATAACATTTTTTTCATAATTAATAGTCATGAACTCTATAAAAATGAAAACAAAAAAATACAGTTAATTATTTTGGAAAATTTATAAAGTATTCGGGTACCAATTTTGTTGCAGTTGTAGATAAAAATTTCAAACAACAATTATTTGGCATGCACAAAGAAATTAGATATCTACTTTGTTAATCAATGGAGTAGTAGTAAATTAGCAAAGAAGAATTTTACACTATTTCATCATTAAAAATTCATCGGTTACAATTTTGCCCCTTAATTCTTTGAACTTCATTGTTGTTCTTCTTTTCTCCTCTCACTTTATCAAAACCCTAGCAACGAATTAGTGGCTAAAACATAATCTCTATCCCTTAACTTTAGACCAAATTTTATTTTTGAGCCTAAAGATTTATTAGTTCTACCACTACCAAAAATAAGTAAAGCACTACTAGAACAAGATTCAACTGTGTTTTACTTAACCACAATTAAGTGTGAAATCCTAATTATAGTTTGGGCCAAACCACAATCTCTAGAACCGCACTTAGGCTTGCAAGGGCCTAGTTGAGATTTGGTTACTGCAATGCAATTAGGGCAAAAGTTACAATTGGCCAAAATTGTAATTACACTTGCAAGGGCCTAACTATAGTTCAGGCCAAATCGCAATTAGGACAAAGGCTTAATTGTGGTTTTGACCAACCACAGTTAGCACCACTTTATAATATTCTAAGAGATTTGGATCACAAATACAATACAAGCCATAGCCACAAAAGTGATTTAGCCCCACACCATGAGATAACCATCTAACACCATCAAGCTTGCATTGTTCATCATTGTCATCAAATGTCCATCCTTGTTGTTCGTTATCATCATCCACCAACATTGTCCATTGCTGCCCGTCTTTGTTTCACTCTAAGCTTAAATTTGTAGCTTAAATAGATCTCTCCTTTCCCATTTGGCTTATAGATATGTGATCTCCCCTCTTCATTTCACTATAAGTTTAAATGTTGTATTGTTTTCTATTTTCCCTAAACTTGCAGGACAAGATATCATAGTAACAAATTTAAGGATCTTCTTCTCAAGAGATCTCAAGCTTAAATTCATTGGCATTGGCTTTGGGAAGCCAAGGATACCTTGATCAAGTTTGAGGATTGGGATTAGAGGCTTGCTTGTCCCACATATGTGGCCATTTTACTTGCTTCTATAAAAGGGTTCTACCATCTGAGCCTTCTTATGCAGAGTTATAGCATGAGGTGTAGGAAACAATAATAGAGCGTATTAGAATAAGAACATATTAGATTATAACAACAACAAATGAATATAGCTTTAGCATTCCTCCTCCAAAATTTTTAGAGTTAGCTACCACTATAGGCATTCTTGTAGTACTATTATAAGCTTTTTCAATTTACATAAACTATATGAATGAATTTTTATTTTATATAATTTTAGTTTGTTACTTATTTATTTATTTATTTATTTTATATTCAAGTATGAAGTAGTTAAGATAGTGTAAACTTCGGAGCTGTGACTCAATCACCAAAGTTTTGTAATAAGAATAATTAGTTTAATGCTTTAACTGTATTTAAACTTTGATTTTAATTGAATATATTTGAATTGTGATTGAATATATAGTAAATTGTAATTAAATTTGTCTAAATTTTAGTTGTACAGGTTTGTAAAACTACTATTATAAGCAAGATAATTATTTTATAAGCTATTGTATTTTAAAAAAATAATAATAAACTTAGCAATAGTTGAACATTTGCAAAATTTAACTGTAATTTGGTATAATGACAATTAAACTCTTGGTGGTTTAAGTATAGTTTAATGGTTTAGTTGCAATAGTTCTTGTGGTTATCTTAAATTGCAGTAAACCAGTCTTTATGGGGGATTTTATTAGGGTCTGTGAAACCACCACAAAAGCTAACCACAACCAAAGTATTTTTGTTTTGTAGTGCATCTTTGTCCTGTAACTCTTTAAACATCATTAATGTTTTCCCTTCTATCACTCCATCAAAAGCCCTAACAAATCCAACATGGGATTCAACATGCCAAAGGCTTTGGCTTGTTTGTTTGCAGACTAAAAAATAATTTTTTTTAAATAATTTAATATAATATTTATTATATCTTTATAATTATTATTTAATAATATTAATTTTTTTTAAATTATCAACATAAAAGTTATTTTTTATTTTAAAATATTTTTTCCTTACATTTATACTACTCATCCCCATTCGGATGCCAAAACCATCCATAACCTTTTGTGATTCATACTCGGTGAACCTCATTCAACGTCAAAATCAATCCCGTTTTCGTTGGCGTGACGAGAGAGGACCACATAGCCATAGGTAAAGTTTGGAAAGTTTAGGAAATTAAAACCAAAAAATCTTAATGGAAGAAAATAAATCCCGATGTTAAGGGATATAAGGGACATTTTGGCTACTTCTGTAATTAAGTATTGAACGTGGAATGTCACGTCATATTTATTGTCAAGGTTCCTGAGGGTGAGAGGAGAGAGGAAAATATTGAAGAAGTTTGGAGAGCCGAGACAAAATTGAAATTAATAAATATAGAGAGATGAAGTTGAAATTTGATGTCCAATTAGAAGAGAAAAAGTATATTTTAGTCTATGCAAATTCACGGTTAACTTGAATATGATGGTCAATGAGATGGGTATATTTGAAAAAAGAAAATAGGTTAGAGTGTTATCTTTGCAATACCTTAAACAATAGCGAGTTTAATTTAACCTAAATAAAACCAATTTTGTTTTTTTTAATACAAAGAAGAACAAATTTATTTTTTAGTTTTTATTATTTTATTTCATATAGAATAAATATAAATTTAAATGATACAAATGTTTGAAAACTAATGACAAATTCGTATTTCATTTTCCGAAATTTGGTTGAATAAAAGTTTCCTCTAAAGTGAAACAAACTCAAATAATTGATTTGTTTTTATTAGATTAAAGAATCTGAATATAAATTTATTATTTGAATAAAATTCTAAAAGAAATAAAAAATTACTTATGAATAAAATCCACTTGTTAAAGAATATAGAAAGAAAAAAAAAAAAGAAAACGAAAGTAACACAAAAGAAAGAGCGAGAGAGAGAGAGAGTTAGGTTGCACTGGGACTGTAGTTGGTTGACTCTGTGGCCTTGGCCGCGTGGGAGCAAGTTTACTGCGAAAACACAACTCAACTTGCCACGCGTAGCTCTGGTGGGTCCCACCAAACAAATCTCCATCAAGAAATGTTGAATCTTCCAACTAAATTCAACCCCTCTTCCTGTCAGAATCAAAATCCGTAATTTATATATCTGAGCCATGAGGTCAAAATCCCTCCCAATCCCAAAACAATTTTTGTATTATATATATGACCAGTGAAGGCTCAACCAGAAGTTGGGAAGGCATTCATTCTATCCAATTCTCCTTCTTTAGCTCTCTTTCTCTCTGTCTCCGTCTTCACCTTCAGACTATGACTATGGCCCCAAACAAGCTCAATTCCTCGGTAAATTTAATATGTTTTTGTAAATATGCATTTAGTATTCACAGCTAGGGTTGTAGAGGTAGTTGATAGTTTTTAGTTCATTGGGTTGCTTGCTTAAAGTTCATTTCTGAGCTTGGGATTTTCTTTGGATCTCTGTGATTTCCTGTTATTTTGGTCCTGGAATTTGGATGCTTAATTAGGTTTTCTTGTTGTTAATAATAATCTAAGCATGGACTAAAGTTTAATGTAAATGTGCTTGGAATCCCAATTCGTTTGGAGTTTCCAAAATTTTGGGATGCCGACTTAGGTTGGTTGAACACTTGAACTGATTACCTTTGGTCAAACTGAGAATTTGTTTTGAACGCTGCAGAAACCTGTAAATGAGTATGTGATTGAAATGGTAATATTTTATATAATCGCATATGGAGTCCTGTTACCTACTAATTGCAGACTAAGAACAAGGCGTTTCTGAGATTTGAAGCTTAAATTCAATATCATTTACAATCTTACAAATGGGTTCCACTGGTCTTCAATTTGATATGGGTTCCCCTAAATTGTTTGAATCTACCCTTTTTCGTGCATGCTAATTTTATCTCCTGAAAATTTGGGACATGAGGAAATTGATTATCATATTTTGAATCTAACGATATCTTCTAGGGAGCAGGAACAACTTCTACCACATTGGGTATCACCCTCCCCCCCCCCCCCCCCCCACAAAAAAAAAAAATTATTTTTTCTATTTTGCTGGAGGGAAAAAAAGAAAAACTGAAGATGCAAATGGGTAAACCTATATATTAAAAAAAAAGAATTATTTGTTTGAGTTGTCTCAAAATGAGAAGAGTTAATCATGAATTGGAAATAAAATTTTCTCTGGGATCGTCATCTGATAGGATTGCTTCTATTGTGAAAATCTCTGGTCTTCAGATACATTTTCAGACTTTTATTGATCAATTTAAGGATGCCATTAGCATCAATTTCTGCTGTGCCTCCATATCTAATAAAATAAATATCCTTTGGGAAGAGAAATTGATATGTTTCATTTTGTTTAAATTTTTGTAATAACTAAGAGGAGAAACAAAATCCAAGAATGTTATAATTCTGTGATTTCTTTATTTTAGCCATAATATAGACTCTCATATGATAATCATCTGTTTTGGAGGGGATCAATCTCACATATCTGTATTAGTTTCCACTTTCAACTATTCACATGATCTCCGTGGTATGTTTGATGTTCTTTGTGTGGCAGGGAAACACAAGTGTTTCATGTTCACCGTCTGAGAATGGTTTTACCAGTTCCTTTTCTCTCTTCCCTTTGGAGGCAGACCATGAACTTCTTCAATCTTCAATACAGGAATCAGATGGCCATCTCATAGAGTTCTCTGAAGCCTTGAGAAGTATGCTCATATTTTGATAAAATTATTGATATCAACTGCAATAAGACATGATCTTGATATAAAGATCTTTGTCCTTATTTTTTCTTAAACTCCTTCTAGCCGTTGCGAAGGCCCTAAGGCGGGCTGCAGAAGGAAAGGCTTCTGCTCAAGCTGAGGCTGCTGAATGGAAACGAAAATATGAGCTGGAGAGGGCACGGAATCTGCAATTGGATTATATAGGTTCTTATAATTAAATTACTGCAAGATGCAGTTTCTGTGTTTATATTTAAGTGTTGTAGCCATTGATCATGCAAAGAGAACAATAATTTTTATCAGCTGAGTTCAACTTAGCTGCAAAAGTCCTGCTCTTTGTTTGCTTGGAGATTCCTGAGCTAATCCTTTCTTCTGATTGCTTTGGTTCATATTTGTGAGTTATAGACTGTGTCTGCAGCTTTATATTTTATTTTTAATTTTTAACCCTAGAGTCACTTTAAATTGTTTATTGACAATTTAGTTTTTGTCATAAATCTGATATTAATGCAATGCAGCTTATATCTTTGAGCTCAATTGTGCTTCTATCAATGACTTGTTCCTTGATAATAATACCTCATCAATTTACAAATGGTAGGGAATAATGTAGCGATATGGTATAATTCTTAAGGTGAAGCAAATCATTAAATGATCTTAAACCTTTATGCTTTGCCTTCCAATATCTAGAAGGGGACCATTTTATTGACAGTTTCTCAAAGATACTGTGGTGGAAACACGGAAAAGAAGGTTGATAGTCTTTAATATTTTGTAGTCTTGATGATAGTTTTATTATGTGGCCTGTATTCTAATCTCTCTTGATATGCTCTCCATCTTAACTGCGACTTAATGTGCTGCCTATCTCTCAATCTTTGGCAGTTTATAATTTCTCTTTGCTACTTGTTTGTTTAACAGAGCAGCCACGCCTAGTGAATCAAGGTGATTTCGATGATGTGAGGATGAATAACCCAGCTAACCAACCTGCATTATGTAATGAAGCTAGTGAGCAGTCTGAAAGATGCTGTTCAAGAAATGGAATTTGCTCTCATGAGGTTCTCAGGGATGGGAAACCTGATTCTGATTCCAAGATGGTTAAAAAGGTCTGTTATATGTCCCTGCTTGATGTAAAATAAGTTGTTATGATTAATCTGTAGCTGGTGGGTTGCCTATTGGTACTTTGAAATATATATGAGTGTGCAAGTGTATGCTACATGTATAGTCATTTCTTTGTCTTCTTGTTCCTGGCACAGGGTTATGGTAACTACTTTCAAATTCTATGTATCTCTTTTCCCATAAAAATGTGTATGTAATCTTAGTTCTTGAGGAATTTGTGCTACCAGAAACCAATTCATTGCCATTCCATTAGTATTGTACAACATAAAAGGTCAACTGTTACTGAAACTTTTTTTTAACACCCCCCAACCCACGCCAAGAAAGAAAAAACTTGATTTGAGTTGTCTGCTTTTGAGACAGGCTTCATTTAAACTTTCATGGTGCTGCAAAGGTGAGCAAAGTGATCAGCACAAACATGACGTTGTCTCTTTTGAAAGAGGAAACATAACCACTGCTGAGCGCAGCAGTAAGCAGGTATCATTTCTGCCACTAAGGAGGATTTGGCTTTATTACTTTATAAAGAATCTTACAATTGATCTTGTATGTATCACCTTAAAGTTTCCCCTCGTACTAGAACTAAAGTCTGCATACTTGTATTTTGTTTAATTAAGAAGTCCTATTAATTTCAGATCTCTTTGAAGTGGGAGTCATGCCCACAGACGGTGCTCATATTGACCAAACCAAATTCAGTTTCAGTCCAAATTCTGTGTGCAGAAATGACTAGGTATGAATCCCAATATATCATCTATTTTATTATTTCTTTTGCATTTTTAGCTTTTCCCAAAAAAAAAATTTCCTAGAGTATAATGCTGGATTTCAGCTGGAACTCTTCTCAGAATTATGTACTATGCCATCAAGGAAAGGCATGTGGATCAGAGAGCTTAATTTATTTTGCTGCTACTTCTGCTGGTCCTTTTTTTTTTTTTTCCCTTTTCTTTACTGCTGTTAGGGAGGTTGAGGGGTCTTAACTTGTTAAGAAATCTAAGAACATTCTGCTCTCTGATAATTTTTTTTATCTTTTATAAATATAGTATTGCAGCTTGATAGAGAAACAAAGGTTCAGGAAAAAATTAAAAGTGGCTTGCATTAGCGATTCTTTGTGTTATGTTGGAGTTTGGTGGTGCTTTGGTCTTTAGATATGTAAATTTTGATTTGACTTGCATATTATCCAAGCTTTAGACCAAATACAAGGGTCTATCTTGAAGGGTGGGTGTTCGTGTCTTGACCTGGCCTCTAGCGTGAATCTTGTGTTGCCTTCCTGTACAAAGGATTCATATACTGTTGTTGGGGACTTGAAAATTGTTTCCTGTTACTTTTTGTGTTCAACTCCCCTTTGTAATATGTACATGGATCCTGTCTTTTGTATCCTTCTGTTTTTGTGTCTTCATGGTATAAATCTATAACAGGCTACTAACTTGATATCCTTTTTCTTAATTTACATTTTATTATATGCCAAACTTGCTCATGTGGTGCTACTTGCTTTATCTTCATTTTTTGTTCCTAGATGGTTGAGGGAGCAAAAGAAGCTAAACATCTATGTGGAACCACGTGTCAGGGTGGAACTTCTAAAAGAGTCATCGTACTATAACTTTGTAGAGACTTGGAAAGATGGTGAGGAATGAATTATTTGATGTCATTAAAGAATATATTTCACTTGATGCACTTTGATGCTGTGTTTGGAGGTGCTTTTAGGGCTCTTTTCTGACTCTAAATTTGTGAATGCTTGTTCAGATCCTATGATGGGGATACAGTATGAGGGGATAATAGCTATGCTATTTGGGCTAATATATGGATCAAGGACCACTTCACCTGAGAAGCTTAAAGTATTAAGTGAAGGACCATGAATATTTAATTATATTTCGACATATCCCTTACACAAACACCCCTTGGGCTTGAAGTAGGGACAAAGCATAGGCCAACCATGTCTTGTGCTAAAACTTAATTTTAATCTCTAAAGCACATAAACGCTTTAGGTTGGTTAGCATGTTAGACACCAAGACTACCATGAGACTCTAACATGTGTTTGACATGCATAAAAATGTGTAAAAATAAAAAATTACTCATTTGTCATGGAGACGCATTGGACATGGGTCCAACATAACTGGCATGTAGAAAGGGTAAACAGCCAAAGAAAAAAAAAGATAGAATGAGAGACTAGTAACATCATTTTGATAAGATGATAAAATTTCTTTCCTGATGTCTTTTTGTTTACAATTAGATGGATAATTTGAAAAATATAGTTATATTTTTATTTACTTGATTTTTTTTTCTGGGAAAATAATGGTGAAAGGTACTTAGAATATGTTAGGATCCAATTGCAAAGTGTGGGACTTGAGTCCCACATTGGAAGTATGAGATTTTGATGTGGGATTTATATGGATTTTGGGCTCTCCAACCTCAAGAGCTAGCTTTTGGGATGTGGTTCTCTCGAAGGTTCCTATCACAATATAGGATAATGCTAGTTATTATTATTATTTTACAAGTAGGTAAGGAAATGAAAGTTTTAAAAATTAGGATTTAAATGGGCCATAGCTCATGCAAGGATATATATGTATATTTGTGTGTTTGTGTTATGTATTTTTTGAATTTTGACATGTCATGCCTTGCCCTGTGCCAGTGTCCATGCTTCATGGATGGTAATGAAGAGAATGGGGGTGGCAAGAATCAAAAGTTTGACTACTTGGCTGTGAAGGCTCTGATACCATATCAAGGATCATGTTAACCAAAAGCTTAAGCTATTAAGTGAAAATCATGAATAGTTTTATTAAAATCTCAACAGTATGTTATATTTGTAATTTGGGATTTCGGATATACTTGTTTTTGTAATTTGGAAAATGAAAGATAGTAGCTAAATGAAACATCTAGTTTGGATTTCTGGTTGACTTGTTAACTTCTGTTAGTTTCAATGATGCTTTGCAACTTGAGTATGCCATAATCCCCATATTTTAATACTTTAAGTGATGCATTTTGATTCTCTTGTCATAGTTTTAACACTGCAAAGGCTTTCTGTTATTTTCTGTGTTAATGTGATTTCATGTTAATTTTTTGTTCAGATGATTAGGACCTCATTTTGAGCTTTAGAATTCAGTTCAGGACTGACTGCTCCAAAACCATCTTAAGGCAAACCACATGAATTTTATAGAAGTTGTATGCTATTTTGTTTTTGTCTATCAAGTTAGAGATATTAGCAAGATCATTCTTGGGCCTTCTCCTAATAGCTTATACTTTTGGATGAAGTGATTCTTGAAATGTTAGCAGACCTTCATGGCCAAGCAATTAGGAGTTGGAACCTTTTTGCTACCATTCTCCTAGTTAAATTAATTTTGCACACATTATCGTGGACTTGTGCTTCATCCACCTTCAAGCTCAAATGACTTGTGCTTTAGAAATATTATTAAAACCATTAAGCATTTGGGAAAAGGTGACAACCGTCTTTTTTGACTTAGGATGACAAATCTTAATTCAGGCAATATTTAATGTGAGGGATGTATGATCAGAAATGCTTTTTGTAATTTTGTGAACTTTTCTAGTATTATTTTTTTTCCTTTAAGTTTACAATTTTTATCATTGTTCATACCTACTATGATTGTTCTTGTGATTTTCATTATTTAAGGGCAAATTTCTATTCGTTTCAGATAAAGAAATTTCACTGTTGCACACTAAAGTTGACCTCGTGATAACTCTTGGTGGAGATGGCACTGTCCTATGGGTATGTGCAGTCAATTCAAATTAACTTCCTATTTTTGTTGTTGAATTTTTGTTAAAAAACGGAAGTGAAAATTTTCTTGAATTTGTTATTAATGGAGAGCAAATTTAATTTCTAATCCATGTCTTCTCTTGTTTTATGTTTCTGATTGATAATTGTCAATTTAGTTACCTAAAATATGTTTAGATGCTAGAAAATCATTTGTGTAAAGTATGGAAAAACAGAGCAATTGTTGTGGCTCTGTGTTCTATCTATTCAGAATGAAAACATGAAACAAATATATTGGAAGTTGGCCACAAAGAGTTTGACCAATCAGCCCCACGCTAGAAGGAAGCAAAAAAAGGAAATAACCTAATTGATATAAAAAGAAACAAATAGTAATAATGAGTTGACTACAGACCATACCAAATCAGAATGAAAAAAGGAAACAAAAATAAACAGAATATCACACAATAAAAGAAAACAATAATAAAAGAAATAATACTTTGAATCAATGTGAATCAAAGCAATAATACTCTAAATCAATGTGAATTAGAGCATGATTAGCAGCACTCCCCTTCAAGTTGGAGAGTAAATGTTGATCATTCCCAACTTGCGATTTAACTCTTCAAATTTTACTCTTGATAATGACCTGGTGAACACATTAGCAACTTGAGAACCAATGGGGACATACTTCACTTCAATGAGGGTTGAGTCAATCTTCTCCTTGATGAAATGTCTATCAATATCAACATGCTTAGCCCTATCATGATAAATAGGATTCTTCACTATCCTAATAGTTACCATGTTATCACAAAAAACTTTCATAGGCACATCCACACTGAAGTTTAATTCCTTAAGGAGTCTTAATATCCACATTCCTTCACAAATTCCAAGTGCTAGAGCTCGAAATTCAGTATCTGCACTGTTCCTAGCAATCACAAGTTGTTTTTTACTTCTCTAAGTAACTAAGTTGTCCCACACAAAGGTGCAATAACCAGTTGTAGATCACTTATCAACCACCGAGCCAGTCTAATCTGCGTCTGAGAACACCTCAACACCTCTATGGTCTCCCTTTTTGAAGTACAATCCCTTACTAGGTGTCATCTTGAGATACCTCAGTATCCTATACGCTGCCTCCAAATGCTCCTCATTTGGTTTGTTTATGAACTAACTTACCACAGTAATAGAGAAGCTAATATTGGGATGAGTGTGAGTTAGGTAGATCAATTTTCCTTTAAGTCTTTGATATTTTTCAGTGTCAATTCGAGCACTTTCTAGTTTAAGACTAACTAAGCTTGTAGTTAGTTTCCATGGGAGTGTCTGCAGGCTTACATTCCAACATAGGCTCTTTAAGCAGATCAAGTGTATACTTCTTTTGGGAGATAGAAATACCTTCTTTGGTTTGAGCAACCTTCATGCCATGAAAATACTTTAAGTAGCCAAGATCCTTAACTTCAATCTCCTTTGCAAGGGACTTTCTTAATTTGACCATTTCATCCACATGATCTCTAGCAATCACTATATCATTCACATAAACAATGAAGATTGCTAACTTCTGGTCTGGTCCTTGTTTGACAAACAAAGAGTGATCAGTTTGGCATTGTGCGTACTCTTGAATCTTAACAACCATGGTGAATTTCTTCAACCATTCTCCTGGAGATTGTTTGAGCCTATATAGAGATTTATGAAGTTTGCACACTCTTTTTGAGCTATTTCCACACTTTACCCCTTGAGGAATATCCAAATAGAATCTTCTTCCAAATCTTCATTCAAAAAGGTATTTTTTTCATCCAGTTGATGGAGAGGCCAGTCTAAACTTGTAGCAATGGAAAGCAACACTTTAATAGTGTTAAATTTGGCCACGGGAGCAAAGGTTTGTTGATAATCAATTTCATGGTTTTGTGTGTACCCTTTTACAACTGGTGTTGCCTCGTATCTGTTAATACTCTCATTAGAATTATATTTTATAGTGAAAATCCACTTGCATCCTATAGTGGTCTAGCCTGGAGGGAGATCTACTATGTCCCAAGTCTTGTTCTTTTCAAGGGTAGCTAAGTCATCTTTAATGACACTTCTCCACTCTTCCTTCTTAGTTGCCTCATGGAAATTGCTAGGAATTTTCTCAAGTGCAATATTGTTTACAAAAGCTTGCAACTTTGGAGGTAGTTTGTCATAAGAAACAAAGTTACTAATGGCATGTCTAGTGTAGCTTCTTACTCCCCTCCTCAAGGCAATAGGTATGTCTAACTCCTCTTCAGAATTTGGAATAAGGAAAATGGGTTGACCATGCATAAACATGTGCTATTTTCAGCCTCTTGAACAGCCTGTGTAGTGTTACATTCTGCTGTCTGAACTTGCTGTCTTCTAGTGTAAACCAACAATTCTTGCTGCTGTGGAGCATTAGGATAGGCCACAAGTAGTTGTGGTTTAGGGCTGTTATGGTCAATTTCAAGGATGTTTTGGTCAGTTTCAGGTCTGGGTTGGTTAGTTTGGTCCTTGTCATGTCTGTTTTGGTTTGGTTCAAATCTGGTTTTGTCTATTTCGGGTCTAAGATGGTCACTTTGGTTACTGGATTCAAGTGTAGGGATGCTTTCAAACAGCCATTCCCTGTTTTGGGTGTGTGTCTCCCCCTGAAGTGGTGTTTGGGAGTAAAAGGGCTGAGTTTCAAGAAAGTTAAGGTTCATGGTAGTGTAGATGCATTTGGTGTAGGTGAATAGCATTTGTACCCCTTTTGGGTGGAAGAGTAACCGATAAAAATACATTTAATGGCACGTGGTTCCAATTTTCCACCTTGATCATGGTGAACAAATGTAGTACACCCAAAAAACCTTAAGAGGAAGGGTAGACAAAATTTGGGTTATGAGTGGGTGTCTAAGAGTTTTTGGTAGGATGACATAAACTTCAAGACACAGGAAGACATTTTGTTAATTAGAAAAGTGGCAATAAGAATAGCTTTACCCCGGTATTGTTTAGGAGTATTTGAGGTTATAATAAGGGACCTTGCGACTTCTGTTAAGTGTTTGTTTTTTCTTTTTGCTATCTCATTTTGTTGGAGGGTATTGACACGAGATTTGGTGAAGGATTCAATTGTGTTGAAGATATGAGGTAAGGTCAAGGTTAAAGTAGTCATGGGAATTATCAGTTCTCAGGGTTTGAATTTGCATTTGAAATTGGTTTTGAATTAGTTTATGGAAGTTTTCGAATGCCTCTGTGACTTCAGATTTGGATTTCAAAAGGTACACCCATGTTAGTCTGGTGTGTTTATCTATAAACGTGATAAACCATTTTGCCCCCTTAATGTTTTTGATACTTGATGGTACCCACACGTCACTGTGTATAAGAGAGAAGGGCATGGAAGGCTGATAAGTGTTTGTAAGGTAGGATGCTTTAACATGCTTTAAAAATTGACAAATTTCACCCGAAGGAAAGGATGAATTTTTATTAAGCAACATAGGGTACAAGCATTTCATATAAGAAAAATTTAGATGGCTTAACCTATAATGCCATAGCAATACATCATCCATTTTATTAGAAGACACATGATGAGTTATGGCTTTATTCTTCCTCTCGAGACCTTGAAGGTAGTAGAGACCAACACGTATCCTAGCATTGTCAATCCTTTTCCCTATCTCCAAATTCTGAAAATCATGCCCATCCATATAAAAGTGAGTCACACAGATCAAGTCTTTGGTGAGCTTGCTAATAGATAAGAGATTGCATGTCAATTGAGGAACAAATAAGACATCTCTTAGAATTAAGTTTTTTGATAACTTAGCAATCCCAATACCACAAACTTTAGCATAAGTACCATCAGCTATCCTTACAACTTGTTTTTCAGCATTAGGAACAAAATTAAGTAGGAGAGAAAATCAAACTTGTGATTAGAAGCTCCTAAGTCAATAATCCAGGCATTAGTTTTTTCAAGTTGAGCATGCAAGGACATAGGAATATTACCTGCTTGTTCCATCACCCCAGTACCCATTTCTTTCTCTTTCCCAGGGGTATTAATCATCTTTTGAGGGATTTCCAATTGTTCCTTGCTAAATATAGCAGGTTCAAGTGGAGTTGGTTGGCGTTTTTCCTCAGTTGAAGCCATGAATCCACGAGTTTCTCTTGGCTATCAAGGCTTCTAATTAGGAGGCTTTCCATGTAACTTCCAATAAACCTCCCTGGTGTGACCTATTTTGTTGCAACGGTCATGCCAAAATTTCCCGTTCCTCCTAGTCTTATTATCAAATGGGAAGTTGCTTCGAACAGCTAAAGCCAAACTCTCAAATACTGGTTCTAAACTTTGGGCCCCATGAGT
Organism: Erythrophleum ivorense; assembly: GCA_026724425.1. Taxonomy (NCBI): domain Eukaryota; kingdom Viridiplantae; phylum Streptophyta; class Magnoliopsida; order Fabales; family Fabaceae; genus Erythrophleum; species Erythrophleum ivorense. The sequence continues at coordinate 11,927,506 of JAIUCV010000012.1, read as the reverse complement.
TAGTTGTTGCCTTCTCTCTTCCCATTGAACTTCAGCAAATACTTATCTAAGTGAAGGTAGAGGATGAGTAGCCATGATCCTACTCCTTGCTGCATCATAGCTCAGGTTAAGGCCTAAAAGCTATAAATCCTCTCCTTTTCCACAATTTTTTTGTAAGTAGCAGCATTGGTAGTATTGGTCCATTGATAATCTTCATAGAGGTCAAGTCGTTGCCAATACTTTATCAATGTGTTATAATATTGGGTAACATTCCTTTTACCTTGCTTCAAATCCCTTAAGATGTCTTTTATCTAAAATAAAGCTGCTGTGTTGCCAACCTTGGAGTAGGACTCTTGAACCACGTCTTGAATCTCCTTTGCTGTCTTAGCTAGCATATAAGTCTCCCCAATTTCTGTTGTCATGGAGTTTACAAGCCACGATATCACCATGTTATTTTCTAATTTCCAAGTTTTGTACTTTAGATCAGATGTAGCTGGCTATGTTGTTTCTTCAATGAGATATTCTTCCTTCCCTCAGCCACAGTCAAACATCAAGACACTTTGGGACCACATTAGATAGGTAGTCCCACTGAACCAATGTCCTGTAATCATGATAGGTGAGTTGTTGGTGGCCATGGCAGTGGTTGGATGGTTGTTTGCCTAACCACTGGACGTCTGTGAGAAAGAAGAAAATGTCTCTTCTGACGTCACCTGTTAGGCGAGCCAAATTTCAACATGGTTTTCTATTTAGATCCTTGAGAGAAGGCTCTGATACCATGTGGAAAGATAGAGCAATTGTTGTGGCTCTGTGTTTTGTCTATTCAGAATGAAAACATGAACAAATATATGGGAAGTTGGCCACAATGAGTTCCACCAATCAGCCCCACACAAGAAGGAAGCAAACAGGGAAATATCCTGATTGAAATAAAAGGAAACAAATAGTAATAATGATTTGACTACAGACCAGACCAAATCAGAATGAAAAAAGGAAACAAAAATAAACAGAATATCATACAATAAAAGGAAACAATAAAAAAGGAAATAATACTCTGAATCAGTGTGAACTAGAGCAATAATACTCTAAATCAATGTGAATCAGAGCGTGTTTAGCAACATAAAGTGTAGCCTGCAACTATTCTGAATAAAGTGGAAATGGCATACCACAGGGATCTCTATCAGATTTTCAATTATTAATCTATGAGACTGAGTTTTTTGTGTTGGAGCATGTTACAGTTGTTGATCTATTTTATTGTTAATGTATTGCTTCATTCTGTATGAAAGATTCTATGCGATGGCATATATGTGTAGGGGAATATCATATTGAAATGAAGTTTGAATAATGCCTATAAAATATCAAATATTACTTTATTTATTCAAACTGATAAATAACTAAGAAAACTTTTTTTTATTTTTTATTTTTGATCTAAGGTTGTGTTTCTGAATTAGATTGCATGTATTATAATGCATTCAATCTTGGTTTGTCCTTACCTTATGATTGTGGGAACTAAACTTTCGGTAATATGGTGACTGTTGGACTAATGATGGGCTATCTCTGGGACTATACATCTCTAGCCATGCATTGTTTAGTGTCAGAGATCTTGGTAATTAAGTGCACACTTTACATATGCATATCATTCATTCTACATCACTTATCCTTAAACATTTTGTAAATTTTTTTTTCCTGGTGATATTCTTTAGCAGTTATGTTCTACCAACTGTGCAGGCAGCATCTATGTTCAAAGGACCAGTTCCTCCTGTTGTCCCATTTTCTTTAGGTTCTCTTGGCTTTATGACCCCTTTCCGTATCCTCCATCTTTATCTACATTTATATTATCTCCTTGATATGACATTTTTTCATTTTTGGGGGCATCTGATTGAAAGTTTAACTTAATATCCTTCAGATAGTGAACATTACAGAGAATACCTTGAATCAATTTTGAAGGGCCCCATTAGCATCACATTACGGCACCGATTAATATGCCATGTCATAAGAGATGCGGCTAAAAATGAATATGAAACTGAAGAGCTGATGCTTGTTCTAAATGAAGTTACCATTGATCGTGGTATATCATCTTACCTCACAAATTTGGAATGTTACTGTGACAACTCTTTCGTCACATCTGTGCAAGGAGATGGATTAATCTTATCCACAACATCTGGAAGTACTGCATATTCTTTGGCAGCTGGAGGATCAATGGTCCATCCTCAGGTACTTAATTGAAGAGCATTTTATTCTTATGTTTCGATTGCCGAGTTAGACTGATTATCTTAATCAATAAATTCTATAATATCTATCAGTTTCAAGAAAATACAGCAAGTTATTGGCCACGTTTATATTATAAACTTTAAAGAAGCTTTGCTTAGTACACATGGACGTGCTGTGCTAAATGTGCAAGTATTGGCAAGTGCATAAAATTTGATGTTGAGCTAATTGCCTTTGTGGACCTACCTAGCTAGTCCTGCCAAGAAGTCTTTGCCACATTTGTTGCTTTATTTTTCTTTTTGGAACTTTTCTCCTGTTACCGAATTTTTTTGGCAATATATTTTTATTCTTTAATGAGCTTTTAGGATGAAATTTGCATATGGCTAATATTTTATTAAAGTTGTGTTTTGGTCTTATAGTTTGAGAATGAATGTAGTATGGTATTGACATAAAATGTCATTGAGCTTGAAGCTGCAGTTTGTCTTTGCCATTGTGCTTCCTTATTGTACAGGGGCTTTAACAGAGAGAAAAAGGAATTTTGGTATGTCAAAAGAAATGATATAGAAAGGGGGTTAAAGTAAATTTGTAGTGCCAGACAATAAAGTTTAGGAATAAATTGATATTTGCCATTTTGGACTACATGACAGTATTTTAAGAGTAAATAGTTGGACCAGAAAAACTAAGAAGCAGCCCTCTGTGTGCTTTGATTCTAAAACCACTTTGAAGAAAAACATAAGACTGGTGAACTGGTACCAATAGGAAATATATATAAATATATGTATATATACCAATAGGAAATATATATATATGTATATATATTTATATATAACAATTCTACCTATGTTATGCTTTAATGTAAATAATTTTTCATATCCGGTCCCAAGCCCCCAAAAAAAGAGGAGGATTGTATTAGGTAATCAACAGTCCATGTAAAACTTTGTCGAATTTTTATGACATGGATCATATATATTTATATATAACCCCTGTTCGGAAAGGGTGAAATTCAACCTAAAATGTCTCCTTAATTACCAGTCTGGTTCTTAGAATATTTTAGGAATTCTATTTGGGATTTGATGGCAAGTTCTTTAGGGTTTAGAATGCTGGAAATTTCAGTTTTGAAAGATGGGTGGAAATCTGGTGGTGCTGACTGTCGAAGAGACAAGAATAATGTAAATGCATAATCAACAGTTGCTGGAGTCTCCTTAAGTTTTTTTAGAAGTTTCAATAGGGGAGGGAAAAAAAAAAAGAAACAAAATTGCTAACAGTTCTATATACGATGAAAGTAATTTTCTACTTCTTTTTACATGGGCTTGTGAAAATAAAGCAAAATTAAAACATGAAACTACAATTGAAAGAGTTCTGATTTGTTCTCACTGTCAGAGTAAGTTTCCTTCACACCATCCCATATCTCTTTAGCAGTAGAGGAAAACATGAAATTTTGCCCGATCTCCAGGCTCATAATATTGACAAACCATGACATTGCCATGTGATCCTCAGCTTTCCGCTTGTACTGAGGATCAGTGATGGAGGAAGGGGAGGCAACACTGGTCAAGTAGTCATCTTTTCCCTTGCCACTGATAACATGAAGACAGATTTGGACCACTGTAAGTAGTTCTGTCCGTTAAGCCTGTGGCCGTTGATGAGGAAGCCTGAGTTTACCGTTGAGGGAATTTCTTCTCTGTGAGAGGATGGATGAATGGAGGTGCTACTGGTTTCAGACTCCATAGCAGGCTTTCTGGAAAGTGAGGGGAGTTGCTGCTGGAGGAAGAGAAAGGTTTGAAACAGAGGGACACGAGCAAACAAGAGAGAAGACTCTGATGTGTGATAGGAGAAAAATTGGTGACTGGAGGTGAAATGAATGAGAGAATCGCACGAGATGGAAGGAATGGGTGCGAAAATAGAGTATTCTAATGCTCTACTAATGCTCTAATGCCGTGAAGAATAAAATACTCAGATAATTTTATTCAAAGCTTTTGGAGATATATATACATGTAAAATATAACTACTGTCCTAAAGATATGGCTCCTAAGTATCCTTACAGATATATTAATCTGTTTACAATTTAAACTAAAGCTATCTTATCTGAAGAAGCTTCTAAAAATGAAATAATAACAAATCAGATAACAACTAATAACAAATTAAATAAGGAATTAAATCATAATTAACACACACACAACGGAGAATGGCATATAGTGGAGATGTGGAATATGCTCCGTGGTTAATGGCTTACAACACATGCTTAAGTGAATCTCTCCCTTTGGCCACACAAGAAAGGATTTACTCAAGTACCTCACTACACAACCACTCACTACAAGGACAGACAAAATGTAACACCAGAACATTCAAGAAACAGCACACACTTGCCAACTGATAGGAGAAAGTGAAAGAGAAGGAAGAACGGACAGAGAAAACAGAATTAACAACTTCATGACTTATTCAACAATCAAATTTCCTTTACAAATTTATAACTAATAGTTAGTTATTAACAACTAACTAACTATTAGTTATGACAGCTAACTACTCTTTTCATATATTAATATGCCTATCATACTCCCTGCCTTGAAGAACCCTTGTCCTCAATGGTTATGTACATGAATAAACCCTGGGTGAACCCTCTCAAAATCATACAAACAAACCCAGCTTGCATTGTCATCAGGACAATCTTTCCATTTAACCAAAACCTCAGTGACAAGTCTGCCTCTTCTTTGAACCAAACTCCTATGTACTATTCTCTGGGGTATTAAGTCATTGGGCTGCGCTGGCCAATCTGGTGGAGGGTGTCTCTGAATTGTAGAAGGTCCATGACATGGTTCAAGCAAAGCAAAGACACATGAAATGTATCATGAATTCTAAATGAAGGTAAATCCAATTTGTAAGCAACTGATCCTATTTTCTTCAAAATTCTATAAGGACCAAAATAGTGTGGGGCTAATTTCTGTGGACTTCTAGAGGCCATGAACACTTGACTGTAATGCTGAAGTTTGAGAAACACCCCCTCTCCTACTTGAAACTCCTTGTTTGTACTTCTCTTATCCGCCTGTTGTTTCATCCAATTAATCGCTTTATGAAGATGATGTTTAGTCAGAGCTAGCATCTCTTCCCTTGCTGTAAAGGAACAGTCATGTGCTAAATAAGGAACATGCGGTGCGGGGATTTCTGGCCATACGAAACTACATAAGGAGTGGACTGAATTGATGTGTGAAAAGTGGTATTGTACCACCATTCTGCAAGTGACAGCCGTTTGTACCATTCTGTTGGCTTCTCCCAAGTCATGCATCTTAAGTAAGTCTCAAGGCAACGATTCAAAACTTAAGATTGTCCATTTGACTGAGGATGATAGGTAGAGGTGCTTCTGGTGAATACCTAATCTTGCCATAGACTCCTTCCAAAAATTACTTAGTGAAGGAATTCAGAGATCAATGCTTTGATTCTCTTATTATTCAAGTCTAAACAGAGATACAATATATAGAAAGGGGTGAACAGCTTCACACCCTCCAAGAAAGGAAAAAACCTTGAAATAAAGCATAACAAAAGACCTAATTAAAGTTTGATTATAATTACATAAAGGAAATAAAATGTTGACCTAACTAGCAAAATAAGGAAACAAATAAAGGTATTAAAATTTGAGAATAATCACATGTTAAATGTGATTTCCAACACTCCTTTCAAATTGTGAATAGCTTAGAGCTAACATTGCTAATCTTCTTCTTTATTGGTTTTTTTTTTTTAATTTTGGTTTTTGACTCTGACTTTTTCATTGCTCCTTGCTACAGATCTCCATGATTTTTCTTTTTCTCCCTCATCTTGCTTTGTAGCAAGGGTCTTGGTTTTAAGCATCCTCACCTCAACTTTTTTGCAAGGTAGAGATCTTGGTTTTCACTATCCAACAACATATGGTATTTAATGCTAATCATCAATGTATAGTTTTCTACGCTAACCACCAACAGGTAGTTTTTTACACCAACCATCAATATATTTTGTCATTTAGATTTTGTAGGCTCTGATAACATAAAGGAATTCAGAGATGATACTCTTCAACACTTCCATTTTGCCTTAACTGCATCAATTCTTTTATTGGATCTTCATAGATAGATCCAAAACGTCTTCTCAATGCTACTGCATATGTTTCCCATGAAATCCTTTTGCCTTATTGATTTTTCTCATACTTCTTATGCCACTTGAAGCTCTTTTCATCTAAATGCAGATTGACAATCGTTATCTTCATCTTTTTGGTGTTTCAATGAAACAAGTTGTTTTGCACTTCTCGAGCCATCCAAGAACATCTTCTCAGTGAAATCTTGGAAATTCCATCTTATTAAAATGAGTAGGCATATGATATTCTCTATTTGGATGGCGTCAATGGTCTTCTCTACTTCTGTCTACATGGGGTTTTTCATTCGAGGAGCCTATTTTTTGTGTTGTCTCTGTTGATTGCACCGAGAGGCCTTCTATCAATTTGTGGAGCCCTAAAACATGTTGCTCCATGGTGGACATTCGCTTGTCTATTATAGTTGACATGTTCTGCTCCAATGATAATCAAACTCGATCTTCCATTTTGCATAGAGAGGCTTGGGAACAAGTGGTGTAGGCCATGGGTCAGTGGACCAATGGTTCTAATACCAATGATAGGATAAAGTGCGAGAGAAGGAAGAAGGGAGAGAGAAAGAAGAATTAACGACTTCAAAATCTTATTCAACAATTAGACTTTCTTTACAAATCTTATTTATAACTAATAGTTATTAACAACTCACTTACTATTAGTCATAACAGCTAATTACTCTTTTCATATACTAATAAGTCTAAGACCGACTTTCAAGAGGTTAGCTCTCTCCACCAAAACCATACCAAAAATCTCCTTAAACCACTTCCTTCTCAGCTTTTCCTTTCCCAGTCAACTACTTTCTAACTGCTACCTCCAACCTTTTCATCATTGCTTCCTTCTTTTGCTTCTCTACTTCTCTGCTTCTTTCGTGATATACTTTTGTATCTTTTGTTGGATCAGCAGTCTCTTGTTTTCCTTCCTTCTTCTCTCTCGTTTGTCTCCTTTTGTAAGTTTTGGCTGCTGGTTCTGGAGCAGGGGGTCCATCGCATTTCCAAACTAGAACACCTGCAAGTGGATAAAGTTGGATTTTAAATTAACTAATCTTTCCTAGATTTAAAGTTCTTTTCTCTTTTATGCCACCATTAGTGAGTTAGTAATGGGGGCTTTCAATAGGTTGTAAGAGGTCTTAAATTCTAACTTTTGTGCTTTCTTCATACTGAAGGAACATTTTATATGTTAAAAACCATAAAATAATGGTGCCCTTGTAATTTTTTAGTGAGGCCTTATATGTAGGATCTCATCCAAGCTAGATATATATTTTCTTAGAAGTGTCTAAAAAGGAAGTCTTGATTGAAAGGAAAATGCCAAAAATGTACAATGTGGAGGGAAAAAAAAAGTCACTGAAGAAAATACAAGAAAATCAACTGCAAAATAAATACAAAAGTGCACTCTAGTCCTTTTGAATATTCAGCAAAGGGGCACCTTCGAAATTTTTTAAAGCAAAAATCCATAAAGAAGCCACTGAAATAGTCTGATGCCAAAATTAGTGAGGAGGCAAAAATTGAAATCTGAAAGTTGCTGCTTTCCTTCCCAACCAAACACACTAAATTAAAGCCAATATGGCAGACCTACCAATGTGATTTTCCTCCTTTCTTCCCTTTAAAACCCCTAGAAAATATTGACAAGGTTTCCTCTAAAGTGGATGGACAGACACACACAGCCAGAAATGCATTCAATTTTTAGCGAATTTTTTAAACTAAATAGCCATTGACGGGTTATGGAGTGGGATTATTGGGGCAAGGGATACAAGTTTTGGGAATGTAGAAATATATTGTATTTGTATAAATTGCGAATATATTGTATTTATGGTATGGATGGTTATTTGTGGTTTTCTAACAGTTTATGATTTCTGTGATTTGAGTGTTTTACTTAAAATTTGATTACTTGGCTATCAAGTTAGGTTTTTTTTGGGACTAGTTGGGTTTGGGTATTCAAGGATTGCTATGTACTTTGGCTTCTTGGCTTGTTGGAATAAAATTACAGTTTAATGGTTTCAGCCTGCCCTCTCTATTCCCTAGTCTACGCTCCAGCCTCCTGTGTCATTCTCTTTTCCTCAAATCTCTGTCTTCTGTCCCGGACTGTCCTATTGTATATCATGAAGACTAAAATAGAAATTAACAAGAAAACTCATACTGCTTTCAAATTAAAATATTTTTTTAGCTACAGGTACGATTGAGTAGACTGAAAAACCTTACATTGTGTGCCAAATTCATATTGTGGATGCAAAATTCTTGGTGAAGAAAGTCATTGGCCAGGGTGAAAATGAGAAAGTATTTTCTGTTTGCTTATCTATCTGAAAATAAATGATTACTTTGAACTTAGCATTCCGTTGGTCACTAATTGCATTTACGTTCCCCCAGTTAATTGATAGCGGCATAGCGCAATAAAGAAGTATCTTCACTCTGTCTCTCTTTTATTTTATCAAATACTTTTGCCTAACCGTTTCTACAGAGGCATCGTTGGGCTAATAGATTTACTCTTATTGTTTAGAACTTACAGTAAATATCAAAATGTATCTCCGTTGTGAAACTTTTTCCAAATTTGCAGGTGCCGGGTATTTTGTTTACACCAATTTGTCCACATTCCCTCTCTTTTCGGCCATTGATATTACCCGAGTATGTCACTTTACGGGTGCAAATACCGTTTAATAGCCGAAGCCCTGCATGGGCATCTTTCGATGGCAAGGACAGGAAGCAGTTGGCACCCGGGGATGCACTAGTCTGCAGCATGGCACCCTGGCCTGTTCCTACAGCATGTCAGGTCGATTCTACCAACGACTTCTTGCGAAGCATTCACGAAGGCCTCCATTGGAATTTGAGGAAGACCCAGTCATTTGATGGACCCCGGGAGTTGTAACTTCTCATTTTCTTGCTGGGTAAGTCTACAAGGAGCTCGATGAGGTTGAGTATTTTGATCAGAAGGTTTAACTATAGTGAGAATCTCAGTCAGAGTTCTTCATAGACTTACATTGTCTTGCCTTCTTTCTGTTCCTGTAGTCCGCGAGGGGCTACAAAGCAACTGTAGTTGTAATAGCTCATTATTGTCTTCCTGGTACGAATAGGTGCTGGTAATTATCATATACTACACAGTTAGTATCCACCGATGATAACAAAAAATGCAGAGTCTAAAATATAAGATAATGTTCTTGTGGAAGAAATTGTAAGAATACAGCAATCCAGTATATGTACTCTCAGAATTACCATAATCTTCATGAGTATCCTACTCTGCTCTGTTCTTCCCGTTTCTTCAATAAGCAATTCTGTGGATTTTATCCTATCCATTTTTACTGTGTCCCAATCTCTGTTGATGTTGTTGCTTCTATTGCCATATTTGCGCTCTCAACTTACCTTCCAAACTCATTGCCAGAACCTTTTTTTTTTAAAGAACGAATAATTTTACTTTGGCTTAAATGCACTCTTAATCACTTAATTTTATTTTAGATTTCACTTTCATCTTATAATTTTATTTTAATTTTGTAATTTAAATTTACTTCAAATTTTATTTTTATCCCTTAATTTTATCTTGTTTCATCATACTCCCTTAACTCTATTTTAGATTTAATGTTCATCCTTTAATTTTATTTTATTTTAATTTGTTTTTTAACTTATAAAAAAACTATTCAAAAATTTTTTTTCTCTTATACTATCAAATTGTTTAATAAAAGGATTAGTAAAATTAAGTCAACAACTAGTCATATGGGATTTTTTTATTAAATATTTTAATTTGATAATATTTCAGAATAAGAAACACTTGAATAGTTTTTAAAAGTTAAAGGATAAAATTGAAACAAAATGAAATTAAAGAATAAGTGTAAAATTTGAGGTAAAGATGAAAATTGAATGAATTTAAAAGATGAAAGTAAAATGTAATATTAAGTTAAAAGGTTAAAATTAAAAGTAAATAAAGTTAAAAAATTAAAGTAAAAATTAAGGGTCAAAAAGTTGGATATAGTTTTACCGAAAGACCTGAAAGGAGTGAATAAATTTACTCTAGTCAAAAATTAAAGTTTTGTGAAGGCTTGGAATATAGAAAAAAATTATGTAAAGTTATTATTTCTAAGCAATGAACGGATTAATTTTAAAATTATTAATTTAAATATTGAAATTAATATTATAAGTTATTAGATAAAAATGAGAACTTATTTTCTTAATAAGATTAAAAAAGATAAATAACAAATAAATACAAATTTGAAACTCAATTATATAAACAAGACATAGAAAAATAAAATAAATAACTGAAATTGATCCAAGAAAATAATTAAAGTGATAACTATATTTTAATATGAATAGTAGTGCTTTACGAGATATTTACGAAAAAACAGAAAAGAAGGTTAAAAAAAATTCATTTGGTATAATCCTTGTGTGGATATATCACCAACTAATTTTGATTTTAGCAATCATTTTAAATGTATAGAAAATCAAATATTAGAATTGAAAAAGACTCTTATCTTATCAAGAGAAATTTACATTATTTTGTCAACAACAATACTAAAAGTTTCAAAGAAGGAGAAAAAGCATAATACATATATCAAAAAAAAATTAACTTGTGATCCACGGTACGGTTGGCGAGAGCCCGCGGTGATTACGAAAATTTTTTAGAAAAAGGCTTCAAATTATCAAGGAATTAAAGAGTTTATGGATTAACAAAAATTCAATTTAATGTTTAAGTTAAATTGATACTTCTTATCAATAATTATCTTCAATAAAATTGAATAGAAACTAAAGAATCAATGTGTGGTGGGCTCTTGCTGCACTTGGAAGATAAGGCTTCAAGTCTCACATCATAAAAATATATATGTATATAAATATTTAAGTATATGTATATTGTTTGAGTAAGATGTTTCCTCCTTCGGTATTTAATCCAATAAAATAGAAATTGATGAATTTCAAAATGTTGGTTGGCTAAGGTAGTGTTTGGTTCAACCAAGAGGAGAGGAGGGGAGAGATTTTAATGGAGGGGAGGGGAAGGAAGGGGTTTTAATGATATTTTATTTAGTTGATTTAAAGGGGAGAAGAGGGATTTTAATGAAATATTGTTTGGTTAAGGAAGGGAGATAAAATTAAATGAATAATTATACCCTTATGATATTAGAATTAATTTTTTTTTATTTTTAAGATATTTTTATAAAAAAAAAGACTTTTTCTTGTTTTCTATTATAAAAAATAATTTTTTTATTTCTATTCAAAAAATATTTTTTATTTTCATAAAAAATTATCTTAAACTCAATTAAAAAAATAAAATCTATATTATGTTTTAAGTGAAAGTAAAAATAAAAATAATTTAGTCAAATGAAACTAAAAAATTTTTCTCCCCTCTAAAAATTTTCACTTTTGGAGGGGAGAGAAATGAGGAGAGGGGGTATTTTGCCTCCCCTCCCCTCCAATTTTGTATACAAAACCCTTCTCTCCAAAACCCTCCAACCAAACCATGCCTAAATCGTCCTTCTCACCTACTTGGGTTTAATTTTGAGCCCATCACTTGGGAGAATTTATTCTTTTAGTCTCAGTTAACACACAATTTGAGGATGCTCTTTTGTATAACAAAAAATGAAAAATAAACTCAGGAGGTTATTTGAAAATACATTGGGTTATATTTTTATTTACAATTCCACAATTTATAATATTCAATAAATATTTAAGCTCTTAAATAACTTTTTCATTTATCTTTTTATTACATCTTCAAGATAAAATAATTCTTTTTATTTATATTATGTATACAATAGTTTAATTAATTCTTTTATCATTTTAGTAATCTTTTTAATTTCTTTTTTATTTATCTTCTTTATATAAAGCAACATTAAAAAATCATGTAATATTCATGTAACCATCCGCGTGGCACAATATATGAAGAGCATAAGAAAGTCCAAATTTTATTATTTATAGTATTTGAAATTATTTTAAGCTCTCTTTTTTTTTTATCAAATAAGCTCTCTTTTTCTTAACAGTTGGACAAATAAGAAAACTTGTGTACAAGTTTGTCATATCTCAAGTACAAGATTCTCCTATTAAAAGTAGACAGCTGTATTTATACCATCTCGCTCTAAGCACCTATCCAATTAGGAAATTTTTTTTTGAAAAAATAAAAATTAGACAGTATGAAAGGTTATGTTGTGGTTGAATCCATGGCAAATGTGATTCCTTGCATGGCAGTAACATTTTCAGGATTCTTTCTTTGAAACCCACCACCAAAGCGATCTTTGATGAATTCATTTGGAGTATAAAGGGGCTTCAATTAGTGACACTGGATTGTTATTACCATGGAAGTTCTGTTTAGGAAGCTTTGCCATCAGAGTTTAGAGTGGGATGGTGAAATGTATAAATAATATAGATATCTATTTTTAATAAAGAAATTTGATAATGAAAATGTAAGAAATTATATATAAATTATGTTTTTAGATAATTTATAATATTCAATATATATTTAAGATATTAAATAACTTTTTTATTTAACTTATTATTAAATCTGCAAAAATAAGATAACTCTTTTAATTTATATTATTTAAATTTTTTATATATTTTCAATAATCTTTTCAATTTCCTTTTCAATTATTTTCACTATATAATATAATATAATATAATATTAAAAGAAATCCACGTGAACATTTATAGAACATCTATATGACTATTCATGTGGATTAATAATAAAGAATATAAATATCACTTTAATTATATTTAAAAAGAAAAAAAATCTTTTCATCCAACATATTCTTTAGTGATTTGAAAGTAAGAAGGAAGAGAGTAGGAAAGAGATATCTTATTTTATGGAATCTCAATTTGAAACTAGTCAATCTTTGGAGTTTGTTAGATAATCTTCTTCCTTGTCTATCCCTCCACCTTGTGTAAGAAACTCTTTTTTATAAAATAGATAAACTTATCTAAATTATTCATATTCCTAATGAGACTTGTCTCCAAGAGACCTCTCCTCCAATCCTTAATCCTTACAGTCTCTATAAGACCTCATTTAGTTGGTTGTAATGTGGTTTCTTGGAATGGGAGAGGGAATGGGTTTGCTCAAAATGCATGTTTGGTTGATTGGAAAGCCTTTTTCATGGGTGAGCCAACTCCTTCAAACGCTAGAATTTGCAATCCTCCAAAGCAACGAGGGAGAGAGGTTAGCAGCGTGGGAGAGGGTCATGTTTTTTATCATTTTGTTCCTAAAAATTGTCAAATTTGATAAAATATTATTATTTTAATCATATTAGGGAGATAATTTTTATTGTGTATGTACATCTTTTTATTATTAATAATAATTAAAATAAATATTTTATTATTTATTATTATTAGTTATTAAAAATATTTTTTTATTATATTTTATAATTACTAATAATTAAAAAACAGTATTTTGATCTTTTTTATCTTCTCTTCATTCCATTTCTATCTCATTTTTACCTAACCAAATATAAAAAAAACAAACATTCCTATTTTTTCTTTTATTATACCAAACATAACTAGAGAGTACAAAATTCTTTCCCTTTCCCTTTCCCTTTCCCTTTCCCATTCTTATTCCATCAAAAGCTAATACTCTGTACCAAACGAGGCCTAATAGAAATAGATCCATCACTAAATCTTTAGAATGCTTATTATCTCTACTAAAAGACTACTAGTCAAAGAATATATCTAGAGTACTCATCTTAATCAATATGGGTTACAATAATCGCAAGTTGAATAGTACATAACTCTTAAGATTTCTCTAAATCTGATATCTCACTAGCAACATTAGGGATATATCCATATCCACATAAGTGCTATTAGACTTAACTTTTCATGATAGAGAAGGAATTCTAGCAATTGTTATAATTTCTTTCCTAAATACCAAGTATACAAAATTCTAGTATGCCTTAATTGGAATAGCTCTCACAACCCCTAATGTTGGCAATGTCATCCTCGCCATTGCTTTATACTTCAATATTAAGTTTTAAGATCCTAATCTTCTCACAAGGTTGAAGGTTTTTAATTCAAATAATAGGTAATGAACAAGTACCTATAGTGATTGCAGCAACTCTTCATCACCATATGATATATATAGGCTTCAAGATTATGCTTTAGATCTACACTTTCCTAATTCAATAAAAGATGCGTTGTCTCTTATAGTTGACAGATTTGATGTCCTAACCATCTTTCAGATTTTGAAACAAATTTTAAAGAAAGATATACTTGAGCTTATTCTTTTGGAATGGATTATTAATTATGAAAAAAAATGTTCCATGCTAATAGTAAATCACTCCATACCATAACTCTACCAAATCTTGATCTAATGAATGATGGATTTGTCAAAAAAATCTTTAAAATACTCAGAGAAGAAGACTACAACTCAACTTGGCCTATTATATGACAATCACTTATGGTTGTCCCAGTTTTAAAACAATAACAAAAGAAGAATATTATTCTCATCCATTCAGTTCATGCAGATGGTACCTACAACTATATTGCAAAGATCAATGGACATTTCATATGGGATTGTGCTCCTAAGGAATGTGACCTAGACTATGAATATTAGGATTATGATAATTAGGAAGACCCTTGGAAAAATGCATGCAAAGAACATGACTTCGCAACAACAAGAAGAAAGAAGAAACTTTACTACCAATCACCCTGTTCTTACAAAAAAGACCATAATAAAGATGATGATCATAACCTTGGCCCACGACCATGGATAGGGACGAAGGACCTAAAACTAAAGCCAACTTCTTTTTATGGTCTCCTAAAAAAGATTGGCCATGATGAACTTTTGCCTAAACCAAAGTCCTTGTCAAAATTTATACCTTGCATGATGTTTTCTTTTGTATCTCAATCTTATGATACAAATTCCCAACCTATGGAGAGAAGATCAAATACTAATACAAAGGTAAATATTAGGCCTTTTGTCATTTTAGCAAAAATTGCTTCTAGTGAAACATTTAAACTAGTTACACAAGTTGAAGAACTATTAAATTGGCATATATAAAATGCAATTACCCAAAATCAAGTCTTATATAGAATTGATTCTTGTCTTGAGAATTTATCCCTTCATACTAGAAAAGCTAGTGCAAGAATTGACAGGATCTCATTTCAAGTGCAATAGCTTTATGCCAAACTTATTTATAAGATTACACAACTTGATGTTCACTTAAGAAGGTATATTAATGAAAAGTACTTTGGTTCAAAGATTCTCAAAGAAGGAACAAGAAATCAGAACTTAAGGCATAACTTCAACAAATTGAGGCAGACATGACAAAAGCCTAAACACAAACCATATGTGACACTTACTCACCATATACACCTTTTTATACTTCTTATGTTGCCCATTCATACCCACTATATCCCCTCAAAGTAGATTATTCTAAATATTTCAAGGTGACTTATGAAATATTTAGAGCATTTGGAAGTCATCCTTAACTAAAGAAACCACTCAACAATCTAGAAAATCTAAGCTAACTAGGTCATTCCATTCTTTCACTAAACCTTTTCCTAGTGAACCCACAAAAGCCTTTCAAGATTTTGACTCCTTTGTCTTCCCTTTGCCATAATCCTCCTCCACCATCAAAAAATAAAAGATAAATAGCCAATGGACCAAGATATTCCAAGAGACCTTAAATCTATTGCCACATTACAGACTATGATGCCTTAATACTCTTTCATTGATGACTCTTTTGAGAACACTGGAATTGAAGACAACCTCATCACTATTTTAGAGGAATCTATAGATAGAATTGTTGATATCTTAACTTTCTACATAGCCATATATCATCCTCAAGAAGAGGAACCACTTGTAAAGGATCCTGATGAACATTTTAAAGATCTCTAGAATCCTCCACCTCCTTAGAATAACATAATTCCAATTTAGACTAACATTTGGCCCTTGGTTTACTTTTGATGATGTACTACTAGATACGTAGAGATACAAACTTCATGAATTTGGAGTATGGATTGATCTATAAATGAAAGAACTTGATATAACTCTTTAAACTATCCTTAAAAAATTTGTCTTTAAAATAAGAAATAGTTTTTGAGAATGCTTTCAAAGTTTAAGAGAATACAAATAGATTCAACTCACTCAATTACCTAATGGTTCAACAATGTTGGGGATGATTCATATGGAATTCATTAGAGACTTTCATTTTATTGATAAATAAAATAGACAAGAACATTTTGAGAAGAAATGTTGCTTTCTCAATAGAAATGATCTACAACGCCATTACCAAAGAATGACAAAAAAATGTCACATACTTAATGGGTAATGATCTAAATATAAGGCATACTTTCATTCCTTCATTCCCTAAAAAGTTACAACTAGAATTGCATAGGTTCATACTCTTTTTATAAAGAAAGATGCTTGAGATATCATTATGAAAAATATATCCACTAGCTTTGTCTGCTCTTAACAAGCTTTGTGTATAGTAGAAATTCCTCCACTAAATTACAAAAAGACATATGAAGTTACAAAAGGTTTATAAGAAGCCCTAGTAGTAGATCAAATGCGAAGACAGAGGCAAGTGTTCATGTCTTACACAGAAAAAGTCTCATTGCTATAATGTTAGTTTCAACAAAAGTCATAAACTTAGAAGATTTAGAAGGCTAATCAGATTTTTCAAAAGAAGATCCTTTTAATTCAAAAAGACTGGTAAATGTTACTTTTGTAAGAAAGAAGAAAAAAAAGGCATTTTGCAAAACAATATCCAAATAAATAGATAATTGATCAACTTATTCAACAATTTCAATCCAATACTTTATTGTAAGATAGTGATGATATATAATCCTTATTCTCATAACAAGAAGCAAATAAAGATACTATCATTGCTTTACCTGGATATGGTGATTTTGAACCAAAATATAGCACAAATGAAGATTGCCAAAAAAGTCTTATCTACTCGGTATAACCTTGTTTATAATTGGAAAAATCTAAGCCTCCATTGCCTTACATAAAAATGCACATCCTATCTACTAAATATGAGAAGGCAATTCTTGTAATAACCTATATGGATATTGGTGCATCAAGAACTTTGATGAATCTTAAAATTCTCCTTTCTAAAGAATGGAAATCACATAATGTATTTCAATACTGTTGATGGAAAGATGGTCAAAATTAGCCTTATCTTTAGCACCATTGCATGTACTTAGATGTGTGATACAGGGGCTTTATAGTAATAGGAAACTAAACCATAACGTCTTGCCAACTATACCATGTTGCGATGAAATCTGCATGTTCTACTACCCAATTGTTTAGGTTCATTTTCAAAAATATACATCATGGAGAGCATATAATTTGATTAGTTATTGTAGAATTGGTTAGTGCCTGCTAAATTAGCATAAAACACAATCTAGATAGTGCCATTATATAATGTGAAAGCATATGAGTAGGGCTAAAGCAAGCTAAATAGTCACATATGTTAAGCTCCAGATTAGATTGCACATGCTCTGTGGTTCATATGAGCACCAAACAATCTATGAGCAACATAAGTGAAACAATGATATTGAGAACTCTTAAAGATACAATGAACATAAATACTCCAAAATATAGTAACACCTCATTGTTTCTTATTGCATCAAGTAAAACCCTATACTAGCTAGAGGTTCACACACTTGGATGAGGAGGTCAACCAATGTTTTTCCATATATCATAATGAGCATGCATATTAGCCAAATAATGAGAAAAAAAACCAACATGGGTGCAATAACATACAAATTTTAACTATATTTTATACCTAAAACCCAAGGGTTAAAGTAAAAGGTGCTTGTTTATGCAAGGATCTAAAGTCAATGATCTCTCTTTCTTGAACATAGGGAATCGATCCTATACCCATAGGTATAGCAATGTCAAGTATCACCAATACCATGCTTATCCTTGTAGGATGCATTACAAAGCTCTTGATAAAGGTGAACTAACCCTTTTGATCCCTAACTGTGCTTGCCAAATTCTTTAAAGTTTTAAAGCAAGAAAGGTACATCAATAAACTTTATGCTTGAACTTATCTGGCATTAGACATCCCCCACTAATTATGAGAATGCAGGCATGTGTGAACTAATATACAACCTCATCATCTATATCCTTGGGTAGGTCGTTAAAGTTCTTGACCAACTAATTAATGATTGGTCACTGCTCATCAATCTTATCTTCTTACGATGTTATCCTAAGGAGCCATTCTCACATTTCCAACCAAGTATAATTTGTTGCACTAGAAATAGGATCCCTCTTACATAGAAAGCCCAACTGCACTACAATATAATGGAATGTGCGTGTCTCAAGCCACTACCACTCTATAAGCACAGATACAATAATGGATCATGCTCGAATTGTCCAAATCAAACCACATCATAAAAGCTAGCTTGTTAAGGATACTTGACAATGGTAAGACGTAGATTACGTTGACAATCATCACGTTGAACACACATGGGTAGAAGACACGAGTGTCTACAAAAATGGGTAAAGTACATAATATGCATCATTTCACTTAGAAAAGGGAGGTGTAATCTAAGTAAATAATTAGCAAGGCTTATCAAATTATCTTATGTTGCCATGCCAAATGGCTTGTGATATATATTATTTCTAAAGTTATAATAGTAACTCATCCTCTAGATTGGGGTTGACAACTAGTTATGGATTGTCCATAACTATATCAACATAACAAGTAATTAACACTTACATTGTTTTAGTGATCATAAATGTCTAAGTAATACACATCTACAAATGAACACATAAAACTAATCGGCGTGTACAATGAACATAATCAATTCATATACATTGAAAAGCACAATGTTACTATATATGTATAGTATGTTTTATTACTACACAATTACATTAATGTTAAACACTAGATTATAATGGTTCATCTACATTTTTGTGGTATACTACTAGTTATTATGTCGAGAATGTGGACAAATAGTGTGATTATAATTGGTTTGTTTGTATAACCTGCACCTGTTAAGCTATCTTAATGCCTAGAAGTCCATCTCATTTTGAAAAGTGAGTCAAACAGTGTTAACCTCTCTTAGGATCATACGTAAATTAGGGATTATCTTAGAATTGATTGGCTACAGTAATACTCTGGCCTTTTGATCAACTAAAACTCATTGGTATAAGTAGTATGCATGGCATCTAGTCAAAAAAACACAATCCACACATTAAAAAGGGCTAAGTATGATCAGTCAAGTTCATCTGGCAACATTTATTGTACTACCAATTTAACTAATCATATGGCTCTTCTATCTTAAATGATGCGACACCTCTATCAAAAACGCATGGATGCGCCAAACATTTATCATCAATTTCTTCATCAATATCTCACAAAAAATCTACCTTACTATTATTAGTGTATTAGCTCACTTGGCAAGTTCCATAAAGTACTAGTTCACCTTGTAATAAGTTGCCTTCACTAGTCCAAATATAGGTAAAGACCTAACACTTTTGAAGACAACATTTATGCATTCTACCAGGTTCGTTGTCATGTGGTCATAGCGATGACCCTTGATGTCATATTACCGAGTTCATTATTCCCTCAAGATGTTTGCAATCCACATAGCTGCATGCTCATGTGTTGTTACCAGCTTAGCCTATTTCTTGTTAACCACCCGATATTCACATGTGTAACCAATGTTTTTTAGCTTTTCCTTCTTCTCTAATGCCTTGAAATGTGTGTGAAGGTTAC
This sequence comes from Erythrophleum ivorense, assembly GCA_026724425.1. Lineage (NCBI taxonomy): Eukaryota > Viridiplantae > Streptophyta > Magnoliopsida > Fabales > Fabaceae > Erythrophleum > Erythrophleum ivorense. The sequence goes on along the minus strand of JAIUCV010000012.1, from coordinate 11,907,602 downwards.
TAGCAACATGTAATAGATAGAAAATATGATGACTAAACAGTAGGAGTTAACCAATTCGTGGATTAATGTCAGTTGCCAGAATTGATGGATGCCTATCTGATGTCAAACAAATCCCTAATCTTTCTGTACCACAAGCCTACACAAGTTAAGCAAAAATCATGCCCATACTAAATATGTCTCCCCTTCCATTATAGCAAATGTAAGGGGCATAATATGATGGTTTCTATGTTATGTAGTAACTGTTGGTGATTGTACCCTAAGCTAATCATTGTATTGCAAATATTGTACTTTATTAAGAAATAAGAATTTTCTTTTATTATATTATTATATTGTTTGTATATTCTATATAATAATATCCTTAGATAAATCATATAGATTATCCTAAATATCCCTAGTCGATCATCATTGTAGGAACGATGATAAACTAAGACTAGTATGATTTTGATTGATGATTATATATTAATCATGTATATAGATACGAATCAAAATCATTGGCACTCATTAGGGAATAAGATGCTGAATCGACCCATTATGAGATAGCTATATGGATTAAGTCATAAGCGTATCTCATATATAACTGTGTCACCGAGCCCTTAGACTTGAGATTATCATAGTTTCTAACATGAGGAATACTATTTTTTAGCATAGTTAAAAGCAAGCTTGTTAAAATCGGACTAGCCGGTTCAACCAGTGAACCAGTCGGTTGGCCGGTCCATATGCCTCAGAAAATCGATTATAAAGAGAACCGGTCAAAACCCATTAAAACCGGTCAAAAACCAGTCGGTCCATGGTTTTGACTGGTTCCTATTATATGACAAATTAAAAAAAAATTTGATTAGGGAATCATATTTGAACCAACGCCCACGAAGCTTCCTCCTCTTCAGAGAAGCGAAAGAAGCAGCCACGTTCGAAGCTCTAAACAGTGAACCAAAGCTTCGATTTGCCATCGGAGAAACTTACGATTGAAGACAAAAGTCGTTGCTGGAAAATCCCCATTGGAGATCTTGTGAAGCAATCGTCGTGAATGAATCACAGAAGAAGATCCTACATACTGCACTAATCAAAGGAACCCAAGAATGACGAAGATCTCCACAACATGCTGCACCAATCAACAGAAGTAAGCTCCTCTGCCACCAACAAGCTTCGTTGCATGAAAGAGGTGAACGAGCATGGGAAACAAACAACTAGGTCAGGAGGAAGAAGCTGTGACTGGGAGCTGCAAATCATAGTGCATGAACGAGAATAGAAGTGCAAGGACTTGAGGTAAACAATAACCAATCGTTTAGATTTAATATTACATTATTGATTCTGGTATTCTGAATGTTGCTGGGTGTTGGATAGATAATAATGGGAGTTTAATTTTTTCATGAGCTAAAAATGCACATAATCTATTCGAAGGAATGCTTCAAAGACTAGCTCATGTTGTTAAGAATAAAATTCATTACTTCAATAGCTTTAGATTTGATATTACATTATTGATTTTGGTATTTTGAATGTTGCTGGGTGTTGGATAGATAATGGTGGGAGTTTAATTTTTTCATAAGCTGAAAATGCACATTATCTGTTTAAAGAAATGCTTCAAAGACTGGCTAATCTTCTTTTTAGTTGTATATGATTTCAATATTGTGTTTTCTGTATTGTTCTGTATTTAATTTTTTTTGTATTGTTCTGTATTGCATTTAAAAGAATGGATGCCCTAAATGATTCCACTCCCGACACCAATAATAATATTGGTAGTAGTGATGCACCATCATCAGACAAACAATCCATAGCACCATCTTTTGCATCAAATTGTGGGAAGACTGATCCAGTGTGAGAGCATTTTTCTTTTAAGAAAGAAGGGAAAACTGCTGTGTACACTTGCATGCATTGTTTTTCAGTATATAAGGGAGGAGGCATAAATAGGATGAAGCAACATCTTGCTGGAATTCCAAGTCAAATAAGCTCTTGTAAAAAAGTTTCTCATGATGTTCACCAAAGAATGCAAGAATTATTAAAGCAAATGCAACAAAAGAACAAGAATGAAGAGCTCAATCAAGTATAGGGGAATGAAATTGAATGTGGAGAAGAAGCTTAGGAGGTTCAACCACTTAAGAAGTAGCCATTTGCTTCAGGAAAAAGAAAAAGTAATACAATCATAGGAAGTTATTTTGCTCTAAGGACAACTCATGGGTCCCAACCAAGTTTGAAAAGTATTCTATCTAGTAAAGAAGCAATACACAAAGCTAAGATGGCACTAGCTAGATGGTTTTACGATGCTTGCATTCCATTTAATGCTATTCAGTCTCCCTACTGTCAACCTACTGTGGATGCAATGATGGCAATTGGGCCCGGGTTTAAAATCCCATCTTATTACAAATTAAGAGTTAATTTGTTGGGAGATTACAAGAAAGAGTGTCAGCTACTTGTTGAAAGTCACAAGGCTAGTTAGAAAGACATTGGATGTACAATCATGACTGATGGTTGGACAGACCAAAGGCAAAGAACCTTGATAAAATTTTTAGTTTATTCTCTACAAGACGTTATTTTTGTGAAATCTGTTGATGCCTCAGATATTGAGTTGATTCAAATGTTTAATGAAGTTATTGAGTGGGTTGGGCCTAATAATGTTGTTCATGTGGAGACTGATAATGCAGCTAATTACGTGGCAGCGGGCAAATTGATACATGAAAAGTATGAGCATATTTTTTGGTCACCATGTGCTGTTCACTGTTTGAATCTCCTTTTAAAGGACATTGCTAGCATGCCTAATGTGGCAGACCTTGCATCAAAGGCTACAAAGATAACAATCTTTGTGTATAACCATATGTATATTTTATCTTGGCTAAGGAGAAGAGAAGGCTGGAGAGAAGTTGTGCGTCCAGGAGCAACTCAATTTGCCACTACTTTTATTACATTGAAAAGTATTTATGATCATAAGCATGATTTGCAAGCTTTGGTTGTGGATAAACACTTCATCAATTACAAGTTAGCAAAGACAACAACCGAAAAAATTGTTAGTGCTATCATACTAGATGGTAAATTTTGGAAAGATTGCTTAGTTATCATAAAGGTTGTGGCTCCCCTTATTCGATTGCTAAGAATTGTAGATGTAGAAGAAAAACCTTTTTTGGGCTATGTTTATGAAGGCATGCGAAGGGCAAAGAATGGAATAAAAGAATTGTTTAAAAATAGAAAGAACTTGTACAAGCCTTACACAGACATTATTAAGGCTCGATGGGATAAGCACCTGAAGCGTAATCTTCATGCAGCTATTTACTATTTGAATCCTGCTTTCTTTTTTGATGAAAGCAAAAAGTTCTGTATGAAGAATAGTATCATGCAATCAATGCTTGATTTGTTTGAGATACAAAAATATTGTTCTAACATAAATCAAGCAGCTCAAGAGATGTAGCTTGATCATACTCGCCAAGGATCTTTTAGCCAATCCTATACTTTCAATGTGTCAAAGACAATACAGCCTAGTAACCACTAATTTATACTTTAATAGTTATGACCATCTTTTTTAAAAATTTTTAATACTTTAATTATAGTTGATTACATAATATACTTTAATCTTTATGTAAATAATTGGTGGCACTTGTTTAGGGTTAGTGCTCCAATTTTACAAAAGATGACAATATTTCTTCTTAGCCAAACAGCTTCTTTTTCGGGATGTGAACAAAATTGGAGTTTGTTTGAGCATATCCACACAAAAACAAGAAATAGACTAGAACATCAAATATTAAGTGATCATGTGTTTGTTACTTGTAACCTGCGGTTGAGGAATAGGTACATAAATATACTTAAAATGTCATCTTCATTTATTCATTTTAGCATTATTAAATCTCTATTTGATATTTTAATGTTTTATTTTAGGTTGCAAAACAAGAAGAGAAGTTATGATCCTATTGATTATGAGTCCATTGATAAAGTTGAGTTTTGGATTGTTGAAGAAGAAACACCTCCTGAGTTTAGTAGTGAACCATGAACCAATACATCGACCGGTTCAATGACCGGTTTGATTTTTAAAACATTGGTCAAAAGTCACTTTAACCAGATGATCATAAAGGTTATGATCTGGTATAGTGGAATTCGTGTGGAAGAAGATGAGTGATCAAGATAGGATTTGTCCTTCTAATTAATAGAGAGATATCTCTAAGCCTCTCGATGAGTGAAATTGAGAAATGCATGGCTATGCTCGAATGGAAGGGTTTCCATTTGTACTATTAGTCTGCACATAGATCGAGAAAGTGACGATCAAGTAAGATGAGGATGACATTTTCATGCCTCATACTTGATCTAGATATCGTGTGACAAAAGGGATGTGATAAGGTTATATGGCAGGTTGCATCGGATCAACGATCCTTATATGATTTGGGAAGTCACAATGTCTTGCTAGAGGCTGCTTGTGACTTATGGGTCAAATAGTGTTATTAATCACTGCTAACATCATATGGGCCTACAGGGTCGCACACAAGAACGAGTTAACTTGAGCTAAAATATCCAAATTCATTGAATTTGAAATTGTATCTAGATTCAATGAATGTCATGTCCAAATTCATTGAATTTGAAAATTGCGTCTAGATTCAATGAATGTCACGTTCAATTTAGGGTGGAAGAATTTTATAAATAAATATATATATATTTGATATATATATATAATTTATAAAATTTGAAATATATATGTTTATATATTCAAAAAATACATATATCCTTCAATTAATTTAAATCAATTAGTTTTAAATTCAAATCTATATGATAGATTTAAATTTAAACTAATATGATAGTTTAAATTTAGTCTATGAGATAAATTAAATTTGAATTAAGTTCTAGATTTATATTAAATAATTAGTTAAAATTTAAATCTATTAGGTAGACTTAAATTTACACTAATCTATTTAATTCAAATTTGATTTGATTTGATTTAAAATAATATATTTTAAATTAATCAAATATATCTGAAACCTTAATAAGATATCTCTATAAAAAGGTAAGAGGCTTGGGTTTCTTAGAACTATAGAACTAAAGAAAAATCTTAGAGAGAGAAAGTGTGCGGACAATGTACGAACACTGTATGGACGCCTAGAGAAAGAAAGTGTATGAACATTGTATGGACGCCTAGAGAGAAAGGAAGATGAAAGCTCTTCTCTACTAAGAATGTGTACAGACGTTGATAAAAGGTGCTAGTATGCCGTTCAAGTTGAACATCCGTTTGTATAGATATCGATAGAGGGAGCAGAAATGTAGATCAATTCCTAAGATCTGACAAAAAAGAAAAATATTTTTAAATCTACTCGATTTAAACAACATTGATGGATCTATAGGAAGGGATTCGAGGTTTTAATTTTCTGCTACGCGTCCCTCAATTCCTAACAGTAACCAACAGTAAGGTCCCTTTGTACTTATCAAAACGAAACGTTCCATTGATTTGGATGATCAATTTTAAGTGATCAAATGCATCTATACATGGCTTGAAAGCCTAAAATACATCATAGAACATTGTCGCAAGCTCATTATTAGAACTACTCTTCCGACATTCTATTATAAAACTTAACATATGAATCAAGTATGAAATGTTGAATAGCAATTAACCACTTAGGTAACAAAGCATTCAAGCTCTCCTAATTACCAAAAGTAAATGCGATGACACAATGTTTTGTTTTCTAAGCCTTCTTATATGGCACAGTGTAACCAAATAAATTCTACATTATACCTAATGGACACATTTGGCATCTGAGTGACCATTGACATAATGCATAACAAGATAACTTCATAATCCCACTTCAGGTGATATTGTGATAAGGTCACAAATAAAAAGGGTGGGCACAGGTGGGCACATGCTGGGATTTGCTTTAACTCGAGTCTCAATCTGATTTCAACTTCGGGACGAAAAATTCGTCTCGGGCGAGCCAATCAAGCTAACGGGCCAATTTTATTTTTATTTTTTTATTTTTTAAGAAAAAATTTTAAAATTTTAAAAATTTATATTTTTATATTTGTTCAATTATTTTAGGCATATAACTATTTTTTTAATATATTTTTTTAAAATTTATGTAATGGACATGAAAAAATATGAACTCAAGGGAAAAAATAGAAAAAAAATACAAATATAATAGCTAAAATTTGAAAAAATATGCATTTATTTTATTTTATTTTTCTTACATGAATGTGATAATTATATTTATGAGAGCTCTAACATGAATTTTGATCCTTCTAGTTATTTATAATTTATAAAATATATTTAAAAATTTTTTACTAAAATTATAAAAAGACCCTTAAAAAATTATTTTCAATTTAGTCTTTATCTTTATATATATATATATATATATATATATATATAGACCTTGGGCCAGGCCAGGCCCAATAGGGCTAAAAGGTTATCCCTCCCGATCCGAAGTATTTCCCAACCTAACAAATAAACATGTTTGTAGTCCCTTATATTTGGTTACCTACCAATAGGTTCCATTTGTTTTTTTACATGCCCTCACCTTCCATCTAAAACTTGTGCTATAATTAATACATTGATATTCTTTGTAACTTTGTGTAGCAAGTACATCTTAAATGTGTGGTGTGCATTTATAAAGTATAGTTTCATGGCATGGCATATAGCCTTCTTATTCACATATTGCAATCCAATGTATAACTTATGGTTGAGATTCAAATTTATTTAATTAACTACTTTGGGAAAATCATGACCTTTAACTGCTGCCACATTAACCTACAAAAAGCAAGTAGCAGCTGAGTTGACATAATGGGCCACTGATGTAACTGGAATGGTATAATCAGGATCTTCTCCATCTATTTCATCACTCTTATCATCAAACTCACTGTCATTATTGTTGTCATCATCATTGTCATCATTATGTTTATAATTGGGATCAAGTGCAACATCATATTCATCTTTACTTTCAAAGTCATCCATTATATCTTCATTCAGGCCAAAGGGAAAAAAAAGTTGAGTAAAGCCGAGTGGTGGATGGGACAAACTATGCTGTGAATTGGGATTGACCCTATGGGTGCTCAATAATGGAAAGAAAGGGTTAATATCTTAGAGGTATGAAGAGACTAGTGAAGCTTGTTCAATGGTGCCATGCATATGGTTGGTTGATAAGAGTGATGATGGAATGGGATATTTAATGGTTGTGATATTTATATACACCTCTATCTTACAAAATTAGGATGGAAAACGATCTTATGCTTGTTATATCCTTTAGACATTAAAATCATCTTTCTAAGATAATAATTTAGTATCGTGTTGGGTTTAACAATGTTAGGTACTTTTATATCAACTTAGATATGAACCAATTGAGCAAAAATTTTAACTTTTGTTTAACCACCCTTTTCAACTCTCCCGAAGTGATGTTGGTTTCAATTATTATTATGTTGGACATAACAAATTGGAATGTCCTGGTCTAAGTACCTTCATAATTTTTTTCTATTTGCAAATATGCAAACAAGCCCATTTCTTATATCCATTATTTTTTTCCAACAAAAGGAATTTTACTTTCACCCTCAATTAACAATTACAAAATTTTAAATTAATCATTGCAAAATAATTTTATATTTATTTTCACGAATAATTTTTTAATATTTTTATTATTTGTTTCTAACAATTTAAAAATTTTAAATTAATCATTAAAAATACAATTTATTTTTATTGCCACCAAGATTTGTTTATTATTTTTATTTTATTTTTCTTATATTTTACAAATTTCAATTTATTCCTTACAAAAATACTTTTATTTTTATTTTCACCCAGATTTGTTTATTGTTTTGATTTTATATTTCTTATATTTTACAAATTTTAAATTAATCATTACAAAATACTTTTATATTTATTTTCACCAGAATTATTTAATATTTTTATTTTATTTTTCTAACAATTTAAAAATGCTAAATTAATGATTAAAAATTACTTTTATTTTTATTTTCACCAAATTTGTTTATTATTTTTTTTTCTGTTTCTTATATTTTACAAATTTTAAATTAATCTTTGCAAGAAATTCTTATTTTTATTTTGGCCCATAATTTTTTTAAAATTTTCTGTTTCTAAACTTTTAAAAATTTTAAATTAATCATTACAAAATAATTTTATATTTATTTTCACCAAGAATTTTTTATTGATTTTTATTTTCTTTTCTAAAAATTTAAAATTTTAAGTTAATCAATAAAAATACTTTTATTTTTAGTTTCACCCAGAATTTTTTAATTTTTTTCTGTTTCTAATATTTTAAAAATTTTTAAATTAATCATTGCAAAATATTTTCCCTTTTATTTCCACCACAAAAATTTTAATATCTTCATATTTTTTTTCTAAGATTTTGCAATATTAAATTTGTCATTACAAAATACTTTTGCTTTTTTCACTAAGAATTTTTTTTTGGTTCTATTTACAAATTTTAAACTAAATTTTTTATGTATTCTGTTTACATTTTTCTACTTATATTGTAAAATTTTCTTTTTGTTTTTTATGAGTTAAAAAATTATTTCTAAATCATCTAAGATTTCAAATGAAATTTTTGATATATTCTGTTTACATTTTTCACTTAAGCTATTTCCGAATTTCTTTAATTTATTTTTCCTACAATGAAATCTTTCTTTTCATACTATAGCCAAAATGAAATCTTTGAAAAATAAAATTTTAAAATATGCAGTAAAATTCAAATACACAAGTAAAATAACTAACAAAATTAATTCATACTTACCTACAATATCTAGAAAAAAATCATAAATACAAGCTCGCATCATTTAAATGAACTTACGTAATAAGAAAATAATCACCAAACAACATCCCTATAAATAATTTTATATACAACATATAAAATATAAAAATGATAAATAATAGACAAAAAAACTATGTTGTACTGTTGACCAAAAAGTGCACTTACCTTAAATATAGAAAAATTTGAGACTTATCAACCAGAAAACACTTGCCTTTGGAGAAGAATGAGATTCTATGAGCATGAAAATGGAGAAATTTGTTTCATGGTAGGGTTAACGTCTAAAAGAAGAAGTTTTTTATAGTTGAAGTTGCAGAAATAAAATGTTTATCTTCACATTTTTCAAATCTTTCCGACTAGTCTATTAAATGCACTGTGTCTCCATAATCTTCTCCCCCAATTAGAGTATGTCATTTAGATTAAGATTATCTCCACTTTTTCCCACTCAATGAAAGAAGCTGACTTTGATTAACTGTTCAACATGTGACTGGTCAATCAATGTCAGCCTTAGCTAGCCAAAAGGTTAACACAAAAACTCCAATTCACAAAGTCTGAATTTCTACTTATATCAACCATAAAACAATTTAGTAACAGATTAATATTGAGTTCACTAAAAATATTTTATATAAAGAGATAAACACCAAGTTGGTGTGTCAGGTCTTGCCTAACTAAAGTGGACCAGGTTAAACTGAGTAAAAAACGAAAAGATAGGGTGGTCCTTTAAACTAGTTTAGATCAGGGATCGAGATCCAACTTTGCCTAGTCCTTAAATAAAAAAAAATTGAAATTTTTTATAAAAATTTATATAAAAATTTAATTTTTTTAAAGATAAAATATAATTTTATAGGAATAAAATGTAATTTTATAAGAATTTATATAAAAAATTTCTTTGATTACACTCATTTTATAATTTTTACAATAAATATTAAAAAAAAAAAACTTGGCAGCCCTGTACTACATTGGATAGGGTAAACTGCCTTTTGTTACTAGGCTTCAATTTTAAAGTCTACTTCAAAATGGACCCTTATTTACCTTTGCAGGGCATATAGATGTAATACTTTTTATACTATTGTACTATTACATCTTAAACAAAAATTTTTTTTATCCTAGCATATTGATCAAAAAATGCTTAATGGTAGCATGTTGGCTTGCTAACCCACTGTTGTTGGAAGGAAGAATTGCCAATGAAAAAAAAATTACAATAAATGATTCATATTATATAAAATTTATAATAAAAGATTTTAAAATCAAAATTATTTTTAAAAATCATCATTATCATAAGATTTTAAAAAATTTTACTATTAGTTTTAAGATATTTACTATTAGGTATAGAAAAGTGCTAACAGTAAATCTTTAAAATTAATAGTAAAATCTTTTAAAATTTGATAATAATAATGGTCATCAATAATAATTTTAATTTTTAAGGTCATTTATTATAAATTTTATATAATATAAGTCATTCATTGTAATTAAGTCTTGAGGAAATATTTGCAGGCAATTAAATTTTAGTTAATTAGATAAAGTTTACTACCTGGCAAATATGAAGTCAATAACAAAATTTTATTTGACAATAATTTGACCCTTATAAATATTTGATAACTATTAAAAAAAATTCCTTGTAACATTAAAAAAGGTCATAATATTTTTCAAAAAGTCTTAAAATATTTTTGAAAATATTTTGAGTAATATAAATAATTTTAATAATCACTTAAACACTTTTTTAAAGTAAGGAATTAAACTTTATACATATTTTCTCTTTTTTTAAAATAAAAAAACACTTAAAAAAGTTTGCACTTTAAAAAATCCAAACCAGTACTCTTATAAATTTTGTAAATAGTAAATACAATTTTATTATTAGCGCAATTGGTAATCTTCGTGTCAATATTGCGTCAGTGGTGTCTGCCTTATTCATGTATGCCTAATCAGATTATGTTGATTGTATAAAACTAAAAGTTATTAATAGCTAAGACTCAAATAAAATTAGATTCTATCAGCTTATTAATATACACAATGTTATATATAAAAATAATAAAGAGAATAAAAAATATATAATAAATAACACTCATGTCTTCAATTAAAAAAAACAAAGACAACTTTTAATAATAATAATAACAAAACTATAATCCGCATTATATATCGTATTTTTCATTCATGTCCCTGACCATATCATACTGGCAGCAAAGGGGAAGGGAAGGGAGCCATCTCCTCTGAAAATCGAAGGAACCCATTTCACCTTCTCCTGGAATCACCGCCATTGCCCACAATCGCAGCTAGCTTCGACAGAGAAGAAGCCAGACGCCGCAGTCGCACAACCCGCCCCCACAGCTCGAAACTTCGGCAGAGAAGAAGTCAGGCGCGGCCGTCGCATAATCGTTCCGCTGAGAGTTCTTCATCAGCCGCCGTTCGTTCTTTGAGCTTCTCGATTTGACGTGAAAGGTGAGATGCTCGAACTATTTTTCTTTGTCTTGTTCCTAATCTATTTGGGAATTTTGTCATTCGGGTACTCTGATTGACTGATGCGTGTTTGTTCATATTTTGGATGTTAAAAAATCTTGGTTCAATTTGGGAATGAGCTTGAGGTTAGGAACAAAGAGAAGTTGAAAAATGTGATAGCTGGTTTCCTTTTCTATTTTGAAAAAGTAGTAAAAAAAAAAGAATTATAAATACATAATAGATATTACAGAAAAAAAAAAAATGAAATTGCAGATTATATTGCAGTGGCTGTAACCAAACGGTGGTTAGGGCTCAAGTTGGTATCAAACTACATAGGAACCATTCAACTTGAAGGCTCACGAATAGTTTTATTGTAATTTCTAACCATCAGTAATATGGTTGTTGATTTTTTTATAGTGCAAGGGAAATCTGAGGACCACTTGGATTTGTGTGTCACAGTTAATTTGCCTCTTTACTCTCTTGTATAATTTTTTCTTAAGGGAAGGAAAAATATGTTATAACGTCCAGTAAGGACATAGGTGTGGCATTGGCCCCAAAAAAAAAGAAAAGATATATGAAACTATTGCCACCAAACATGGGAGAAATGTTCTCTGTTATATTGTCCAAACTCCAAACTTACAAAAACCAAATCATTTTTTCCAGAAATTTTTTCAGGGAAGATATATTTTCCACTGAAAGCTATTTCCACCAGGACAAACTTGGCTTTCAAATGCCTCATGTGGACTTCTACTGCTATTTTGGCTTGTAATATCATTTGTTTTATATTTATGATGCCATCTACCTAGATTTTAAGATATGGACCTTTTGGTTGGATAGTGCATTGATTTATCATATTAGTGCCTAGTTTATGCTGGGGAATGTCCCTCAGATTTTTATGGGGGCTTAATAGATGGAACTTATTTATTTTTTGGCCAATGAAACTTATAAGTTAATATGCACAGTCAACTTTGTGTTCTCTTTCTCATGTACATGTATAGTTTCATGTTTTTTACACTTCCATGCCTGGGACTTGGGGCTTAAAAGTTGATTTGCTAGAATATGCTTTAGGACAACAAAAAACATTCTTGTTTTTGGAAATTAATTATTTGCTTTCCAGTTTTTGAAATGTCAATGTTTGTGGTTCTTGCTACAACTTGGTGGTAAAGATTTTCTTTTAAATTAGGGTTTGCTGGCTTTGTTGTAAATTAGAGTGATTCATATTTGATTATTTTAGTCTTTGGCTTTCATCTTTAGATCTGTTATTCTTTTCATGAACATCTAGTATATCTCGGATGTGTGTGTGTGTGTGTGTGTGTGTCTCTCTCTCCCCCCCTTCCTTCGTTCTTCTAGTCTTTAAATTTTTTTTCTTGTTACTTGATCATTTTTTAAAATGATTTACTTATTATTGTGTATGAATGGTGCTGAAAATTAGGGTCTGACTGAAGGGAAGGCAAATATTTATTTGAGATTTCATTCAGAGAAAAACGATGTCAGTGACAGCAGGCGTTAGTGATACAATAATGGCTATAAGGGATAAGCTCAGAGGTAAAATTGGGCAAACAAAAGTTAAAGCGTGGTATTGGCCTGGTAAAGTCCCTGAATGGGCTGATGATGACAAAGAAGAAAGCGATATTAGGACGACCATGGAAGCTGCCTTGGAGAAAGCATTTCCTAGTCAAGAAGTTTTCTGATATTGTTAAAAAAGGATGATCCTAGGCTCCGTCGCTTGGCTGAAAGCAGAATAGATAATCGTGAGGAAGTGAGAGCTGATCATCGGCGCATTCGACAAGCTGAAATTGTTTCCACAATTGAAGAGGAAGCCAGGAGACAGGAAGGGTTGGAATTAGAGGAAGAAGATGAGAGTGCGTTGGAGGAAAGAAGAAGAAGAAAAATTAGGGAAAAATTGCTTCAAAGAGAACAGGAAGAAGCACTTCCTCAAGAAGAGGGGAGGAGGAGGAGGAGGAGGAAGAAGAGGAGGAAAGAGGAAATCTGGAGGTATGAGACTGACTCGGAGGAGGGAACTTGCTGGAATTGCAATGGTGAAGCCCTGTTATTTGTTCCCAAATCAGAGAGAGATACTATTGGCTGCAGAGCGTGAACGTCTTGAAGCTGAAGAGAGGGCCCTTGAGGAAGCAAGGATAAGGAGATTGGAGGAAAGGAAAAACAGAGACAAAACAGATTGTTGTTGAGGAGATCCGGAAGGATGAAGAAAATCCAGAAGAATTTGGAATTGGAAGCAAATGTTGCTGACATAGATACTGACGATGAAGTTAATGAGGGCAGAGGAGTATGAAGCTTGGAAAGTGAGAGAGATTGGTAGGAATTAAGAGGGACAGGGACGATCGTGAGGCAATGTTGAAGAGAAGAAGGAAGAGATTGAAGGAAGGTGAGAAACATGACAGAGGAAGAGAGGAGAGAGAGTGGGAAAGGAAGAATCCAAAACCAGCTCCACCGCCAAAACAGAAGTGGAGATTCATGCAGAAATACTACCACAAGGGTGCCTTCTTCCAGTCCAATTCTGATGATCAATCTGCAACTGTTGGAAGTGATGATATTTATGGTCGTGATTTCTCTGCCCCCAACTGGAGAAGATAAGATGGACAAGACAATTTTACCCAAGGTTTATGCAAGTCAAGCACTTTGGTCGCAGTGGAAGAACTAAATGGACCCATTTGGTTAACGAGGATACTACTGACTGGAACAACCCGTAAGGTGCACTTTCTCTTTAATTGTTCCCTTTCTTTGAAACCATTGCCAGTCTGCCATATTATCTTATTTATTTGGAAATAGTGCTTTTCTGCTTGTTTAGACTTCCAGTATTAATCTGCCATGGCACTGATCCGTTAATAGTCTTCTACATATATCTTTTTGATAATAGTATATAAAGTTGAATAAGCTCAGATCAAAACCTAGGTATTAAGGTTTTGCTTCCCCCCCCCCCCCCCCCCCCCCCCCCCCAAAACAAAAAAAATCTTTTTTTGTCTTTGTCTGAACGTTGCACTAATAACAAGAGTAAGAATAAGAAGAAATTATTGAAGTACTGTAGATATTGCTGCATGAAGCTTTTTGTACTTGTATTTTTGTAATGTACTTTTGTTTCCAAAATGCAGTTCTTTTTTCTTCAAGAGACTATACAGTTTATTTACCCCATCAATTAATTGTCTATTATTATTATTTCTTTTCTAGGGGATAGAATCAAATGTTTATTTGATTATGCGAATGACCACTTTAGGCTATGTGTAGATAAGTGATGTCTTAAGGTGGCCCTAATGCTCTTGTTGTCGATGTTGGATTATGGTGCAGGTGGACATACAATGATCCACTTCGGGCGAAGTATAACGAGAAAATGGCAGCAATGAAAGCATCGATGTCAAAACCTAAAGGAAGCAAAAAATTGAAGGATTGGGAATCTCGATGAATTTGTAGCGGCGAAATTATGTATCAGTCTTTGCTTCAAATCGCATTGGACTAACAGTGGTGTAATAGTGTGCAACTTTGCTTCCCGTGCTAGAAGTTTAGTATTTTCTCTTGTATACAATGATAATAGTTTTGTTCTTTTTTGTTTTTTGGCCTGAATGATAGTCGTCCATTATAACACACGTATGCTTTGTGATTATTGATGGTAGGTCATGCGGATCCAGAATTATTCTCTAGTCCATGATTCATTGGTGAGTGAAGTGTCAACGCACTTAATTTTTTTCCTTCTTTACTGTCAGACACTGGAAGTTTTTATCTTTGCTGGCTGGTTGTATAAATTCTATGGAGTTTCTCGTAATTTGATATCATTTTTAGGAGTGTTTTTTTAATTTAAATTCAGCAATCCGTGCAACTTGTTCAATAATCAATGCTGTTTGTAAATTCTGCAAAGTAACACTAGTAAAAAGTAGGGGCGAAGTAAAATTTTACAGGATGTGAATTGTTGTACTAGGAAGCTTTATATGCAATACGGACTCACTGGAGTCATGCATAACTGTGAAGATAAAAAAATTAGTTGTGAGGATAAAAATTTTAATTTGAAGACAAAAAATTTTAATCTGTTGGGTCTTTAAAATAATTTTAAAATTTAACAATAGATATTTTCAATTTATAATCATAAATTGTAATTTATTTTAGAAGTTTTAATTTTGAGAAGTCGTTTCTTGAGTAATAGTAAATAAGTATGAGAGAGAAAATTAAATAAACAATAAAAAAATTTATAAGTTTTACAATATGCTATGTAATTTTTTTTTTACAATTAAAATTCTTATTCTCATAGTTAAAATTTTTAATTTTTTACAAAAGAACACATGCAAACACATGTTAAGTAAATAGCTTAACTGCACCTTTCGTAGTTGCTAACATGACTGCAGAGGATCCATGTTTTAATGTTTTCTAAAATGTCTAATATTTGGTTAATTTATTATTTTCCCTTTTAGTTGAAAATAAGAGCATTTCTCTGATTAAGTGTTGTAGCTAGTGTCAATTTTTCAAATATAGATAATTTATATTTTACATTTGCACTAGTTTTATTTTATTTTATTTATTTATTTATTTTGCATATATAACACACGTTTCGCTTCGTTATTTCCATGCATTAGGTCCAAATCTCTTTATTAAAAAATAACAATAACCAGAATGGAAAGTCCCTATAATTTTCAATATTTGACTTTTAAAATGTGTCTAGTTCAGATTGCGTAGAGAAATTATACGGCAACAAAACCTTGACTAAGAAACTGATTTAAACTAGTTTGAGTGATCTAATCCAAGTTTAAGATTGGGTTGGATAATCCAACGCGGTTGGTTTTCGGAAGAACTCAGATTTTACTTGCTCTATCATCCCTGAACATCGATACAGTTATACGGGTTTAAACTATGACATGTCGCCAATAAGCTTACAATACATGCGACATCAATCCAAGTCTTTTAAAATTTAAGTGAACATTTGTCAAAATTTCCATTTCTAGGTTGCTCATTTTTCCATTCCCTACTCCCAAAGGACTTGTGCCTCAATGGAGGCAAAAAATAAAGCATGAGAATGCCACCTGACCACTAAGAATGTGCATATTGAACAGAAATATGACATCCTACCATTAGCGTCGACATCTTTTGTTTTTAGCCAGTGCCTTAACACTGAAAAATGACATGATTTGTACAAAGATAACGGAAGAAGGCCACAAATGCAATGGGTGACAGCCCCAGAAAAGGACATGCCACAAAAATACTCCTGCAATAATTCCAATGATGACCAATTTAAACTCGTGATTCCAATGCTAATATTTAGACTTTCATAGAGAAAGAGCCTGCCATAGAGTTCACCCTTTTCAGAAGGTTTTTTATTTCACCCTCCAGTTTGTCTTTCGTCTGCGGCAAAATATTATGCCCTGACTTCTCAAGAGTTGACGCCATCATCTGCAAATTCTGCCTAATAAAGTCAAGGGAAGGTCTCTCACAATGCAGTGACTTGGACCCGGAAGGTCCTGCAGTCATCACACATTGCTCTATTGGTGAAATGACTGCAGAAACATGACGGAGCTTGCAGTCAATAAGGGTTGCCCCGAATGGTTTGTTCTGCTCTAGATTACGAAATGCTTCCCCTGCATCTGCACTTCTTATGAAAACAATCTGAGCATGACCATCTTTCAACATCTGAGATTCAGACACCTTCAAGGGACCAAATCGACAAAATGTTGCCAATAAATCTTCTTTTGAAGGCAAAGAAACTCTGGGGTCAAACTGCAGGAGAAGACAAGTTCCTTGTGCATCATCATTGACCTCCATTCTATTGTAATTAATAGTTTGAGTGAATCCCATACCAGCAGATATGCTTCTTGACAGCTCTGGTTTAGCTTCTTGGTTCATCCTCTGGTTGCATTTGGATTTCAGCTCAGAAGAAAAGCCGTTGACAGCCTCAAGTTCCTTCTGGGTTGAATTATACTCAGTGCAACTACCATTTAAATCTGGTATCACAGTCGCAAGTTCAGTCTTGAGATGCTCTACTGGTGCTTTCACATTTCTCTTTTGCCTCCTCTGCATAGTCTTATTCACAGAGGCAACATTAACCCTCGATGTAGTTCTCACCAACAAGCTATGCTTAGCAACATTTCCAGCAAAATCTGGTTGGGAGGCATATAACTCCGGATTAGAAACTATCAAATCTAGTTCAACCTTATTCTCACCATTAGTTTTCTCAGGACTACCATTTGTAGGTGGGGACACCATCTGCAGATCTATTACAAATGAACTGCCTTTATTGCTTTTTTCACCCACATCCAGTGACTTCAAAAAAATTTTAGATCTTGGATTCTCTAGAGAAGCTACTGTCTTCTTTCTCTTTTTAGGCCCAGCTGCACCTTCAGAAGCAAGACAATTAAGAACTTGTGAACCTTCAGGTACTGAACTGCATTTGGCCCTGCTCCCTTCAAGAATCATTGACCCAACATTTTGCAGCTGGAGTGTTGGGGTTATTTCTTCCCACGTTCCCCCAGGCCTTGTATTATGAATTTCTGTAGAACATTTTGAGAGAAATTCACTTGTAGCAATGCCTTTATTCACATCTGATTGGCTAGAAAGGGATTTGGTCTTGTGCCTTGGTGCATGTTCCAGTTTCTTTTTCTTTCTTTTCTCCTGATCACTACTGACATTTAGTGAATCATTTCTGACCGGTGTCCCTGAATTTCCTCCTTTCAGATTAACCAAGGGAGCAGCAAGTTCAGCCTCATCATGAAATACCGATAATCTAAATGTGCCAAAGAACCACTCAACTAAATCAGATTGTCTATTCTTATTTCGGAAATTACAACCTACAGCTTTAGAATAAAGGCCAGAAAGCAGTTCTGCTGAAGATGCATTTACGAATTTTGGACTGCTGGACATAGTACTCCATCGAACGAATTTTCTGCACCAATTACTTCGGAATCTCTTGTTACCAGATTTAGCAGTTGAAGGGGATCCATTAAAATGATTAGTAGCGACACTTGAACCTTCTACTTTATGAGAATAACTTGGAGTCTGGGAATCTTCTGTTTTAGCAGGCAAACCTTTATGTCCTGGTCCCAAGTTTATGTAGGGATAGGACAAATACTTACTTTTTTTCCGTTCTCTAGAATCGAAGGTTACTGTGAAGAAAAAGATTGCCCAATAAGCAACTAGTAGACAACAAATTTAATTTTGTGGATCACACATGATGGGAAAAGAAAAAGCAATTAATTCACAAAAATTCAGTGCATAGATGTAAAGAAGATGAAGCCACCGTAGACAACATAATAATGAACTAAACTTTTTTTTTTTCTTGGGGCCGAATAATAATGAACTAAACTAGATGATGCAAAACCATAATAATGCTATATCAGCTTAGCTTAGCATTTGAAGCTCTTCTCCACATGGATCAGGCAAAGTGGGAAAGATCGCCACATATATTAACTATCAAAATCCTTTGCATAGTTGTATGCAGAAAAAAAGTGGCAAGAACTTTTGGCAATGTAGGGCCTGTTTGGACACTGTTTTTTAAACAATTTTTTGTTTCTACAAAAAAGGTAAACATAAAAACATGTTCGGCAATTTTGAGGGTATATTTATAAAAAAACAATTTTTCAAATTGTTGTTTTAAAAATAGAAAAATGAAAACAGCTCTAACATGTTTTCAAAAAAACTACTTGAAAAACACTTGTTTTTAAGGTGGCAATATTGTAATATAATGAATTCATTAATGACATTTTAATAAATAAAATACTATGACAATTTTAACAGAAAAAATAACTAGAAAAGAATCATCTACTTCCAATAAAAAAAAAAGCAAAAAATTATCTCCTTTACCCAACAAGCTGCACTGACCCAGTAGCAACTGAGTTCTTCATCTTCCCACCCCTCTGCAACTGTATTATCAAGCTTCCATTCATAAACCTTCAAATGGGCATACAAGTCTCTTACTCTAGCCCAACTCGAGCAACTTGACTTGAGTGGAAAACGGATCCTTGTATGGTATCACTGCAAATGGAGTTGCCTTGAAAGGAGGGCCATCAGCAATAATTTAGGCATAAACTACTTGTTTCATCGAAGGAAGATGCAGTCATCTCAAAACTGTGGACACTAATTTCCCAGTCCAGAATAGATACTCCATAAGCCCCTCCTACTTCGCAAGCAGAGCAAGAAGTTTGCCAAAATTACTTAGTAGCCCCAGCCTCTTTAGATCTAGCCTTGAATGGAGTTGCCCCATCAGATCTTCCCCCCACTAATAAAGGCAATGAGCTCAAGTTTGAGGTGGAGGAAATGCTAAATTATTATTATTTTTAAATAATCTTCCGAAATTGTTTTTCTTTTTTTAAGTTTTAGAATTGTTATCTGAACAAATTATTCAAAAAATTTTCTTCAAAATTAATTCCCCAAAAACAATAATTAAAAAAAAAAAGAACCAAACAGGCCCTTAAAATCCAAGAATAGAATCAACTTTCCCAAAAGTTCAAATTAAAAAAAATATATATATCAGTTGTAAGCTGATATATCATATATCACAAACATGAGATCTTCTAATAAGATGTCTAATCTCCATAAATTAACGGAAAGCAATCAAATTGGGGGTAACTGTCATTTATCAAAGAGAATAATGCATTTACAAGGGAACCAAAATTTAATCAGGCATACAACCCTAATTATAAAAGTTCACAACCACCAAGCTGTAACAGTGCATAAAAATGAGATAACAAGAGCAATGTAAATATCATACAGGCTTTGATTTTCTCTAAGGTCTCAGTCATGACCACTTTCTCTGTCATTTTCAGTGAAAGACTTCTCCAGCTGCTTCCTGAACCAATTCCATAGCTGCCTTCTATGTACTCTTATGACACGCAAATAAATCAAAGCCAAAATTAGTCAAGTACTTAAGAGGAATGAAACAAAAGACTGGTAGAGTCATGAAGATATTTGGTTTCCAGTATTAGGATTGAAACAATAAGGAATAACTGCAAAGTGTAATTAGTAAATTAGATAACTAGGAGGACATTAATAACAAGTTTTAGAGGTGTTTTAGCTATAAAATTACCTTGCTATTAAGCTAGTGCAGTAATAGGTTGTCCGCTGAAGTTGAACCATGTAGAATAAATAAACTCCTCCTGCTCAAATTTCGGGGAACAAAATTAAAAAAAAAAAAAAAATCGCAACTGCACCAATGCATTTAAGGAACAATCAATTGAACAGTCCTATATTACAAAAGCAATAATCCAAAATTAATTTTAAAAAAAAATCAGGAACCCATCACCCTATTTTACATGAAGTAACTGATATTGGTAATTGGTTTAAAATTTAATATCCAAATCCTGAACTTCGAAATTGCATACAAATGTAATGCACGAGAAGCTGAAAGAGCGCATAAAGTCATCCAAAAATCACAGGTTGAGCAGAAAATGTAACTATACTCCATATCCGAACAATCCAAAGAAAGAAATATGCAAGCATTCATGAAAAATTGAGAATTTCGTGCCCAAACTCACTGTCACAGAAAGGACAAGAATGTGTCACTTGTTCTGTGAAAGTTTTGAAGTGAGAATAAGAGCATTTGGGGAAAGAGATACTACCTCAAATCATCTCTGTCGCCGAATGATTGAGGTCTCTAGGGTTCCATGAATGACCCCTCGAAGATTCTAGTAGCTTAATACTCTCTTTAGCAGAAGCGAAGGGGAAATGAAGGCCCAGTGATAGAGGAGCGAACGGCTCACATTGAGAACACAATGCCGTTTGAACCGAGAGAAAATTTTGCGGCCGTTTAGCGTAGCTGCAGGGGTCTACGAGGTAACAACAATATCATAAACTTTATATTATTTTACTTATTTAAATGATTGAAGCTATACATTACTTAATTTAAATTTTAAATAATTTATCTTAATATATCAAAATAAAAAGTAAGAAATTAAAAAAAATAATTTAAACAAAATTAAAAATCAAATCTATATATTTTTAAAAGGAATCGAACGTTATAGCACCTCTCTTACGGGATGACAGCAACTTTGATGTCTCGATAAGTATTCTGACTCTCTCTGAGCTCTCTGCCAAACGTTTTTGAAACGGCGTCCTGTAGATCTACGATGCTGAAAATTTGGCCTCTGGTCACTGCATCGCAGATCCAATGAAGCTCCGTCTCACAAGATGAGGCAATGTCGGACACTCCGTTATATTCTGGTCTCAGCTTCGGTATCTGCCCTACAATCCATATCCATATCCATATCCATTACTCGTTATGTAAATTCTTGAAAACTAGTCACAGATCCGTGCAGTTGTACAGGATCCAGTAAAAATTAAGAGGAAAAGATATTAGATATCAATCGTATAATACGACCAACAGTGAAAATATGATATATATATATATATATATATATTGATTATTCAAAATAATCTATAAACTGATAATTCTTAATATTTACAAGCTAAGAGAAAATACATTTAAAAAGCCTAAAATTGGTAATGAAAACTCATGGTAAGTTCATAGAAATATAAATATAATTACAACTCATCAAACCTCCACATTTGGCATTTTGTTTGTCCCCTAGCAAAGATGGAAAACAAGTGGGTTTTTTCTAGAAGGAGAGGTTTTTGAAATTGGAGGGGAAGGAGTGGAGGGTGTCTTGAGGTTTTTCTTTCGGCATAAGCTGCGAGAGAGAGAGAACAAAAGGCCGATTCAGAGAGAAAGGTGAGGTATTCCAAATTTCAGGAACATAGTTGGACGGGTATTGATTTCAACTCATGGCTCATACACTATTTTTATGGTGTATCCTGTTTTTGTATTTTGAGTGGATTTGCCTTACCGACGGAGACTTGATTTCTATATTTCCTATTCACTGAGTTTAGGTTTGATTTTCTTTCCATGTCCGTTGTTCATTCATTTGTCATGGCTTTCAACAGGAGTCAAATCGATATTTCTTCATCACCGTAATGTTGCTAAGTTCATCGATTGCCTGGGTCTTGAATGGTTCATTGGAAATTTGGACGGGTTGCTAAGTTCATTGTTTTGTATTTCACTAGCCCTGCTTCTTGCTGTGCATCGATTTTGGATTTAGTTTTGTCTCTTCTGTAATAACTTGCTTTTTTGTATAGAAAGGAATACATACATTTGTGCTTTGTTTAATCTAGTTAGCATTTTAGTTTAATATGAATATTTGAATCTAAAATTCTTTTAATGCTGGGTTTATCTTTTTAAGGAGTAAGACTTGGATTTCACTGATGTTTTGAGTTTGGGTTTTAATCTGTTTTGATGAAGTTTTGTTGTGATACCCTTCCCTTGACTCGAAAAGTATGAACCCGAGTTCTGTTAATGAAAGGTTTCTAATGAGGACAGGTTTCACCCGAGTTCTGTGATTTTGGTTTGAAAGGTTAGTAATAGTATTTGATGGCTTGTGTTTAGTCATGAAGCTTGGGCAAATCTCTGTCAGTGCTTTGATTATGGTTCAGATTCGGGGTTGAATGTTTTAAAATTTTTCAAGTTGAATCTTCTTGCTGTAGCACGATATAACTTGAGATTTAGGCTCAAACTCTAAATTGATTCTGTTTTGGCACATAGAATGAATTTGAGGCTTATATATGGAATTCAATTTAATGTTCCTGTGATTACTTACGTTTCATCTCATGCTTATATTAATTGGAGTTGCTTTTTGAACTAGTATACTGCTCTCTATATGATTTCAATTCTGTTCATGCCGGAGGATTTTAACATATTACTGAAAATGGTGGTCGCTGTCCCTTTTGAGCCTCTCCTTTGTGGCGCGTTTGGATAGAGGAAAAAGTGGAGAGAAGAGGGAAACAGAATTTTCTCAGGGAGAAAACTGAAGTGAAGAAAAAAAAAATGTGGATCTCATGCAAAATTTTTTTTTTCATATTCGTGAAGAGAAAATAACAAATTTTTTTTTCTTGTCTCGTCCTTGCCAAAACATATATATATATAATATTTATAAAATTTTAAAATAAATAATTATATTTATTTTATTAAAATAATAATTTATAAAAAAAAATGTAATTAATTTAGAAAATATATTTTCTAAATTTTTTTAATTTTAAAATCAATAAATTATATATCAAAAAGAAAAAAACAGTTATAAAAAAAATTAATTTAAGAAATTTTTTATATTTTAACTAATTAATATTATAATTATTTATTTAAAATTTTATTATAAAATTAATTAATAATAAATATATTTTATACAATATTAATATAATTTTTAAAATAAAATTAATAAATTATATTTTAAAAAAAACAACAACCGACTGCTTTATTGTTTTAGGGATGAATTGCAGCCATCTTATATAAATGCATATATATATATATATAATTTATATTAATATAATATATATTATAATAAATAATAATATAATATATATCTTAAAATAAAATATTTATTATATTTATATATATTATATTTAAATTAATTAATATATATTAAAATAATATTTATAAATTTTGAAAAAAAAAATTATATTTATTATATTAAAATAAATATGAATAAATAATTTTTTTAAAAATAGATTTTAATTAATTTAAATTATGTATTTTTTAAATTTCAAGATTTTGTTTTATAATAAATTATTTTGATTATATTTTTAAATAATTTATTATTTTATTATTTTAATATTTTTTACAATTATTTTTATTTTTTATTTTATTATTTAACTAAAATTTTTTAAAAAATTAAAATATAATTTGCATAATTTTTTTTAAAATTTATATATCAAAAATAAAAAAAATAATTATAAAAAAAGTTCATTTAAGAAAATTTTTCTATATTTTAATTAATTAATATTATAATTAATTATTTAAAATTTTTATTATAAAATTAATTAATAATAAATATATTTTATAAAATATTATTATATTTTTTAAAATAAAATTAATAAATTATATTTTTAAAAAAACAACAATAATCAACTTCAAAATAGTTTGTTATTATTGTAGCCAAAACACAACCAGACACTAGTCTGACTACATTTTGGTCAAATGGAATGAATTGTAGCAGTTGCAATTCATTCCATCCTATATATATATATATATATATAATTTATATTTTAATGTAATATATATTATAACAAATAATAATATAATATATATATAATGATATTTATAAATTTTAAAAATAAAAATTATATTTATTATATTAAAATAATTATGAATAAATAGTTTTTTTAAAAAATAGATTTTAATTAATTTAAATTATATATTTTTCAAAATTTAAGCTTGATTTTTTTATAATAAATTATTTTGATTATATTTTTAAATAATTTTTATTTTATTATTTTAATATTTTTTATTTTATTATTTAACTAAACTTTTTTTAAAAAAATTAAAATATAAATTTTCATAAATTTTTTTAAAATTTATTATTCTTATTTCTTTTAAAAAAATATGAGTTTAAATTTAAAGTAATTAATTTACATTTAAAACATAATTTTTTAAAAATATAAAAATTATTATCATTATAAATTAATAAATTTTCTTTTTTCTTCATTTTCTTTCTATCCATCCAAACGTATTGAGAAAACCATTTTCTCATCACTCCTTTCTCCTCTCTCTTCCCCCTTTACTTTTCTCTTCTTCCATTTTCTCCCCCCCCCCCAATCCAAACAGCGTTAATGGAAGTTTTGTTGTGAATTTTAATTGAATATGATATTTGCTGTCCTATGGCCCCTAATATGCTTTTAATCCTATTCTTCTAGTTCCATTTTGTGCCAAAGAGTTTGTTGCTGCTACTCTGGTTTTAACAGGGATTTAGCCCCCACTTTCTTTGTTATAAAAATATTGTTAAAAACCATGCTTTTAACTTGTTGATTCAAATGATATCTCTTTTCTAGTGTTGGCTTATTTGTTGTTCGACACCATGTGGAGTAACATATGGAGCATTTTGATTTATGCAGCATATGGGGAGTTAGACATCAATTTAACCAGAAGATAGGATGCAACTGGGGCTCTTTTATATTCTCTTTTAGTCATACAAGACGTTATGATGTTTTTTTTAATTGGACACAAACACACAATCACAAGATATTGTATATTTGTAAATATTTTATTTATTTTTATTCTTGCTTCTAGAGTTGACGTGTAATATTTTTTATCTTTTCATGTACACACAGTATTAATATGTGTGACAATAAATCTTTATAGATCATATAATCACACTTTAATAATTTTAGTGTCCTAATAGCTCATATCTAGTTAATTTTATTTTCAAAATATAAGAAAATCAAAAAAATTTTGAAAGTTCAAAAGTTAATTTTTAAAAAAATTAATAAATATCTTTTTCACATAAACCTTTCTGAAAATTCTCTTTTGATAAAATTACAAAAAGTTATTAAAAAAATCAAGTTGGATTATAATGACTCATATTTTGTCAAAAAATTAAAAAAAAAAAGAAGTGAAAAATATGAAAATAAAAATTAATTTATTTAAAAATCAAATAAATCCTTTTCTTAAAAGTTTTTCTTTGAGAAAAATAAAAAATAAGATTTCAAAATTCAAAAGTTAGTTTAAAAAAAGATTAAACAATCTCTTTTTAAAGAGCTTTTTTAAAAATGTTAATTAAATTTTTCTCCAAAAAATAAATAAATAAATAAATTGAAACTAACTCCATTTCATATAATTAGGAACTTTTCTCAAATTTTCTTTGACAAAATTATAAAAACAAAAAAAATATACTTAAAAAATAATAATAATTCTTTTTTTTAACTCAAATAAAAATCCTATTTTCAAAAATAAAGAAAAGAAAAAATGAAAAAGATAAAGAAGTGAGATTGACATGATTTCAGTAAAATAAAACACACTAACCAAATTTAAAATCATTTTATTTGTGAAAAATAAATTAATTCTAATTTTTTTTATCTTTTTTTATAAAAATAAAAAATCACCAACCAACTAATGTAGATGTCTATTAATTGAACTACGTAAATTTTGATTCTTTTCGTAAAGTATATAAGTTTTATGTTTTTATCTTAAGTCAAATTTATCATTGTAAAGAAACTTTTTTATTTATTATTTTATTCATATGTGATTGGTAAGATAATTAAAACAAGATTAAAACTATATTATTTTTATACAACTAAATTAGGATAACTATTTAAAAATAGATGTTGTAAGATGCTTAATACTTTTTTTATACACATCCAATTTATGAATCTTTCTTTGGTTCTTTGATCATCTTTTTCTATTTTCTTTCAAAAAAACTTTTTTAAAGTTTTACAATTTATAATTAAAATTTTGGTGACGATTTTATTTCATTTAATTTTAAAATAAAAATAAAAAAAGTTCTTTTTATGCACTTTGCGGTCATATCCCTAGTATGACACCTTCCATCATGTCATTTCTTTGTTTAGGTTATGTTGCCCTTGTGTATATGAAGGGTGTATTTTTTTTTCTTTAATCATTGTTATTAAAATGTTATTTACATGTATTGAATCTATCAAATTACTATATTAGTTACTCCTATTTAAGAAAACTCACTCCCAAATGAGGAAAAGAACTCTTGGCATTTCCATGCTGCCACAATGCTTCTTTGTCAATATAATGCAAACTAATATATATATATATATATATAAACATCTAATAAGATAATATAATAAAAACTATATATATATTTAATTTGGTTAAATTTTTTATTTGATAAATGACTTTTTTAAATTTATTATTTCTAAACATTTTATTTTTTATTTTTTAATTACAAGTAGAATCTTAAAAAATATAAAATTAATAGTTAAATATTTAAAATGTATTAATAATTATTTGTTATATTAGAATTTTAATATATAAAATTTAAAATATATATTTAATTATCGTCAATTCAACTACAATTTGACTAATAAACCGTGAACAGATATCTTCACCGGTTCAATAATCGATCCAATTTTAAAAACAGTGCTTTTTATTGCCATCGACTTAATAGGATGTCATTATCTACTGCTAGACTTACTAACAATGAGATGAACATCTCGAGTTAATCGTATAAGGTCAAGTACACTTCAAACATGGAAGATATTTCTCCTTCATGGCAGTAGCACTGTCGTTAAGTATATCTCCTTTATGATTCTGAAACACTGCAACTAGCCTCTAATTTTCTCCACAACTCACGTTCATTCTATAAACAAGTGAGTATCCTGGCTCTTCTCTTCAATCTTTAATGTTGTGCAAGTGTAAGTTTCATAGTCATCGCACCTTTCTTTAGTTTTCCCCAAGTTAATTGTAGTATGCTATCTTACATTTAATGAAGAGCAATGTCACACCCGAAAATGCGACCACGCAGCGCCAAATCGAAATCAGAATTAAATGAAATAGAAGAAAAAGTAGAGTCGCCACCAAATTTTTATTTTGAAAAGGTAAAATTTTGGGAAAAACCTTTTTAATTTGGAACGTCACAAAAATGTGGTCTGCGAGCCAAAAAATGGATTCGGGAGTCGGTTGTGAGTGGGGAAGGTGTTAGGCACCCCACAACACCCGTTACTAAGAACGGTTACCCTAAGTTAGTTGTGCAAACTTACCATGACCTCTATCCTATTTTAATTCTCCTTAACAAGTCACATGCGAAGATAAAAAAGTAAAGAAACTGAATGTGATAAAATTAAGAGTAAAAAGAAAAAGGAATCAAAAAAGTAAAATTTAGAATAGGAGAAAGGAAATTGAAAATAGACAAATGAATAAATAAGAGGAAATTAAAGGAATAAAATTTAGAATAAGTGAAAAGAAATTGAGATAAAACTAAAGGAATAATTATTTACAATGGCGGACTTGACCTAAGATGAAAGCCTAGAGCCTACGTACCCTCGGAAGAGGATCAAAGTCCACGTAGTTCGATATCAGAAGGTGTTCAGTATTTGTTTTTTGTTTTTGTTTTGTTTTTTTTATTGTTTTGTTGTTTTTTTTATTTTTTTGTTTGATTTTTTTTAGAGAGAGAAAGAGTAAAAAATCATTTGAGCTCTTGCAAACAAAACAAAATTGAGGTTGGTTGAGGTGTTTTTATTTGCAAAAGGCAGAACTAATTTTACTCTTTCCTCTTCTCTTTTGTTTTTGTTTTTGTTTTTGTTTTGTGATTTTGTGTGTTTTTTTTATTTAGGTTTTGTGATTTTTATTTTTATTTATTTTTGTTTTCTATTTCAAGTGACCATGCTTTTATTGTTATTATTATTTTTGGTAAAAAGATAAAGAAAATAAAACTTAATTTTCCCTTAACAAATAAAACGAATTTAGAAGTTGATTGGCATGTTTTGGTTTGTCAAGAGTGAATTTAATTTTTACTTTCTTTGCATCTTCGAATTTATATTTCCCTTTTTCGATTTTCTTTTCTTTCTGCATTTTTTTTAGTTTTATCTTATTTATTATGGTTTTTTTTTGTGTTTATTTTTTTTTGTTGGTTTTTTGTTGTTTTTTCTTTTCTTTTTGCCTTTTTACTATTTTTGTTTATTTGTGGTTTTCTTTCACTTTCTTTTTTTTGAATTTGGTCATTGTTTTTGTCTTTCAATTTTTCGTTTTTTTTTACTCCCTTATTATTATTACCTTTTTTTTTGTCTTTCTTCTTTTAAATCATAAAAAGGACTTTCTTTAATTTTCACTTTGGGTCTATCTGGATTTTTTTTTTTAATACTTATTCTTGAATACTTCTTTTTTATCCCCTTTGAAATATTTGGGATTATCCTTAATTGTTGATTTGGTTTCGGATATATTCCTGGAAATTAAAAATCTATTCCCTCTTTTCTTTAGATTAAGTTTTTCCAATTTTTGGGCTTCTTTTTTTCTTATTTTTTTTACTTAATAAGAATAGACAAGTCACTTTTACATTCAACAAGTGAAGAATATTTAAGCGTTGAGTCCTTGAAATTACATACTCACTGAGGCACGAATCTGGGATCCAAACAATGTCAAAGAGACTTATTGCCACACTTGACTTTGTATTTGTTTCCTTATATTCGAGGGGATAAAAACAAGTCCCACACGATTACTAACAGACAATCATTAATGATAAGGGCGAAATATATAAAATTCACAGCCAGATTATTTTAATAGTATAATCCTAAGCATTTTATTTCTGATCCTTTTTTCTTTGAAGGTTTTTTTTTCAAGTTATTCACTGAATTATATAATAATGCCACAACATTTGATGATTTGACCAGATAGCTAGGGGGCTTATTGTCCCACAGGACCCTTAAACTTATTTTTATGTGTCTGAGGGGATGAGAACTCCCACACGACGATTAAAAACAAAATTCAGTAAAAGGGGTAGGGTCAACTATTTGTCCAGGATTCATAAATCAACAATCAACTTGAATTTCACACTAGGTACCCATCATTGATTTTCGCAAATTTTTGAAGCTAACTATGGTCAAATCATGGAATGAAACTCAGTGGGAATTCGCTAAGGTTCCACAGGCGCAAGGCAAAATTTTTAAGATTTATTAAAACTTGGCCACAGCAAGGTATCGCGAAAGTGAGGTTCAACGCCAAAAATCATTGAATAGAAATCCGGACAAATGATTTGACGTAAGAAAAATGCCAGGGGGAATTTGTCGTATGCAGCATCTTATTTGTCCTACATAAGGTCATGAATCATGCAGCCCCCGAAATGTATAACACTCATATGGGAATACTATAAAATTGGATCCGATATTGTACAATAAACAGACACAGTCCCTCCTGGGGAATTTCATGACCACAAGACACAGAACAGCGACTTACAACAGAACTCATCATGCCAAACACAAGGACCTAATGAACCAAAGTTAATCCTAACGGCGAGGCCTTCTGGGAGTACCACGTTTCGACACACACAACAAAAGAACACTATTATACAGTACATCAGTCTTTAGAAGCCAGACCAGACCAAAACCTTCATTCAATAATTCGAAATGCATGTCCATAACATCAGAAAGAGTAATCAAAGTTGCGTTAACATGATTCTCAGGGATTAACTAGCGAAAACGTAACAATCAGATGCCTACAGCTATTTCGAATTTCTCTCAAGCAATCTATCGAACATCTGCTGTGCATAACCAAAGGTATGTACAGAGTATGCTCTTTCGATGCTATCCATACCCCCTCTATACAAGAAAACGACCCAATCCTTCATGCCCATTTTACAGGGGCAGCGATCGCAAGCAAATCCACTGACAGAACAGAAAAACCAAGGTAATCAGCATCTTACCTGCAAGAACCCCGGGAGCAGAATGGCTATATCCCAGTTGCTTTTTCCTCTCTGGAACACTTCTCCTATTCCTTGCTTCGTTTTAGGGTCCTTTGCATTTTCTGCCTTCTCCCCGAATCTGGAATTCCCTACCTTTGCTTTCCCTGTGTTTCTCGATGCTTTTGTTTTTGTTTTGTTTTGGCTTCTCCTTCACTCTCCTTCGACTTCCCACTCCTTCCCAGTCTCTCCTTCTCTGCCTCTACTTCTCAAAATTTTTTCGTTTGCTCTACCCAGACCTGAATTCGAAAAATCCCCTCTTCTTCCTCTATTGCTCAATCTCCGTTTCTCTCATTTCCTCCATTCACTCTTTCAATTTTTTCGGTCTCCGAATCTTCCCTCAGTCTCCTTCGCTTCTCCCACTTGCCTCTTCCTTTAATCCCTGCTCTCGACCCCCTTTTATTCGAGTCTCTCCCCCTCAATTTCTTTCCCCTCTACTTCTATTTGTTCCTCTCCGAGTCTCCACCTCGGTCTCTCTCTGTGTGCGAATTTTTTTCGGTCTTCGATCTCCCTCCTTCGCCTTTTTTTTGAAACCTAATTCCCCCTCCATCTCCAGTCGCTCTCTCCCCATCGCTGCCAGTCTGCTTCACCAACCTCTGAGACGCTGGGCATTCTGATTCTGTGTTTTGTCTCAGGCCCTGATTGAAGTCTCCTGTTGCCTTTTTTTCCTTTTCAGTTTTCAGCAGTCCCCTGTCTCTCTGCTTCTGTATTTTGTTTTCTGCCTTGCCTCGTCTCCCTACCTTCTCTGGTCCCTCTGGCCCGAGGCAGACGTCTCTCTGTGTTTTCCTTTTCTCCCTCCTGGGCGTGCGTCAGTGTGTGGGTCAGAAAGGGCGCCAGTAGATTAGTGAAATGGGTAGGGTTTGTCCTAAATGGATCCAGGTTGAATGGGGGGGAGTTGGGCCTGGGGATCCAACGGGTTCAAGGAGACTTGGGCCAAATCTTTTTTAAATTTTGGGCTATTGATACAAATCCTTTTTCTTTTTTTTTTATGAGTTAATGAGTCGGAATTAAAAGGAGTGGGTTGCAAATTTTTGAACTTGGGTTAAGGAATTCTAAAAATGGGCCGGTGTTGGGAAAAAGGCTTGGGTTTTTTTTTTTTAACTTTTTTTTGTCAATCCTTTAAATTTTTATTTTTTTTCTTTCTATTTTTTTTATTTTTGATTTTTTTTTGTTTACGACTTTGGTTTTTTTTTTCTCTTTTTTTGTTTTGTTTCTTTCCATTGGGTTTTTTTTCATTTTTTTATTCTTGTTTCCTAGAGCTTTTGATTTAAATTTTTTTTCTATTTTTTCATTTTCTCCTAATTTCTATTTTCTTTGGTTTTAGGGTTAATGACTCGCATGTCTTTTTTATTTTTGATTTTTTTTTGTTTACGGCTTTGGTTTTTTTTTTTCTTTTTTTTTTTTTGTTTCTTTCCATTGGGTTTTTTTTCATTTTTTTATTCTTGTTTCTTAGAGCTTTTGATTTAATTTTTTTTTCTATTTTTTCATTTTCTCCTAATTTCTATTTTCTTTCTTTTTTTTTTTTGTATTTTTGTTAATCTGATTCTGTTATTTTCTTTTACCTTGTCCGGACAAAATACGGTGTTCACAAGCAATTGCTCTTGTTCTTGTTGTTTCTTCAATACGAAGAGCTCGTTATTCTGCTAAGATTATTATTGAGGAGAAATAAAATTATTCTGTTGTTTCTGTCATCTGCATAAGTACATCTGATTCTCTCTCTCTGTCTCTGTCTCTCTCTCTGATACACTTATTATTTGGTTGATTATACATTTGTACACATGGCCGAGTTTTTAAAAAATGGCATTGTACTTCTTGGTGATGTTATGTGCAATATTCTTTCACGTATGCGCTATGACAAATGTGTGAGGCTTACATAGTTTCCAAAAACTAGTACTATAGTTTTAAGTCGAGATTTTTTGTGGGGAGGCAATTTGAGAACAAGAACTTGGATATATCATGGATTATTATATCTCAACTTGCGTCTGAATGGCACAAAATTAGTGCTAGATTGCATATGCAAGATTGCAGAAGTATGAAGATGTTTTGTATTGTCGTCCCAACTACATGCAAACACGAAAACCATTTTAATTCATGGATTGTGTCCATGGCTTAATTTGCATTCGACAAGCTTTCCCTGGAGCATCACCTTCCATCTCTGTGTTTAATCTAATAACAAAGGAGGTTGTTGAGTTTAATGATATATTTGTTTCAGGTGAATTATAATTTATAATTCTCAACTTTTTTATATATGAATTCCTCTTCATATTTCAATTATGTAACCACTGTTACGCAATTTTCTTATTGTTTTGATATATATACGTTTTCTCAGAGACTTCTCTACCTGGAATAGCATACGATAAGGTCTCTGATGAGTACATTGCTTTAATGCTCTATGGACACGGTGATGAGGACCAGGTAATCTGGTTCACACAATATTATCTCAACCAACAATTCTGGTCTACCCCCTAGGTGTGTCCTATTTAACGTGACTTTATATATAGTGACACATTCACCATCAATAATTATGTGGACAGCTGAAAGTATGAGAGATGGATTTTATGGTGCTGATTACCTTGTAGTGCATGATATTTCCAATGGAACGTTCCAAGAGATCAAAATTCCAAACATGGCAATTGAACTTAACCACAAGTCAATTGAATACGAAGGTCATCCAACTGTAATATTTTATAGCATGGATTATGAGGGGCCATACAACCTTGACTTGTGGGTTTGCAACATGATGGGTTTTGATTCATACACTTAGACTCATGTTATATGACTGCATTGTTCCCACATTTTATGAGCCATTATATGTTATTGACCATATTCTTATTTTGACAAGTAGCTTTATTAATGAGGCCATCGATGGTGGGGAGCTGTATTGCAGGAACTTTCTCAGCACGTACACAATGAGGACCTTATAATGGCACTGGTCCAATAGGTTGATTGATGATGAATTATATTGGTATAGATCTGCTAATTGTTATGCACCAAGCTTTACAAGGATCAGCCATTGAAGTTGTTTTTTGTCATGCCTATTTGGGATGTTGTATTGGTCTTTACATCTTCACCAGACTTACCTATTGAAAATCTTAGTTTTATAAGTTTTTGTGTTATTTCATAGCCTTTTTTTTTAAGTGTGATGTAATGAAGTTAACATAGTCATCTTATCAGTGGAACTTTTAGTGCTATTTCATGGGACCTTTTTATATTATGATGCCGTATGGATTATATTTCTAATATGTATGGTACTTGGAACAATTAATTTGTATCAAATTATGTCAAATCCTCCTTAATTACTTTTAATCATTATAATTATTGTAATTATAATTAAAATCATTGTAATTATTAATTATTCTAGAAATTAGTTAATTTGTCAATCCCTAATTGTTAAGGATTTGCTGGTCATTTATTTTTTATTTATTTTCCTTCCTAGAATAGCTTCTTTATTGTATAAATATCCATATACTCTCATTTCTTTTCAATAACAAGAACTTCAGACTTCTTGTCATGGTATCAAGGCCTTAGAATTTCTAAGCATTTTTTTTTCTTGGCCTTCATAACCATTTTTCTTTGTTGTAGCCTTCATTGCTACTTTAATTTCTGCTTTTTGTTATCTTGGCTCTTCATTTGATCCCACCTCAGACCTTATTGATTGCATGCTCACGTTGACCAGACCACCAACTGCCGCCACATGTGCCACCACTATGTCCCTGCTGCAAGTCTCATGTGCTGGTGCATGAGGAGTGTGAGACGTCATCTTCTGTTGCTATCAACATATAACACATCATCAAACACTTTGGAAGCTTTCCTAAGGGTTTTCCAATTCTATTTTGGTTCCAAAAGTGGTGTTTTTTTATTTACCATTGAACTCATTGAATCTATTCACCACTTTTCTCATTCTTTGTCTTTGTTGTGGTGCTGTCTTGACCATGCCCAAGTTTACAGTAACTAGCAAGCTTGTTGATGTATCCATGAGTAGTCACACTGCTCCCCACACATTCAACTCATGTACAGATTGAGCAGGAAGAATTATTTGAAATGGTTTCAAATGGTTCGAACATTCCTCAAAGGACAAGGCAAGTTGAGTCATTTACTCAGTATCGATCCTAAACCAAGGGATCCCAAATTCGAAGCTTAGGATGAAGAGGATTCTTTGGTAATGTCTTCGTTATGGAACTTTATGTTACCAGAAATTAGTGAAATATGCATGTTCCTTAACTTTGCTAAGGAGATATGGTATACTTTGCAACAAATCTATTCCAAGGTTCACAATACAACATAAATTTATGAGATTAAAACTAAAATCTCTACTACTAAACAAGGTAACTAGTTTGTCATTAAATACTCTAATTTGTTGAAAGGGCTTTGGCAAGAGATAGATCATTATCAATGCATTGAAATGAAGTGTAGTGAAGAGGCAGTTATTCTTAAGCAATTCATTGAAAAAGAAAAGATTTATGAATTTCTTGCTGGACTTACCATTGAATTTAATGCTATGCAAGTCCAAATACTCAGCAAGGAGGAATTACCATCTTTAAATGAGACAATTGCCATTGTGTTAGCAAAAGAAGGAAGAAGGGGTGTAATGATTAACACATCACCAGTGGAGAGTTCCACTCTAGTGTCTAAGCATTTAGTGCAATGTCCTGAGGAACTAGGATGACAAATTGAATAATCAAAGCAATCCAACAAAGACACCCTATGGTATACCTACTGCAAGAAGCTGAGACATACAAAGGAGAAGTGTTGAAAGCTCTATGATAACCTAAACCTATGAAGAAGGCACTTGGTCAAGCCCATTTGACAACTATAAATTCCAACATTAAGGAAAATTCCACTATTACTAACTTCAACAAAGAAGAAATTGAGAAATTATGAAACTTATTTGGGTCATTAGAGAAACCTCCATAGGTACTTGTTCTTTGGTATTCTTAGGTACTTCATCTTACTTGTCATCTGTCTTCAATTCTGTCTTAAATGGATTAAACAAAGTTTCTTCTGACTCATGGGTCATTGACTCAGGGGCCACTGATCATATGACTCATTCTTCACAAAAATTCATTTCCTATACTCCTGTCTTAGCAATTGAAAAATTACCATAGCTGATGGATCAGTCACTATCGTGGTTGGTCAAGGAGATGTTTGTTTAAATAATTATCTTACACTTAAGAACGTGCTTCATGTTCCTAAACTCTGTACTAATCTTATCTTAATTCAAAAACTTACTATTGATTCTCAATGCAATATAACCTTTTTCCCTAATCATTGTGTATTTCAAGAACAGGGCATGAAGAAGATAATTAGACATGTTAAGGAGAAAGATGGCTTGTATTATCTTGAAGAAAATAATGGATAAAATAGAGTTCAGAGTTTGTCACCTTTTTCCTTTCATTCTTAGTCTTTCAAATCCAATAAAGATAAGATTTGGCTTCACCATCTTTGTTTAGGTCATCCATTATTTCATGTTCTTAAAATAATGTTTCCTTCTTTATTTACTGGATTAGCCATTGAAACTTTTCATTGTAAGACTTGTGAACTTGCTAAGCACAAATGTGTTTCTTTTCCAATTAGTAATAAAAGAACTTTTGTTCATTTTACTTTGATTCATAGTGATATTTGGGGTCTTTCCACTATGTCTAACATTTCTAGAGCCCGATGGTTTGTTTTATTTATTGATGATTGCACTTGAGTAACATGGATTTACTTGTTGAAACAAAAATCTGTTGTCATTTTCGTATTTTCCATTTTCTACAATATGATTCAAACTTAATTTGGAGTTGGGATACAAAAGTTTTGATCTGACAATGCAAAGGATTTTTTCAATCAATCTCTTTCTACCTTTTTCCAAACACAAGGAATAATACATGAGTCCTCCTGCATTTATACACCTCAACAAAATGGAGTCATTAAGTGAAAAATGGTTATCTTCTAGTTAGTACAAGAGATCTTTTGTTTCAATATAATGTTCTAAAACAATATTGGGGAGAAGCCATTCTAATTGTTATTCATCTCTTTAATTGACTCCTTACCTAGGGTTTTGGTTTTTCTAGTCTAATGTAAGTTCCCACACAATTTTTTTCAAAATTTCAATGCATCTAATAATCTTATTCCCAAAATATTTGGGTGTGTTGCCTTTGTTCATGTGCATTCCCAAAATAGGACTAAATTAGATCCTTGAGTTCTCAAATGTCTTTTCATTGGCTATTCTTCTACTCAAAAAGGTTACAAGTGTTATCATCCTCCAACAAAGAAGTTTTATGTCTCTATTAATGTCATGTTTGCTAAAAATACTCCATACTTTATCAATTCTCCTCATCAAGAGGAACATTCATTTATCACAAATATAAATATAGAGTTCTTTCTTCTTAAATTTCTAAAGCTACCAGCAAATGCTTTATCAAAGACTCCATTACAACCCATCATCATTCTTGAGCCAAAATTGTAGCGCACGCAAACTTAAGACTTTATTCATCCATTACAAGTTTATTCTCAAAGGAAGACACTAAACTTCCAATAAGAACTAGTCTAATCATCTCCTTCTACCCCTGCCAATGTGAAGGTAACACCTTTACCTATTGATAATGTTTTTGAAACTCTTCAACACAATGATTATGATATTCCAATTGCTTTATCATTTATCTTCCTTCCTCTCCTATAAGCATTTGTCTCATAATGTGACAACCATACCTTCTAATCATTGTAATTATGGTTAAATATATAATTAATAATTTATTTATCCAGGTTTGAGTGGTTACAATTTATCACATTGTGGAAATATGGGAAAAATTTGAACCTTGATGTTAGGGTCATCACCATACCACCTCAACAAAACAAAGTTTGCATAAAAGAAATCCTACTATCATAAGGGGTTTATGATTCAACCGTCCATCGGTTTCAATACCCAATAACCTCCCACAAGTGTTCCTATATCATTTCCCACCATTACCATTAAAGAAACTGGGGTTTCTAGGCTAAAAAGAGTAGGTTGGGGACTTGTACTGCGGCCCATATCTTCATCACCGCGGCCAAGTTGCTTTCTGGAATCACTGGACAAATTTCACAAATCTCGTCGCGGCCAACCTATGTGGCGCCACGGCGAAAATGCCTCTTGGAACTACTATTCTCACTCCCACGATTCTCGCCTCGGCGCAATATATTTACGCCGCGGTGAGTTTTACTTCTGTCCAACCCTTATTTTATTTCCTCGACTCGCGTCGTGGCAGGACATAATGCGCCGCGGCGAGTTTTGGTTCTGTTACCCTCTTGGACAATTTTTCCCACTCCGAGCCGCGGCGAGATTTATCAGGCCGTGGCGCTCCTCGCCATTGTCACTCCCTGGGCCAATTTTCTTCCTTTACGCCGCGACGAGATTGCTTATGCCGCGACGCCCTTCAGCTCTGTCTCTTATCTGGCCGCGGCAAAGCCTTCTTAGCCGTGGTGAGACTCCCTCCTATAACCACATTACCCATATTTCACCCCCTACACTCCAAATCTCATCTTAGAAACACTCCAGGTCCACCTACCCTTATTTTATGTGATTCTAATGGTGTTTATCTACTCCATTTACC
The DNA here is from genome assembly GCA_026724425.1 of Erythrophleum ivorense. NCBI lineage: Eukaryota > Viridiplantae > Streptophyta > Magnoliopsida > Fabales > Fabaceae > Erythrophleum > Erythrophleum ivorense. The sequence continues at coordinate 11,869,733 of JAIUCV010000012.1, read as the reverse complement.
CATCAATCCGTCCATTACCATTGCAAAACTTAATTGCTACTTCCTACTTAGCTAACTAGCTCATATCAGCAAATTCATGAATATATGACAGCAAAACACATGCATTAGCAGCAATTAACATCCCATGCACATTCCATAGAGATCCCATACAATAATAACTTATGTCCACATCCAAGGCATCATATGACTACAATTCCCATATGGTAATCCATATCACAATTTCAACAAAACTATATATATGATACTATAAGTTTATACATTAATATCCAGCTATAATGAGACTTAAATCCTTAACGGTTACATTTCAATCAAACAAAATATGAACGCCTACACTTGGCAACATGATTACATGATGATGCTATGTAAACTAATAACAAAATTGCATCTACCCTATTTTACTCAGACCAAGTGTAGCTCCCCACACCCGGCCTCAGTTCATGGATGTTCATCCACTTGCTTACCCTTATCCTTATCCGAAGAACCTTCACCTGAAATGTTAATCCCATGAAACGGGGTGAGATATAAATCTCAGTAACCAAGGCAATTCCATCATATATCCAGTTTAATTAGCATATATGCATGAATCAAAATCAACATCAGAAACATATCCATCATATTAGCAAATGAAACAATTAGCTATCATGATTGCTATCCTATATTAACAATCATATTATCACATGTTAAAGGTTATTAACACTGGGAGAGGCCCGTCCACGGCATCTACTCCCTATTGAGCACAACCGGGGCTCTGTGCATCTGGGGTTTGATCATAACTCGGTGCTCGATCGAAGCACATGCACTGGTGGCAGCTGCACCATAACTCTACCATGGACTCACAAGGTCCAATCACAATTCAACAAATAGCCAACCAATTCATTCAACATTTCAAATCATTCATATACAGCAACATATGAAATTAAATCAAATATATACATGGAATTGATATAAACCCGGTTACCTCACTTGTAGACAACTTTGCAACAGCCACCACCAATCCCAAATTCGGATTAAAGTGTCCTTCACCAGAAAACTCAATATTCCACCCAAAATCTTAAGTAAATTCGTACAGAATTAATACCCATTTTATAAATTAGCTATGGGGGTCTCAAATTAACAAATAAAACATCAAAATGGAGGGTTTAAACTCACCCAAGGTCAGCCCTAACCTCAACCTACGAATTTCACTGAGAAAATCCCCAAATACCCACATTTCAGATTTTGGGTAGGATGAAAAATGCTCCAAATGAAAAACTAATCAGGCCAAATTAAAGAGAAAGATGAGGGGATTAAGTTGTATAACTATTACATTGGCTGAATCTTGCTTTAAATGTGAGAAAATGCAGAATTTTTGTCCCAAACCCTAGCCTCCTCTCCAAGCTCTGAATTTCTCTTTGTGTTTTATGTTTCAGCAAGTGTGAGGAAGAGGCTGATGTATTAGGATTTTAGTTGGGTTTAAGTTGGGTCAAAAATGGGTTATGGGCTGCTCCAAGGTCCATCTCCATTTGGGCTTCAGATTTTTAAGTTGTTGGGCCAGTTTTAAAGTGTTGGGCTGCAGAATTTTACTGAGTCAGTTTTGTGTGCATTAGGTTGCTGAAATTTAATTAGGTTTGGGCCAAATTTGAAGAGCTCAAGAGTGTGGGTCTGCACAAGAGTTATTGGGCCACTTAGAAGAGTCTATACAAGGTGTATTTTGGGCCTCCATCACACTAAATTAGGTTGGGTCTGTACCTAACCCATTTGGCCTCCATTAGCCTCTTCCCACGATCTATTAATTTAAGCCCAAATAGAATTTCTATCCCAATTAAATCTCAACCCACATTAATAAATTTACCTTTCTAAAATCTCCATTTACTTAACTTGCCTAATTATCCCATATTAATTATTTCTAATTAATCTAATCCGTGATTAACACTTTAATTAATTATGAGGTGTTACACATAACCACAAAACCTTTATCACTAACCTATATGCTATCTTTATTTCCAAAACTTTATCTCAGGCATTGTAGAATGAGAATTGGATACATGCTATGAAGGTTGAGATGGAAGCACATGAGAAAAATACAACTTGGGACGTGGTGCAATTACAAAGCAAAAAGAAACCTGCTAGTTGTAAATGGGTATTCACTATTAAGTATATTTCTAATGGTACCTTTGAGTGGTACAAGGCTCTGCTTATTGCCAAAGGTTGTACTCAGACCTATGTTCTAGACTATGTGGATACATTTGCTTCGGTGGATAAAATGAATACAGTGAGAGTCTTATCATCTGTGGTTGCCAATTGTGGTTAGAAACTCCATTAGTTTGATGTCAAGAATGCATTTTTTACATGGCGACATTAAAGAAGAAATCTATATAGAGATACCACCAAGATTCAATTCTCACACTAAACCAGGCATTATGTGTAAACTAAAAAAGGCACTATATGGGTTAAAACAATTTCTGAAGGCGTGGTTTAGGAGATTTTTCAAGGCTATACTTGCTATGGGGTATAAGTAAAGTCAAGGTGATCATATTTTATTTGTGAAGCATTCATCTTTAAGGGGAGTGACCGTACTATTAGTCTATATAAATGACATCATAGGAGATGATTTGAAGGGGATAGAATTGTTAAAAAAAACTAATAAAGGAGCTTGATACAAAGGAGTTAGGCAAACTAAAATACTTTCTCAGCATTTTGCTCACCATAGTAAGGAATTTTTATATCACAGTAAAAGTATGTATTGGATGTATTAATAGAAACAAGAAAATTGGGATGCAAGTTAGTAGAGACACCCATAAAGTTAAACTATAGACCTTGTGAGGCTCCAGACAATTCGCCAGTTGATAAAGGGTCTTATCAAAGATTTGTAGGAAAACTATTTTATTTGTCTCATACAAGGCCTGATATAATTTATGCTATAAGCGTAGTAAGTCAATTTATACACAATCCTAAGGAGTCACATCTTAAGGCGATCTATAGAATTCTACAGTACTTGAAGGGTACATGAGGGAAAGGAATCTTGTTCAAAAAGGGTAAGAGATTAACCCTTGAAGCCTATACTGATGCAGACTATGCAGAATCTCTTATTGATAGAAGATTAACCTTAAGGTATGTACTTTCTTGGGCAAAAATCTTGTCACTTCAAGAAGTAAAAAGGAGAATGTGATAGTAAGATCTAATGCAAAAGTAAAGTTCAAAGCGATGGCATTTAGAATATGCGAATTATTATAGTTGAAAATTATTTTAGATGATTTAAAGATTAAGTGGGAAAGTCTGATGAAGCTTTTTTGTGACAACAAATCTGCTATCAATATTGCTTATAATTCCAACATGACTGCACTAAACATATTAAAGTCAAACGACACTTTATTAAAGAAAAATTAGATAGTGGTATGATTTGTACTCCCTTTGTTCCTATTGATGGTCAACTTATAGATGTGCTTATCAAAGGATTGTCCAGCATCATCTTTCAGAACATAATCATCAAGCTTGGCATGGATGAACAATATTCACCAGTTTGAAGGAGAGTGTCAAATCATGTCAAATCCTCATTAATTATTCTTAATTATTGTAATAATTATAATTATAATTATAATCATTGTAATTATTAGTTAACCCAATGAATTAGTTAATTTGTCAATCTTTAATTGTTAGGGATTTGCTAGTCATTTATTTTCCTTCCTAGAATAGCTTCTTCTCTATTATATAAATACCCATGTACTCTCATTTTTTTTCAGTAACAAGAACTTCAAACTTCTTGTCAATTTGGTATTGGAATGTTATTTAGAGTTGATACTCCTATTGTATTATGCTTTATTTTGTATATTGATGGTATTCAATCATATGATTTTTATAGTTCAACAAGTTTTGCTTAAGAGTCACAAGTGCAAAGATATGTAAGCATATGCATGGTATACTTGAAATAGGTAAGCACATGTAGTTCACCTGTCATTTTTTTTAGCAGTGTGTTTAAGATTGTACTTTTTTCTCGAATAATGAATTGGTTTGTTTGTATGCAAGTCATTATGACGCAGAATTAAGCTGCATTTTAGACCAAGGATATTTAATAGGGATCATCTTAGACGTGGCTTAAAAGATGAGTAAAGAGTGATACTTCATACATGTTCTACAAATTGTGGCCTTTGATCATGAACTGACAATTTTTCTATTAAAAGTTCATAAATGTTTTGGATTATAGGTATACTCCATTCTGCATGAACTTTTGGGGTTTTAGAGTATAAATTTTGTTGCTTGGCATTTCACTTTGCAAGTCATGATTAATCAATGATGATTTATATGGTTATTTATTAACAAATTAGAATGCAACTTTCAAAGTAGTTATTTTACAAATTTGAGACCCCAAGCTTTTGCTATTATGTGATATGGTAGCTTTACATTTTTTATTCAAGTAAAAGTATGGTTGGACAAAGTAAATGAAAGGGCAATTGTCATATCTAAGGAGTTTTAATTTGATTAATAGGTCAAATAAAAGTTAATTCATAGGTTTGCTAAGTTATAACATTATAGAATTAATCACTTTTTTCCCTAAAAAGATTAAGCACTAGTAAAAGCACAAGTTAATTTAGTTTTAGATCTAATTCTTGTCTAATTCTATTAACCCTTCAAAAGACATCCAAATTTCATGAAAATTATTAGAATGCTCTCTCTTAATGTTAACTAAAAGTCATAGAAATAGTTTTTAAGAACTTCTTCTTGTGACCCCTTAACAAAACACATAAGCCACAGAAACAATTTCTAAAAGCTCCTTCTTGTGACCCCTAAAAAAAAAATACATTTAGAGCCCTTTTCTTGCTTGCAACACTCAAGCTTCTTTGAAATTCACTTAATTAACCTAACAAATGAACTCCAAATGACCCCCAAATTTCCAAACCTGAGTTTTTGGGCCTTACTTACTATCTTATAAAATTTCATGCAAAAATTCTTTCATTTATTTGTTGAACTAAATTCTTTATTAAGTCTACTTGAATCTATCATGTATTTGAGTATAGTTTTGTTAGTGCTTAATTCAAGGGCATAACCTACTCAAAAATTTTTATAAATTTCAAGTCACAAGTTTAAAGAGTTAATGACTCACCATAAAAATTAGAATTTAAAATTCAACCTTTAAATGTCTCAACAAAAACCAAAAGTTAGACTATTCAAATTACCTTGTAGTTTTAAGTACTATCTTGCTATCCACTACCTTGGTTAGCCAAAACCAAGTTGTTAAATTCATAAATCTACCAAAATAAATCCTAAAGATGTTAGTTGTGTATATGGCAAAATTTCAAAGCTACTTAACTTCCTTAACTATCAGTTTCACACATAAACAATCACATAGATCAAATCTATTTCACAACATCAAATTTCTAGTAGATATAGTAGTACAACCAAGCTAGTGATTATCTTCATATCTTTACAACACAAAACACATATGTGTGTGTGTGTGTGTGTATTTAATTTCACAACTACCAAAACCAGGTTAATTTATTAAGATTTACATTGCTAAAAGATTTGCAAAAAGTTAGCTATATATATGATATCTAAGCTAAACATTTCATCTATTAATTTTTTGTGGACTTGGCTTTGTCAGCTTTAAAACTAATTCTTAGAAAGAAAAATTAGTTAGGTAATGAGATAATAATCTAATAACCCCAATAGCCAACATCACTTTAAAAAAAATATATAAGTGGCATTGAATCAAAATTTAGATCACATTATATGCATAGTTTCAAGAGAGAAACAATATGGTTGCAAGATAGTAGCTCTCATTCATCAATTAGACTATCATACTTAGGTTATTGGCCAACAATAGAGGGACTAGTACCCAAAAAATATTAATCAAGAAATAGATATAAATGCAAACAAACATTTAACATAGCATAGTTAAATCCACAGATTTAATTCAATGTATAAACATATATAAAATAAATGCGCTGCTAACTACATGATCAGCCAATCTCAAGGTCTCGTCAAGCTTTCATTTCCTGCAAATCAAGAACCCGAAATCTAATTCAATTAGAAATGCACACAGATGTAAATAAATTAGCTACAACTTCATATAATTTCTAACTTGTTAGCACAATTAAATTCAAAAGTTTAAGAGAGTCTTACCAAGGTTTATGCAATTGCAAAAGTTTAGCCAATTCAACCCCTAATTCTTGTTGTCAAATTTTTTTTTCTATAATTACAATCATATAACATCCTAAGCTAGGGACAAGCCATGGCCAAAGCTCCAAAATAAAATGGAATTACTAAATTCAAGTGCCATAAGTTATGGTTTACTTCTTACCAAATGAAAAATCAAAATTCCTAATCTAAGAATCATTTGAATCTCCATTTTCCCCTTCCCTACTAATTTAACCTCATTAGAAATCACAATAATAAATTTATAATTATAAAGTCCAGCTCCTAAACATCATTTCAAATAACAATTTAGGCTTACCAACAAGTTTTCCTCTTTGCCTTAATGTTTCTTTCCAACTATGACAATAAAGTGAACTTACAATCTACCATTGAAACATATATAATACAATTAGTTACCAAATAACCTATACACATATTTCACCTTCTCCTTTCATTCTAAATCACAATTAAATAAGTCTACAACTTATTTGCTCAATATGCAATCACCAACACAAGCACACACACACACACACACACACACATATATATATATATATATATATATTCTTAGCTAGCTACATCTAGGTAAAAGATTGAATTCTTTACCTTATATGACCTCTTCCTTTCACCAATTCACTTGATAGGCCTCAAGAATGATTCCCTTTATTCTCCTCATTCCATAATAGCCCTTTATCTCCCATTTCTTGATTGAAGCAGAGCTATAAGATTAACAACCAAAAAAATCAATTAGTGAAGAAAAAATTTTCCTAGTCTAGATCATTTTTTCCTTCTGCAAATTTAACTAAAAACATTTATTCTTATCTCATGTAGCCACATCTTCTCCATCTCCTTCAAGACACCATAACAGCTATGGAAATCCTCTCTCTTTCTTGCAAAAATTGTCTCGATTCATTAGGAAGGAAAGGGACAAAGTAAGGCAATTAAGTGGCTATCCAATTGTTGCTTTATTGGCCATGAATTGCATTGAGCAAACCAATATAATTTGATGCTTTTAATTTTTTTCTCCTTGCTTCCCTAAGTACCACCAATCATGCTAAGGTGTCAATTTCTCCACTATACATTAGAACAAATCATTTAAGTAGAGCTTCATGAATTATGGCTATAAGATTCTAATGCCATATAACCAATATATATATAGGTAGTGGGATGTTAATGTGGCATTAACTTGAAGGTTTTCTCTCTTATTTATCTTGCTAAATCTCCAAGTCACCTTCTACGCAAAGAAGAATGAATATGTGTGCGCGTGCACACACACACACACACACACACACATATATATGTATGGATTTAGATAAGAAATGATGTGACAATTCTAATCTAAGGAAGAAGACTTTGACTTAGTGTTTTGGTATGACGTGGCCAAGAATTTGCATCCAAAGGAAGTTGTTAAATTTCTTTTTTATATAATACTAAGTCCCTTCCCCCCCCCCCAAATTCTTTTAAGATGAACGGCTAACATATTATTAAAGAATGTTTAACATATTTTCCCCATTGTTCTCTTTAATTCACTTCCAAATTTTCATTAATCCTAAACTAACTAAATTAGCTCCCAATAAATCTTAATTAATTCTCTAGGAATTATTTAGATTTCTCTTTTAATTTTCCTTGCTTATTTAGGTGATTAGTTTTGATGATGTAACTCAATACTCTCTTTTTAATTTGTAATTCAACTTAGAAAAAGTTAAGATATGACATTTTCTCTCCCCTTAAAAGAATTTTGCCTCAAAATTCACATACCTTAAAAAAATTATGTCGACTATAGCCTTCTCATTTCTTGCTTTATTTCCTAAGTAGTTTCATCTAAGGATAGCCCTTTCCAGACCATCTTAACTAGCAAGATGCTCTTATTTTGTAATTGTATGATCTGAGTATCTATAATTCTTTTTGGCTCTACAACATAAGATAAATTGTCTTGCAAATGTACTGATTCATGTTCTATGACATGTGAAGGTCTGGTTGATATTTCTTTAGCTGAGAAATATGAAAGACATTATGGATTTAGAGAGATTTGGAGGAAAGACAAGTTTATAAGCAACTGTTCCTATCTGATCAAGAATTTGGAAATGACCCATATAATAGGGACTAAGTTTTTAGGATTTCAAGAATAGATCCACACCAGTAATTAGAGTTACCCTAAGGAAGACATGGTTGCCAATTTCAAACTCCATGGGTCTTTTTCTTCTATCTACCTAGCTTTTTTGCCTACTTTGTGTATTCTTAATAAGTTTGACATGCTTTGAGGTTTGATCAATAATATCCGACCCTAAAAGTCTTCTTTCTCCTAACTTAACCTAATATAAAAGAGGTCTACAACTTCTTCCATAGAGAGCCTTAAATAGGGCCATCTAGATATTGGAATGATAACTATCATTGTAACCAAATTCAACTAAGGGTAGATATACATCCTAGTTTCTTTTAAAATACATGCTCTAAGCATGTCCTTAAGGGTTTGAATAGTCCTCTTTGTCTGTTAATCTAATTAAGAATGATAGGTAGTACTAAATCTTAATTTGGTACCTAGAGCTTTATAGAGAGACATCCAAAATATAGATGTAAATTTAGGGGTCTTTATCTGAGATAATACTATTAAGCATTCCATAAAAAGCCTTATAATTTTATTAATATAAAACTGAGCTAGTTTGTCTGTGGTATAGGTAGATCTAAAAGGTAAAAAGTGAGCAAACTTAATCAACTTGTCCACTATCACCCAAATAGAATTATGTCTTAAGGAAGTTCTATGCAAACCCATAATAAAGTCCATGGAAATGTTATCTCATTTTCATTCAAGAATATTAAGGCTATAACATTCTTGTAGGCTTTTGATACTTTACTTTAATCTTTTGATAAAGTAGACACTTAGACACATATTTAGCAATCTAACTTCATACTAGGCCACTAGAAACTCTTTTTAAGATCTTGGTACATCTTAGTGGTTCTTAGATATAAGGTATACTTACTCTTGTGGGCTTTTGCTAAAATGGTATCTTTTAAGTCACAATTCTCAGGTACACATAATCTATCATTGTACCAAATCAAACTATCCTCAAATTCACTAAATTACTTAGACTTTTTCTGAGATATCTGTTTTTTAACTTTATTAAAAAACTCATTAAAAATTTAAGCATTTCTCATTTGATCTTTATATCACTCTAAATCCTCAACTCACTTACTAAGAGATTACCAAAATGTAAGAAGATAGAAAGATTCAAATCTCTAAAATCCTCTATCAATTTCTACTCCTTAAGCACCATCAATGATATGTGTATAGACTTTCTACTCAGCATTTATAACTACATTAACTTTGCCTAGATGATACTAAAGATATAGTTATAATCTTTAAGAAATTCTAATCATTTCCTCCACCTCATATTTAATTCTTTCTGATAAAAAAGATACTTTAGGCTCTTATGATTATTATAAATCTCAAATTGTGCGCCATATAAATAGTGTCTCTAAATCTTGAGAGCAAACATTATAGCTACTAACTCTAGGTTATTAGTGGGATAGTTTTCCTTCTATTGTCTCAAGTGTCTAAAAGCATAAGCCACTACCTATCTTATTGCATTAGAACACATCCTAGGCCTTTCTTGGATGTATCATTATAAACCATAAAAGGCTCATGTGGATCAGGTATCACTAAGAAAGGAGTAGCATTTAACCTAGTCTTTAATTCTTGGAACCTCTCCTTACATTTATCATTCCAAACAAATGGCTTATCTTTTGTAGTTAGTCTAGTCAAAGGTATGGGAAAATCTCTTAATAAATCTCCTGTAATACCCAACTAGTCCTAAGAAACTCCAAACCTTAGTAATTATTTTAAGCTTTTTCCAGTTTACTATAACTTCTATCTTACTAAGATCTACTACTATCCCCTTCTCAGAAATCATATGTCCTAAAAACTTAAATTCTTTTAACCAAAACTCAAATTTTCTAAGTTTAGCAAATAGTTACTTTCTTTTCAAGATTTAAAGAATAGTTCTAAGGTATCCCTGATGCTCTTCTAAGCTCTTAGAGTAAATAAGGATATTATCCATGAAGATCACCATAAACTAATCTAGATAGGGTCTGAAAATTCTATTCATATAGTCTATAAAAATAGCTAAGGCATTGGTTAGACTGAATGGCATAACTAAGAATTCGTAATGGCCATGCTTAGTCCTAAAGACTATTTTAGGTATGTCTTCTGCCTTGATCCTCAATTGTTGATATTTTTATCTTAAATCTATCTCGGAAAAAACTAAGAACTCCGACTAACTGATCTAAGAGATCATTAATCCCAGGTAGTGATATTTATTCTTTATGGTGACCTAGTTAAACTGTCTATAATCTATACATAATCTCATACTCCCATCTTTCTTCTTAATAAACAAGACTGGTGCACCCTATGATGATGCACTAAATCTAATAAAACCTTTTTCCAATAGCTCCTCTATTTGTTTTTTCAATTCAGCTAACTCAGTTGGAGCTACCTTATAGGGCGCTTTAGATATTGGACTAGTATTAGGCACTAAATCAATGAAAAACTCTATCTCCTTATTAGAAGGAAGATTACTAATCTCAATAGGGAATACCTCAAGAAAATCACTAACAACTAGAATATCCTTTATTCCCTCATTGACCTCAGCTTGCAGAGAAAAGAAGACTACAAACCCTTAACAACCCTTACAAAGATAACTTTTAGCCTAGGTAATGGATAACAAAGAAAACTTAGTAGAAGATCAAGAATCAGAAATATAGGCTAGCAAAGAAACCAATTTACAAGAACAATTAAGAATAGCATTATTTGTAGATAACCAATCTAGACTAATGATAAAGTCAATGTCATGTATAGGAATATAAACTAAATCAACAGTAGTGGATCGTTGATCAAATAAAACTACATAGTTCAAGGAAACATAAGAAGTAACAACATGACCTCCCATAGGAGTAGATATAAACAAGTCAAATGATAAAATACTGACTCTTAAATCCAAACTCTTAGCACAGTCATATGAAATAAATGAGTGGATTGCTCAAGAGTCAAAGACTGCATTTACAATACAATAATTAATTAAGATCATACCTTGGATGAAACTAGAGGATTGAGTCTCTTCCTACTGAATCAAAGCAAATACTCACCCTTAAGTCTATGGTCTAGCCTCCTGGGTTGCCTCCTTCTTGACTCTACAATCTTGAAAGAAATGGCCTAGTTGACTACATCTAAAGCATACATACTTGGCGACTCTACAGGGGCTGTATCCATTATTCTTGCCATATTTATTACATATTCTTACTATGGAACTCTGAATTTGCTATTTTCCCTTGAATTGGCTTCCACTCTTTTTGGGTCTTTTACTCCAAAATTTACTGTTACACCCCCATGTAAAAGAGCCACTCTCTTTCTCTCTCTTTTTTTATTACACACACTTTCTCTTCCTCAGCATCTTAAATACTCTTTTCTACTAGCCTAAAATTTCAACTAACTCATTAAAATTTCTCTGTTTATGAGTAATCATTCTATCCTTGATCTCCAGCCAAAAGTCCCTTTTCTAACTTGGAAGCACTCCATGTAACGTCTAATATTTTGTAAAAACATCATAATAAGTCGGTTTCAAAAATAAGTCCCCTAAGATGAGTGAATTAAGGTCAAATGAAATTTGGATAGAATTTTAAATAATAGAAAATGAGGATTTGAGTCTTGAGTTGCCCAAAAATCAAGGCCAAAGTGATTCAAAAAATTTGCTGAAAGTTTAGTGGTATTGTCGTAAATATGGGCACTTTTTGAAAAACTCACAAAAGGATTTTTTAAATAGAAAATTTAAGCTTTCCGAGATTCTCAAAGGCTTTGAAAATCATAGGAAGCCTTAGGATAGTTAAAGCTCCTCCGATATATATTTTTCCAATAACGATGAGCCCGAACTTTGACTGATTCGTTCAAGAAGGTTTTTGCTTCAATTTGAGTGATTCCAAAAGAATTTTATAAAATTGGAAACCTAAATTTTATGATGAAAAAGACGGTTCTAAAAAAGGAGCTAAAATGAAGCTAAAACAAAAATGCCACGTACAAGGGACGTAAATGTCAATTTTTTTAAACAAATGTTTCTTGAAACATCTACATAAGTGGCGTCCCATCTTGTAACTTCTTCTAACTAACTTTGCATCATCCAAAAATAGAGGAGAGAGCTAGAGAAAGAGGCACACATGGAGGCCAAGAAAGAAGGGGAAAAATCAAAGAAAAAGGTAAGAAAAATTCAAGAAAATTCATGGTTTTCTTCTTCCAACTTCATTCTCCTCTCTTTGCTCCATCTTCCTATGGTTTGGATGCTTAAATGGTTCTGTTTTGGCCTTGAACCAGAGGAAAAAATTAGAAATTCAAAGAGGAAGCTAAGGTAAGAAGAAACATTCTTGAAAGAAGGTTGAATCCAAGGTAGCTTCCATTTCTTCTTGCTTTTCTTTTTTTCTTCCTTTAATGTTATGGTTCGGCCACTTTGAGAGCTAAGTAGAAAGGGAAGTTTTTGACTTAAAGCAAGTATGAAACCATTGATTTAGGCTATGGGAATTTAGAATATACTAAGAAATTGCAAGAAAAACCAATGAAATCCAAATTGGGAAAGTGTAGAACTCTTGAACATAATGCAAAAAATGTTTTGATTCTTAAATTTTCATGCATGTGTGAGTGTTTAATTGAGTTTCTAAGACCTCTAGGAAGCCTCCTAAGTGTGTCTCCCATCAAGCAAAAATCAAGAAGCCCATGGACTCTTCCTCCTTCTATAGTTTCAGCTAAGCTAGGATGAATAGGTTAAGGAGTGTTTTAATTTATTCTAACCTTGGTTTGAGACATCATATAATGGTAGAAGGTGGGAGGAACCCTTGAAAAAAATTTAAAAATCATAGATTGAGAGATGAGAAAATAGCTTCCATAATGTAACTTTATGAAGCAACATGTACCTAGGTTTGTGAAAGTGGGTGTGTGATGTGTAACAACCAGGAAAAAGAAAGAAGAAGAAAAGAAAAGAAAAAAAAAGAGAGAAGAAAAGTTGAAAATTTTCGAAGGTTGAAAATTTTCTAAGTCTGCTAGCTATAGCCTAGCTATAGCGAATGTACCTGTTCGCTATAGCCTAGCTATAGCAAGAGTGCCTTCTCGCTATAGCGAAAATATTTCTAGCTATAACGAGTATGGGCATTCCATACAAAAACTAGAGCATTACTCACCGTAGCGCACGTTGTAGCGAAGGCAGGGGTCTGGGACTGATTCGAGCTCGCCGTAGCAAGGGTTATGGCTCGCTATAGCGAGGGTAAGTCCGAAAAAGCATCAAAAAAGAGAATTTGACCTATTAAAGCGTCCCAACTCCTTCTTTCACTCTGTAACCGACTTAAGCTCACTCTAAGATAGAGAAAAGGGCGGAGGAGAGAGAGAGAAGCCTAGAGGAGGAAGGAAGAACAAGAAAGGTAAGGATTTCCATGGCTTTTCTCTTAGTATGTTGCTCTTCTCCCCTTATCCTCTCTTCCCACGGCTTTAGTAGTTAAAGTAGTTGGGTTTTGAGCTTAGTCCAGAGGAGGGAGAGTAGAAAACTCCTCTTGAAGAAGACCAAGATTCCCATATGCTTACTCCTTCCTTGCTCCATTTCTTGAGAAGCTTGAGAGAGGAAGGAGAGTTGGTGAATTTCTAGTGAGAAAAAGAAACCCCTAGCTTCATATGCTTAGTAGGGTTGCTAGAAAGAAATCCTTAGCTTCATGAATAAAGTTTTAAGAGAGTAATTCTATACTTCTTGTGTGGCTAGGCTCAAGAAAAGCACTCCCATCTAGAGGTGATTGTGAAAACCACAAGGGAGGAGACAAATTGAAAGGGAAAGTTGTGAATAGCCAATAAGGTAGCTCTCTCTACCTTCTCTCATGCATAAGATGTGTACTTACATTGTCTTGCTTGTGTGTATGTATGTTTTAAACCATGAAAAGTATGCTAGCATGATGATGCTTCATGTATTTCAATGATATTTTATGTGATTGTTTGGGTTTGCTTGAGTATGGAAAAGCCAACAACCCTCTAGCCATGGTGAGGATGAGCCAAAAACCCTCACGTTGGTTGAGACAAAGTAAAGAGTCTCCTAAAAGTGAGGTTAACTCCCAAAGAGTAAGGGTTGAGTCTAAGAACCTCTTAGAGAATGGGTGAGGCAAGTCCAAAATCTACAAGTGAGTGAGTGAGGCTAATCCATTTACTTGGCAAGCTTTTATATGTTATGTATGGCCAACTCAAATGTTGCAAATGCTTTTCCTATGATTTCACATGCTAATATGCTCATGCATACATTGTGAGACTTGTTTGCATACTTTGTGTGTATGATTGAATGAGAGATGAACTATTGAGATTCTTTGAATCTCACTGCCCCTCTCCACCATCCCAACATGCTAGATGGACCAAGTGAGGAAAGAGATGGGAGCCACCAAGCTTGAAGCTAAGGGATTTCGGTGAAGAAAGTGTAAAGAGCCATGTTGTCACTACTTGTGATTAAGTCAAGAGATGTAAGCTAATGATATGATGTACATGATGTAGCACATATGAACATAGTAAATGAATGTATTCAATGTATATATATGGGAATTGAATCCATGGTGTATGATGTAGCAAGTGTTGCAATGAATAGTAAGATCTAGCATTCTCCCATGAGTGTATGTGTTGGTGTGGAGAGTGAGTTTTGCAAATCTGGGTTGTTAGACACTTGAGTCATATTTAATAGCCTATGTGGATGCATTCTCACGTGCCCATAGAGCTTTAGAGGTAGAAGAGGCAAATTTGAACCTATGAAGCCTCATTTAACACATGAAAATGGTCATTTTGCTCATGATGTCCAAGTCTGACCAAATGACCTCATTTTGCCTTGAAATTTGGCATGTGACTAGATCTTGTCTAGATATTTTTGGGAAGCTAAAGATCAAGTTATTTGGAGGTCTATAGAATTTTCTATGATTTTTCAAAGTTGATATCAGAAATTTAGATTTTCAGAAATACTGTTCATTTGGTCAGTTATGGAATTATGTCATCCGAGGGGCAAACATGATCCAATGATTACGAAATTTTATAAACAGAAACTAGATAGTCACAGTGACTTGTAGCAACTAGAAGCACCTCATTTTGAGGTCTAGAGAGGAAGATATGCAATTTCGAAATTCCAGCCTAGAATCAGTCATCCTACCAAACCTGAGGTACTGTTTCATCAGTTTCCGGGAGTTTGGCTTGATGAACTGATTTGGAGACATTTTTCCTCTCTAGTTAATATCCACATCTTTCCATAGTGATATTTTTTGTGAGCATTGAATTTTTGTGGAATTAGTTAAACATTTTTGAAATCCATATCAGTAAACTGTGACAGTAGCAGAGCCCCTCTGACCTTCACATGATTTTGCATGTCAAACGTCCTATGTGCAGGATGTTATGACTTGCACATATTTTTAGCATGAAGTAGACATCCTAATATTTCCAAAGTGACCAAGAGAGCATGTTTTCAATTTTTCTGTATTTAGTTATGAATTTCCAAACTTTGCCCAAAAAATGAGGCCAAATCTGCCGAAAACGAATTTGCATGTCTCACATCCCTTTTTGCTTTTCATGGGTTTAAAGCATGCTTTTGGGATTGAAATGAGTCTTACTAGTGCAATTAAACATGAGGATGCATAGAAAGAGCTCACCCAGTCCATGTGACACAAAAGTGAATGTCTACCCATGCATGATGCCATGTGGGAAAGAATATGTATATGAGCATAAAAGGCATGATAGGTATGAGCTAGAAATGAAGGTATTACATGATGGCTCCAAGGACCTTAAATGAGGTCAAGAGGCCTAGATATGGTAAGAGAATGAAGCCAAGAAACTTGAATTATGGAAGTTGCTTGATTATGTCATTAATAGAACCATATTGTGACAAATAGAACAAAGTGTGTTCTTAAGAGTGAGTTGGATGTCTTGGTTTGTTCCAAGAGTATAATTGAGTGTTGTTTATTGTGACTAGGCCAAGGAAATCCAACCCCACCTCATTGTACTTGTGGAACTAAAAAGGGGATGGAGCAAGTAAAGTAAAATTTGGATTTTTCACCAAGGTAGCTCTCAACCTTATTCTTCTTGCATTCTTAGTTTTGTATATGTCAATGTGTACTTGTGTGTACTTTTGAAATTTGTAAACATGCCACTTGATGCTATGATGTTGCATTGGTACCAATATGTCTTCTTGAATGTCATTGGTTTGTGAAGAATGCTTAAAAGGGTGAGGTAATGCCAAAAGTCCCTTGATATGGGTGAAAAGATGCCAAAAGTCTCAAGGCATGGATGAGACAAGGCCAAAAGTCTCATAAATAGATGAGGCCAAGTCAAAAGTCCCCAGGCTAAGGGTGATGTAAAGCCAAAAGTCCCTAGAGCTCATTCTTGGCTTTGATGTGAATTTGTGGCATGAAAATGTGAATTTGAATGCTTTATGGTTATGTGAACTTCTGTACTTATGCCTTTGACATGTATATGCCATGAATGTGTGTTTGAATAGGTGTATGAGCTATTGAGATTCTATGAATCTCACCCCCTTCCCACTTCTATCTCACATGGTCTAGGTGGTGCCCAAGAAGAGAAAAATGCAAGACAAGGAGTTTGAGAGACATTGTTTTGACAAATATGTAGCTTTTCTTGTGACTAGATGTCAAAGTAATTGTGTACATATTATTTTTGAGTTGTAAACAAATGAGCAAATGTAATAACATGTATGAATGATATATGAACCACTTTTGGTGTAAAATCAATGTAAATGGAAAAATTGAACACTTGATGGTATGTACTTGCTAGTATATTCTTGGATGTGGGATGGCCAAAATGAGATGCATGATAATTTGGGCCACTTGGGAAGTTCATAATTGATGTGATTATACTTTTAAACTTGCCTAAGAAGTGCTAAAACATCAAGAAGACTATTTGAGCCCATTTTGATCCGTAATTGTTCTTAAAATGACTATAATGGTGAGCTATAGCAAAATCTGTCCAAATGAGTTCTTCTTGATTTAAAATTTGGCATGCACATAGATGTTATTATTAGGAGCACTAGAGAATATTTGGTGAGTTTTCAAAGTTGGTAAATTTTCATGGTTTTGGTATTGTTACTATGCATTTGGTCTGAAAATTCACCTCTGTCATTCATGGGTCAAACGATGTCCAATGGCTTGAAATTTTATAGGGAGAAACTAAATATTCACAGTGAACTATATCAACTAGAAGCACCTCAATTGGACATTTGTAGAAGGAGATATAAATTTTTGAATTTTCAGATAAGTGATAGTAGGCAAACAGACCTTAGTTACTGTTCTATTGATTTTCAAGATCTCAGCGCATCTGAACTGGTCTAAACTTATTTTTTCCCTTTAGTTAATATCTATAAATTTCCAAATTAGTATAGTTTTCCGATATTGTATTTTTTGGGAATTAGTTATTAATTTTTAAAGTTTATATCGGTAACATGTATTAGAAATGCTGGACAATTTGACCTTTGTCTCTTTTGTATTGTCAAACATGGTCTAAATGATGTTTCCATGGCTTGGAATTTTTTTATATAAAGTTAACATCTAGATATTTTTAGAAAGATATGAATTATTTGATTTTAATTTTTTTAGATTTAGTTATGATTTTCCAAAATTGCTAGTAGAAAATTGAAATTTTGACCCGAGGCTAAAACGTTCAATTCTTAGTTTTTAGCTTTTACTCCATGGTTTATGGAATGTTTTGGGATGTTTGTGACTTGTTTAAATGGGAAATAAATAGAGAATATTATTGGTGAGTTCTCGGGATCCACATATTGAAATTTAAATTTTTAACCCCGACGTAATGCAAGGAAATGGTAATATTTTATTCCTTTTTTATGTTTTTCTTTGTTATATATGGAAGTCGCCTTGAATATGGAAATATGGAGTCTAATAAAGTATGGTGTGACACTCCAGGCCTCATCATCATGATCTTTTATATAAGAAGAAAACCTAGATAACTCTATGTGTTTTGCTACATATTGATCTACAGTCATATCGCCCTAAACTAACTTGATAAACTTGGCTTCCTTCTTGCTTCTCATTCAAAGGAGAAAATATTTCTTATAAAATACTCTCTGAAAGGTCTCCTGATTGATTGAAGTCACCTTAGCCATCAAAGTTCTCTCTATATTCTTCCATCAGAACTCAGCCTCTCCCTCAAGCATAAAAGCTACTAATAGAGCTTTTTGCTCTAAAGTATAATGCATAACCCTAAATATTTTTTTTCTAATTACATAATCTATCTTTCAACCTTAGTGGGGTCATACTCTCCTAAGAATGCTGAGGGATGGGCTTTTCTAAAATGAGATAAAACTGGTAATATAGGATTAGGTCTAGGCCCCCTTTCTTGGAGTACATCATGGTTTTATGCTCTCTCACCCACATCCATAGGATTATTCTCTACATATCTATCCTGATCTCTCTCTCTCTTAAGGCCTCTTGTACTTTTTTAAGTGCTTGAGTGGTAGTAGCTTGTTTGGCCGCTTGTTCTTCTAACTTACTTAACATAAACTATATATTTGATGCTAATTCCTCTAAGGTCCTAGTTCACATCCTCCTTAAAGCCATGCTAACCTATTATACATATAAATTCATGCATATCATAAACAACAATTTAAGTTAGATACTTATTCAACATTTCTAAAGGAAAATCTACACAATCTAAGTGCCTAGCATGTAGAAAATCATAATAGGGAGTCCTACTTAGAACAAATTTCCTAAGTCATTGCTTGCAACCTTGAAGTAGATAAGGTAGTTTCTTCATATCCATGTCTCTTGAAGGTAGATTTGACAATTCCATCAAAGAGTTTCTTAAGAATAAGGGGAGTAGAGGTGTGAAATGTCTTCTGTCTATCATGGAACTCTTTTTCATAATTAATAACCCACTTAAAAGGCATTAGTTAAAGCAAATCTTCTTTGGGAATCTACTTTGGGATCTGGATGATAGTTGTATTGTCTGGCCTATCAAAAACCATTTAAAGAACATCGTTAGTGGTATTCTGAAAATGGAGATTAACTAAATGGTTTTGAATACAATAGATCATCTGGTGATGGAGAGTTGTTGAAACAGCATCGGTAACTTGTTTTGCATCAATGATCTGAACTTGCACCTTTAGTTTGGTAGAAAGAGTAAGATCAGATAATTTTATATTAAAGTTAGGCACAATGGTTAGGATCACGCTTCCATCATTTAAAGTGACAAGAGCAGCTCCAATCAAAGCACTTTGGAAGGAGGTGTATGAAGTGTCTAAAAGGGAAACACGAGTTATAGTCGCAATTCCTTTTCTGCCATAGAGGGTAAAGACTACCAAAATGTTATACCTAAGGAGTCTTGATTTGATTAGTAGGTCAAATGAAAGTTAATTCATATATTTTCCAAGTTGTAATGATATGGAATTATTTACTTTTTTCCCTAAAAAGATTAAGCACTAGTAAAGGCACAAGGTAATCTAGTTTCAGATCTGATTCTTGTGTAATTTTGTTAACCCATAAAAAATCATCCAAATTCCATGAAAATTGGTAAAATTCTCTCTCTTAATCCTAACTAAAAGCTACAAAAATATTTTTTAAAAACTCTTACTTATGACCCCTCAACAAAACACATTTAGAGCCCTATCTTGTTTTTGCTTGCAACGTTCAAGCTCCTTTGAAATTCACTTAATTAACCTAGCAAATGAACCCCAAATTTCCAAACCTAAGTTTTTGTCTTACCTACTTTCCTATAAAATTTCATGCAAAAATTCTTTCATTTATTTGTTGAACTAAATTCCTCATTAAATCTACTTGAATATGTCCTATATGTGAGTATGGTTTTATTGGTGCCTAATTTAACGGCCTAGCCTACTCAAAAATTCCTATAAATTTTTAGATCATAAGTTTAGAGAGTTAATGACTCACCATGTGTAACACCATATTTTTCTAGCTTTTCTTGCTCATTTACTTAAGTCAAATCCCTTGGTATAGTAATTTCCACAAGAAAATGGAATAAAATAATGGATTATTTTGCATTACGTTGAACTTAAAATCTTTGTTTCACATTCTGTGGGCCAGGTGAACTCATCCATATTATTTTTTATTCCAAAAACATGTATACAAGTCAGAACCATCCCAAAATGTTCCATTTTGCCTAAGCTTAGGACATCCACACTTAAAAATACAAGATCGGTCTCGGGCTCCAGGGTCCAAGTTTCCATCATCAACTTTGAAAATTCATAATTAAATTTAAATGAATTAAAATCAAGTAAATGATGGCTCTTTGGAAAGTTCTAGATGTTCAATATAGGTAAAAATCATTCCAAATTATGAAAACATCATCTAGACCACGATAACAATAGAAAATCACCAAATGTCTAGCTACCCAGGTTTGCTATCACAGGTTACTAATATAAATTTTAAAAATTTATAATTAATTCTAAAAAAAATTAAATTAAACACACTATGCCATTTTGGAAAGCTACAGATATTAACTTTAGGTTAAAAATAAGTATAGGCCAAAATAGAAATTTTTAGCTACTGAAAATTAATAGAATAGTACCAAAGGTACTGCTACATGACTAGTACTGACTCCAAACTTTAAAAATTCGTTTCTCTCCTAATATAAATCCAAATAGGGTGCTCTTAAGTGCTACAGAAAGATTATCATATCTAGTTTATTGCTATAAAATTTCATAGCCATTAGACACCATTTGGCCCTCTGATGACATAGGAGAAAAAACTAACCATATGAATAGTGTCTGGACTATTTCAGCAGCTTTTTACCAACTTTGAAAATTTATAATTAATTCTTTAGAGTTTCAAATAATTTTATTTTTAGCTTCCTAAAAAGCTCTAGATGAAACTTATATACATGCCAAATTTTATAGGAAAATTCGTCGATTAAGTTAATTTGTGACGTAGGGTTACAAAATGGCATTTTTATGCCTCTTTAAGGGTAAAAAATGGACCAATTTGGCTTTTAGGTTTTCTAGGACTACTTGATACATGGGAAAGTATAAAAATAGCCTACTAAACATGTCCTAAAAGTTCAAATACCCAAACCTCACAAATTCACTCTCCTACTTGATGATATACCCAAGGAACATACATGCATAACTTTGCATTTCAATGTCGAAATCATATAATATCATTCATATGGTTCCAATTCTCATACATACACCACCTATCCATACATTTACAGGTGTTCAAGAGTTTATACATCATATAAATTATTGAATTACATCTTTTAACAATAAGGTAGTTACAAAACAACTATTTAACAAACTACTTTGCCATTCTCCTTGCCCTTAAGTGTGGTGGCTCCCATTTCTTGGCTCATTTAGTCTATCTAGACATGTTAGGTAATAGGAAGGGAAGAGTGAGATTCTAAAAATTTCAATAGTCTTTTTCCCTTTTGAACACATATAATGGATGTAATTTTAAGTCTAAAATGCATACATGACTATCTTGAAATTCATAAATATACATAGAATATTTCTTTCATTCAAGAAGTCACACACAATATACATAGGCTTACCAAGACAATAGTTTAGCCTCACCTATTCTCTTTGGGACTTTTGAACTTGTCTCACCTATTTTCAAGGGACTTGTGAAGAGACTTTTGACTAAGTCTCACTCATTCAAAGATTTTTGACTTTGTCTCACCCATTCTTAGAGACTTTTGGCTCATCCTCACCCTAGGTAAAGGACTTTTGGCTTCACTAAGCTCATATAAGCCAAAACATGTTCATAAAAGCATCTTTCAAGCATATAAACAAGCATCATGGTACCATGGCATGTACATATATACTAGAAATATTTTTCATAGCTTAAACATATGTGCACACATTCACCTAAACATGCATGAGAGAAAAGAGAGAGAGTTACCTTGTATGCAAGAACATACTTTTCTCTTTAGAATTTTTTTCTCTCCCTCATCCAAACACCCACAAGGAGGTAGAGCTTGATTTCTTTAGTCTAAACACATCAAATGGGATCCAATTATACCCTTGAGACATTCACTAAAGCCACACACACCCTAGAAGAACTTGGTTGCCTATAATGTTCAATATGGTTTCATAAGGCACCTAATGAAGCAACCTTGGAAATTCATGAGCTTGGCTCCATTCTCTCCCTTAATCTATGACTCTTGACCCCATTTAGACTCCTTGGAGCCATCACACATTTATTTTAAGGAGTTTAGCTATGTGTTGCTTTATTATGCCACATTATGGAACCTATAGCTCCATCTCATTGTTCATGACTTCTAAAATTTTTTCAAGGCTTCCTCTCATACTCTACCATTATATATGATGCAAAAATAGGTTTAAGAGAAATTAAAACACTCCCAAGGTACTCTCTCTAGCTTAGGCTGAGACATGTACCCTATAGGAAGCCCATGGAGTTTTCTTTGCTTCTTGGATGAGAGGTGCGTATAGGAGGCTCCCTAGAGGTCTTAGGAACTCATACAAACACTCACATTAGCTTAGGAACCCTTGGATAAAATCAGGTTTTAGGCTATGTTCAAAAACCCTTAACTTTTTTATCTTAAAAATTTACAGTTGTTCCTTTGTTCTTTTTGCACATTGTTGTTTTTTACACTCCAATTCTTATGACTCACTCTTGGTTTGGTTCAAAACTCATTCCTCCCTTGCTATCCTAGGAGTGGCCAAAACACACATACATAAGAACAAGAAGAAGCAAGCATGGAGAGCAATGGTTTTTACCTTGGTTCAAGCTTTTCCTAAGAGCCTTTCTCTTTGCTTTGGTTCTCCTCTTCAAATTCAAACTTCTCCCCTCTGGTCAAAGCTCAAAATAGAAGCAAATACTTCAATATACCCATAGAAAGAATAAGGAGAAGGAGGAGAATAAGTCTACTAAAGGGAAGGCCAAGAAATTCCATCATTTTCATACCTTTTTGCCTTAGTTTTCATCTTCCTCTTCTCTTCTCTTGTGCGCCCTTTCTTACTAGCCTTTCCCCTGGTTTATGGCAAAAAATAAGTCGGCTAATAGGGAGAAGAAGGGGATACCCCACTTAAGAAGGGAGAGAAATAAAAATTGTTGCAACAAAATTCCCATTATTTCCCGCTTTCTTGGCTTTTCGTTTTAGGCTCATTTGAACTCCTTTTTTAGAACTATCTTTTCCATCATAAAATTTAGATTCTCAAACTTATAAAATGCTTTTAGAATAACTCAATTTGGATTAAAAACCTTCTCGAATGAAAAGGCCAAAATTTGGGTCAACCAATGTTCTAAATTGTAAACCAAATAGATTTGAACCATTCTAAAGGTTCTTATGGTTTTTAGGGCCTCTAAGAATCCTAGAAAACTCATTTTTTCCATTTTAAAATTCCTCCTTTTAGTTGTCTAAAAAGTGCCCTAAAGTATAAAAATGTCATTGCATCTTCGTTGAATTTTGTCTGATTATTCTAACTCTATTTTCATGGCACCTTTGGCTTTGGATCCTCGTTATTTTAGATCTAGATTGTTATTCTAATTTTATTGGATCTCAAATCATTCTATCTGGGGGACTTCCTTTTATATCTGGTATGTTTTATACGTTTACAATGAAACTGGACATTACATTTCTCATGTTTACGGAGGCACCGAATGTTACACCATAAAAATTAGAGTTTAAAATTCAACCTATTAATGTCTTAACAAAAACTAAACATTATACTGATTAGATCACCTTCTAATTTTAAGTACTATCTTGATATCTATTATCTTGGTTAGCCAAAACCAAGTTGTTAAATTCATAAATCTACCAAAATAAATCCTAGGGATTTTAGTTATGTGCATGGAAAATTTTAAAACTACTAACTATCAATTTCACACATAAACAGTCACCATAGATCAAATCTATCACAACATCAAATTTATTGCATATTTAGTAGTACAATAAAGCTAATGATTATCTTCATATCTTTACAACACAAAACACATATGTATATATATATATAATTTCACAACAGCCAAAGCTAGGTTAATTTATTAAAATTTATGTTGCTAAAAGATTTAGAAAGAGTTAGCTATACAGATGATGCATAAGCTAGACATTTCGCCTATTAATTTTCTATGGACTTAGCTCTGTCAACTTCAAAACTAATTCTTGGAAAGAAAAGTTAGTTATGTAATGAGATAATAATCCCAATAGCCAGCATCACATTTAAAGAATATATAAGTGGCATTGAATTAGAATTTAGATTACATTAGATGCATAGTCTCAATAGAGAAACAGTCTAGTTACTAGATAGTAGAGCTCGTTCATCCATTAGACTATCATACTTAGATTATTAGCCAACAACAAAGGGACTAGTACCTAGGATATCTACTTTAAACAAGGAATAGATATAAATGCTACCAAACATTCAACATAGCATAGTTAAATCCATAAACTCAATTTAGTGTATAAACATATATAAAACAAATATGCTGCTAACTATTTGATTAGCCAACCCTTAAAGTCCTATCAAAATTTCTAACAAGTCAAGAACCCAAAATCCAATTCAATTAGAAATACACACATATGTATATAAATTAGCTATAACTTCATATAATTTCTAACTTGTTAGCACAATTAAATTCAAAAGTTTTGGAGAGTTTTACTAAGGCTTATGCAATTGCAAAAGTCTAGCCAATTCAACCCCTAATTCTTGTTATCAAAGTTTCTTTCTTACAATTACAATCATACAACATCTTAAGCTAAGGACAAGCCATGGCCAAAGCTCCAAAATAAAATGGAATTATTAAATGTAAGTGCCATAAGTTATGGTCTACTTCCTACCAATTGAAATATTAAAATTCTCAATATAAGAATTATTCAAATCTCCATTTTCCCCTTCCTTACTAATTTAACCTTATCAGGATTCATAATAATAAATTTATAGTTATAAAGTCCAACTCTCAAACATCATTTTAAACAACAATTTAGGCTTATCAACAAGTTTTCCTCTTTGTCTTAA
Organism: Erythrophleum ivorense; assembly: GCA_026724425.1. Lineage (NCBI taxonomy): Eukaryota > Viridiplantae > Streptophyta > Magnoliopsida > Fabales > Fabaceae > Erythrophleum > Erythrophleum ivorense. The sequence continues at coordinate 11,844,636 of JAIUCV010000012.1, read as the reverse complement.
TGTTTCTTTCCAACTATGACAACAAAGTGAACTTACTATCTACCATTGAAACATATATAATATAATTTGCTACTAATATAGCCTATACACGTTTTGCACCTTCTCCTTTCATTCCAAATCACAATTAAATAAGTCTATAGTTTATTTGATCAACATGCAATCACCAACACAAGCATATATATATATAGGTAAAAGATTGAATTCTTTACCTCATATGACTTCTTCCTTTCACTAATTCACTTGATAGCCCTCAAGAATGATTCCCTTATTCTCTTTACTCCATAAGAGCTCTTTATCTCGCATTTCTTAACTGAACTAGAGCCATAAGATTAACAACCAAAAAAATTAATTAGTTAAGAAGGAAGCTTTCCTTGTCTAGATCATTTTTGCCTTCTACAAGTTTAACTAAAAACCTCTATTCTTACCTTATGTGGCCATGTCTTCTCTAGCTCCTTCAAGACACCATAATAGCCAGGGAAATCCTCTCTCTGTAAACAAAAATGACCTCAATTTATTAAGAAGGAAAGGGACATAGTAAGGCAATTAAGAGGTTATCCAAGTGTTACTTTGCTAGTTGTGAATTGCATAAAGAAAATCAATATAATTTGATGTTTTTATCTATTTCCCTTTGCTTCCCTGAGTGACATTTGCAACTCCATATATTTTTAACTCATTTCATACTATCTCTATGCCTCATACTAAGCAACTCACAAAGAGACAAGAAAAATAGCATTAAATAATACATTTCTTAGCATTGTGTCGCGTATAAAAATTTCATTTGGTGTCACGTGAATCATGTGATCTCATACATCACATTCTCATATTTAATTATATGAATGCAACTCATTTACATCATTAAAAGTGGCCTACACCTCATGAAACTAAAAGAGAAGCATAAAATACATGTGTATATTTTTTGCCAGATTTTCCTCTTTTCTATCACAAGATTTGGAAAATCATAACTAATTCTAAAAAAAAATCATGCATTCTTAGCCATTATAGAAAGCTACATGATAAGCATGAATTTTATATATTTTATTCTCCTTATTTTAAGCATTTTAGTATTCAAATATGGCTTTAGGGGTTTAATTAGATGAGATTTTATTTTAATAGCCATTTCTGCACTCAAGGAATTTTATTTACAAAATTTTGAATTTTAATGCATAAATTTCATTGAAATATTTCCTTTGTGAATTTTCCTATTGAATTGTTCTTACTCTTTTGTGCAGATTTTTAATATGTAATTGGAGCTTTGAATAGAAAATTAAATTGAAGAAAAGCAAGAGAAGAGATGGGCTTCAAGTGTGTTAGTGTGCAATCTCAAGAGCTTCAAGAATTTCAATGGACAATTAAAGCTTGAAGGGTATATTGATTTGGAGAAAGAATGTAGCTCACTTGCATGGGTTTCTGGACATGGAATGGGAGCTGAGAACAAAGAAGAGAAGCTGTGGGTTGAAAGGATGAAGCAAGAGCCGAAATGGTGAGCACGAGAACACACACATGCAAGGGCAGAACAGCAGCTCGTTTGAATAGAAGTTTGTATGGAGAAAACGAAGAGGAAGCAGCCTCTGTTTGAGAAACACGAATGAGCAGAAGAGGCTGTACATGCATGCATAAATGGAGAGCAGAACACGTGGATTAATGAAGCACTTGGCTGGAACAGGAGAAGCAAAGAGAGGCTTTAGTTGGGTTCTACGTTGAAAGGAGAAGCATGAGAAGAACAGAGCATGCAGAGAAAACGAAGAAGACAGCTACGTGATGAGCTCGGGTTTGAAGGAACAAAGAAGGCTGAGAGGAGATTCACGTACAGAACAAACACACGAGCAGAACAGACAAGAATCACGTACTTTCCACGTACACATGCAACTGGACAGCAACATGAAGGATATGAAGTTGAATCACGTGGGAAATTCGAGCTTGTGTGGGAAGAAATGAGTTGGAGCTGGAAACAAAACACAAACCAGCAAAAACAGAGAGAAGAAGCAACGTGAAAACAACGTGGAGAAGAGGAAGCTTGCATGAATATGAATGACGAAGCAAGTAGCTGATACAGGCAGCTCGAATGAAGAAGAGAAACAAAGAACTCTTGGGTCTGACATGGTAAACGAGCTGAATGTGAACAAATAAAGGAAGATGGAGCTGAGAACAAAGCAAACAAACACGTTACAACGCTGCAAGCTGGAGGGCTGGAACGCCGAAAAAAGGGAGTGGAGAGAGTCTTCTTCATTTCGAAGGAGGCTGGAGAGCTGTAGGCACCGAGAGAAACACTGGAAAACTGTTGCATTCATTTTGTTTTTCTCTTCGGTCTGAACTGGGCAGAGACGCTGGAAGAATGTGCAGCAGCTAAAGGGAGGACGCTGAACTTGAGCAGATCACGTGGAAGAACACTCGAGCAAATGGGAGGAGAAGAAGCACCAGCTGTAGCACGTGGTGAAGGAAAATGAAAATCTATAGAACATGCAGAAGCTTTTAGAGAATACTCGAGCAGAATGAACGAAGAGAAGAAGAACCTACGTGGGAAGCTCGCATGAAATATTATAAAACAAAATGAGGTGGGCCCACGTTCATATATACAAGAAGGAAGAATGAATACGTGGAGAAGAGCTGAAAAGAAGCACGTGGAGTTACTTAAAAAATCACGTGGGAAGCATTTTCACGCCATATACACTCGAGAGATTGATTCACTCAGAATCCATTCACGCCATCATCCATCACACTCCATTCTCACGCCCCTTTCGTACAGCAGCCACCCATCTCACGTCCCCGTCTCATCCATCCTCCATTCTCCATCTCCATCTCACCAAAATGAAGCTCTAATCTCCATTTGTGGCTAGCTAGGAAGAAGGCACTTGAGTTGAAGCTTGAATCCATGGATAAACTCAGAATTTTGGCTAAGGATCTCTATTTTTCCTATACTTTTTCTCTTTCATATATTGCCTTGTTTAAGTTGTATTTGATTGAGAAATTGTGTAATTATAATTAGTGGCTGTTTAGACTCTAATTAGGAAGCCTTTTTGTTGATTAATTGGTTGGATTAAATTCTGAATTTGTCAATTTCTTGCAATTACCCATGTATGCAATCAAGGTGTTTGATGAAATGCATGTGAGAGATTGAACCTTTAATTGTTTAATTAGAGGACTCCTTGGTGTTTAGTTGTTTAATTAGACATTTTTGGATGATGGTTCAGAGGTTAATTACTTAGTTAATCAATCGAATTGGGTGTTCATTGATCCTAAAACAAGAGTTAGCAATTTAATGCGAGGTTGAGTTCTCAATTCAACATTAGATTGTTAATTTCTTGATTCTTGAGTGTTAATTCAAGATACAACTGTTATGAACACAATTAGGAATTCTTAGGCTAGAATTAATCACAATTGGATTAGGATAAGGATAGTAGATACCAAGGGACGATTCCAAAGCTAGTCACAAGACCATTCTCCACCCATAATTCATCTAACTAGGTAGAATTTAGAAATTTTATTTTAGATTCATTTTACTTAGTTCAATTAGATTGAAACCCCCCTAAATTAGTAAGTTTTAGGATCTTCATACACTTAGAAAATTCAATCAAACATTGCATTCCAATTCCGAGGGAGATGACCTAGGTTGTGCCACTAGCTGCATATTTTATCAACCTAGTTTTATTTTGAGGGTCGCGCGACAGACCGCATCACTACACATGTCTAATTCATGCTAAAAATATGTCCAGACCATAACATCCAACACAGAGGATGTTTGACGTTCAAAAAGGTCCAAAAGTCAGGCTGTCAATTAGTGCTATTATAAAATTCTATAGCAAACTTTAAAAATGTCCAATTAATTTCACAAAAATCTAATCCATGCAAATGATACCAATCTAAAAATTTATGGATGTTAGATAGAGGAAAAAAATACTCTAGACCAGTTCAGGTGCACCTAAACCTCGAAACTCAATCAAATAGTACCTGAGATCAGTTGGGGCACCTGATACTGGACAGAATCTTTAAAAATTTATATCTCCCTCTCTAGACCTTCAAATGAGGTACTTCCAATTGGCACAAGTCACAGGGAATGTCTAGTTTTCCTATATAAAATTTTGTATCAATTAGACATCATTTGAGTCCTATGTGATAGAAGTCATTTTCAGACCAAGTGAACAGTGCATCAGACCAAAACCAGAATTTTTGCTAACTTTGAAAATTTACCAAATATTTTATAGACCTCTGAAAATTCTATTTTTTAACTTTTCAAAAAGCTCTTAACAAGCTCTAATTGCATTTTAAATCTCATATCAAGAAAATCTCATTTGGATGAAAAGTGATATCAAGTTCTAAATTGGTCAATTCTTGGTCCATACAAGATACCAAAATATCCAAATAACTTTCCTTGGTGTTTAGCACCTCTTAGGCAAGTCTAAAAGCATAAATATGACTTGTATAAACTGCCCAAATGGTCCCAAACCTCATGCATCTCAATTTGACCATCTCACTTGCATTTATACATACACTTTCATAATATAAACTTGCCATTACATGACTAAAATGTGCATTTCCATTCATACAACCTTAGCTCTCAATTATACATGATACAATAATATAATTATACATGTTCATAAGGTCATAGGTATATACAATCATAGATGGCAATATTTGCCACCTTGATGACCTTAAAGAAACAAATTTCATGCATTTTAATGTCATGTTCTCATCTCTCAAGTGGTTGGCTTTCATCTTCTTGCTCTCTTGGTCCACCTAGCATATTAGAATATTGGAGAGGAGGGGATAAAATTCAAAGAATCCCAATAGCTCATCTCCCATTCAATCATACATAAAAGATGCAAAACAAGCCTCACAAATGCATGCATGGGCATATTCTCATGTGTAAATATTCAAGAAGCATTTTCAACATTTGAACAAGTCACACATATCATACAAAGGCTTACCAAGCAAGTGGATTAGCCTCACCCATTTACTTATAGATTTTGGACTTGCCTCACCCATTCTTTAAGAGGTTCTTAGACTCAACCATACTCTTGGGAGTCAACCTCACTTTTAGGAGACTTTTTACTTTGTCTCAACTAATTTTAAGAGTTCTTGACCTCACCACACTCAAGTAAACCAAAGCAAACGTCATAGATATCATTTGGAAAACACAATATATCATTATGGTACCATGGAGTAAGAGCTTATGCTAGAACATTTTTCATGGCTTGAAATACACATGTAACATTCAAAGACAAGTAAAACAAACAATTATATATGAGAGAAGGTGGAGAGAGCTACCTTGCTAGCATTTGTACACTTTTTTCTTAAGCCTTGAATCCTCTCCTTTGACCTCACACACCCAAGAAAGTGGAGATCATTTCTCTTAGCCTAGACACATCATATGGAAGCTAATTATACTTTTGAATCACATTCTAAGGCCACACAATCACTAGAAAAGTTAGATGACTCATAAGACTCTTTTATGGTTTCATAATGCACTTAATGAAGCAACCTTAAGAAAACATCATCTTAGCCCCATTCTATCTATTCATTTGTGATTTTTGACTCCATTTAAACCTCTTGGAGTCATCACATAATCTATTTAAAGAGCCTAACTAGGTGTTACTTCTTTAAGCTATAATATGGAACATATAAGGCCATCTTACTTTCTATGGCTTCTAAAATTTTTTCAAGGCTTCCTCTCATATTCTCCCATCACACATGATGTAAAACTAAGCTTAAAAGGAATTAAAATACTCCCTAGGTGCATGAACTCTCCTTGGCCGAAGCTATGCTTCTATTAGGCACCAATGGAGTTTCCTTCCTTCCTTTGATGGGAGAAACATGTAGGAAGTTCTCTTGATGTCTTAGGAACTCATATGGACACTTAAACATCATAAAATATGGCTAGGGTTCATGATAGAGTTCAAGGTGCAATCAAAATCCTAACATTTCTATCTTGCAAATTCATGGTTTTTACTTGGATATATTTGCATATTCTTACTCTCCTCCCTTAAATTCATGGAATTCACCCTTGGTTCTCCTCAAAATTCCAACCCTCTTGCATCTACATACATGAGGCGAAATAGGGAGATGAAGGGGGAGGAAGTGTCTACCATGGGATGAAAGATTTACCTTGTTTTTCCTTATTTTCTTGCTTGATTCTTACTTTCTTTGCCCTCTTCTCTTCTAATCTGAATTTTTTCCTCTGTTCTTCCCTCAAAACAGATCTAAAAACTTCAATAAAATCATAGAAATAAAGCTCAAGAGGAGAGAAACAAGTTTGGAAGAAGAAGGAGCATGAAAATGTATGAAATTCCTTACCTTTTTCTCCTTCTTTCTTCTCCTCCATGGTGCGCCTAAGAGAGCTAGTGTTTTTTCTAGTTTTTGGGCAGAATGGGTCATGCAAATGAAGGGGATAAGAAATAAGAAACTTAAAGAGTGTTCAAGAAGCTTTCACTTTCTTAAAAATTCTAATTTTGCCCTTTGTTTTTGGCATTTTCGTTCCTAACTCGTTTTAGCTCCTTTTTTAGAACCATCTTTTCTATTATGAAATTTAGGTTCTCAATTTAGTAAAATGCCTTTGAATTACTCAAATCAGAGCTAAAACCATTCCGAACAAATTAGTTAAAGTTCGAGTCAACCAATATTAAAAAAACATCCACCGGAGGGTTTTAACTGTTTCGGGACTTTTCATGGTTTTTAGGGCCTCTGAGAACCTCGAAGAACTCAAAATTTTCATTTAAAAAGCCCTCCTGTGTGAATTCCAAAAATTGCTCAAAATTACGAAAATGCCATTACGTTTTATAAGTTTTTCGGAAGAAATTGTTTCTTCATTGTAGTTCCATTTTTCTTTCAGTCTGAGTTTAGAATTTTCATTTTTAGGAGTCTATAATGCTTCCTAAATTTTTTGAGATCTTAACTAAGTCATTTCGGGAGACTTCCTTTTGTATCCGGAGAATTTTATTCGTTTACAGAGAAACCGTACATTATGTTTCTCATATTTTCTCTTATTTTTAGAGAACTGGATGTTACACCATTGGTCATGCAAATGCGTTAATTACTCATTATACATTGGAATAAATTATTTAAGTGGAGCTTTATGAATTGCACAACTATAGGATTCTAATGCCACATAACCGAAATATATATATATATATATGTATATATGTATATGTATATGTATATATAGGTAGTGGGATGATCAATGTGGCATTGACTAGAAGGTTTTCTCTCTTATTTATCTTGCTAAATCACCAAGCCATCGGCTATTCCAAGAGGAATATAAATATATATATTATTTGTTTATGGATTTAGATAAGGAATGAAGTACCAATTCTAATCTAATATAAGGAAGAAGACTTTGACTTAGTATTTTGGTATGACGCAGTGAGAATTTGCATCCAAAGGAAGTTGTTAAATTTCTTTTTCATATAATGCTAAATGCCTCCCCTTTTTTTTCTTTCAAGATGGATGGCTAACATATTATTAAAGAGTGTTGAACATATTTTCCCTATTGTTCTCTTTAATTCACTTCCAAATTTCTGTTAATCCTAAACTAACTAAATTATCTCCCAATAAATCTTAATTAATTCTCTAAGAATTATTTAGATTCCTCTTTTAATTTTTTCTTGCTTATTTAGGTGATTACTCTTGATGATGTAACTCAATACTCTCCTTTTAGTTTGTGATTTAACTTAGAAAAATTTAGGATCTGACAGCAACTATTTTCAAGTAAAAGGGCACATCAAACCAATATCAAGATATGGAGCCTTTTTTAACATATTTTGATCTACCTTTTATTAGTCCTTTAATTTCTCCATATTTTCTTAGAATCAAATGTCGGGAAAAAAGAATTTAAAAATTAATTCAATGTGAGCTATGAAGAAACAAATGAAGTAACACAAAAGTCATTGACATAATTGTGACTTAGTGATATAGTTGTAATAGCTGAAGGCATTCATCAATATGAATCATCATTATGAAAACAAGTTCAAATATTTCTTTTAAAAACTATTTATGAGTAATATGAAATTTTGTGAAACAAAGTATCATTTTTTGATTATATGATGACACATCTAATGATTAGAAATGACAATAATGTGATACTTTCTTAGCTTAAATATTAACATGCTTTAGAAGCTTCAAGTCAGAGTGAATGGTGTTTAAGTGATTCAGTGAATTTGTGAAACAAAGTAGCATTTTGATATTTTAAATATGATACTATGTATAAAATATTAAGTATGATATATGATAATGTTTAAAATTTTTGTAATTGATATCATATAAAATTTAATAAAACTAAATATTGAATATTTTTAAAATTTAGAATTTTTTTCATGATACCCTAACAATGATAACATTTTATGCTTCTAAAGTATATCAAATATAAACCTTTTCAAATATTTATCATGTATCAAACAACTATTTGAACAAGAAGATGGATTCAGTTTTACATATTATTTCCATTAAGTTGCATACTTTGCATGTAATACAAAGAGATATGTACTATTCCAACTCATACATGTTTTTTAACTTTTTAATAGTTTTTTGCTAAAGTACATATGAGATGGATCGAGCTGTAAATTATTTATAAACATATGTCATGTGTACTATTATATGTAAGGATCCTCTATAATTTTTTATTATAAAATTTTGTAAAGTGTGAAAAGAGTGTACCACAAAGAGTGAATATGTATATAGAGCTCACTTCTTTTTTCTATCGATCCATATTTTCTCTCTTCTTTTTGAACTCTACAAGAGCTTCAATAACCCAAAAAAAACACTTAAAAGAATTTAGATTCTACCATTATATAGTTAGAATAAGTTATAATACTCTAAAATTTTTCTTACCCAAAATGTTTAAGAACACATAAAAGAAGTGAAACCTCTCATAAATACACGTAATGATTTTCCTTTTTTACTTTAGCATTGTATGCATCCATAGAAACCTTTTATAAAGTTGGCAATACTAGCATAAGAAGCATCATGAAATAATGCAAACTTTAAAGAGAAATAAAGAGCCAATCCAATCTAAAAGCTGGCAGAAAATGTGAGAGTAATGATCTCACCTCATCATTACAACAAATCCTCAATCACGACATCTATATTTACATTCATATTTAATGCACACATGCATTTAGCTTTATTTTTGCATGATTATTATGAACTTTTCTTTTCTTTTTTTCCCCTTTATTCTTTAGGGGCAAGAGTCAAAAACACATCCCATACTCCATAATATGTATGCATAAGAATAATCCACATTAATTTAACTCTAGAAGAAAGGAAAATTATATATGTAAAAACTCAAGTCTATGTCTAGCAGCACAGACTTAGGCTATAATAGGCTGATAACATACAAAAAACCCTAGTCAATAGTGGTTAAAATTAGGGAAATTGGTATCCAACCTACAAAGATACCAATATTGAATAACATATCTTTTCTCCTTTCACAACAGTTAATTATTAGCATAATCTCTCTCTCTCTCTAAAGATTAGCAAGGTATGGCAATAGTGCAACTAAATTGCTATATCTATGAGAAATGTCTTAAGATAAATGATAAATTAGAAGCCACAACATATATTATGGACACCAGAATTAGATATTGCTTGTAGCAAATCAATAAGTCTAAGAGGTAACCATGATTCCTAGCCAAGATCAAATTACATTGTTATGCTCATGCAAACAAGTCATAGCTTAAGACATAGAGGGTTAGTGAAACCAACATCCTAAAACATGTCATAAACACTAAAATTAATGCTTGAATAAAGTCATAATCAATTTTTCTAAACTCTCATGGAAGTGTTCAAAGAAAATTGATTTAATAATTAAGATTAATGTGTCAATTAAATGTAGAAATGGACATGATTGCTCTCTTCTTCTTTAGCAAGAAATGATCGACCTCTACATCACCCATTCCTTTGCTATTTGTAATCTAAAGCTATTAACTAGTAAAGAGAAAGAAAACGTAAAATATCCATGGATGACATACAATAGTGCTATGACTCATGGGTGATGTATACCTTTTTACCACAATGGTAATGGAGAATGGGTTAACTGATGGGCGATGTGTACCTTCTAACTACAAGCCCACTTCTATTGCCTTTCCTATAACACCTTCACTTTTAAAGTACTAGTATATCTCTTACTTTACTTATGTTGTTGAAATATTGAAAAAAATTCAAATTGTAAAATTTTTCTTAATTAATTAAATGTGTAAATGCTAGAAATATCCTTGTAGATGTCCAATTATCCATATATAATTGAATAAGTTCACATGTCTAAAATATTACAAGATCTCTGGACAATATAAATTTCTAAACATGAGTAAACATCAAGTAATTATTTGTATAGACCAATTACAAAAATAGATGTCGCTCCTCTATCTCCATTGCACTGCATTCTATTTGTCTATGTATGACCAGCTTCAAGCAGTAAGACTATGATCTCTATATGAAAACATTACCAAGTGTAGTAATAATTTACATTCAATTGGTTTAAGATTTGTATACTAGTTAAAGAATGTCATTTGTATTGATGACTAATAGTCATTTATGTTCCCATTAGTTCCCATGATAATGAAGTTATGGACAAACAAATCATACTAGAGTTGAAATCGATGTTAGATGCCTTAGATCTATTAGTGTAGAATCTTAGGATGGCAAAGGACATTCTTAATTCTATTGGTACTAAAGATATGAAGATTAAACTAATTCGCAAAAGGAATAAAAATGGTAGAAGGTATAACTTGCCAACATGTTATGAAGTTACTATTTTGATTGTTTTCTTCTGGCATGAAAGGGATATCATTATATAGTACAAGTTAGGATTGCTCCAAAGAATAAATAAATTATATCATTCTACCTTCCAAAGTAGTAACCATTATTGTTTCCATATGGCGAGGATGACTATAAAGATGATGTTACACTAATTGACATAAATACAAATTCCTCCACACATAGAAAATGACTTACTACAAGATATTTCTTCACTTTTAGAATTCAAAATCGTGATAATAAGCCTTACACTATTGTTAGTTCAGGAAAGTTATTCCAACAATGATGGATATACTATGATTAAATTAGCAAGGTTACTATATATAAAGACTCATAAAAAAACTTAAGAGTAGATTTACAGAAAAGGTTAATAGAGGCTCTTCTTAAGGGTGAAACTAAACCATTGTCACAAGGGAAACATATTATTCTTCCATCTTTATTTACTAGTGGGGTACAATATGCTATCCAAAACTACCAAGATGCAATAGCTATATGTAAATGAGTTGTTATCCCAACTTATTCATTACTTTTACATGTAATGCAAAGTGGCCAAAAATTACATGCTTTTAGAAATAAATCATTTAAAGCCAAAAGACAAGCCTAATATCTTGTGTCGAGTTTTTAAGATTAAACTTGACCAATTGGTAAAGGATGTTAAAAAGAACAAGCATTTTGGTCATGCAATTGCAAGTAATGTATTTTTAATATATTATTCTATTTTAATGATTATTATTTATTTTATATATGTAACTACTCCATATTAATTTTTTGGTAGACATTTATACAATTGAATTTCAAAAATGTGGACTTCCACATGCTTATATTCTTTTGTTTATTGCACATTATGACAAATATCCCACCTCAAAAACATTGGCAAGATTATATCAACTAAAATCCTTAATAAGCCTAAGTCTTCTAGGTTATACAAATTAATAAGTAATTTCTTGATTCATGGTCCATGTAGAGATGCAAATCAAAATTTACCCTACATGGTAGATGGAAAGTGTTTGAAGCATTGTCCTAAACCATTTAACTCACCCACTTCCATAGATGAAGATATCTTCTCGGGTTATAGGTGGTCAAATAATCGTGCTATGATCAAGAAGGGTGGGATGTCACTTTACAATAGGTATATAATTTTGTATAATCCAAATTTATTGATGAAGTACAAGGCACATATTAATGGTGAATGGTGCAATCAATCTAGATCTATTAAGTATCTACACAAAATAGATTAACAAGGGCCATTATAGAGTAACTACAACATTTTTTAGTGAATTTAGAGATCCTCAAACTAATAAAGTCATTGATGACATAAAAATGTTTTATGGTTATAGATATTTATCTCATTGTGAATCCATATAAAGAATATATGGTTTTAACATAAACTATGGAGACCTTGCCATAGAACAGTTGTCTTTTTGTTTACCAGATTAGCAAAGTGTTATTTTTCAAGATGATAAAGATATTGATTCTGTTAGCAATAAGTTTTTATTTCCTTATATTTATTTCCTTATTGTTAATTATTGTAATTATATTAGAGAGTTAACCTTAGGAATTAGTTTCCTAATTGTTAGAGATTTTATAAGATTTTATTTTTGATTTATTTTGTTTCTTAAAATAGTTTTTCTTTCCTAAAATAGCTTCATTCTTGCTATATAAATACCTTTGTACTTTGATCAAGTAATACACACAAAAATTTCTCAATTTGTGTTATGGTATCAAACCCCTAGAGTTCTTAAGACATCTACTATTCTTTTTCAAGCCTTCCTTGTCGTTTGTCTTTTAACAAAATTTTCCATATTATTGCCTCTTTGTGTTTTGTGCATACCCACTCAACCCTACTGCCACCAGAGCCCTCAAACCACACCGATCGGTGTTTTCCCAGTGACTAGATCTTGTTCGGCCTTCTCACGTGCCGCCATAAGTTTTCTGGAGCAGCTTCATGTGTTCACTCTTACGAGGGGTGTAAACCTCCTTTTCGGCCACCACTTTTTTCTAGATCCGGTTGCCTCACCTTGCCAGTTTCTTTCGCTTGTGTTCTAGACCATGTCTAAGTCTACTATCACTAGTCACCCTTCTGATTCAGCCATGGGCAATGCTTCTGGTCCTACAGAGTTTCAACAAATTCCCGTGACATATTGATTGAATGGCAAGAATTACTTAAAGTGGCCTTTATTAGTTCGCACCTTTCTGAAAGGCTGAGGCATGCTTAGCCATTTACTTAGCATTGATTCAAAACCTGATAATCCCAAATTTGCTACTTGGGATGAAGAAGACTCTATGATTATGACTTGATTACTTTTTTCTATGTCCCATAATATTAGTGATATATGTATGTTTCTGCATTTAGCTCAAGAGATATGGGAGGCTGTTTGGCAAACTTACTCTAAAGGTCAAGATGCAACACAAATTTATGATATTAAGATGAAAATTACTCATACCAAATAAGAGTCCTTGTTGGTCACTGCATATTCTAATATCTTAAAAAGTTTTTGGCAAAAATTGGATCACTAGCAGCATATTGAAATGAGATGTAGTGATGACGCCATTATTCTTAAATGTCTTACGGATAAAGATAGGATTTATGAATTCCTTACGATCTCAAGGTTGACTTCGATATTGTTTGTGTTCCGATACTAGAACGAGAAGAGTTACTATCCTTGAATGAGGGTATTGCTATTGTCTTAGCTGAGGAAGGTAGATAGAGTATCATGCTTGATGCCCCACCATTGGAGAGTTTACTTTAGTCTCCAAGCATTCCAAGCCACATTTTAATGCAGTAAAAGGACAATCCGAACACCCTCAATAGTCTAATAAGGAAACCTTATGGTGCACCTACTACAAGAAGCCTCCACACATGAAGAAGGGACCCGACCAAGCTCATATGGCAACCACCATTTCCAACAGTGAGGATACTTCTTCTGTGACTAATTTCAATAAGGAAGAGTTTGAAAAGTTATGAGATCTTTTAGGAACCTTGGAAAAAAAACCCTCAATCTACCACAAATACTTGTTCTTTAGTTTTCTTAGGTATTTTTTCTCACTCCTCATCTACCTATAATTTTGTCTTTAATGTCTCAATAAGGTTTCTTCTGCCTCTTAGGTCATTGACTCTAGGGCCATTGATTATATGATTTATTCTTCTTATTATTTTCTTTCATATACTCTTTGCCTTAGTAATTGAAAAATCACTACAGCAGATGGATTGGTCACTACTATGGCTGGTCAGGGAGATGTGTATTTAAATGCTAATATCGTGTTTGACAATATTCTTCATGTTCAAAAACTTTGCATTAATCTTATTTCTATCCAAAAACTTATAACTGATTCTCATTGCAATGTGACTTTTTATCCTTCTCATTGTGTATTTCAGGAACAGGGCACGAAAAAGATAATTGGACTTGCTAAGGAGAAGGATGGGTTATATCATCTTGCAAAAAATAATGGATGTAGTAGAGTCCAAAGTTTGTTACTTATGTCTTTTCATTCTGCGTCTTTCCAATCCAATAAAGATAAGATTTGGTTTCACCATTTTCGTCTTAGATATCCATCATTTAATATTATCAAAATTTTGTTTCTTACCTTGTTCAAGGGATTAGAAGTTGAAACTTTACATTGTGAAACTTATGAACTTACTAAACATAAACATACTTCTTTTCTATTTAGTAATAAAAAAACTTCTGTTCTTTTTAGTTTGATTCATAGTAATATTTGGGATCTAGCCCGATTTCTAATATTTCTAGAGCTTGATGGTTTATTTCATTTATTGATGATCGCACTCGAGTGACTTGGATTTATTTATTGAAACAAAAATCTGATGTGGATACTATATTTTCTATTTTTTATCATATAATTCAAACTCAATTTGGAATAGGAATACAGAGGTTTCGATCTAACAATGCAAAGGATTTTTTTAATCAATTTCTCTTTAACTTTTTTTTAGGAAAAAGGAATAATGCATAAATCTTCTTGTATTTATACACCTCAACAAACTGGGGTGGCCAAACGAAAGAATGATTATCTTTTGGCCAGTACCAGGGCTCTATTGTTTCAAAAAAAAATTCCAAACCAATATTGGGGGGAAGCAATTTTAACTGCTACTCATATTATTAATCGACTTCCCACTCAAGTGCTTGATTTCAAAAGTCCCTTACAAGTTCTCACAGTTTTTTTCAAGTTTTAATGCATCTAACAACCTTGTACCTAGAATATTTGGATGTCTTGCATTTGTCCATGTACATTCTCACCTAAAACCAAACTTGATCTTTGAGCCCTCCAATATGTTTTCCTTGGATATTTTTCCACTTAAAAAAGTTATAAATGTTATCTTCTTCCTACAAGGAAATTTTATGTATTTGCTGATGTCACATTTGCTAAATTTGATTCTTACTTCCATAGTGAAGATAACACAGTTATTGATCCATCTATCCATAATAGACCTGAAGACTTATTTCCTTTTGATTTCCCATCATTACCTACTCATACCTCATCATTACCTGAGTGCCAATTATCACTAAACAACTTACCTGAGCCTCTATTGTAGCCAAAACTAACTTCAAACCCTACTTGTCCATTATAGGTATATTCTTAAAAGAAGGCATCATCTTCTCCACCAGAGCTAGTCTAATCACCCTCTTCTGCTCCTGACAAGGCTAAGGTACTCTTTTTACCCACTAATAATATGAATCACAATAATTATAATATTCTTATTGCTTTACACAAAGGCACACGAACTTGCACAAAATATCATATGTCTTTCTTTCTTTCTTATATGTATTTGTCTCCTAACCACAAAGCCTTTCTCAATACACTAAATGCCATTCCTATTCCCAAAATCTTATCTGAGGTATGCAAGAATGAGAATTGGTTCAATGCTATAAAGGTTGAGATGCAAAACATTTAAAAAAAAAAACTTGGGACCTTGTGCAATTGTCAAAAGGAAAGAAACCATAGGCTGTCGTTGGGTATTTACCACTAAATATAATTCAGACAATACCTTAAAGAGATACAAAGCTTAACTTGTTGTAAAAAGATATACCCAAACATATGGCATTGACTACATGGAGACTTTCGCCCTTATTGCAAAAATGAATACAGTACGAGGTATTATTGTCTGTAACAGCTAATCTGAGTTAGACATTATAGCAGTTCGATGTCAAGAATGCCTTTTTGCATGGTGACCTAGAGGAGGAAATCTAAATGGAGATTTCCCTAGGATTCAATTCTTAAGATAAATTGGGCATGGTATGTAAGCTTAAGAAGGCACTCTACAAGCTAAAATAATCTCCACAAGCACGGTTTGAAAGATTTTCTAAAGTTATGATTGGTATGGGGTATATAAGCAGAGTCAAGGTGATTATACTTTATTTATGAGACATTTACCCTCAGGGAGAGTAATTGGACTCTTGGTTATGTGGATGACATCATAGTCATAGGGAATGATCATGAGGAGATTTGATTGTTAAAAAAGTACCTAATAAAGGAGTTTGAAATCAAAGAATTGGATAAGTTGAAATACTTTCTTGACCTTGAAGTGGTTTATTCACAGCAAGGCATTTTTATATCCTAACACAAGTACTTGTTGGACTTATTGATTGATATGGGAAACTTGGGATGTAAACCCGTAGAAACACTTATAGATTTGAATCATAAACTATGCGAAACTTCTGAGCATACACCAATTGATAAGGGTTCTTATTAGAGGCTTGTGGGAAACTTATTTACTTGTCTTATACTAGGCCTGATATAACCTATGCTATGAGTGTTGTGAGTCAATTGATGC
Organism: Erythrophleum ivorense; assembly: GCA_026724425.1. NCBI lineage: Eukaryota > Viridiplantae > Streptophyta > Magnoliopsida > Fabales > Fabaceae > Erythrophleum > Erythrophleum ivorense. The sequence goes on along the minus strand of JAIUCV010000012.1, from coordinate 11,828,111 downwards.
ATGATCCAAAAGAATCACATCTCAAAGCAGTCTATAAAACATTACAATATTTGAAAAGTACACCAAGGAAAGGGCTTCTATTTAAAAGAGGTGGGGATTGACTCTTAAGACTTATACTAACGCAGATTATGCAAGATCTCTTGTTGATAGGAGATCAACCTCGGGCTATTGTACCTTTCTAAGAGGAAATCTTGTTACTTGGAGAAACAAAAAGTAAAATGTAATTGCAAGATCAAGTGCAGAAGTCGAGTTTAGATTAAAAGCACTGAGAATATGTGAGCTATTATGGTTAAAAATAATTTTGGAAGATTTAAATATTAAGTGGGAAAGCCCAATAAAACTTTATTGTGACAATAAATCTGCCATCAATATTTCTTACAATTCGATACAACACAATTGCATTAAGCATATTAAGATAGATCGTCACTTCATCAAAGAAAAATTGGATAGTGGCCTGATTTGTACTCCTTTTGTTCTTATTGGAGGTCAACTTGTGAATGTATTTACTAAAGGATTATCTAGTGTCATCTTTCAAGACATCATCACCAAGTTTGGAATGGATAATATCCACTCACAAGTATGAGGGGGAGTATTAACAATCAGTTTTTATTTCCTTATATTTATTTTCTTATATTTATTTCCTTATTATTTATTTTCTTATTGTTAATTATTGTAATTATATTAGAAAGTTGACCTTAGGAATTAGTTTCTTAATTGTTAGAGATTTTATAAGATTTTATTTTTAATTTATTTTGTTTCTTAGAATAATTTTTCTTTCCTAAAATAGCTTCATTCTTTCTATATAAATACCCTTGTATTTTGATCAAGTAATACACACAAAAATTTCTCAATTTATGTCAGATTCAATTGTAAATTGCAACACTCATAAGAAAAACTATGTTTCTCACTTGAATGGATAAGAATAAGATATATAATGAAGCTAGGAATTCAACTTATGTTGAATTCCCATTGCGTTTTGTTTACAAAACAAGTTCAAAAATATGACTTCCTAGAAAATCTAAATAATCATTGATAAACTATGTTATACCTCCTAGTAGCGGTAAAATTTCCTATCTACACACATTGCTTAATATTGTGAAGAGACCTACATCTTATGAAGATTTAAGAACAATGAATGGAGTTTTTTACAATTCATAAAAAGATGCGTGTTGTGCAATGGGTTTACTAAATGATTATAAAGAGTATGTTCATGGCATTGAAAGAGCAAGCCTATAAGGCACACCTAATTACCTGAGAAGGTTATTTTGCATGCTTTTATTCTAAAACTCATTATCAAGACTTGAATTTGTTTGGGAGAAAACTTGGCAAATTTTATCTTATGACATCTTGTATGAACAAAGATCATTACTCAAACATCATGGATAGTGTTTTCATAAATCATCTTATTATTTATTAATTCATTTGGTTTTAATTCTTGATAAGATATTTTATTATATTTTCATAATGTACATGATTTAAAGTATTTATGCACATTTACGATTTTAACATATCTACAACTTTTTTATTATGAGTTGAAGAATTATGCTTTTATTGAAATATATAAGATTCTCTAGAGCAATGATAAAAGATTAATAGAGTTTGAATGCATGCCACATCCAAATACTAGTGAAGCTTAATGCCAATCAAACAACCTTATAATGGAGGACTTCAATTATGATAAAGTCAAATAGGTAGAAGACTTATTGTTGCTATCATTATTGCTTATCGATGAATAAAGAAATATTTATGAAAAGGTTGCAAATGTAGTGCTTTCTAATAAAAGAAAGGTTTATTTTGTGTATAGATAAGGTGGAATAGGTAAACCATTTATTTGGAAGACATTATCTTCATGCATTTGTGAAAAAGGATGATCGTATTGAATGTTGCTTCTAATGGAATTACATCACTTTTGCTTCTTGGTAGGAGAATAGCTCCTTTAATATTTTTAATACCATTAAATATCAATGAGGAATTTATTTGAAATATCAAGCAAAGTATAGAAGTTGCTGAACTATTGGTTAACACCAGATTGATTATATAAGATGAAGGATTGATGACAAATAAATTTTGTTTTGAGGCTTTAGATAGAATATTGAAAGATATAAGGAGATTTTCTAACCCAATAAGTCAATCACAACATTTTATGGTAAAGTTGTTGTATCGGATGATGATTTAAGATAAAGTCTTCTTATGATTCTAAAAGGCACAATGCAAGATATTGTTTCTTTAACAATAAATTCTTCTTACATTTGGGATTTTTGCAAGGTGATGACACTAATAGAAAACATTAGATTACAATCTTGTGGTGTACATAATAGTAATAAGGAGGTGACCAAATTCTGAAAATAGATTTTAAGCATCAGAGAAGGATTGTCAGACAATAATAACAATGGTGAAAGTTTTGTTGAAATCTCAAATGATCTTATTTTAAGATTTGATAGTGACGCAATATCTGCAGTTATTCAAAGTACATATCTCAATTTTTTAAAAAATATTAATAACCATCCTTATTTCCAAAAAAGGGAAATTCTAACACTAACTTTACACAATGTTGATATTGTGAATGAGTATCTATTATTCTTGATGCTAAATGAAGAAAAAACATACCTCAGTTCCAATAGGGTTTGCATGGCATATGGGAATATTGATTCAATGGATGATATTTATACTATATATTTTTTTAATGAGATTCAAATTTTAGACATGCCCAGTCATATCTCAAAGTTAAAAGTTGGCACTTCAATAATGTTATTGAAAAATATTAACAAGTCAAGGTGGTTATGTAATGGGACTAGGCTAATTGTTTAATGGGACTAGACTAATTGACTAATTGTTACTTAGTTGAAAAATCATGTGACTGAAGTACAAGTTATTTTAGGTAATAATATTAGCCATAAGGTATTTATGTAATTCTTAACTATCTTTCAAGATACAATGAAGACAATTTCCTTTGGCACTTTGTTTTGCCATGTTCTTCAACAAGAGTCAAGGCCAATCATTGTCAAATGTTGGATTATATCCCCCCACTCTTTGTTTTCATCCATGGATATATGTAGCAATTTCAAGAGTTGGTAGCAAAAGTGGGTTAAAGATTTTAATGTTTGATGATGACGGTAGAAGTTCAAGCAATGCCACTAATATTGTGTACAAGGAAGCTTTTAGCAATTTATAAGGTGAGTCACATTTTTTACATTGTTAATTCAAGGTGTGACAAAATTTTCATCATATTTTGACACTAAGAACATATATAATTTAATTTGAAAGTACTAAAATGTTAATCATTGTTCACAAACAATCTATCTATATTATTGTTTTCTTAATTTTTATCCATTAATCCCAAATGAATATAATCATATTTTTCCTTGGATGGGAATGATGACCATGTTGATGAAGAAGTACAGTTGTTTTTTTATTGCTTATGAGGCGACTATTAAGATATTGAAGTTATTTGTTAGTTTTAATAAAGTCACCTACTTTTGTTTAAAATACATTCCTAAAAACTATAAATAGCATTGCAAAAGTTGAATAATATGAAATTGTTAATTCATGAAATTCAAATAACATGTTAGTTAGGTATCTGTGTAACTAACCATATTAAAAATACATAAACTTTTAGTAGGCTTATATGACATAAAGCTATTTAGCTTTTTTTTAAAAAAATATAAATTGTTTAATTTGGTATGAATAGGTAGTTTTTTTTTTGGTTGGAATTATCCTTTGGTATCTTATATGCCATAAGATGAATATATAAATTATAACATATTAAATTAATATTAAATTTTAATATATTGTAGCAACCCATGCATCACAAAAGTTCATAAACTAGTTGAGTTAAAAGAAAAAGGATTAATCTTACTCTAATTAGACTTGATTATATGTTGAAAAACTCACCTAATCTAATAGACCTGATTTTAAAAAAATGAATATAAAGTTTAAAAAAATCAATAAAAAATGAATCCATTAACAAAAAAAGCTCAAATGTAAAGCAATTTTTCAAATTTGAACTATCTCTATTATATTCAATATGTTTTTTATATTATTATTATTTAATAATATTAACCGTGTTTTCTTTCCCTGTGCTTGCCCTTACTCCACATTCCCGAACCCATATCCTTACTCCCTGCCCCTGGACGGCGCTGAGCAGAGCAGCTGTGCTGGAGGAGTTCAGAGTTCCGCCACCACCGCCACACGTCGAATAGCCTCAGAATTTGAGGATCGTCTTCGTGCTTCTCTCTTAGGCAGATTAGGTATAGAGTTCGTCTTTCTCTCTTCTTTAGCCGTTGCCGCACCGCCGTCTACCTGCAGCAAGAGCTTCTTGATCCCCTTCTTCCAATCAGGTACTCAGCTTACTTCCTTTCTTCGATTCAATTGTGTTATAGATGGAATCTTAAAGTTTATCCATGGCGTGTTCATTTTTTAGTAGAAGAATCCACTCGGTTAACTTGCTTCCCTGCAAAAAAGAAAAAAGACCATATGTAGCCTTGGAAGCTTACTGTGTTTGTTGAGTAGTGGAATAATCCTTATCCCCAAGTCAAGTGCCTCTATAAAACCACTTGCTTTTTTACTTGGGTTGGATTCTGTGTATTACATTTACCTAGTAGCTGTTTGAAAGAATATGAAATGCTGATCTATATTTGATTTATTTTCCCATTACTTCATAGTAGATATGGTACATATGCAAAATATGAAAAGTCGTAACTATGTTGATTTCTTTTCTTTTTTTTTGGCCAATAATTTCGTAATTCATTGATGCCGACAAGTTTAGGGATTAACACTTTGGTGACTAATTGAATCTAATGCAACTCAAATAAAGTTTTATGTAGATTCCACCTAACTATTTAGGCGACAATAATTGGCCAAACGACTAATGCTTTGTGCCCATTCACGGAGACTAAATTTTTATTTTATAATGTTCTAGAATTATGCGAAGCGTAGGAATTAAGTATGAACCATAAAACTCACATTATTATTCTGTTCAATGTAAATTATGAAACTTAAATGTAATTACAGCAAGGAAACATCACACAAGGACTTAACAATATCGGTGCTTTGAAAAGAAAAGAAATATTGCTAGTTGGGTATGCCAAACTCTGGCCCTTCCAAATGTTTTATTTTCAGATATTTTTCAGATTCCCAAAAGCTTGAAGTTCGTAGGCAATGATAAAAGAAATTAAACGGAAAGCAGAGAGCTGAAGCAGGAGAAGAGGTTCCTAGACCCTGCTTTTTCTTCAATTTGTGTCTCTTCACATTCTGGCCTGTCATCTCTGGTGAAGTTACCGACAGTAAGTTTCTTTTCCTCCGTATCTTTCCAAATGGTTCCCATCTGGTTACTTGGTTTCAATATGCTGGGTTAGAACTTTAGGCCACGGGAAGATGAGGATTTGGACCAATTTCTAGGCTAAATTTAAGTGGGGTTTTGGTAATTTCTGAATTTGATAGTTTCAATTACTATCTCCATGTTTCTCTCTTTATTCAGCTCTCTTTGGTAATATGGGTTTTCATCTGTAATACAGTCCATGGCTGAAGGAACCCAGTTTCTAGAACTTGGAAGAACAAGAAAGAGGCAGTTAGGTAAAAAACAGGGTCGTAACAAGTCAAATAAAAAAACAAAAGTGATGCCAACACTCCAGGGGCAGAAGAGACTTAAAATAGACAAGAAAATGAAGAAACTTTTCCGCAAGCGAGCACGGGAGTATAATTCTGATGATGATGGTGATGATGACCATAAGTCTTCTGTCCCTGCTATCACAGGGACTAGAAGTCTGGCATCTGTCTCCAGTAAAAATAATGAAGAGGAAGATATAGCGAGTGAAGAACCCTCTGAAGATGAGGAAGCAGGAGGACAAGATGCATGGAACACAAGTGTGAGTGATAGGAATAATGGCGTTTCTGAGGATGAAGGAGAAGATGGTGATATTCAGCCAGGAATTACAAAATTTACTGAAGGTTGTAGAGCATTCAGGATGGCCTTCAGGAATATTATGAAGAAGAGTGTTTCTGATGACCCATTGGTAAGATAGGTGCTTGTTCAAAAGGATTATATAAAGGATGAAATTGGTTTCCTTATATGTTAATAGCTCTGTAGGGTCCAGTATTATCAGGGCACAAGAAACTTATTGTAGACAAGCTTGCAGATGAGGAGGCAGAACGCCATGTCAGGGGAGAGGCAAAGAAGGAAAAGCAGATGGTAATTCCAAATTTTAATTTGGCTGTTTCTACTGTTATTCCAACTAGCATGGGTTTTGTAGATGTACTTTTATGGGTATATTATTGTTGACAAATTTATATGTATCTAGTTTTGTATGTTTAATTGTTATCCTCAGAAATTTACCTATTTGTGGCAAATGGCAATCAGACTGATTATTGATGTTAATGTTATAGTTGGCAGAAAAGGGGCATGTCAAACCTGCTACTTATTTGGATTCACATGAAAAGTTTCTAATAAGTGTTGCTACAAAAGGAGGTATTTTAGTTGATTTCTCTTATAAATAGAGATCTACTTTTATGATTTATAGAATTTTCCTTGTTCTGACTTGGACTAATGTCATGACCATTCATCATGCTGGACTGATTTCAGTGGTTAAGTTGTTCAATGCTGTAAGTTTTCAATTGGCATTTAAATTTCCTTTGGTAGTTTTTCCCCCCTTTTTGGTGCTTTATTTCTTTTTTGTTATTGTTCACACATTTTGCAGGTCAACAAGGCACAGACTGCTCAGAAAGGGTTGGATCCCTCAAGGAGTAAAGATGCAAAAGGTATGCTGTTATTGCTAACGAGACTTCTTGAAAGGAAAAAAAAAGGAAGGGGGGGGGGGAGTTGAAGTCAATAGCTTTCATACACTTGCAGCTTTCAATTAATCAGGAAAAGAAATAAATCTGCTTTAGGGGGTTAATTATTGCAGTTTATATTTACTGAAGGGAAAATCCAGTTCTATTTTAGCCCAACCCAGTTGCGTTACTGAATTTCGTTTAGTTACTGAACCTTTTATTTATATGCCTGTCAAAATCTCATTTGAAAATTATGGATATCCTGGGATAATTTTGTTGGAATAGGAATCATTAATACCCTAAAACATTTCCTGTTTTCTGACTTCTATGGTGCTCAGCGCATGGGTCTTTTAGGGGTACGACTGTTTCTGATATGCAAATGGATTGGACAGCTCTTTTACACTTATAAGTTCTCTAGGGCTTTTGATACCTTTTTTGTGTTTTCATATTGTCCTGGTTCTGGTGATATCTTATCCTCCAACAAGTTTTACTTGCTTTTCTCGCTTAAAATTTATTCTTTTATCCCTTTAAAAACAATATATACACACTGCAGATTACCTTGTGCCCATAACAAAGTAGTCTGCTGAGGAAAACACCATAGCCCTTTGCCAACCAAAACAATGCAAGGACACCAACTTTCCAAGACCCGAGCCTTCTTCCTGTTCAGGTCCACAACAAATTTCCCATTCCACATAATCCCTTCTTTTTTCACCAACGCCAGACCAAGGAAAATCCCACATGATCCGAGGACAAAATGTTTATAAACAAATCATTAAATAGAATGTTGACGTACCAATCTGATGATCATATAACCAAGAAAGTTTTACCAGGTCACAATATCAATATTCTTAGAATCTGGTACTCGAGGATTTTCATGTAGAAGTCAAGTCTGTGAAGGCTAATATATCATAAAGAAGAAAAGGGCATAAGACAAGCATTAAACATAAATTTAATTTATTACATTATGATTTCTTAATTTAATTGAGTTTATTTTTATAACTTTGTCAATTTATTTTGCTCCATATCTTCATACAATTGTATGAGAATTGGCTGACTAATAAATGCTGCTATTTTTCTGATTTTATTTGCTGATATATAATTACAAATTTACAATTATTTTAATGAAAAAGAAAATTACTTTCTGTTTAAAGAACTGAGTTTGTTTGGGCAAGAGTCAATGAATGAGGAAATGTTATATGCATCTGCCAACGATTGTTATTTTAGTATTATATATAGATATATAGATATATCATATGTTCTCGACTATGCTGGAACTCTCTTTGTTCAGTTCTCAGATGCTTGCAGTGTTTGGCTTGTTGAAAAATTGGAATTATCATCATTATTTTTAGTGATTCATCATGAAGCAAGTGATTATCCAACCCATACCTGACAATCTGTTGTGCAACTCTAATTAGCTTATGTCCTTTGCCAGAAATAAGAAAGCGGACCAAAGAAGCCTTCTTTTCAGAGTTAGGCAAGCCATCATTGTCTGCAACGGGCACCTCTGCAAAGGTCATTTCTTTTACTTAGCTGCCCTCTCTCCCCCTTGGTTTCCGATACTTCGTTGGAGGCATTTTTTGTATGACGCCAGTTCACCATGATGCTTTTTGGCTAGAAAGTTGAAAATGAAAAAGTTTCATACAAACTGTAGCATGTTTAGTTTCTCTATGCAATATTCTTTTTTATTTCTTTGTTCATAATAAAATCTTGCAACTGTCAAAGTTCAGAAGCCAACTTGTTTGAGGTAGTAGCTTCCATCTGTTTAATGATTATCGAACTAATCAGATTGTTGATATGCAGGCTCATGCAAGCAAAGGAAAACTGGAAGTTGAAGAGCCTCCTTGGGCTCCATTACGAGATAATTATATGCTGACAAGTTCAAGATTGAAAGATTGGGACAAAATTCCTGTAAGAAATTTTTTTAAAAAGCTGATGTTTGTAGTTGAATTTTATGTTAGTCAGCTTCTTCTCACTTACCCTTCTGCTGGCATGCAGGATAAAAATGCATCAGATGACATTGGAAAGATTTCTGAAGATAGTAGTTCTGATGAAGATTAGTTTTGAACTTGACTGGAGCACTGCAGTCAGATAGTCTTAATGAGATTTTGTCAGCTTTTGAAAATTGAAATAGTGTGATTTTTGTAATTGGTATGATGTTTTGCCCACCAATTTTGCTATCAAATGCCCGGCGTACTTCTATTTCATCCTGAGAAGGGATGGAGTTCACGAGCTAGCATGGTATTTCAGCTACATGATTTCTGTAGTTCCTATTCCATTTTGTTCATTCGGGTGGAAACCCAAAAAAGAAAAAGGGTGTGGGGGGGGGGGGGGGTGGTCCTCAAATGACTCCAATCTTCATAATTTGAGAAAGACTTAAATTTTAGTAATTAACTTGTTTTGACTTTTAATAATTGCAACTGGCCTTACCCAGTCGTTAACGATCTATTATACTCTGACGGTGAGTTTTTCATACTCAAATCCTAACGATCAATTTAAATTTTATCGTTCAGCTGAATAAATGAAAAAGTCATACTGTAGCTATAGGCTACTTAATGTAACGATAAGGGGCATCGGAATAAACACTTAAGTCGTGGTCTCAAAGTTATTCCAGGCTTAAGGTCAAGTTGATTTATAAATTCAAGAACATCATTACTTATAAGTAAAAGAAAGAGGGTTGCATACATAATTTTGATAATAATCTATGTTGGTTGATTTTTTATTCATTTAGTTTGATTGACAACGAAACAAAATGCTAGTTGACACAAGGAGTCTCCCCTTTGGGTCAGAAATAAAAAGCTATTTCTTTTCTGATGCCTTCCAGTTATAATTGACATATGGATGTTCCATTTTTAATCTCCACATGATAGATTCTTCCAAAAAATTACAATTAATTTCCGTAGACACCTGATCTATGTTTTTTTTTTTTAAGACTATCCACTCCAAATTCTTTCTTGGATACCGCAAATTCACTAATTGCTGATGATAGTCTATCCGCAAAATTTTTGTTCTCAAACCAAGCCTTGCAGTAATTATAGTGTAGATGCTGGATTAATCTCATTACTAAGAGAGAGCAGACCTTACAACATTTCTGGTACTCCAAATCAATCTATAAAATGATGATCATTAACGCAGTCTCCTGATGAAATTGTTTTTCATTTTTATCCGTCACATTAAACCGGACACTGGTCCAATGGATTCAAACCTTAAAGCCCTCGCAAAATCATATTCAATAGATACATGATCCATTATCTCTAGAACTGTATTGTAGAAGGGACACCATTGGTTAGTATTTTAGATGATTGTCCAGGGTATCACCAACTGGTTGTGCATTAGACAATAACTCCCAAAGAACATAATAATCCTAATTGTTAGCTTAATTTTCCAGAAATGTTTCCGTCTAGTAAAAGCATTTGCAGATTGAGGAGTATTATTTCTCACTGTCCAGTAATAAGCAGTAATCATCCTTCACTGAATTCCTTGTTTAGTTCTTGCCCCCAAATTAATTCATCAGGTAAACCTCTGATGAAGAAAGGAATTTCGCTAATAATTTCAAAGGTATCCGTGTCTATATGTGATGAAGAAGTTGCAATGACCTTCGTTGTGCATAACAAGATCCTTAACCCAATTGACATGCAACTGCCAAAGATACTATCTCCATCCCCAATCTGTTATTGAAGGTTTTGCCAAATTAAGGTGTTCAGCTTTAGAAATTCCTTTCTACATTCACGAAGAATTGGAATGCTGATGCAGAAGCCCTGTTGAAGTTACTGAAGAAAAATGGCTGTAAACCTTTTTTTTTTTCCTCTCTTATTTCAGACCAATAGTGGAAGTACAAAATATAGAGTCATGGCAACATTCTTGCCACTAGAACTCTTTGCTAACATAGCAAAAAAAGGGCACAATAAAAATAATAATGACAGGGATACAAATTTGAAAATTATGGGAAGTCAAAGAGGAAAGTAAATGTTGTTGATCATTAAGAATTAACAACTCCATAAGTCTAATAGATTTTATTCAAATCTGATATAACAGCTAGAATATCATATCTGAATTAGATCTAATTCAATGACTAGATTAGGCTAGAATATCATATCTAACTTAGATTTGACATAATGACTAAGATAGGTAAGTTAGGCCAACATTTAGAACATAAATGCAGCAATCTCCAACACTCTCCTTCAAGTTAGGGAGTAGATATTTATCATTCCCAACTTGACTCCAAGTTTTTCAAATCTAACTTTGGTTAAAGCCTTTGTGAGGACATCTGCTACTTGAAGCTTGGTGGGTGTATGAGTTAGTTTAAGTAACCCAACATCCACTTTTTCTCTAATGAAATATCTATCAATCTCTACATGTTTAGTTCTATCATGTTGAATAAGATTTTTAGCAATATTAAGGGCAACATCACATAAAACCTTTATAGGTTCTCCATATTCAATCTTCAACTCACTAAGTAATTTTTTTAGCTATAAACTTTTACAAATGCCTTGGGCTAAGGTTCTGTATTCAGCTTTAACACTGTTTCTAGTAACTACTGACTACTTTTTACTCCTTCACGTGACTAGATTTCCCCAAACATATGTGCAATAGCCACAAATAGACCTTCTATCAGTAATAGACCCTACCCAATTAGCATTACAATAGATCTCAACTCCTTAATTAGATCTTTTATGAGAAAATATCTCTTTTCCCGGGGTCATCTTAAGATATTTTAGTATCTTATAGGCTGCTTCAAGATGCACTTTAATAGGTTTACTCATAAACTAGCTGATGACATTTATTGGGAAGCTAATATCAAGCCTTGAGTAAGTTAAATAAATGAGTTTACCTACACGTCGTTGATACCTCTCAATGTCAACTAGTAAGCTTTTTTGAAAGAATTTTGTTTTGTAGTCTGCCTCTATTAGGGTGTTTGCAGATTTGCATCCTAACATCTCAATTTCAATGAGAATATCAAGAGTACACTTTCTTTGTGATATTACAATGCCTTTTTTTGACCTTGCCATCTTCATCCCCAAAAAATATTTTAATTGGCCAAAATCTTCTATCTTAAACTATGATACTAGTGCCTTCTTTAGATTTTCAATTTCATCTATAAAGTCTCTTGTGACAATAATGTTGTTTACATACACAATTAGGATAGCCATTTTCCCATTAGTGCCAAATTTCATGAACATTATATGGTCAGCTTGTCCTTGATAATATCTTTGCCTTTTAATAACCATGGTAAATTTTTCGAACCGAGCATAAGGTGAATGCTTGAGGTTGTATAAAGACTTATTAAATTTGCATACCTTACCATAATTATTACCTTCAAATTCAGGTGAGAGTGATAGATACACTTTCTCTTCTAGGTCTCCATTTAGAAGTGCATTCTTGACATCAAGTTGGTAGAGTGGCCAATCTAGGTTTGTGCCAAGGGATAAAAGAACCTTTATGGGATTGAACTTGGCCATAGGAGCAATCTCTTGGTAATCAATTTCATAAGATTGGGTAAATCCTTTTGCTACCAGCCTTGCTTTGTATCTGTTCATACTTCCATCTGTGTTAAACTTAACATTGAAGACCTATTTACATCCTACTGGTTTCTCTCCTTTTGGCAATTCTACTACTTACCAAGTACCATTCTTTTCAAGAGCTTTCATCTCCTCCTCTATATCTTTCCTCCACTCTTCCTACTTGAGAGCCTCATGAACATTTTGTGAAAATTTTACATTCATTACACTAGTTGCAAAAGCTTGATAAGAAGATGAGAGTTTATTATAACAAACAAACTGGCCAATGGGATGCATTTTACATGATCTGACACCCTTTCTTAAAGTAATAGGCATATCTAAGTTGTTAGTCTCACTCATACTTAGACTTAGATTAGAGGGAATATTTTGCTTAAACGGTGGATCAGTCTTTATCTCTTAGGGCTATTCCTTTTAGAGTAGATAAGAAGATCCTTTTGAGATTCAACAATTTTAGGTTGAAGATACTAGTTAAGTAGGTTCTTGGGTATAGGTCTAGATTCATGTTCAAAGGTTAATTTTGGCTCTGGTGCAACTTGAGAAGGTGTTGAAATAGTAACTGGGCTAATGATAGTCTTGAGTACATATGGGATATAGCCTTCCTCAATGCAAAAACTCTATTCCTCCATATTTCTCTCTCGCTGAATGGAGGTTTTGGGATAATAACGTTGGTCTTCAAAAAATATCACATCCATGGATATAAAAAATTTATGCAAAGTGGGTGAATAGCACCAGTAACTCTTATGAGATGTAAAGTAACTAACAAACATACACTTGGTAGCTCTAGGGTCCAATTTGTTATTAGGAGTAGTGTGAGCAAATGTGGTACATCCAAACACTTTAAAAGGGAAGTTGGAAATTAGGTGAGTGGTAGGAAAAAGTCTTAGGAGTGTATCACAAGATTTTTGAAAGGTAAGAGTTTTGGTTAGCATGCGGTTTAGAAGGTAGGTAGATGTGAGAATAGCTTTCCCCCAAAAAATTTTGGAAACATTCATAGCGAATATTAATAATCAAGCTACTTTTAGGATATATCTATTTTTCCATTTAGCAACCTTATTTTGTTAGGGTGTATGGATGCATGACCTTTGATGGTAGATACCATGGTCTGAGGTAGGTAGTGAGAGAAGTGTTCATGTACTCTCGGCCATTATCACTCCTAAGCACTTTAATGGAGGTTTGGAGCTGATTCTGAATCAATTGATGGAAAGTTTTAAAAATTGATGGAACTTCATATTTGTCCTTCATCAAATAGATCCAAAAGACTTGTGCATATAGCACTTGTGATGCCTTTAACTTTTGAAGGGTCTAATACATCGCTATAAATTAATTGAAATGGAGAGGAAGGGCTATAGGTATTGGATGGGTAAGAGGTCTTAGTATGCTTTGTCAATTGACAAGTTTCATATTGAATAAAAACATGGCTTTTATTAAATAGGTCAAGATACATTTTTCTCATATAGTTGGTATTGGAGTGGCCTAATCTATAATGGCACAACAAAAGTTCAAGTTTGCCCTTGGCTATGTAAGCCTCTTTATTAACTTTGGTTCCTAAAAGATAGAGCCCATCTACCAATCTAATACTGTCAATCATCCTCATAGATCCCAAGTCTTGGAAAAAAAAATTTGTGGGTGAGAATTGGACCATACAATTATTTTTTGTAATCACTCTGTGGACAAAAAGCAAATTATAGTTGAGTTTATGCATTAGTAGCACATTTTTAAGTAGAAGATCATATGTTAATGATATAGTATCCATTCCAGTAACATCAGCCAATGACCCATAAGAAATTTTCAGCTTTAAAGGTTCTGGACACTGTTGGATAGTAGAGAATAACATGGAATTATTTGTCATATAGTCACTGGCACCAAAGTCTACTATCCAAGTATTGGAATTCAAAAATTAGGAACTAAAAGCAAGTGAAAAATTACTTGACTGAGCAACATTTCCAGTCATTACATTACCCTTGGTATGATTGTCACTAGTGGCAGTGTTTTGGATGACAAACATGCGTTGTAAAAGCTCTAGTTGCTCACGGCTAAAAAGAGAGAAATCTAAGTTTGGTTTTGTAGCTGAAACATGATAGCTTTTTCCATCTCCCTTAGACCGAGGTTTCCAATTGGATGGCTTGCCATGAAGCTTCCAATAGGTTTCCTTTGTATGGACACTTTTATGACAGTGTTCACACCATCTTTGCCTTGTTTTTTACCTAGGTTGTTAGTTGCTACTAATATTGGACCTTTAGTGACAAGAGCAGAAACTTCAATGGGTGGGTTTAGAGGGGAGCCTTGCATAAGCTTTTTCCTTGTCTCCCCATGTTTGACCTTAGAAAACACCTCATTGAGGGAAGGGAGAGGAGTTTTGGCTAAGATACATCCTCTTACAACATCAAACTAGTTGTTGAGCCCCATCAGAAATTGATAAATCTATTTCTCGTCCACCAATTTCATGTAGGTTGATAGATCTACTAGGTAGTTCCAAGTAACTATGTCCAAAGCATCTAACTACTGCCAATACTTAGTTAGAGTAGTAAAATATTGATTAACATGCATCTCACCTTGTTTTAAATTGTGTATGAGACTTTCAATCTCATATGCTTCGGCTGCATTCTCATGGGAGAAGTAGGCCTCCATTGTTGTATCCCATATGGCATGGGTAGTTTTATAAAGGATAAAATTCTCATTAACCTCTATGGTCATGGAATGAATGAGCTAAGACATGACAAGATTGTTTTCCATATGCCATATCTTAAACCCTAGGTCATTCTGATATAGTTGGGTAATTTCACCATGGAGATATTCTCTTTTTCCTGTTTGGCCACAAACATGAGAACTGATTGGCTCCATTGTAGGTAATTATGCCCATTCAGCTTGTAGGCGATGATTGGCATGGATGATGAACCAACCAAAGGCTGAGAAGGGAGTGTAGTAGCCTCTTGTGATGGCTAGGTGTGCTACAATGTCATCTCTAGTGAAGAGGTAGAAGCTTCAGTGCCACTGGATGTGATGGAATTGAAGCTATATTTAGGTATCAAGTAAAATCAGGCCCAAAGGCTTTGATACCATGAAGAAAAATGGCTATAAGTTTTTTTTTCTTTCTTATTTAAGACCAACAGTGAAAGTACAATATATAGAGAGCCATGGCAACATTCTTGCCACTAGAACTCTATGCTGACATAGCAAAATAAAGACATAATAAAAATAATAATGACAAGGATACAAATTCAAAAATTATGGGAAATCAAATAGGGAAGTAAATTTTGTTGATTCCTAAGAATTAGCACCTCCATAAGTTTGGATCTAATGTAATAGTTAGATCTGATTTAATGATCAGATCAAATTAGAATATTACATTTGAATCATATCTGACATAATGACTAGGATAGGCAAGTCAGACCAACATTTAGAACATAAATGTAGCAATCTCCAATAGTTATATGAAAGTAAATTGCCTTCATTGCTTTGAAAAACATAGTCTGAGACTTATTCAAAATTCTCCACTGTAAGGCTTTATTACAAGGGTGAGTTTTCTTGAAGTTTAAGTCACCTTCTTGCAATGGATAGCATAGCTTATTCCAACTTGTTAAATGAGCTCTTGCCAGACATAATTTGACTTTGGCCACAACAACTTGTATTTTCTCCCAACGTCCACCCAAGTTTTCAAACATTTTTCAAGCCTGTTTTTAAATGATACCTAAAATGCTTGAAATAATCTCTTGAGCTTGATGTATTTGGACTAAAAATAATCTCTGATTTTTGTTTGTTGGTCATTTGACCTAAGAGACTGCAATATCTTACCAACACTTTTTTAACTAATTCATAGGGCTAAGCTTAAAAAATTATGATTTTGTGATATGCATACATTATAACTTTATATTCAAATTGAATTTTTCCTCATTGAATCCACTTCAATTTACCTTAAAACTTCTTTCACAATCATGCCGAAAAGCATATGAAAGCATATTATGAATAAATATGGAGATATTGAATCACCTCACTTCAAACCTTAATAATTCTATCATTTAAATCACATCAAGTTTTTTTTTCTTTAATTACAAAATTGTCATATATTATGGATTATTCTTTATTTATACAGTATATATTGCAGTACGCTGTGCAACAAAGCAAATAGAAGAATGGAAATAAAATGACAACAGCCAATTGGAGTGTCTTCATAGAACCAAATAAGATGGATATAAATAAAACTTGAATAGACTCTTTCCTGTCATAGACATAATAAACAGAAAAATCCTATTCTATACATATCAGTATTTACAATTTGTTCGACCTCACAAGTCTGAACTTAGCTGTTGGGCAATTATACCTCAACAGCAAACACTTAGATTGTATGCTATACATTATCAATACCAAAAGGGCAAAATATTACAAACTACAATCTCGTAGCTTATCTAGACCTGTCAGGTTGAGCCACTTTCTACATAAAATATGACTAATGCCTAGTGTAATTAAGGCCAATCGAGGACTTAAGCAAGAATTTCAGAGTTCCTAGAGAGGCATTAAGTGGCAGGATTAGCCAAGTAAAACTGAAGGGCAATCAAAACCCATTGGCTGAAGTGGGTTACTGTATGTGAAATTATGAGCTGATATCGCAATTTGCATATACATCCATTAGATTGAATGACACTTGAATGGTGGCCCTGAGCTTATAATATAATACTGTTGAAGCATTGAACGAGGCCTTTTTGTATCCTTCTTTTGCCCGTCGAAGAAATATCTAGGCCCTTGTGTAGAAATCAGACAGCATGTCATTGCACGGGGAAAGAATGCATCGAATTTCATCCATTTTCCGGTAACAACTGTGTTTTGCAAAATTGTTTCTTTCCTTCTATAGAACTTAGTTAAAAGTTGTACTCTCAGCAGCTTCTGGTTTGACTCAAAGGGTCATAATCATAGGCATCGCCAGCTTTAACAAAACGGCCCTTCACACGCCTTCTAACATCAGCCCTTGCCTTGCGAGAGGCGTACCTCACTTTTTTTTCAAACCTAATTCAATAAACACAAATTACGTGAATCACCTAGCAAGCAAATATGCCTTAAAATGCGAAAATATCAACAAATCCAACAATTAGCAATTAGCTGTCTCCCCCACCCACCCCCCCCCCCCCGCGGGGCGGCAAAAAAAAGAAAAGAAAAAGGCAATTAGAAAATAATTAGATAGTTTTAAAAGAAATGATAGATGTATGATTAGTGATAAATGTATGGTAAGATATCCCATATGCCTTATTGGCTCATCATGTTATGTACAACATACAGGACAGAAGATCATGCTGATAAAAACCTAATTCAATGATCGGCGTAACACTGCATTGACTAGTAAACAGCCGCACTCAAATTTGAGCAGATGACTGCTAAACACTTGCTTAAGTAGTGGACTTACCAACTAGGAAGCCTGGAGACAAACACGTAGGATATGACACTAATAAAATCTGAAGTGTCTATATATAATTTAAAGTGTCTTACACATTGTGTGACATGTGTTGGATACAACAAACACAGCTTTTATCTTAAAGTATCTGTGCTTTGTATACTAACAATATGACAAGTAAAACAAGGAAAAGAAGTCAGAAACAAATAGAATACTACGTCTCACAGTATTATTATTATTACCTTAAATTCTCTCTCTTTTTTGGTTTTTTTGGGATTGCTAATACCTACTACATTTTTATTGCTACCATTTTTCCGCTTCAGTCAACAGCAAGCTAAAAATAATAATTAGGAAGTTGTAAAACGAAGAGAAGGTAAGATGATGAGAAATCACAACAGCTCATTGGGAAAATTTCATGAAACCTACCATCTGTTATTTTTGTCTCAATAAAAGCAACAGTGCACACCCGTAGGTACATAACTAATATGGTTGCAATTACTTACTTGCATGTCTTCTTCTTTTCTTTGTAACGCATGACGGCATTACTGCGGTTAGCAGTTTGTAAGGAATTCTCAGGGCATGAAGGGCACCAAGGTGGCTCTCCCATGAGAAGCATTGAAGAAGCACCACAATCTTGATAGTCAGCACCACTACTCTCTCCAGTAATGCCAGAAAATGAAAGGTTTGATTGTGTTTGCCTTCCAGTACAACAGAGATTTGGTTCAGTTTTAGCACTCAACATAGAATCTGCAGATGCTGCATTGCTACATACTGGTTGCATTGCATTAACCAGTCCAACCGATGATCCCTGGACACATGTTTTGGATCTGACTATTAATTTTGGGCAAAAACTGATAAACCATTTTAGAAAGCCAAAGGAAGGAAAGGAAATGTTTTGTCTACTATGGGCTTAGACAACAGACTTGATAAGCATGCAACAAACCAAACCGCAAACATCTCATTGCTAACACTTATTAACGTGCACCATATGTGGGTGAACAAAATATAACTAAGTCAAATACACAAGGGTATGTTTGGATTAAAGAGAATGGAGGAGAATGGAAGAGAATTTTAATTTAGACATTTTCTGTGATTCAGATTTAAATGAAGAACTTTTTCCTTGCTTTCTCATCCATTCTCCTCAATCCAAACATATGCTAATAGAAAAAAAAATGTTAGATCTAAATTTAAATAAAAGAAAATGTCCAGATTAAATTTTCTCTTCCCTTCCCTTCCCCTGTATTCTCCTCAGCACAAACATACCCTGTCCCTATGAGATTTGAGTAACACAAATGCACTGATATTTTCGGTTATTTCTGCGGTAACATTTTTCAATTTTGGACAACCAAGACTCAACATCAGTTCTTTGATTGGTTCCATGTTTGCCTTATCAGTTTGATCTTGTTTGCAGACAAATTATACAACATATTGCACTCCAGAATAATTTTTGCTAAAAAAGAAACCAGAGAGCTCATTCCATCTCTCAAATCTTGAGTCTCTTCCATCCATTCAGACCATTAGCAACTACACCACTTATTTACTTGGTCTGAAAGGTGTTTGATACAGCATCTTTAACAAATATAGGTAGGGGAAAAGTCATACTAAACCATCTATGATTTAACCACGCAAGATGCTCGTATTCAAGGACTTGAAAACAACATGTAGTACATACAATTAATGAAGATCAATCCCAATAATAGAAAGACTAAGGCTATCGCAGATAAAGAATGATGAGATTTGAATACCTCGGCAGCGGCAGCAGCACCCTGACAATTGGAATCACCAGCAGATGTTTCCTTTGTCCCAAACAAGCTATCAATTCCACCATTTTCAAAAAGCTCTTCAGAGTGACTAAGAGCCACACCAAAAAGTTCCTCATAGTTCTCAAGATTCAGATCCACTTCATCCATGTTGAAATCACCATACAGATTATCATCTTCACATAGTCCAGAACCTTTTGTACCGGGACAGTATAACTACAGATTAACTATGTGATTAGCAAAGTTCTTTGACTTAATTATGAGAATTTTACAATAGAAAGCAAAAATTTGTGCAAATTTCAGCAAGGCAGATTTTAAAAAATTGGAAAAACTTGTATGAGATGGTTAATGGTGTGCTTGACAAAAGTCAAAATGAGGAGGAGGAAAACAGTCCATTTCACACCTACTAAACACATCCTAAACAAATTCATGTTGAATGCAGATTGGAACATAAATTTCCTTTGCCATCAATTGTACAAAAAAGAGACAACTATGATGTTATTGCACTATATTTTCTGACATCCATACTTGTTAAGTTAGTTCCCAGAGTTCCTGTTTGCTTGTCCAAACAAACTGGCAGCTCTCATACACTAAAGCTATATATATGATAGAACGTGGTATGCAGGGTCATATTCTCTGGCACTGAGATTAAGCCACTAATACCAAGCAAAGAAACTATGAGGAGGTCAAAGCAAAGCAGTATTTGGGACTGCAATGACCACTCAGAAAATGAAACCACCACAAAATTCAGACTCTAGAATTTGATAGAAGAATAATGATTTGGACAAATGCAGTGGATGACAACAACTTTTCCAACAGTTTTGCTTTTATACTATTGGCTTCTATTCAGCATAAAAATTCAAAATTCATCAAACATGGACAAAAAACCCATTTCCCTGCACTGATAAAATGATAATATGACACTATGTTGTACCTTGGGTAGGCATTCATTGGCAGGTCCAGTAGGGTGGTCTAGAATACAAGGTTCTGAGCTTGACTCAGGAATTGAAGATAGCCCAACCCAAGACTTATCCATGCTTTGTATATCAGTTACTTGAACTGAACCAGATGCATTCTGGCTTTCAGGGGGAACCAAAGCACTCTTGTCACTGTTCTCATTAATGCTCATCAAACCTAGTTCCTGCTCACATGAAGATTCACTGATAGTAGGGATATCCAAGACAAATGACCATATTGAAGAAAATTCTGCAGCCGAAGGGCAGCCTGAATAGCAATTGATTGTTTGCCTCTTATGTGTCAAAGAAGACGTAGAAGTACCATGACCCAACCAATCACAATTTTGACAGAGTGAAATCCTCTCCTCAGCACACCTAACAAGGGCAGGTTGTGAATTGCATCTCTCACATAATAGGGTTCTTGAATGACGTCTTGAAAGGGCATTAGCAGAATGAACATTTCGATCGCATGACAAACACAAGCATGCGGTGTCAGAACGGCAGTACACCATGGACCTCTGTTCTCCACAAAAATCACATATATAACCCATCTTACTTTATACTGACTCTTCTATCGGTCTGTGGTCTACAGAAAGAATTCTCCCACTAGCAATCCTCTACCCAAACTACGATATCTTCTGACAAAACTAAAGTGTCTTCATTTTATCAGATAATGAAGCGGAAATATCTTGTTGTCTTACAGGCAGTCAGAGACAATGCGATGAAGGAAGCAGAAAAATTAGTCATGCAAATTCTGCTGCTGCCAAGACACACACATCCCGGAAAAAAAAAAAAAGACTTTGTCAAGAAGGTTAAATAGTAATAAAAGATGGATAAAACAAAAACAAAGGGTTTCAACTGTAAACTTAACAATGACATAGATATCATGGCTAGAAACTTGAGGCACGGGGTTCAACTACATAAATTTCATTCTTCTTTTACCCAGAAGAAATATGGAAACTTGCAGCCAAGCCAAAAAGTAAAGTAGCAGCTCTAAAGATAAAGAACAAAAACACCAAGTATGTATACAAATATATACTGAAGAAAAAAAAAAGAAATAAAGGATTTGACAAGGAAACTCCACAATCTATTTCAGCAGCAAGAACAGGAGCAAATTATACTAACTAAATTTAACGATAAATTATAATTACAATAACTAATACTAATTGCTGAGAAGAGCTTCCATAGACTACAGATTTAGAATATATATAAATATATATAAAATCTTAAACGGAATATTACAAAGCTGAATTATTATTATTAAGCAGAGGAGTCAGACGCCTTTTTTTACCTCTGAAAAGGACATTTCCATCATCATAAAATAATTCGAATAGAAATTTCGCAGAATCAAAGTTCAACTGAAACTGTAAAGCAACCTTCACATTCATGGGTCAAGTTGTATAAGTTGCAGATCAATT
Organism: Erythrophleum ivorense; assembly: GCA_026724425.1. Classification (NCBI taxonomy): domain Eukaryota; kingdom Viridiplantae; phylum Streptophyta; class Magnoliopsida; order Fabales; family Fabaceae; genus Erythrophleum; species Erythrophleum ivorense. The sequence continues at coordinate 11,806,316 of JAIUCV010000012.1, read as the reverse complement.
TTAAATAAATAAAATAAAAAGATGAAAAAAAAAATCTCTCACAAAGCATCATATACCCACATAAAAAACAAAAAATGCCAAGAACAATAACAAATCTTACCCAATCACAAAAGACCAGAATAATAATTACCCATCTCTTTAATTCTCACCCTCTCCTTATCTTGAAGGACCCAGAAAAACCTGAACTTTAAAGAAAAAAAAATATAAATTGCATGAAAGACAGAACAGAGAGGCAGAGAGCTGGAGGAAAAAATTTACCTTACGGCAAGAAAGACAGAGAGGACAAGATCGGCAAAGAGCTTTGCTTTTTCAGGAATTATATATATATATTTGCCAAATTTAAAAGCAAAGGAACCCTAGAAGCTGGACTCTTCCAGAAGACACACACTCTCTCTCTCTCTCTGTTCATACAGATAGGAATAAAGGAGGATGTGTAGATTAGATAGATAGATAGAGGGAGAGTGGGTGTAGGTGGGAGATAAATGAGAATAATGCAAATTGGTCCGATGTGTGTGTGTGAGTGTGTATTGCAGGTAATGTGACGCAAGAAAAGCTGATAAAAAGTGCAAACAAAGAGTAAAAGAAATGAAGTAATAATAATATCATTGAATTGAGGTGGGGCCATGTCTTTTTCCAAGTGAAAGCAAAAAGGTTTGGCCCCTTTCCCTTTGTTTTTGGTCCCTCCCATGAGAAAAAACTGCTATTAATGTGTCTGCGTCCGTGCGATTGTTGTTTTTGTTTCAATGTAACAGTATTATTTATTTATTTATTTATTATTATTAATAGTTCAAACTTTAAAGTAAAGTTGAACTTTGGAAAAAAGTGCATCACATGTTGGATGAGGTGGACAAATAGGAGCTCGTGTAGTGACCTTTTATATACAATTGTTCCCCCACCCTTTTGGTTTTTTATTTTTTTATTATTATTTATAAATAATTATATAGTCACTGTCTATTAATTTTATTTAATAATGCAATTAAAAATTATTAATTTAATAAATAAAATTAATAATAAGGCATTAATGAATTACTCTTTAGTTCCCTATTTTTGTCTGTTTGTCTAAGTCGGCCCGTTTGACATTTTTAGATGCCAATCATCCATTGATTTACGGGAACTTAGTTTCGTACCCCGCAGCAAACCATTGCTTTATTAATTTATTAATTTACAGAGTAAATATAATACCTAAACTTTTCTCCCCCTACTTTAGTTATTAAAAAAAAAGAAAAAAAATTATTAGATAATTTTTTTAATATACATTTTGTAAGATTAGATAAGACTTTCATTTTAATTCTATGAAATATGTAAATAGAGAGTAATTACTATACTTAATTTATGTAAAATTTACTATACCATTGTTATCATTATTTTTTTAATTTCAACATTTTTTAAGTAAAAAACACAAAGATCATTTTTCATTATTCCTTTTCATTCTTATATTATTTTTGTTTAACTAAACATATAAATAAAATGATATTTTTATTCTTTGATATACTATACTAAATGTAATTATTTTATTCTTTTTACATCCTCATTTTTTACTTCTATATCTAACAACTAGCACGTCTCATTGCAAGATGCGAAAGAGATTTAAAATTTTTTTTGTGAGCCTCACAAAAAAAAGAAGGGAAGAAAATAAAACACGAGTCTCAAAATAATTAAAAAAAATTATGAATGATCAGTGCACTAATGAGATATTATAAATAGTAAATGCAGGTCCCACAAAAAAGAGAAAAAAAACATTACAAATGATCAATACACGATGCTATAAGTAATAAATAAATAGTATTATAATGATGTGATATTAAAAATAATGTATAAACAATATAAAATAAATAATAAAAACTTTAGATTTATATATATATATATATAATAATTATATATATCAAATGATTCTATATGAAAAGATTTTATATATCAAATAGGGTATTGTTATTATTACCTACCTCCTCGTTATTGCCTACTTTTAGGTCATCTCAATTAATTGATTAGAAAGAATAAATTATGCTAATTTTATTTTTTAAGTTAGATAAATTATATCTAATTTTTCATTTAAAAAGTACACTTAATTTTTGTATTATTTTAATATATTGCAAAAATTTATTTTTAACTTATTTTTATTAAAAAAGAACACAAATTTATAATTTTATTTTTAATACAATAATAAAAAATAATAAAATAATTTTATTTTTTTAATAAAAATACATGTTATAAATAAAATTAACTTAATTAATTAATAAATTTAAGGGAAACTAAGTGTATTTTTTCTAAATAAAAAGTGCATTCGATGTTATTTATCCAAATTTTTTAAAAAATAGTATAATTTAATCAATTATTAATGAACAAAAATTTGATGATTTGACCATTGAAAATGAGGATGATAAATTTTTCAAATATTGTATTCTATTGAACTTTTGTAATTAAATTCTTGAATGTTCTAGTTTGTTTCATCCTTCACCATAATACGATCAATACATATATTTTTATGCAAAAAAACATGCACACACACAATGTATACACATGAATTATACGTAAATTTCAAGAAATAATTGGGTCATTACTTGTTTAATAATCTATAATTTTTATTAAATTCTAAAAGTCTTGTATTTCGTATTTTTTATCATGATCTTAGCAACGAAAGAAAGTAGCATGTGTACGCATCGTGACTCGTAAATGAGAGAAGTAATTTATATTTCTTTTTTACTGCTTTGTTAAAAGATTAACATATTATCTTCTTTTAAAGGGAAAAAAAAAAAAGCCATCACCAGGACTCTTACCAACCACTCTTCTGTCATCATCTATCATAAGACATTTGCAACTTACCCTTGACCAATTTCTTTCTTTTTTTTTTCAAACACACAACAACCAACTAAATATAGATAACTAGTATTTTAAGAATATAATTAAAAAAGAATATAATAAAGTTTGTGTTTTTATTAAAAGTTATAATATTTTGTAATATATCTTTGAAATTATTCATCTAATAGTAGTTTAAATTACTATAATATCATATTGTCTGAATTTGGAGTTGGATCTAGCGTTAGACAAAAATAAAAATCTTAAGATGTTAAAAAAAAATGAGAATTTGGGTGGCAATATGTAAATAAGCTTGAGAGGAGCTTTGTTTTGGCTCTATGGGGATAGAAGAGCTACAAAAAATGACCTGAGGGTTTGTAACTCTACATGACTTGCAATGCTTTTAGGTCCTTATATTGTTAACTTTTTGAAGTTTTCTATTTAATTTTTTTTAAATATGTGCTAATGATGATGGTTAGATTAAGAAACCTTATAAAATCGTAGAAGTCACATAACAAAAGTGTTTTATTATATTTAAATTTGAGTTATATTATTTAGAATAAATAATTCATTTCAATTCATTACATGTAATTTAATACATTGTAATAGTTAATTCTTTTGGACCTTTATAAGACAAATTGAGTTATTACCTATGAGATTTTCATACCTCCTAAGGTTGTCACACAACATATGTCAATGTCAATGTATTTTTACCAAAAGTATCATGTATCTTCAAAACGTAATGAATGCTATGAAGAGTAGTTTTTTTATTACTGTATACATATATTTTAAAATAATATTATAATAATAAAAATATCAACTCATGAAAAGTTTAAATTTTCCATAACAAAATTCATCTTCACAAGGAGCGTGAGTCTAGGCCGTGCAGAGCCGTTAGTTCGTTACCTAGTTGGGAAGGGTCCCAAGAGGATAGACAGATACAACAGGCCAAAAAAATAAAAATAAAAAAAATAAAAACACAGATACAGAAAGTGACAACAAGGAGGTTAAGATGAAATGGCGAGTGGCATGAAGATGTAAATAACATGAGAGGTGGAGGGTAACTTGGTAAATTGACAAAAAGGGCCTTGCACTTTTTTGTAAAGGCAGGATTCGGTAGTTGGATCTCACATGTCATTAAGTGGGGGTTGTTTAATGTATAGAGATTATCATAAAGTAACAATCGCAAAGCAAAGTGTCTTATCTGTTCAAATGGGTCTTAGGATTCTTCTTTGTTGTGTACTCTTCTCCAGGTGACGTTGACTATTTCCACGTGTCACATATTCATTGGTTGTCGTGAATTGTCTGTTCGCTTCCGAGAATCAATATCCATATGCCACTTGAAAATTAAGATAATGATTGCAATGGCAAAAAGGAAAAGAAATCTAAGGTGTGCTGTATAAAATATATTGTGTTATTTTTATTTTATTATTATTATTTTTTTGGCATAAGATTTGACATTGTTTATTTAGTTGGTCGGCATATTTGCTTTAGGAATTATATATGGGGAAAATAATGCTAGACGTGGACCTTCCTTAAAGAAAGCAATTGCTTATGCTAAGCAAATGAAATTGAATCTTTCAATAATCAGTGACTCATAAATTAGGCCGTGGTGCAGGTTATGCTTATTCCTTTTAAGAAAATTATATTGGATATATTTTTAGTTTAATTCATTATTTAGTTTTTATGATTTTACTCAATTTTTAAATATTCATATATTTAATCTTTTATTTGAATCGACACATTTTAAGTTATTTTGTTAAATCAAGACCCTAAGGATATAAGAAATACATTTGAGAGAGAGAGAGAGAGAGAGAGAGAGAGAGAGAGAGAGAGAATGTGTATAGGGCTCAAAGAATGAGCAAGTCTCATTCTCTCATCTACTCTCTCTTTTTTCTTTTTAATTTTAATGTTGTATTTATTCTCTAAATATAAGGGGTTTCAATTCTTAAATTATTTTCTCTCTTTCGCATTTCATGCTAATAGTTTGAATAAACTTTTAAGTAAGTCCTTACTATTTATCTCTTTACATGAGTTATTAAAGTTTTAAACTATTTTCAATTTGGTCCTCTCATGGTTGAGCTATGAAATTCTATCTTTTTCAAACATGCACAAATAAAAAATGATCATCTTCATCTCTTTCTTTGTCATTACAAAGACCCAGCTATATGACTCAAGTTAGCAAAACCCATGAAAAAGGAGGGGGAAAAAAAGTACTCCTTCATATAATAGTGCTTAGAAGTAAGAACATTCCAAAAATCTATTAGGATAATTCCGCAGAGAAGATGAAATTTAAAGGAGATATTACATGACAAATCTAATTTGGTAATTTAATGGGAAAAAATATACATAAGATCAACGTGGTGTTAGATAAAAGCTTCGCTAACCACATGAACAAAATTTTCTTGATGTTAGATACTTACAAGAGGAACAAAATTGAAAACGATTTAACATTTGGCTGTGTTTACGTTTGGTTTTGTTGCTTTTTGTTTTCATTTTCATTGAGAATGAAAAATATGACTGAAGACGTGTTTGGCACGTATTAAGACAAAATATTCTCTAAAAACATGTTTTGAAATAGGCTGAAAAAGACAATTTCAGCATTTTCACATGATAACCGATAACAATTTTGCAATTTTATAAGAAAGATTAAAATAATTATTAGAGAAATCTAAAATAATCTCACAAGTAGTAATAATCAAACTCAAAAATCAAATAACGTACGTGCATGTCCATTTATGTAAATTTCATTTGAAAACAAAAATGAACAAACTTTTTTACCCCACAAAAGAAACATTTTCCTAAATAATGAAAACTAGCATATGAAAAAAAAATTTAAGAACAAAATAAAAAATTGAAAATCCAAATTTGTTTTCACAAACCAAACACACAAACTCAATTGCGAAGGAAAAGAAAAGGACTAAATTGCAAATTTACTAAAATTATGAGATGAAATGTGGAGGAAAAAAAATTACAAGATCGATTTAGTGCCAAATAACATGACCGTTTGCCATGTCTCTTTTCACAAGATGGTCAACCAGATAAAAAGTTAGACCGTAAACAATTTGAAACTATAAAAAGCTAAACTAAAAACAATTTGAAATTCTAAAGGCCTCGACTTTATTTTTAAAAAAAAAAGGTATAAGAAGCAAGTTAAAAATTACACGAAACTACAGGCACTTAATGTTTAATCAGACGCCTATACTTTCATAGGATAAATTAAAAATAAGTATGGGTTAAACAATTAAAATACAATAAATTAGCACTTAAAAAAAATGTGCATATTGTTTCTCTCTGGAGTTTTTGTTTTTCCCTTCCAAACCTATTGTTGGACACTATTGGAGTTTTTCAAACTATGCAGTAAAGTGGGTTCATCAAGTCCAAGTCTAAACTTACCGGTACTTTCTTTGTCATGTCTTCGTCACATCTGCTCATTACTTTTCAAATTGTATAAACTGCTTCATAATATTAACAATGGAACCATCTTACCAACCCAACGAACAATATATGGTATGATGATAAATTAATTAAAAATATTTGACGGTAATTTATTTATGATGACACATCCTGCAAATTTTCCAAATCTTTACCACTAATCACACTTACTAATTTTGTCACTATTAATATACAATGGTTAACAATAATTGAAAAATCAAAAGTACTAAAAACATTACCGTGAAGACAAAATATCATACCTAAATATGAAACAATGTATTAATAGAATGAAGCAAGTCCACCCAAGTGCAATACCTTTCTTTATTACTTTCTCCAAATAAGCTTCCACGTCATATATACGTTTGCAGTGCATCATCCGTTAAAAGCAAGACATGTGTATGCCTCCATGGCAAGTGAAGCTTCCTCCATGCTAGGTGCATTGGAACTATCAACTTGTTAAAATTCTTTCATTGATTGGTTTCCTTTAATTAGAATTTCAACCTTGCATGCTTTCTCTTGCATGACAAGCATTTCAAATCCACCATAATTATCTTTGGCTCTTGCACTTTGTTTTCATTAAGCCTTAAACCAATTAGATGCAAAGCAATGAGCAAGAGCAGATCACCTCTAGAGCACAAGAGCCTTAAACCAACTTGCTGACAACTTTCTTATCACAAACTAAGACTTGGGTTTTCAACTTTTGGTTAAGCTCATATTAGAAATATTTTTGGATCTAAGAATAAAATAATTCATAATAGGAGCAAGATATTACCCTTTTCAATGACTTCCTCTTCTTGAGAAACAATACCAATAAGTAGATAAATGGTTTGTTCCTCTAGTTGGATATAGCAAGAAGCCTCCGAACAGAGATGAGAGATACTCTTAATGTGGGTTGTTGAGTTTGGTGTCTCCTTCAATTGTCTATTTAAGCTCTACCTCATCCCTATACTCCTATTCTCTTTCAGCTCTCTTCTCTTGATTGCTGGCTATCCAAGTACACTGGGACATTTGCCTACCCTAAATGGCTTTTACAAGCTTAATAAGATTAAGGTTTCATTTGGTACTTAAATTTTTTGGTGATAGAAATGGAAATAAAAAGATGAATAGAATATAATGAAAAATATTATATTTGATAAGAATGAAAAAAAAATATTTGCATTTGATTATTTAGTTGAATTAAAGTATAATAAAATGAAAAATAAAAAGAGTAAAATAATAAAATTGCTCTTATACTATATTTCCTTTACATCGCTGATTTAACATTATTTCGATGTCTATATATATATAGATACAATATTGTTATATATATATATATAATATTATATATATAAATAATTATAAAATAATATAAATAAAAATAAATATTTATTTTATAATCTTATATATATTATTTTGATGTATATTAATTTATTTAAATATAATACATACATAAAATATATATTATAATATTTATATATTTTAATTTATAAATATTATATATTGAAATATAGTTAATAAATATTTATATACACACACGTGTTTTGGGTGGTTGGGGAGAGGCGGTTTGCCCCACACACACCCACGTATGTATATATATATATATATATATATATATATATATATATTTTTTTTTTATGTGGCAAACCCCCCCCCCCCAAAACACACACACATATGGTCTGACCAATTATTGGTCAAATTAATAATTTTATAATTAAATTAGGTACTAACTGAGATTTGGTAAGATATTTTTAATTAAATCTTAGTCATTATTAAAAAAATATTAATTTGTCAATTTTAACATTAAGTAATATTTTTTATTTTATAAAATATAATTATTATTAATTATTTTTTATAATATAATTTTTATATTTTTTTGTATTAGTGTTTTTAAAAAAGTAATATAATATAATATATAGTTAATATATATAATATAAAATAATTTTATAATTAAAATAGATGTACCAACTGATATTTGGTCATACACTTCCAACTAAATCTTAGTTGGTATTAAAAAAATTTTAATTTATTAATTTTAATATTGAATTATTTTTTTATTTTATAAAATATATTTATTATTAATTTTTTTTATAATATAATTTTTTTATATTTTTTGTTTTAGTGTTTTTAAAAAGTAATATAATACATATAGTTAATATATATATATAATATAAAATAATTTTATAATTAAATTAAGTGTATCGACTGAGATTTGGTCATACACTTATAACTAAATCTTAGTAATAAAAAAAATTAATTTATTAATTTTAATATTAAATTATATTTTTAATTTTGTAAAATATAATTATTATTAATTATTTTTTATAATATAATTTTTTTATTTTTGTGTTTTTAAAAGGTAATATAATATAATATAATATAATATAGTTAATACATATATAATATAAAATAATTTTATAATTAAATTAAGTATATTGACTGAGATTTGGTTAAACACTTCTAATTGTATCTCAGTTGGTATTAAAAAAATCAATTTATTAATTTTAATACTAAATTATATTTTTTTTGTAAAATATAATTATTATTAATTATTTTTTATAATATAATTTTGTTATATTTTTTTGTCTTAGTGTTTTTAAAAAGTAATATAATATATATACCAATAATTAATAGTAGTACGAATGAAAATGGTAAAAATGTCATTATAAACTTGTTTAAAAAATGTTGTGCGCAGAAACAAAGAAAGTGTACAGTATCATAGCTTTTCATTTTTATTCTCAAATCCTGTAACCAAACATCTTTAGTCATATATTCCTTTTTACTTGCTGTTTCTTTCCATTGTACCAAATAGGGCTTAAAGATTCCAATATACAAAGTAAGCAGTTGATAGAACTCAGTGGGAAAATGAGGGAATGCAAAACGTAGGTCATGCATTTACCAATTTTGATATCTGTTGTTTGCAACCTAAGCTTTAGCTGAATAAGAAGGAAAATGCAGATTTAATGCAAAATAATAACCAGTTCAATTCCCTTCTAGGGTTGCATTGTGTAAAGTATTTGTTTGTTATTTATTAATTATAATAAGGTAAAAGTTGTTTGATGATAATCTACACCTTATGGTCACATTCTGTAGTTTTGATTGATGATAATGTAGCCTCTATGTGGCCTTACTCTATATTGAATATCTTTATATAGAACTATTGCATCTGATACAATGATACCTTACATCACACATAATAAGGTTTATATGCTTTCTAGATTTCTAACTGTCAGGTAGAAGGGGTTTGTTATTTGCCATGTGCCAATGGCAATGGAAATAAAATTTTGTGTGGTTTAGAAATATTTTGTAATTTCCTTTTCAATGTATACCCAGGATTCATTGAATATGAAACCTTTTGTTGTGATTAATTGGTTCAAGTTGATAAAAGAGTTTGATCATGAAATCAAAGATGAAGAGGGTAGAAATTCCCCAAAAGTGAACAAGCAACTAAATGATGAAAACTAATCAATGGTTAATGCCCAGAACCTTTTTTTTTAATTTGTTATATTATGCTTATAATAGGAATCTACCCCTACAAACTTTGGAAAGGATGTAAGATTTTCCATGAATTATGCATTAACAATCAAGTTTATTTTGTTTTCAACTTTTGACAACATTCTAAAATAATTTGTGTGGTTAGATCGATCTTAGGCAAGCTTTCGACTATTTTCAAGGGGAAAAAAGAGCAAATATACTATAGCATTTATTAGCACATAAGTTTTTATAAGGAAAAAAATTGTAAGATTTTAGATTTATAGTGCATGGGCAACATAGACCTTGATGGTTTTTTTAGTTAGATGTAACAACCTCACTTGTATATTTTTATATAGTTTTTATGTCTGATTTTGTATAATCATATGAAGTTTGTCAGATTGGATATGGAAAATTAAATGTGATTTACAACTTAAATAATCTTTTTGATTTTTTTGTTATTGCAAGATTTTCCTTTAAGGATTTTTTAATGTATAAAGCTATTATGAAATAGAAATGATCTCTTCTCATTGATATATTAAATAAATTCTAGGTTATTTTTCTTAAATGTACAGTTCCTTTGCATGTTTGGAACCTTGTTATGAAGCCTTTTAGATTGTATTGTTGAAATTGGAAATATCATTATCAACAATAACTCTTAGAAAAAGGGAAATAGGTTAGAGCTAGTTTCTTTGATCAAAGTATCTTTTTTCCCTTGGAGAAAAATAGGCCATGGAATGTTGGGTAGCACTTATATGTGCTCAAGGAAAGTGGGTTTTGGCTAAATGTATCATTGTATCATCCCATTCCAATAGAAATAGAATTATATGTAATGTCTTAGGGCCTGTTTGGTATGATTTATAAGATAAAGTCTAATATAAGATCTAAATAAAATAAGGTCTGATAGGATAAAGCCTGATAAAATTTTAAGACTATGCAGTATTTGGTATAATACTGTATAAAACAATGTATCGTATAAGATAATAATATTATTTATTTAGTAATGCACTACATAATGCTGGATAGGATAAAAATTAACTCTTTTGATAAAAATATCCTTTACTTTAAAAAATATATGATATTTATCTAAATCTATTATGTTATATTAACTTTTAAAAAGAAAAAAAGTATGGGTGAATAAGGTTACACATAGTACATGGTTATCTAGTGACCTGATCTCGTCTAGTTATATCGGGCTAAATAGCTAAAAAATAATTTCAGCATACTAAGTTAAGTTGGCCATATTAGCCAATTTTAACTAGTCTAATGAAAATTTTATTTTTTTAAGGATAAAATATAATTTTTAAAGACTTATGTGAATTTTTTATTTTTTAAGAGTCAATTTATAATTTTTACCAAATATTAAAAAAAAAGTGGCTTAACTAGTTTAAAAAACCAATCTAGCCCAACCTCATACTAAACCAACTAAATTAAATTCGATAATAAATTAGTTTTTACATAATTTATCCCAATCCTATTAATTTTTTAAAATTATTTTATGGGGACTTATATAAAAAAAATTTAGTGATAAAATGTAATTTTATAGGGGCTTATATAAAAAATTTATTTTTTAGGGTCATTTTTTAATTTTCATCAAAAATTATTTTATAAGGATTTATATAAAAAAATTTTAGGGTCATTTTATAATTTTATAATTTTTGCAAAAAAATTTAAAAATAGCCCAACTAACCTGATTTCAACTATTATTAATTAAACTCAATCCACCTTAGCCAATGAATATCCCCATAAGTGAAGGGTTAAAATTGAAAAGTATTAATAAAGTTTTATACATTAAAACCTAATTAGGCATAATTTCATCTCCCAATGCATGATTAGGTTATATATCATTTTAATGTATAAAAAAGGCATGATGTATAAGCTTATATAATATATTACATTTACCAAACAAATGATAAGTTCATAATGTATTGTATTAGCTTATACTATCAAACTTTATACGATATACCAAACATACTCTTATTGTGTTGAATAATTAATTATAAGATTTTAAGTACAAGGAGATGCACCCAAAGTAGCTGTTGCAAAGTTTGTTTTATTGGGGTGGAGGGCAACAAATGTTGGGTATTTCAAAACAATATATAATCTTTAGGACTTGAAAAGCATGTGCACATGAGATGGCCTTATCAAAGCCATTTTGATCATTTATAGCAAATGGTCCAAAGTTGAAGTCTTGATTAAATCCTAACAAAGCACCTCCTTCCAATTCATTAACTTGTTTGCTTTTTAGAAGAGCTTCCACATCCAAGTGTTCAATTTGCAAAAAATTATAACCTTATTAATTTTTAAAAACTTTGTTCAATTGGTGAAACCAACTAAAAATACAAGTCCAAACCTTTACCTCCATTGTAACTTTTTTGTAAGCTCTAGGGTAGGTAAGAATAGGTTGGAGGACCTATTTCTAAATAATAAGATATAGTCCCTTGAAAGTTTTGTTGAGCACATTATTGATTTATTTAGTTTCCATGCTATTGTGCTAATAGATTTATACTAGATATCATAATGAGTAAATGACTAATTTAAAAATATTTGCTTTTGTTGATAATTTGCTTTTGGTTATGTTTTTGGATTCATATTTGGTTTTTGAATCCCTCTATCATGAAATCCCCTTTCTTCTAATTTTTTTTTTCAAAATTGTAACAAAATTTGTTTTGATTTATAAGTCAACTCTACCTCGCTTCTCCCTTTGTGTCTACAATTACACATACCGGTACGTCCTTTCTGCAATATTATATAATGCATTTCCATACATTAATGCTTAATAAATACTTGTACATATGCTCATGTAGTTTTGCCAATTGCAAAAAATTGGATAACAGAAGGTGAGATTACAACTTTGAATATTTGAATAATTGTGAGCTGCTATCTCATTGCATTTCGAATGTGTTGTTGGAACAACTAGATACAAGTATGAGAGCATGGAAGAAAAAGTCAGATGAAGCAAAAAACAAGATACAAATATGAAGCAAGATAAAGCAAAAAACAAGATACAAGCATCAATGTACAGTAGCTTGATTCTTCAAGAGGTGTATTGCTACTAGAACTGTGATTGGTCATAGTCTACAACTAGAGACAACAAACACAATGTAAATATAATTATTAGAGTCCAATATAACTCATACTTAGAACAGGCGGTTATTGTTAATTTAACTTGAGTAAAAGAGTCTAATATACATGACATCAATTATTTCAATAAAATTTCATATTTTATTAACTTTTTTCCAAACATTGTTGTTGTAGTATTATTGTTTATCTAATAAACCATCTCGACTAAATTCCATTATTTTAAGTGACAGCATTGAAAAATTTAGTGGCACATACATTATAAAACAACACAAATTACAATATAATCCTTTATGAACTAGAATGAGTTGTTAAGTTTTAAAAACTTAATTGGTCTTACCATTAACATTTGAGTGTGTAAAAGTGAGAAAAATTAAAAAAATATAAGGTAGCTAAAAAAAATACTAAAAAAGTGATGAGTGAAATAAAAGTTAGGACTTTTGATTAGTTATATCAATCCTTAGATACTAAAATTAGAGAAAGAAATATTTATAAGCTTGCTGAAAGTAGAGAAAGAAAAACAAGAGATGTTGACCAAGTGAAAGGTATTAAAGAAGAAGAAGGAAGAGTCTTGGTCACGAAACAGGATATTAAAGACAGGTGGAAGTGTTATTTTTATAGGCTTTTTAATGAAAGACATGAGTTTTCATTACACTCAAATAGCCTAGACACTATAGAAAAAGATTAAAATTATACCTTTTATCGTACGATTTGAGAGGCGAGGTAGAAGGAGCTTTGAAAAATATGGAGAATGATAGAGCAGTAAAACCAGATAATATACCTATTGAAGTATGGAAATGTTTAGGAGTGAAAGGTATAAGTTGACTTACAAAGTTATTTAATAAGATTATGAGATCCAAGAGAATGCCAGACGAGTGAAGGAAAAGTACTTTAATTCCTATTTATAAGAACAAGGGGGACATACAAAACTATGCAAACTATAGAGGAATTAAACTCATGAGCCATACTATGAAGTTATGGAAGAGGGTTATTGAACGAAGATTAAAACAAGAGACTCAAGTTATAAAGAATCAATTTGGTTTTATGCCTAATAGGTCGGCTATGGAAGCAATATACTTGTTACATAAATTAATGAAGAAATATCGGAGGAATAAAAAAGATTCACATATAGTGTTTATTGATTTAGAGAAGGCATATGATAGGGTGTCCAGAGATGTTTTATAGAAGGCTTTGGAGAAAAAAGGAATTCATATTGCATATATTTGAGCAATTCAAGATATGTATGATAAAGTTACAACTAGTGTGAGAACTCACTGTGGGCTCACTGAGGATTTTTTGATAATTATTGACTTACATTAGGGGTCAACTTTGAGCCCCTATCTCTTTACTTTAATTTTAGATGTGCTTACTGAACATATCTAAGAGTCAATGCCACAGTGTATGCTCTTTGCAAATAATATAGTTCTAGTTGGAGAGTCGAGAGAGGAAATAAATAAGATGTTAGAGATGTGGAGACTTGCTTTGGAAGATTAAGGATTTTGTTTAAGTAGAAGTAAAACGAAGTATATGAAATGTAAGTTTAGTAAGAGACACACTAATTCTAGTGTAGAAGTGAAAATCAGAGAACACACTATACCACAAGTTACTCAGTTTAAGTATCTTGGGTCTATCTTATGACATGACGGGAAAATAGAGGAAGATATAAATCATAAGATTCAAATAGAATAGATGAAATGAAAAAGTACTTCAGGTGTTATTAGTGATAGGAGAGTGTCACTCAAGTTTAAGGATAAATTTTATCATACAGTTATAAGACCGGTAATGTTATATGGGACTGAGTATTGGGCAATAAAAAATCAACAGGAGAATAAGTTTAATGTTGTAGAGATGAAAATGTTGCGTTAGATGAGTGGACATGCCAAATTAAATAGAATTATAAATGAATACATTAGAGAGAAAATTAAAATTACACTTGTAAAAAAAATTATAGAATCGCGTCTTAAATGGTGTGGACATGTGTGGAAAAGACCTATAGAAACTCCAGTAAGAAGAGTAGATCATATAGAGAGTAGTCCAATAATTAGAGGTCTAGGAAGATCACGAAAAACTATAGATAAAACTATTAAGAAAGATTTAAATTTAAATAGTCTATCTAAAGATATAATTTATAATAAAACTTTATGGTGTCGTTTGATCCATGTAACCAACCTCACCTAATGAAAAAAAATCTTTTTTGTTGTTGTTGTTGTTCACTACATAGAACTCCAGCTAAGTGCTGATACAAACTCCTTTGACTTAAGATATTCTTCATTTTGTTGAAATCACTGAATAATTATAGCAATTGCAGTGACTATTCAGTGCACTATCTCTACCAACGTGATGCAGTTTGTTGCATTATTGCCTGATGACAAATTTAAAAATTGAAGGTTCTGTGAACAAAGAGAGTGTATATTTCAAATAATCGGGGGATTCTAGCTATTTGGGTTGTACAACACCTTATCTTTGTTAGGATAATATTTTATTTCCTATTGAACTAGGATTTTTTTTTTTGGGTTTTTTTTGTTTGGGGGGGGGGGGGTGGTGGAGGGTCCGATTTGGGGGCTGCTCGCTGGTTCTCCTTCCCCCTGGACTGCAACATGCAACAGGGAAGAGAATAAGACATCCAACCCTGAGCTGTCGCTATCTGTCAATTTTTGCACACGATGAGACAGCTGATAGTAACAAATGATTCAAATCTGGTGGACTAGTCTTCAAGGTGTTTCAAACTTCTACAATCCCATGATATATACCAACACACCAGACGAAGCAGAGGTACATGACAGGGAAGAAGTGACCCATTTATCTCAAAACCAGCTGAAGCACTTCTTATACATTAGGGAAAAAAAGAACTCACAAAAAATAAATCAGGAAAAATAAAATATTCCTTTGAAACAGTGCCAAAGCAATTGCAGCAGCAGACAATTACCACTTCCTGCTCATCAGAATTACCAGTGTTTATAAATTATGATTTAACAAAAGAAGAAAATATTCCTCTTTTATTAAGTTACTGCTCCCAACAAAACATGTTCTTTAATGTCTACTTTAAAAATTGCCTTGATAAAATTAACCGATCAGCCAAATGGTCATAATAATTACCCAAGAAAAGGCATTTCCTAATATCACTTCCCCTCCCCAAGAAAAAAAAAAACTTAAAACGAAGCAAGCAACTTTTTTTCCTTTTTTTCTTTCCATTTAATTCTTTTATTTGTAAGAGGTGAAGGTATGAAGGCGAAGAAAGTGTGGGATGAAAAGCAACTTGAAAAGATAATTATGAATCAGTTAGGGGCATAAGTCACATCCCAATATAACTATAAACAAATACCACATACATAGATCCATCTTTTTTATCACTTGACAAACCGTTGAGCATGGCTTTATTATCAGCAGTGTTAGATGAATAAACAGTAGACCTAGACAAACTGCAATAAAAAAGCAACCAACTCCAGGGAAAAGAATCTCAGCTTTATTGATTTTGTCATCCAAAAAGTAATTTAAGGCTGTTCCTCTTACAATTGGAATAAAGACAGCACATGGAATTTAGTGCTGGGGCATGCTATATGTTGTTATAGATATAAGTACAGTTTTTAGGTATTTGCTACTAGGTTTTCTAATAAAAAACATAACATTTGGATATTTTTTACAGCTCGAAGTTATATGATTGAATGTTTCAAAAAATGCCTCCACGTGTTATATATTTATTGAAGAACTCGACAGCAAACACTTAAGAACTTTACCTTTCGTTTTGTCTATATCAAAACCTTTAAAGTCCATAGAGCCTTTCATCCTTACAAGGCATGTTAGTGCATATGATAGAGTTATTCATTCTTTTTATTCTTTTATTTCACACTTTTTTCTCCCCTTCCTCTTTTGAAGGGCATATGAAAGTGAGATACCTATAAAAACTGTTACGCTTGATGTGATCACCTTTACAACTGATAAACCAACGAAAGCCCAGGCATATTATATGGACAGATTTCCAAGTCTGAGAACGCCACCCACCATTGCAAACAGAACAGATGGCCAATTATCCTGCATCAAATTCCTTCGTAGATTCACAAACCAGTTGTAATCAATACTAATCGTTACAGATAAAGTGCAAGGCTGAGAATGCTGCTTTCTAACCTAATAATTTCAAAGAGAATTTGAATTAAACTCAGTAGACGTTTGTGAGCTGTTATAGGACTCTCACATGCCAATTCTAATACTGTGATCTACAATAGGACTATATTTTCACTTTCATTATGGTTCGACTAAAAATCACATTAAATATCAAACTATTTAGGTACTGTTTATTTATATTCTCATTAGGTAATAGGACAAGAGCATCCTCCCTGCAGGCCTGGCTTAATAATCATGGCTCAACAATCAGGTAATAACAACAGGAAATTCACCCTTTCAACAATAATCAACAGCATGTTTGCATAAATGCACTATAGTTAATTGTGCAGCATTGTAATATACACAGGACCATAAAGTATGGAAGATACTGAACAATGAATTTTATCAGGCAAAACTAAGAAGGATTATTATTATTATTATTATTATTATTATTATTATTATTATTATTATTTTCAGTGATGAGGGTGATCTCTAGGATAAATCTAAGACAATAAATTATTTGCATATCATTTGCATTCATTACAAGCTAGGTAAAGTTTTCCTGATTGAAGCTACCATATGGAAAGATCAAGACAAAATAGCAACAGTTACTAATCAGCACCATCTTGCAAATATTTTTGTAACCCAAAAAAAAAAGTAGAGTGAAACCCATAGACAATATTTTGAGAGCCTTCTGCTTTATTACATCTACCTTATTCATGCACTTTCTGTTAGATCTGAATAAATTTAAAACCACCAGTCCCTAGACAGATCTGACAGCATCATATCTGAACAAATATGGCTACAAAAATTGGAAATGAGTATAATAAAAGAGAATCCAATTCAGGATGCAAATCTGTATCAGAGCATTTTGCACGTACCTTTATTCCAAAATAAGGAGCTGTGGCATGTTCTAACAAAAAGAGAATGGGTGTACCAAGTGATGATGTCAAATGGTATAACCGCTAAAAGATGGACAAGTGGCACAGGTATAGATATCAGAAAATCATAGAAAATAAGGAAAACAAAATATAGACACCTTGCAATGCATGGTATAGTCAGAGACTCTGGCAAAGGTAAATTCGCAACATCACCTGCAAAGTTACACAAATGCACAGATTATAGAAATACATGCAGGTGAACTATACAGCCCAAAAGGCCAAGACCAACTTTAATCTTATCAAACATATACCAATTATGGGATTCTACGTAAGAATTGAAACAACAGAGATAACAGTTCAAACCAACCCTAGAATTCAACAAAATTGGGACCACTTTTTGAATTTGGGTCAAATATAACTCCAAATCGCTTTGTATTTTTTCAAATCTTAAAACTATCTTGTGTGCCTTGATTGCCTGAAAGGTTTACCTTTGCAAGTAAGTTACTGCGTGAAATAGATTGTGTATCGGTGAGATATGCAAGGAACTTGAAGACCCATTTATTAGGCACCATGTAAGTAAGCCATCCAATGGGAGCTGCTTAAGCTTACCATCTAAAATTATTAGTGACTACTGTAAAATGAATTGCATATACATTCCACTTGTGCTTAGCAAATTAGCATAAAAATTTATTAACTTCTACTACATTAGAAAACATTGCCTATTACCATCATAATCAAAGGCCATATCCCATGGCTATATGAAAATATATGTAATATGTTCTTCATAAAAAAATATTGGACCCTAAATGGAACAAAATAGCCAAACAACACCAAGTAAAATGGTGATGCTTTTGAAATATACATTGAAGCAGTGACAGAAGCTACACCCACACCAAGGCCAAGAAGTATGCGCTCCAATATGAGAACATATGAATCAGACACCAAAGATTGGCGGCACTTTAACAAATTCCTCAGCCTGATTGGGCTTTCCACACGAGTCCATTGCACAGGCAATTAAAGCAAAAACCCCACATTAGAAAAAATCACTAAGCAGCCTAAATTAGAGAAATAAGAGAGTGGAAAGAGAAGGGGATACCAAGACAAGTGCAGAAGAAGAACTTCAGAATATGATAGCAAAGAGAGAGATTGATAGAACTACGACAAGGAATACACAGAACGGCACATACCTGAAAACAGTGAAGGTGGTCAATATACAAAAGGGCCGAAGAAGACGATAGCAAAAGGAGAGATGCGATTTCCCTTGGGTAACAAGTGCAGACAAAGGACTCCAGAAAACGGAAGGAGGAGGATCGATGCTTGGCAGCTCAAAACGCAGCGTTTTGAGATGCAACTGGATAGATGTCCAACGATGATGAAATGATCTATAGTTATTGAATCGCTGTTCAAAACATGGATCAAAAGGTTACTTTTTTGGATCGTAAATAGTAAATTATATGGAATTATAAGATTTAGTGGCATTGTTAAAAATATATTATATAAAAAACATATACTGTTAAAATGTATTCAAATAATAATTTTAAATTAAAAATTAATAAAAAATTAACTATAAGCTTCAAAAAACAAAATTATAAGTTAGAGCTAAATTACTGTTCTACTAATAAATCATATATAAGTTCATAAATTTAAAAAAAAAAACTTATAAATAACCAAGTTCAAAACTAATAATCCTTTATTTATTAAGACTAATATTATTATTATCACTATTATAATTATCTTGGTAATCCAATATGACTATTCTTTCTTAATATTCTTTCTCTATATCACCATAATGTCCAATGTCTTTTTTAACATTATTTTTGTATTTGAATATCTTTTCCTTAATTATTCTTGTTGGCATTAAAATTTCATGGACTTTAAAATAGACATATGCATGTGATTAAATGAGAAAAAAAATAATTTAAGAATTACAAAAAAAAGTTTAAAATTGTAAGTGCAATTAATATATCTCTCTTTCTCTTTTTACTTGGATCTTTTCCATCAATCTTGAAAAACTCTTGAACATCCATCCAAGAGTTCCCTTCCTTAAGCATAGCTCCTTTTGTTGAGTAATCTATTCATCATTTGATTCAAGATTCGATAAGCAAATAGGATTACAAGTTTTTCCTTTTATCTTCCTTTGATTTTGTCTAACCTCAAGTTAAAAATTCTATTTAACAAATACAAGAGCATTCAATCTTTGTTACTTTAAGTAATTTCTTTCTCTAGAATGGGTATGATCAAACCCACTCCAATTCCTCTCACATCTTGTAACATTACAAGTAAGACTTAAGATATAAATAACAAGAGATTATAACTCTTTGCACTTTTCTTAAAAGTTATTTTATCATAAAACTAGCAAAGAAAAAAATTATAAATAAAGACATGATTAATTACTCAATCAATTTATATATAATTTTTAAAATAAATAATACATTATGTTATTAGATGAATAATTACTATATTATTTTTTTTTCTTATTGCAATTACTAAATTATATCTAAAGAGTCACTTCATCCCATCAAATTTCTCAATTTGTGAATCAACCTTGATTCTAGTCTTAATATTAGGACACATTTTCTTTAATGTTTAGTACAATATAACCTTTGTCTCAATATTTAAGTTAAAATTTGAAATATAACGAAATTGATAGAATATAAAGTTAATAATAATATGATAATATAAGATATAATAATAAATTAAATATAAAAGAATTATATTACATAAAAATATAATTTGTTTCTTTAAAGAAAAAAAAATTCTTACTTAAGACTAAGAAAATATATAACTGCTTGAAGAGGCCTATGTAGTTAATAGTCTCAACACTTGTCTATGATTTTCCAAACTTGCTTATATATACCTTTCACATTATTAGAGTTTTTTTATTATTTATTCCTTTACTCTATCTATAGCCTCATAAATATATATAATCACAATTCAAGTAGTACTTTATAAACTTTTAAAACTTTGAATAAGCTAAAACAATATCTTTTACAATTTTAGCTTTACTAGGCACTTTTAGCTTTTTTTTTTTTTATGCAAACATAGATTATAGCACAATTTTTTGATCCAAAATAGATTTTATTGTTAAATGTGATATGGCAAATCTTATTATTACTAACCTAAGTCTTTACCTTTAAACTGGTTTCCATACAAATCAAGTATCCAACTATGCGTATAAATGAATGTTATAATTTGTTCTTTTCCAATAGTATTATGGAATACCATTAGGCTATAAATATCTTCTAAAATCAAATCAAGACAATAGGTTGCACAAGGTGACCAAAGAAAATGCTTCTTTTTGTCCATCAATTTGATTCAGCAAGTACAAGGGCTGAAACATTGTTTGTCACTACCTAAACCACATTTTCCTCCCTTAATTTCTATCATCATATTATCCAATAACTTAAATACTTTTTTTACATCTTTAATGAAACTACTAATGTCAACAAGTTTTATAAAAACTATCCTTTTAGGACTATTAACAAAAAAGTTAGTGAGGATCTACTCTTTCCATCTATCCATACATCTAGCATTAATGTCCAACTAGTTTTCTTCCATTCAAGTTTCTATTTTTTCAAATTATCATATATAAAATCAATCTCTTTTTTCAAAAAAGAAACTTTTATCTCATAATAAATAGGTGGTTTTAAACTCCTACCATATTTACTAATAGATTTCATCAGGTTAATAAAATAAGGATTCTTTACTAAATTAAACGACAATGCATTATATATATATATACATAAAAATTTTTAACCACTCAATCTCTATCCTTCACTATAGCATTTATAATTGTTTGCTTCATATTCTTAGAGGAGCTAGAAGAATTATTTTCCCTTTTTCCTTTTATTACAAAAGCTTTTGTGAACTTTTCCTTTTTCTTTTTCTTTTTATCTTTTTCTTTTTGTGTAACTCTTTCTTGAATTTTTTTGTCATCAAAACACTCAACAATATCATTATCCTCATTCATATAATCTAAGATCTTTTTAAATAAATTTTTTTACCTCTTATGGCACTTGTTTACAAGGTGCAACTTCCTTATATGTTCTAGCTAAATGATGTTTCACCTTAAATACCCCTCTTCACATAATTTTGAGACAATAGTTACATATGACATGTAATTGAATCTTAAGAACCTCACAGTGATCCCAAGCTATATTTTTTACTGTTTTTTAATAGTCATAATTTAATCTATTACAAAAATAAGAATTAAAAAAATTGAAAATAAAATTAAAAAAATTAATAATATTATTTTTCTCACTTAGCATTAGCCTACGAGAAGAAAGAGAATGTTGCTTGACGCCAAAGAATGATGTTCAACATAGGAGAATAGTCTCTTGCAACCCATTTTATGATTGAAGGTAAAATACATTTTGTCCACTATATATATATATATAAGTGACGATTATAGTTTCATATAATAGCAAAAATCTAATTAAAAGAGGATTCTTTTTCTTTTTTTTAATTAAGTTTAAAGTTGCACACTTTTAATTAAAAGAGGATAAGGGATCATATTACTTTTTAAATTAATAAATTTAAAACTTTTAATAAAAAAAGATAAGAGATATCAATTATTAATTTATTAATTTATTAAATTTAAAGTTGTAAGCTTCTAATTAAAAGAAGATAAGGGATGAGTTTTTAATTATTTATTTAATTAAATTTAAGTTAAAATATAATGGAACTTTTTTAGAATTCTAATTAAAAGAAGATAAGACACATTAATTTTTATTTAATTAAATTTTAAAATTGTAGACTTCTAATTAAAAAAGGATAAAGGATATTACCTTTTAATTTAACAAGTCTAAAACTTTTAACTAAAAAAGATAAAGGATACTAATTTTTAACCTATTGTTTTTATTAAGTATAAAATTATAGCTTTCTAATTGAAAGAGGATAAGAGATTTGAATTTTTAATTTTTATTCAATTGAATCAAAATTAAAATATAATAGAACTTTTTTTTTTAAATGCAAATCCTAAAACCAATAAAGGTGCTTTGCAACTATCAAGTCGATTCATTTGTTCAAATCACATGAAGACTAATGAATACAATAAATCACATTGTGCCCAAAAAAGAAAATACCTATAGATCATGTGAAGTGAAGGATGAAGGCTGTTGCAACCATACACATTTCAGTAGAGGATTTGCCAAAGAAAAAAAAGAATAACAAGAGCATCTTCTTCCTTTTACAGGTTGCGTGAGGTCACAAAAGACCTGATTTTGTGACTTGATGCAGGACATGTTTTTGAATTGCCAAATGTTTCTAAATCGTTATTTCTGGCTCAATCCATGTAATTCAGACAATTCAGTATCGATTTGTATCGTTGGCCATTCGAATTGTATAGATTTATGCGTCTTGAATCGTGAATCAAACGATTTTAATAACTATGAAATGAATGGTTAGATGGAGCGAGAAATACAAGAAATTGAGTGCAAAAAAATGTAGAGAATCTTTGTCTAAATAAAATGAAGAAAGAGATGAAACCCTCAGTTGGAATGCAAAAGTGATTCACCTTTTACATTTGTGTATTATTTATACTAAAAATAATGGGCTCGGTAGAGCAAAAATGGATCATTTGCAATAGTGTACAAGATATAGTTGAAGAAAGAAAGATTGATACCTTCCAACATTGAAGTCTCTTCCAATGTTGCCCCACATGCTCAATCTCTCTCTTTCCAACTGCACGCTGTTAGTCCCTGGGGGAAGAAGGAGGGGAGAGGGAGGGATTATAGAGGATTTGAACGCATGTAGACCCCATAGTAAATAAAAGATGGAAACAAATATTATCCAATATTTAACATAATTCCAACAAATGCCTTTAGGCTATCGTAAAAAAGGAAACGTTAAATTGTTATAACACCAAAACAAAAGACAAATAAATGTATTGTAAAGAATCTTGAATCCTGAATGCAAATTTCACTAACAATTTTATCCATAATGTAAGTTGTCTTAGTTATGTGCATACTTGTAGACAAATATTACACACATAAACTAATGCGACATAGAAAGTAACTTCAAACCCAAGATTACTAAGGTAACAAGTATGAAATTTTAGTAAATGTTGCTTTCAAAATAGTCTTACCAATTCATATGTTTGATGGAGACCAAGATAGTATAAAATGCCAAAATCCACATTGATAGTATGGGCTACGCAATGGTATATTTAAGTAGAATAGTTCTTTTATCTTAATAGCTAGCTTTTGAGAGAAGATACCCTCATCTCGCTTAGGGTGCCTATCAATTGGCATTAGAGTTGATGGTTGGCAATTTTGAAAAAAGCTACCTAGGGAGGATCCCGACTAGCAGAAGATCAAGTAAAGTGTTGTAGTGTGTAGCTGTCAAAACGTTCACTTTCCAAGGGGCTACCAATTGATGGAAATTAAGGTAATAAGAGATGTCAAAATCCTTCATCATATAGTATGAATTACTCAATGAGGTACTTAAGTAGAATAATTTTTTTACCTCAATAGTTAACTTTTAGGAAAGGGTATGCCCATCAATATTGATTCTAAAAGAATACAAAATGATGATAACCACTATCTTCTTTGCTTCAATTTCCTTGCAGAGTGTGTCTCCCTCACTTTGCAACATTTGCTGTCAATCGAAATAAAATTTTGCTATTACGTGGACTGACTATATTGGCTACCACAAGGTTGAAAATATTAGGGGCAAGGGGGAGGAATAAAGTCTCAGTTAAGATTCTTAATGACTATGTTACCATGTGCAAAGAAGCAATTGTGACACAGCCGCATTATAACCAAGCAATTGATTATTCTTACTATTGCCACTGGCCTCTGTTTCCCAGGTCCAGTGAACTCCAGCATCCGTAAGCAAGAGGAGTGCATCAGCAAATTGTCAACATGTTTTCATCTTGTAGACTGCAGAAACAGACTAAAGTTTAGGAAACTCCTTCACAATGACCTTGGCATGCCCGGTAAGGCTAGAGTGCTATACTGGAAGCAACCAAGTTTAGGTGGCATACTGAATTCTTGGCAACTTGGTGATACTAATTTAAAATGACAAAGAAGAGGTATTTGCATACATTCATAAAGAAGTCAGCATTCCACACGATTTGAAGAGACAAAAGGCCTTCCAAGTTTTGATTGCACAGAATCACAAAAGATTTAAAGAAGAATATGATGCATTACTGAAAAGTTATACCATTGAGGGCAGGGTCAAAGTTTAGTAATAATTCAGCATAAGCAAGAGTTAGTAAAACGAAGGCCAAAAGAAAAAGAAGGAATAAAATAAAGATTCCTATTACAATTGATCAATCCTTTGCAGATCATTTTGAGGCCACTGTCAGTATCAATTTCGGATCCTTGATTGCAAAGGCTCCCCTTCATATATTTTAAATCCATTTACAACTTTTAACATTAACTTCCCCTGATAGATAATCAAGTAACAAAACCTCTGCCTACCAGTAGTTGCCACAAGAGCATTCACCATTCCTAAAATGGTGAAACCTCTTCCCATCTCTCACAACTATCTCACGCTCCACCACTTTGGAAATGAACTTGAATGCATTATGGCAGTCCCCACAAATCCTCAGGTTTTTAAAAACTCTTATTGTAGCTCCTATAGGAAGTTTCATAATTCCAAAAACAACAGCAAGCTTTTCACTGTGGGTAGACAAGGCATATTCCTTATGTTCAGATTCCATATCATGTAATACAAACTTTGTATCAGGCACATACCCCAATTTCCTCATTTCAAATACCAGTTGTTCTAGATATCTGTACACTGCTTGCACCTCAGGGTGTACAGTGTCATCAACCAAGAAGACATGGACCTTGTTTTCAACCTCAATCCAACTACAACCAGGTTCCTTCTTAACCCCTCGTTCCCTCATTAGTTTTCGCACATTGGCAACTTCTTCCCATTGACCTACAGTAGCATACATATTGGAAAGGAGTATATAGGTTCCATCATGCTGTGGCATTAGCTCAAAGAGTTGTTCAGCAGCTTGAATGCCTAAATCTATGTTCCCATGAATGCGACAACCAGCAAGAAGAGCCTCCCAAATTGGTGCACCTGGCTCAAAAGGCATTGATTCAATTACACTCTTTGCTTCAGAGAACATACCAGCACGGCATAACAAATCAACCATACGAGCATAATGATCTTCTCCTGGGGTTATACCATAACCATCCATTGTGTCAAAATAATGACGTCCTTCTTTGACCAAGCCTGAATGGCTACAAGCAGAAAGAACTGTGAGGAAAGTTATCCTATCAGGTAATATATCTTCCTTCAGCATCTCCTCATAGAGTTGAATGGCTTGGACACCGTGTCCATGTTGTGCAAGAGCTGCAATCATGGCATTCCAGGACACTGAATCCACATAAGGCAAAGTGAGGAACACAGAATAAGCAGACTCAACAACACCACATCTCGCATACATTGTAATTAATGCATTTCCAGCTGAGAGACTTGAATCATGGCCCAACCGGATAAGCTGAGAATGAAACTGTCGTCCATTCTCTAATGATCCTAGAACAGCACAAGATTTAATTGCTCCAGCATACACATAATCACATGGTTCTAGTCCCTCCAATTTCATTTGGTTGAATAGCTTCAATGCTTCTTCTCCAAAACCATTTTGCGCTAAACCTGATATCATCACAGTCCATGTCAGAAGGTTTTTCTCTGGCATGTCTCTGAAAATGGATTTAGCTTCCTCTGTGCGCCCAACATTGATGTACCCTGACAGAATTGAATTCCATGAAACAATATCTTTAAGGGGTATCTTATTAAAAATTTCTCTTGCCTCAACCAGTTTACCAAATTTACTGTATAATGTAACCAAAGCATTATTCACGGACAATGAAAAGTCTGCCGAAGATTGCACCTCTGTTCTTAGAATATAAGCATGCAACTGTCTACCATGTTTGAACAAAGCAGCATCAGAAGAAGCACTAATCATACTTGTGTAGGTATATGCATCCTTTCGAATTCCCCTGGAATGCATTTTCCTAAACATTTCAAATGCTGCTTCATAAAACCCATGATGCACATAACCGGAAATCATTGCATTCCAGGCAACCTCTAACTTCTCAGTCATCCCATCAAGAAGTTCGCGAGCTGCACCAAGATCATCATTTCTCACATATCCAGTAATCATTGTCGTCCATGATGTTTCATCCCTATGAGGAATCTCATCAAACAACTTTCTAGCAGCAGCCATCAACAATGACGAAGATACTTGTGGTGCAGATGCACAATGAACATAAGCACATATCAATGCATTCAGTACTGATGTCACTGACCCTGTTCCCAACTTTATTACTTCACAATGCAGCTGCTGACACTGCTTTTCATCATCAGCTACAAGTGCCAATGCACTGAGCACACTGGAGAAGGTAAAATTGTCAGGACTAAACCCTTCCCGCCTCATTTCTCGAAAGAGTTCAACAGCAGCATGACCATCATCATGATGAGAGTAGGCTGTGATCATGGCATTGTAACAAACAGTGTCCCGCATAACCAATGGAGTTGCATTAAATATTTCCTTAGCCAGCTTTAGATTTCCCATAGCAGAATATGCGGCAATGAATGTGGTTCTTGCAACAATATCTGGCTTGGGAATTCTATCAAACAGTTGGCGGGCATAGCCAATCTTGGATGATTTACAATAGATATCTATGAGACGGTTGATGATGTGACCCCATGGCCTGAACCCAGAAGCTATCATGTGGGCATGGATGGCTTGAGCCAGGGTACAGTTGATGGGACTGAGGGAGCAGCAGAGACTGAGTTGAGCTGCATAATGATTGGCCAGTGCACGGACGTTCATGGTAGTGCTTATGCAAGTAAAATTCAGTAACAATTCGATAAAGAATCTGAAACTCAACTGGCTTTGGCATAATTTTGTTCAATAGAGTTTCGTGGCAATAGCTTTCCGATTTGAACATGTAACTTGGTATCCTCTGCACTAACATATGAGGACTAACATACACGATTGGCAAGAAATCCTTGTAACTCTACAGCATTGCGTGCGGCTACATGTTTCTTCTTCTTGCATATGTACCCTCAAGGTTCCAGCCTTCCACATGCCGCTCAACTTCTGAATGCAAAGAATAAATTACACTCAACCTCAAAAGTATTTGAGAATAACTTCACTTTTTTTCGACAATAGAGAAACTTCACTCAAATATCACCTGAGCCGCGTCATCCGGGTCAGTATTCATGCAACTATATCAGGTTAAATGGATTGGCCCATTTAATCCACCAAAAAATTAAGAAAAATAAAAATAACCTTGTGGAAGAATAGCAGTTTAAAAGTGAAGGGAACATATGGGTTTTTAAGTAAAATAAAATATCATCAAATCTAAATCTTGCATCATTAAACAATGTGAAAAACTGAAAGAAAAAGAGGAGGATCTCCCATCAAATCTTTATCGAATATATAGCAACTAGTCGTCTAAATTAACATTCTTTTTTATCTCTCCAGCAAGAAAAACAATGAAAGTAAATTGCAAGACAATACCATCATCAGTACATCACGGTTGATTCACAGGAAAGGAAAAGTAAAAGTCCAGAATGATGAGAAACCCAAAGGGAAATGGCATTGGCATAGACAAAGTAGGTAGGCACGACAATTTAGGAACCCAACAACTGAGAACTCAGCAGAGACATAGAATCTTATCAGCAACTATTACCACTTACCAAGTAACTAAGCACGGCATAGCATCATTCAGAGTTTCAGACCAAGAAATAGGCAAGATAGATGGAGATGGAGATTAGAATACAGAGGAGAGGGAGGGCTTCTCGCCTTCCACAGCGTCGACGGCCTCTCAATCCGGCTCGGTCACGTTGGGGCTTCTCAACTGCCTCAGCTCGTCGACGGCGGATGGAAGAGACGGGAGACACAAAAACTAATTGAAGTTGAGTGGGGCTATTTTACAGCAATAATTCGGCCAAAAAACAATTAAAATCCTCAAAAATAATTTTTGGGCCAAAACTCTCTAAATCTTATTTTAATAAAATAAGAGGACTATTTTACGCCTAGTGTGATCCTCACTAAGATGACCCTGCAATCAGAAAAAAAATAGTCATATCTTATTATAAGTTATGAACAATAAATCAAAACCTCGTGTGTGTGTGTGTGTCTATGTATTATATCTATTTTTGCTTATTTTAGTCCTTTATTTTTACTTTGCTTCATTTTGATCTTTTAATTTTAAAAAATCACTTTTTCACCCTAACATCTGTTATATTTAACAGCAGATGTTTCCTTGAAAACTTTCATGCCAACATCAATTATTCATTAATCCTATATGTAAAATGCCGACCAAAATACTGTGTCTTTAGATCACTTCTGGTTTTTACCCCTTTAATTCTACGGAACCTACCTTTAAGATATGATCCACTCATAAATCTAGGTCATAACAGCAGTGCAATGTCAGTGCATCATGTATAGTGAGTCCTCTTGAAGAAAAAAAAGATTCTACCATTTGCTATTTTCTTTTTTAGATCTAAGATGCTACTTTTCACCTTGGCATTTTGCTAGGAATTTTCGTTCTTGCTGGGTAATTAGGGTTTATGCTATGTGAAATAATTAAAATCTAAAATCCACTTTTTCCATTCTCTAGATTTCTCAAATTGCTTATTATGAGTTCAAGGTTTGATCTTTACTCAATGATGGAATGCCTGAATGTTAATAAACCCAATACCAATTCCTACTCTAATATTTCAGAAGTCATCTCCGAGTTAGCCAAAGTTTGTGAATTGAAATATACTGGATCTTCTCCTCTACAATTCCCAATTTCCATGACTTTCACAAGCCCACTAACAATATCAGATGGGATCATATTATGAACGTAGTGTTTCATAAAATTAAAGGGATAAATATCATATGGGATCTAGGAAAACAACACTATAGTGGGGATTTTACACATAGGATTAATAAGTAGTTGAAGTTGGCAACAATTATGTACCAAAATTTCTAAGTTAGTGTTTTTCATTAAGTAAACTTATGAAATTTAAGATAAGGAAATTTTGACTAGTTTTGGAAAGTTGTAGGATCAAAATAGAATAAAACAAAACTAAGAGATAAAAATAAAATTTAGGATTAAGTTTAAAGACCAAAAGTATATTTTTACCATTTAATAATTAATAATCCTTCACAAAATGTGATAAATCACATTGATTCGTCACATTCTATAACAAATTAAGGGTAGATTTGCCACTATATATATTTTTTAAAATCTTGGGGCGATTCATTTCAAGCATAATATAAAAAATTGAAAATAATGTGCTAAAATACTTACAAATATGAATAGAAGTAAAACATGTATATAATGGTTGTCAGTCCCAAAAAATGGCCTTGTAATTTATTTTTCAGATTGTCTACGCACCAAAGGTCATTCTTCTTATCCTTGTTTTCCCCACGAATCGTTTTTGTTGGCAACTAGGCGTAATTTTGCTCCACCTAAGCAAATGAAATGATGGAATCAGCTGATTTGGAGTCATAAATCCTTGCTATTCTTGGTGCGATAATCTTTATTGTTGAGAAACAAAAAACAAATTCATGAAG
The DNA here is from genome assembly GCA_026724425.1 of Erythrophleum ivorense. Classification (NCBI taxonomy): domain Eukaryota; kingdom Viridiplantae; phylum Streptophyta; class Magnoliopsida; order Fabales; family Fabaceae; genus Erythrophleum; species Erythrophleum ivorense. Next base: position 11,776,040 of record JAIUCV010000012.1, on the reverse strand, counting down.
GACCCAAATCCTAATGCATCTACAATGACATGAGCAAATAAACAGAGGTCATGGTGCCTTCAAAATACCCTAGGGGCAGCAATACCATATGGTAGGATGGTTTGACACTTTTCAAAGTCTGCTTGTGGCTGTGTTGACGTATAATAGGACGGTCCAACACCTTCAGTTGGTGTCGCTGGTGCTTATTAAAATTTGCCCCACATGGATGAATTTTTTTCTTAATTTTTTTATGTATTATATGTAATTTTTTACATGGGGGTGCTTGCTAAATGGGATACAAAGTGGCCCAACTCTTCGGCCCAGTTGATAAAAACGTGTATGCCATGAGACGCTTTTGTTCGTGTATTTAGTTAAAAAGAAAAAAGGTGGCCCTTCATGTGCTCTTTAACTTGCGTGATGCATGGGACGTAAAGTGGCCCCCATGTGTATATTAAAACTTAATCAGGATGCACCGCGCACAAGCACAATATAATCCTCGCACGTTCCAATAATGGAGGAATAGAGAACATCAAACGAGAAGGGAGGCAAGTATTGTACCCAAGGCAGATTGTTCTCCAAGAAGAAAGGATAGCAGGTTTGGAAACTAAATGCTAATAAAAGACCCAGAATCAAGGTCAATTTCATTTTCTTATTTCTTTACTTTCTGCAATTTGATTTTTAATTACAGTTTCACCTTTTTCTGTTTGGATTTTTTTGGGTCTTTTTTTCCTTTCTTTCCCTTTTTAGATCAGATCTTTGCTTTGGATGATTTTGATGGATTATATTTCTAATTAGTTTTTTTGGATAATTTTGATGTAATATATTTAGTATTAGTTGTAGAATTTTTCAGTGATGGACTTGAGAGATCCATTGCCATGAAATGGACTCTTATTTGTTAATATTTCAAAAACATGGTCTATCATTGTCATGTTACTCATGTGGCGACGAATTAATCACTGTGGATTCCCTTGTCTTGTTCCTAAGCTTGACTAAGTTAACAAATCACTTGCCATAAAGAAAGTGATAGTATTTGTTCTCTAATTTTCATTCCATGTTTCCCCAATTTTTTGGGGTTTATTATTTACTTTTATAAGTACAAAGGGGAAAGCAATTTGGTCATGATAAGAGAAGTAAAGCACTATTTGAAGCAAGTATTAAACTTATGTCACTAATATTTTACAATTTTTTAGTCTCGTTGATTACTAGATTATTTGATTGTCACTATTAACTTTTATTATATTTTTATGATAATATAGGAAAAGTTTTTATTATGGAAAAGCCTATAACTATTGATAAATTTTTTAAAAAGAAAAGTCTCTCAAAATCTAAAGTCAATGAATCATCTTATCCTTATCTATTGTCCATTGAGTTAACCAATAATCAGCAATATCATATTAAAATGTCAAGGGTGAAAAAGCAAGAAATTGATATTTTTTTATTAAAAGAAGATTTAGGGAAGCATATTCCAATTTGAGAATGTTTGGTTAATTAACACGACAAAATTCATCATCCTTATATTAAATTAGACCTTATTAACCTTGTTATACTAAATTTCCAACTTTTGGTAGATCACGTCTCCATTGTTTTTGGGCTTTTGGGTTTAATTTTTTTTTTAAATTGGTTAGAATATTCACTTATATTAGATATAGCTCTTTTATTTACAATGTTACTTGTTTAGTAATGGTCCTTAAAATGATAGGAAAGATAAATTTACAGTTCATAGATTTTAGTCTTAAGAAGAAAGTCAATGATGGAGTTAATTGTGTATTTCTTTGCCATATTGAAACTATTCTTAATTCACCACATAATAGTTGTTTACAATATTGTGATGCTTTAATGGCTTAATCCTAACATATAAGGAAAGTTTTTTATTGACAAAATTCGCAAGCTAGTGCAAACAACTATTTAAGACTAAAGGCTTCTATTTATGCAATTCGATGGCTCACTTTCCAAGCATGTGCATTTAGAGGTAATGATAAAAGTATTGGCCCATTGATTAAGGGAAATTTTATCAAGTTGATAAAGCTTTTAGCATATTACAATCCAAATGTTGCTAATGTTGTCTTCAAAATGCTTTTATAAATACTCAATCTATTTCACCTAACATTTTAAAAAGAAACTTATATGTCTTTCCTAGAAAGGTACGTGCAATAATTAGTAAAGAAATTGGTGATTCTAAAATTTGTTTCATTATTGATGAAGCAAGAGATGAGTCCAGAAGAAAACAAATGGCCATAATTATGAGATTTGTGGACAAAGATTGGTATGCTAAAGAAAAGTTCTTTGATCTTGTTTATGTTTCAAATACTTTACCATTGATAGTTAAAAAATGAAATAACATATGTTCTTTCCGGCCATAATCTTAGTATTCATGATCTTCGTGGTCAAGGATATGGTGGAACAAGCAATATGCATGATAAATAGAATGGTTTACAAGTTTTATTTTTAAAAAAGTGTCCTTATGCATGTTATAGTTATTGCCTTGCTCATCATTTGCAATTAGCATTAGTTATTGTAGCTAGAGAAGTTAGTCTTATTCATCATTTTTGTTTTTGACAAACCTATCATTGATTGTTAATAATATGACAATTTCTCCTAAGTGCCATGACTAGTTAAGAGTTGCTCAATCCACTTATATTGCAAGTCAAATTATTAATGATGAGGCTTAAATAAGCATTGGACACAATCAAATATGTATTTTGCAATGAGTTAGAGATATTAGATGGGATTCATATTTAATTTCTATTCAAAGTTTATTTGTCAAGTTTGTGCCTAGCGTTTGAAGTTCTTCCCGAAAAAACAAAGGGAAAGAAGGTAACTATTCTATTCATGGTGATTCTAAAGTTACTTTTGATGCTATAAAGTTATTTGATTTCATCTTTATTTTTCATCTTATGAGAGATATTTTGCTAATTAGTCATGATTAATGTCAAACTTTACAACATAGGTATCAAGATATTTTAAATGCTATGACTTTAATGTCTACTATGAAAATGTTGATTCAAAAAATGAGAGAATTTGGATGGGAGAATTTTATAAAGGAAGTTACATCTTTTTGTGAAAAGTATCATAATGATGTTCCTAACATGAGTGCTTTTTATATTCTTGGAAGAGGTAAATGTTGTCTAAATGTTGAATATTTTTAATTGAACACCATTATCATGTTAATTTGTTTGTTGCTACAATAGATACTTAATTGAAAATGATGAAAATAGATTTAATAATACTACAATGAAGTTACTTGTAACATCCTTTTATAAATAAAATAAATTAGACATTCCATATAATTAATTAAAACATATTTCTAAATTGTGGCCTTTGTTGTGTAATATTAGGCAAAGGGAGACTTTAGAAATTTCCTACAAAAAAATTAGGGAAAAATTTATATAAGATTCTAACAAGATTCTATTCACACTAGAATAAGTGTCCTTTCGCATTAGATTCTAGATTATAAGATTCTGTTATGCTAAAACCAATTTTTTCACACTAAACTAAAGATTGACATTTTATTATTAAGATATGGATTTAGACTGTAAAAAAAAAAATCCTATGCATGAAAAGTAAGACCTTATCTATGCTAATGATTTCTACTTGGATATGAAATATTGACCATATGTTGACTTGACCATGGCATGGAATGTGGACTTTGAACTAAAATTGGACAAAGTACAAGGACCTTAAAGATCTCAAAAATGGTAATAAGATAATAAGTTTAAGGTTTCATGAGAAATTGCTATTTTAGGACAATATGTACATGTAGTAGAGTATCCATTTATGTTACATTTATCATGTGATTTTTGTGAACTTTGATGAAGAAAAAAAAATCTTATGGTGTCACATTTTGGATAAATGTGGAAAAATGAAAAATAAGAAAAACTTATTTCTATCACTATGTACATAAAGTCAAATGAAAAAAAAAAGATGAGAGAAAGTAGCCAAGGTAAGGTATATTATGATACAGTCCTCAAAAGGGAGGAAACCAATGTTTGCATGATTTTTTTTTTGGTAAATTCACTATAAGGGACACCCTAATTAGAAAAAGTATAATTTTACAAATAAATATTTATATTATTACTATTAATGTTCTAATTGTTTGTACACAAATGGCCCTATTCTTTTATTCATGAAGATTACTATTTAAAAAGAACCTATCCTATGTATAGGTCAAGAAATCCCTATACCAACATGAATCCACATTGCAAGGGGTGGAGTGGAGATAGTATATTTGGTATTAAATGAATAAATAAGCAAGAAATTATATATTGTATTTCAATATGTTTATTGTATTGTACAATGAGACATGTAATTTCCATATGGTAGTTTGTACATTTTGGATCCCATAATGCGATGTATTTAATTGGCGATATGTATAACCTAAAAATAATTAAGGGTCTTGACATATTTAATTTTTAGTAATAACATTAATAATGATATTATGTTGTTACTATGTTAATGTGCTATTTCCATCATAATTATGGGATGAGGTAAAGTGAGTAAAATTAAAAATGTTTTTTTGTAGCTTATACAATTGGATCTTATGTGAATTTTAAATTGATTATTATTTTTATTGGGAATATCAATTCTCATAATTTTCTTTGTCATAATGTGTTCAAACTAAAGTTAAGATCATGTCAGTGCTTCGAGCAGTTATTAAGGTGGAATGGACATGGATAGAAGTTTTGTTTGTAGTACCTATCCAAGTAATCTAAAATATTAATATGGCCATGGTCAACAATAGGGCACAAGATTTATGCTTTTTTTTAAAAAATAATTATGTGTTGTATTAAATACCAAGATTATGATAAAAGTATCAAGAACCATATTATGTACTATTAATATTATAGTATTTTTTGGAAATACGACTAGTATTATTTAGTTTTAGTATGGTGTGGAATGATAAAATATCTCATAGATTAGAAATATCTATAAAATTTCCATTGAAAAATCTTGTAATGATAAAATTAGTAAAAATTATGGAGACAGAAAAATAAATTACAACATCACACGGCCAAGTGATATAGAATCACATAAGCCATGTAATATAATATCCACATATGAAAAAAAGTCTGGGTAAAAATGAAGGGTGTTACATGCTCCACAAAAAAAAAAAAAGAAACTTTAACAGCTACTTCATCAAATCATGCATAAATAATTATAGGGCATGAGGCAAATAGAGAATGTGTTTGGCTAAGGTTAATAACGTAACATATCCAATAATATTGTACAAGGATAATGCAAGATGCATAGCTCATTTAAAATGATGGTATATTATAGGAGATAAAATGAAACAAATTTCACTAAAATTTATTTTTACTTATAATCTTCAAAAAAATGGAGACATAGTTGTTCAACAATTTCATTGATGTGATAATCTAATAGACTTATTCACTAAGGTATTACCAACTATTACATTTGAAAAGTTGATCTTTGATATTAAGATATGTCAATTCAAAGACATAAAGTGACGTTATTATTAGGGGAAGTAAATGATATACTATACTTTTTTTCCTTATTAAAGTTTTGTTCCACTAGATTTTTTTAATAAGGTTTTTAATAAAGTAGCTTACAATGGGTATTTAAATATTGTATACTCTTTTCCTTCACTATGTTTTTATGCTATTAGCTTTTTCCTAATAAGATTTTAACGAGACACAATATTGTAAATGTTATACTGATGTGAAGATCCATAACTCTTGAAAAATGACCTTCTAGAATCCCTTTTTATGGTTGATGACATATAAAATTCCCAAAAGATTTATGTTATACAATTATATAGATTAACTTTTTTTCATGTTATTGTAACTCTTAAATTGACTTTTATGGTTGAAAACATATAAATAAAGGTTATGTACTAAGTATGTAGTACCCTAAGTGAATAAGAAGTATTTCCTCATTTCTCCTCTTAATTTTGTCTTGCTTGATTTCTTATATTATCATTAGTTTTGCAACACTTTACACAAAATTTGAAGAAATTTAATGATGAAAAACTCAACTTCTTAAAAGATTAGATTTTTTTTTTTTAAAAAAAAGCCTTTAAATTGTAGTTGTAGTCACAAAAAATGGCAAGTGACCTATATGAATTTATTATGTATCAAGAAAACAATCCAAATATTTTATATTACTATGTTTTTAATGAAAGAAATAACTTGTTGGATCAAAACACTTTTAAATAATATTAAATGATTTTAAAACAACTTAAACTACTAAAATCAACTATATTAAACACAAATATAAGTACTAGATTTTTTATATATCTACAATAAGGAATTATCAAAACAATATGCTCATTAATTGACTTTTTTTTAGAATAATCTTAAAGACACATTCTTTACATCAGTTTGGTGTATTTAAGAGAATAAATTCTTTTAGATATTAATATCAAAATTTAAACCTAAGTAATCAAAGTAGGCTTGATCACTAAGGCAACTCTTTAAAAATTAGAATTAGAAAATAATTTGAAACATCTCTCAAATGAACAAAATCTGAAACTAGGCTTTGAATCTTGTATCATGAGTCGTTTTAGCCATAAAAGACATAAGATCAATAGTTTAGAAAATGAAAAATGAAAATGGTCAAAGGTGAAAGCAATCTTCCTTGTTTGAGAATTAAAATTTGAGAAGAACTATTTCTCTCATTTATTCCCTCAAACTTTTACTTTTTGTAATTTAAATTTAGAGTAAAGGAGAATAATTAATTTACTTTATTTCCTTTACTATTTTATCCTACAAATTAAATTGATAAATAAATTATTAGGGCTATATTATAATTTTATATAGGAAAAATTGTCCTTTTGGTCCCTATAGTTTCATTTACATTTTAATTTGGTTCTTACAATTTAAAAATATGTAATTGGGTTCTTGTAGCTTACAAATTTTTTAATTTAGTCCTTATTGATAAAATTTTGTAAACATTTATCAAATTTTGTTGATGTGACTAATTATATATTATCTTAATACTCTTAGTATGTATAATTTATACTTATAAAAGAGATAAACATATATATAATAAAGTAAAATTTATGTACATATATGGCAAAATATTGACAAAAATAAAATAGTAGAGGCTAACTTAACAATTATTTAAACTACAAAGACCTAATTATATTTCCAAACCACAGGAACTAAATTAAAAATTGAAAGGAAATATAAGAACCAAAAGTATAATTTTTCTTTTCACTTATTATTATTATTATTATTATTATTATTATTATTATTATTATTTATTCTTTTTTTAAAGATATTTTCCTCATAAATTATCCAAACAATAAGAAAATAACCTTTCTCCATTCCGCCCTTCCCTTCTGATCCCATAGTTTTCTTCCTCATTTCATCTTCTTCTAAAATTTTCAACATAAAGTGAGAAGTACCCAAATTAACACTTCATTAGAAGAACTTGGTCAATCATTTTCTCCATAATTTTGAGATAAAAAATGTAGAAAGAAAAAAAAAACAACTTAACATCGTTCCATGAATTCCATTTAAAAAAGAGAAGATTCCTAAACTACCTTAAATATGAGCCAACTCATGTCCTTTTCAAATCTATGATATTTTCGTCAAATCCTCTCAACAATTAGATGGGTCATTTCACATTGTCAATTTAGCAAAATCTTAGATCATTGGTGAATCAATGTGTAACATCTGGTTCCTCTATAAACGTGAGAAACATAATATCCGATTTTTCTGTAAACATATGAAATGCACTAGATATAATAGGAAATCCCCAGATAGAATTATTTGAGGTCAAATAAAATAAGAGCGATAATCTAGATCTCAAACAATGAGGATCTAAAGCCAAAGATGCCCTAAAAATAGAGCCAGAATAATCAGACGAAAATTGACAAAAATGTAGTGGTATTTTCGTAATTATGGAAACTTTTTAGAAAACTCAAAGGAGAAATTTTTAAATGATAAAAATGAGTTTCTTAGGATTCTTAGAGGCCCTAAAAATAAGAAGAATCCCTAAAATAGTTCAAACCTCTCTGGTTGATGTTTTACAATGTTGGTTGACCCGAATTTTGACCTTTTCATTCAAGAAGGTTTTATATTTAACTTGAGTGATTCCAAATTTATTTTATAAGTTAGAGAACCTAAATTTTATCATGGAAAAGATGATTATCAAAAAGGAGTTCAAATGAGCTTAAAATGAAGAAACCAGGAAAAGGGGACGTAAATGAAAATTTTAAAGAATAATTTTAAGACAAGTGGCTTTATATGCGGCATCCCATCCTCCTCTACCTTAGACTGACTTATGCTCTGCCTAAAAATAGAAGGGAGACTAGCTCTAAGAGGCATCCAAGATAAGAGGGAAAAAGCTTGCAAAATGTAAGAAAAAGTGTAGGATTTCATGGTTGCTCCTTTACAAAAGATGTTCTCCCCTTTCTCCTCTTCCTTTCTATAGTTCTCATGACTCATATGAGACTTTTTGGGGTTTGGTTTAGAGGGAGGAGATTATAGTTTGAAGGAGGGGCTTAAAGCAAGTAGAAGAGTTCTTGAAAAGCTTTAGAAATAAGGTAAATTCCATGCACCTTCTTGCTTTCTTCTTGTTGTCTTCCTTGGGTGTGTTTCTCCCCACTTAGAGCCTAGCCAAGGGAGACTAAATTTTAGTCCTAGAAAGGAAGAATCATAGGTTTTGGGGTGTAAGGAACAAGTATATACAAATAATTTCAACTAAGATGCATTAGAAATTAAGTTGGCACAATTTGGGGTTTTGAAACAAATGATGAAATCTAATTTTTTCTAGGGGCACTTAGACTTATGTAAGACTTTGTATGAGTCCCTTAAACCTCAAGGAAGTTGCATATGAGCCATTCCTTTCAAGAAAGTTTGCAAAGCTCCATGGGCTCAATTCTATGTACATGTCTCGACCTCACTAAGAAAAGGTAGCTAGGGAGTGTTTTAATTTGTTTTAAGGCTAAAATGAGACTAGATATGATGGAAGAACATTAATGGAAGCTTTGAAAAAAATTTAGAAGTCATGGAATGTAAGATGGAGGTGTAGGCTCTATAATGAGATATTAGGAAGCAACTTCTAGTTAGACTCCTTAAAATGAATGTGTGATGACTTCAAGGAGTCTAAAGGGAGTCAAGAAACCTAGAATGAATGAGAAATGGGAGTCAAAATCATGAATTCTCATAGTTGCTTCATAAAGTCTTATATGAAAGATAATGGAGCTATAGAACAAAATAACTTCACATGAAGTGTGTGTGATGTCTAAGCTTGTTCCCATGAGTGACTCATGTCTCTTTTGATGTGCCTAGGTCGAGAGAACTAAGGGTCACTTAGTTGCAAGGCTTGGCCAAGAAGAGGCAAAAGAATCTTAAGAGAAAAGTGTGTGCATTTGCTCAAAGGTAGCTCTCTAACCTTTCTCTCATGTATTCTTGGGTGTTTTCTTGTCAATGGATATGTGTATGTATGTTTATGCCATAAGAAATATTTTTAGCTATTTTCTAGATGCAATAGTACCATGATGTTCTCAAAATGTGTTTTATAAATGTGTTTTAGCTTGAATGGGTATAGTAATGCCAAAAGGCCTTAGAATTAAGTGAGATAAAGCCAAAAATCTTTTGAAAATGAGTGAGACAAATTCAAAAATTTCAAGGAAAATAGGTAAGGCTAAACCAATGCCTTGAGAGCTTATGTATGTTATTTACCAATTTTTTGAACATGAAAAATGCTATATATATGTTCACTAGTAGCTTGAAAGCCATGTATACATTCTTTGACTTGTAAATGTATCCATTATATATGTTTGAAAGGGTTAAGAGCTATTGATATTCTTTGAATCTCACTATTCCCTCTCCATATATTTATTCATGTCTAAGTGAGCCAAGAAGTCTAAGAAAAGGAGATCAAATGCCTTGGAGTATGATACTTTGACAATGAAGTAGCTAAATAGTTATTTTAAGGACATATTGATGTCAAGAAATTTATACATATGGTGTATATGAGATGTAAGCACTTGAATAAGTTTGAATGTATATATATTTGATGTATATATAAATCTTAAAGCCAAATGTATGGAAATGTGAAAATTTGCCACTCTTGTGCTAATATGTGTTTGTGTATGAATGCAAGGGCATGGTGAGTTTGAGCTCCATGATGTTTGGGACCATTTGAAAGGCTTTCGTAGGCTATGTTTGTGTTATGGGATGTGCTCAAGTGGCTATTGTAACATCCAATTTTTGTTATACGATGAAAATGAGTGTGTTTTCAAAGCAAGTCCCCTGAAATGAATTAGTTAAGGTCTCGAAAAATTTGAATAATAATCTAGACTCCTAAAAATGAGAATCCTAGCCTTAGATGGAAGGAAAAATAGAGCCAGAATGAAAAAATAAATTTTGACAGAAATCTTACAAAACATAATGGCATTTTCATAATTTTGAGTAAATTTTGGAATTTACACAGGAGGGCTTTTTAAATGAGAGTTTTGAGCTCTCCAGGGTTTTCAGAGGCCCTGAAAACCATAGGAAGCCCTAGGACAGTTAAATCCCCTTCGGTTGATGTTTTTCAACGTCGGTGTACCCGAACTTTAACGCATCCGTTTGAAAAAGTTTTAACTCCAATTTGAGTGATTCCAAAGATATTTTACTAAATTGGGAACCTTTTATAATGGAAAAGATAGTTCTAAAAAAGGAGCTAAAATGAAGGAGAAAGAAAAATGCCAATAACGAAGGGCAAAATGAAAATTTTTGAAAAAATCATTCTCCTCCACCTATAAATAGGTGGCACCACCCTTCCTCACTCATTTAGACACAATTGTTTCTGCCTAAATTTAAAGAAGGCTAGGGTTTAGGCACACCAAAGGAAGAAGAAGGAGAAGAGAAATCAAGGTAAAAAGGTATAGTTTCTTGGTAGCTTTTTATACTTTCTTCCATCCAAACCTCATATCCTTCATTCTCTTTAGTTTCTTTTGATTAAAATGAAGTTTACAAATATGTTTTAAGGGAGATATTAAGGGGAAATTTTGGATTTGAAGAGAGGAGCTTGGAGAAAGCAAGATTCAAGTAAAAAAAAGCAAGAAAACAATGTAATTTCTCGTCCTATGGTTGCTACCTTTGGTTCCCCTCCCTTCTCCATTTTGCCTCATCTAAGAAACCCTAGGAGGGTTTGATTTTTAGGAAAAACTAAGGGTGATTCTAAAGAAAAAGAGTGTGAAGATTAAGAATATGTAAAGGGAATTAACAAAAAGTCATTAGATTTCAAGATGCAATTTCTAGGGTTTCAATTGCACCTTGTAAAATCTGATTTTGTATAATGATTTCTAGGTCTAAATAAGAGTTTAAATGAGTTCCTAAGATCGCTAGAAGTCTCCCCATGTGCTTCTTCCTTTAAGAAAACCAAGCAAAGTTCAAGGAGGCCAAAATCATGCATAGTCTCAGCCTAGCTAGGTTTGGGTGCCTAGGGAGAGTTTTAAAATTTTATAAACCCATTTTTGAGCCATATATGATGAATAAATATGAGAGGAAGCCTTAGAAAAAATTTAAGAAGTTTAGAGAATGAGTTGGTGCTTTATGTTCCATATTATGACTTAAAGAAGCAACATATAATTAGGCTCTTGGTTTTAATAGTATGATGACTCCAAGACGCTTAAAAGGAGTCAAGAATCATATTTGAAAGGAAATAATGGAGTTTAGAATTTATTTGAGGGGTGTTGCTTCATTAAGTGCAATTATGGAATCATAATGAGGTTTATAGATCAAGCTAGAATTCAAACAAGTTGTTTGGCCTTAGAATTAATTTCATGAACCTAATTGGCTTCCATAAATTGTGTTTAGGCCAAGAGAAATCATCCCCACACTTTTGTGTATGTGTGGCCAAAAGAGGGAGCTTGGATTTAAGAGAAAAAGTGTGTAATTATATTTAAGGTAATTCATTCCTCTTTCTCTCATGCATGATTGTTTGCGTTACTTGTCCTTAAATGTATGTATGTATATTTTTAAGCCATGAAAAGTGCTCTAGCATGACTTTGATTCCATGGTGCTATGATGTTATAATATGCCTTCACATGATGTTTATGATGTATGCTTGGGTTTGCTTGAGTGTGGTGAGACTAAGAACCCTTAGCCATAGTGAGGATGAGTCAAGAACCCTTAAGATTAGTTGAGACAAAGTAAAGAGTCTCCCAAAAATGAAATGGACTTCTAAGAGCATGGTTGAGTCCAAAAATCTCTTAAAGAATGGGCGAAGTAAGTCCAAAATCTATAAGTAAATGGGTGAAGCCAATCCATTTACTTGGCAAGCCTTTGTATGTTATATATTACTTTCTCAAATAATGAAAATGCCTCTTGAATGTTTGCACATGTCAACATGACCATATATACATTTATGAGACTTGTTTGCATTCATTATGTATGATTGAATGGGAGATGAGCTATTGGGATTCTTTGAATCTCATCCCCTCCTCTCCAATGTTCTAACATGTTAAGTGGACCAAGAGAGCAAGGTAATGGAAGCAACCACCTTGAAGAAGAGAGCTTGACAACATAATGTATAGTTTTTGGTTCTTTAAGGTCATAATTATGTCAAATGATGTAACCTATTATTGTATATGGTCTATGACCTCTTGAACATATGTATTTATGATAATATATCATGTATCAATGAGAGAATATGTTATGTAGTCATTAGAATGTAATTTGAGTATATGATGACAAATTAGTTTCATTAATGGTATTGTGAAATTGTATATAAGTGTGGATGAGATGGCCAAAATGAGATGCATGGAGTTTATGACCATTTGGGTAGCTCACATAAGTCCTAATTATGCTTTTAGACTTGCCTAAGAGGTGCCAAACCCTAAGGAAAGCCATTTGGACATTTTGGTATCTTATATAGCGCCAAAATTGATCATAATGGAACCCTATATCACTTTTTATCCAAATGAGTTCTTCTTAATCTGATATTTGGAATGAAATTAGAATTTGTTGAGAGTTTTTTTAAAAGCTAAAGAACATAATTTTTGGAGGTTTATAGAATATTTGATGAATTTTTAAAGTTGAATTTTTTTTTATTTTGGTCGTGTCATTGTTCACTCAGGTCTGAAAATGAAATCTATTACACAGGGCTCAAATGATGTCCAATTGCCATGAAATTTTATACAGAGAAACTAGATATTCCCAGTGACTAGTGCCAACTAGAAGAACCTCATTTGGATGTCTTGAGAGGGAGGTATGAATTTTCAAAAAATCTATCCAGTATCAGGAACTCCACTTGACCTTAGTTACTATTTGATTGAATTTTGAGGTCTGGATATGCCTGACCTGGTCTGGAGTTATTTTTTTCCTCTAACTAACATTCACATCTTTCCATATTGTTATTATTTTCATGGATTGGATTTTTGTGGAATTAATTGGATATTTTTGAAATTTACTGTAGAATTTTGTGATAGCACTAATGGACAGTTTGACCTCTGGACCATTTCGAATATCAAACGCGTTTTGTGTTAGATGTTATGGTCTAGAAATATTTTTAGCATAAATTAAACATGTGTAGCTTTTTAGAATGACTAAGAATGCATGATTTATATTTTTCTAGAATTAGTTATAATTTCTAAAGTTGTGATAGAATTAAGGACAAATTTGGCCAAAAATATGTATGTGTATTTTAAGCTTCCCTTTGAGTTCCATGGGTTGTAGGTCACTTTTGATAATTCAAATTATTTTTATTCATATAATTAAATATGGGAATGTGTTGTATGAGTTCACATGGTTCATGTGACACCGAATAGAATTTTCATACGTGATGCAATGTAAAGAAATATATTATTTTAATTTCCTTTTTCTTACTCTTTCATGGAATCTATGATGTAAAGCATGAGAATGTTATGAAATGAGGTAAAAATATATGGTGTTACAGCTATGGTATATTAAGAAGACATTTGGTGCTTTTTTGACCTAATTATAGTGCTAAAAGTGACCAAAACTTATGCTAAATATAGGAAAGATAAAAATCCAAATACTTAGCTATTTCAATGTGACCTAATTATTGGATACAATGAAAACAATTATTTTTCAATAGCTTGTTATGTAAAGCTGAATTTGAGTAATGTTTCTCTTATTTTTTATCTTTTCTCTATCTCTTGAGTTATTGTATAATAATTCGATGAATTTCACTATTTTCCCTATAATTAGAAAAAGCATAATAGGTAGCTAATTAGATTGGATTTTCTTTTGAGAATGTGAAATAGCCATTAATTCTTTCCTAAATGAAATAAAGAATAAATACTTAGAATAAACTATTTGTTTTCATTGTATCCAATAATTAGGTCACTTTTAGCACTATAATTCAATGTTTCCATTATACCCAATATTTAGAATAAACTATTTGTTTTCATTGTATCCAACCATTACAAAACAATTATTTTTCAATAGCTTGTTATGTAAAGCTCTATTTAATTTAAAAATTTGTAAGTAATATTTTAATAATTCAAATATACAAAAATTTCATTTTTTTAATGAAATTTTAATAGTTAAAATGACAATACATAATTAACTAATTTAATATATATTGTATTAAAATAACATATTTTATGAACATTATATTTTTTATTTAAAATAAACAAGGTATAAAATATTATATATTTAATATTTAAAATAAATTAATTATCAATATTTTAAATTTTATTTAAAATAAAAAATTTAAAAAACAAAAAATTTGATCTCTCTTAACCACCCAAATATCAATTGGCTGATTGACCAAGGCCAACCAAACTTTTGCCAACTATACTTCAACTAAAATTTTTTAAAGAACATTATTTGCTAGTTGAAATTCTCTAAAAATGTTTTTGGCTGACCGAATTCCTCTGCAACAATCCTATGAATTGTAGCTATTTTATGAATTGCAGCTTTTATTTACTTTTTTGATTTTTGCTTTTAGAAGTTAGTCAAAAACTACACTATTTGCTTACTAAAATTATCTAAAAATGTTGTTGGTTGATTGAATTCCTCTGCAACAATCTTATGAATTGTAGCTTTTTTATGAATTGCAGCTTTTATTTACTTTTTTGGTTTTTTCTTCTAAAAGTTAGTCAAAAACTAAGTTGAAAATTGGAAAAAGAAAAGAAAAAAGAAAACAATATACAAGAAGTTGAAAATTAGTTGGAAACTTTAGTTGGCATTCGCTAACATTGTTGTAATGTTTGGTCTTAAAATATCCTTTATTTATGATCTAAATGTTAGTATAAGGTATGGCCATATTTGGACTCCATTTCGTAATGTTCAAACATATATCAAACACATAAGATACCCTCTAACTAACCTAAAGGTGAACTTTCTTGGGTTTTGGATTGGATCAAATTTCTTCTTAATGATAATTATTAAGCATCAAGAGGATTTTAGGCAGAAATTTAGAAAGCCAAGACAAGAATGACTTAAACTTTCATTGATGTGTATGAGAGATAAAGCTTGTAGAAGAACATCATGTTGTCATGAATACTAGCAAGTCAATTTACTTTCTCATTTACAAAAATGAGAAGTGCAAGTTTTTTTTAGGCATAGTCCACGTGAAAAGAGTAGTCACCTTAAAGATTGATCAAACAAACAAGGCATACTTTTTCAATGTATGTCAAAGTAACCCTTTATAATTGGAGGTAGGCCCTTGATGGCCAAAGAGAAGTATTTGAGAATTTAAAATATTTTTAGGATAAAGTATCTTTAAGATGTGATCTTGATATTAATGCAATATGTGTATGCATTGAATAAGAGATATGAGAAATGCCCTATAGAGTGTAAGTTCTTGGATTGGTAGACTTGGACTCATCTAAGGACTAAGAGTTTTTGGATTGGTAGTTTAAGGCTCATGTAAGAACTACATTTAAATAATATTTATAGATGAATTTGATAGAAAGATAATGTCACAAAACTAAGACAAATGTAGACTTTTGATTATGAACCTAATAATGTCATTATTTGTTTATTTGAAGTTCATTGCAAGTATATAACATTGTGTATATGTAGTTATTTTATATTGTGTCTATGTAGAAATTTGATTATAATTATTGCCAATAAGAACATCACTGCTTAGTTTAATAAGAGAGATGAAGGTGACAATCAAGAAATTTGGCATCAATAGGTTTTTTAAATCCTTGAAAGCAAGATGCTAAGGAACCTTGAACAATGTCATGTAAGAATCTGAGCATGGAAACAAAGTTTAGCGATTGCAATAATTTAGCTTACCATTTCACAAGAATGCAATGGCATTAAAACCTTGATGATGACTATATTGTCATATTGGATGACAAGTATGCCAGTCGTTTAGATAATATAATGACTCAAGTAAATAAAGTCAATCCCATGAAGATTGGTACTTATTATTCTATAGTTTTTTTATGTGTTAAAATGTTAGTTGTCACATACTTACATCTATAGACATATGTATCTAGTAGCTTAAGTTTCCTAAGTTATTAGATATCAAAAGATTAAAAAAAATGCTATCTAAAACTACATGCAAACCAAGTTAAATTCAAAAACTCAAGACTTTCTCATCTAAACACACAAAAATACTTATTAATGTTCGTTAAATGCATCCTTAAGTACTGAAGATTAAGCTTTTCATACCATGCCTTGAAAGCGAACAATGCTATCAGCTAAGAGCACTAACAAAAGGTAATTGAAATGTGTTGACGACGATTCAAAACTGACAATGAGTAGTCGTCAGGAGTTGGAAAATGTTGAAGCTTGTCAGCATTCGCCTTAGCTAATGGCAAGAGCAGTCCCAAGGCATAATCATCATCTAGAGAATATAAATTGATAAGTATATCATCCATTACAAAAAAAAAAGAGATGGATGGGAAGGACCCAGTGCATCTATGTGAAATGAAGAAGATGAAGCACCCAAATTTTGAGAAAGGAGAATAAGAGGAATGGTTCTAAGAGTCAAAAAGGGAATCTGACATTTCGTGTAATGTTTAAGAGTTAAAGGTGAACAAGTGAAATGAAGACAATGGAGAATGACTAAACGGCTAACGTGATTAATTAGATAGAATTTGTAAAGGGTGATCATTGGGCATTTAAAATCTTGACGATACATCATACCTCTCAATATTTTGTCCAACAACTATTATATATCAAGAGGCATGAAAAAAAGAAAAAAGAGAGAAACGGGTAGGGGCAAACATGTTAGCATCCAAATCAAAGGCTATTAGCAACAATTAAAGACCTGGTTAGTTAAGGAAATCAATTGAGAGGAGCTAAATGAAAAAAGCAGTTGATGAGAAAGGTTGCTGAGACAACAATCGTTGGTCCAAGATCCATGTGTTCCGCATAATAAAATTCAAATAAAATAAGAGAATGTACATTCACAAAATAGATGATTTCAAAGGATAGTTAGACAACACAATCCTCAAAATTAGGTCATGAGAAGAATCAGAATATGAAAGGAAAGAAAGTGGTCAAGTGGGTAACATGTGTAATTGCCCATGAAGCTATAAATTAAAAGTAAGAAACATCAAGAAATATATACAAAAATTCTTAAGAAACTCAAATTATAGTTATTTCATTTTTAGTTATTTATTCATTTTATTTATTTCTTTATTTATCACTTTTAATTATTTATTATTTTCAATCAATTTTTAATAAAGTTGTAATCAATTTTTTTTTGCAATCTTTTTATTGATATTTCATTTTAATTTAAAGTTTGTACAGTCTCAATTATTGAATTTAACAAGTATTTTCTATTTACAAATTATTTTTATCATCAACTATATACTTTGAAATTCTTTTTAGATTTATCTTTGTTTAAGATTTGGGAAGATTTTTCTTTTAAGAGAGCCGTGCCCCGTATCTTACAATCTGTAAAGTAGAAATCAAAAGTCAGCATCCAAAACTTCCCATCTAGTAAATACGATTGCGAAAAATAGCCCAAATAATATCTTTTAGGGAATAAAAGAACATTTCTTCAAAATAGAGTTAGACATGTATAAGTTGATATCCAAGCTATTCATCGTAGTAGTGCCATGCCCCAAACATCGTTTGAGTTATAGATGAAAACCCACATCTGTCTTGTAAATGTAAAACAGCATATACAGGTTAAGCTCAGAGATTCAATCTACTAAGAAACTAGTAACGAATGTACTTTTTTGTGTAAGAAAATGTACTTTAGACTAGGAAAGATACAGACCTCCATTATTTGGAGTCTAAATATTATATTCAATCTCTGGAAGTTTTCACTCGTTATTTGTTAGTTCCTTTTTGGTGAGGGGGAAAGAAAAGACAAATGTATATTTTTTAAAAAATAACGAGTAACGAATAAAAAATTTTAAAAAACTAAACTGTGTAAAAATAATATTCAGAAATTAAGCAACTAAAATATGTATCTTTCAAGAACCAAATGTACATTTCTTCCCAAAAAAAAAAAAAGAAAACAAGTTGATATCCAAACCACTCACTGTAATAGTGCCATGCCTCAAACAATATCGTTTTATGGATGAAAACTCACATCGGTAAGGCGAATGTAAATCAGTATATATATATATATATGTTAAGCTAAGATACAATCTACCAACAACCTAGATCGCCCAGCAAAGGATATCAAACAAATCCAACAAGATGTTGATCATGTGCTAGGAGCGAAAGCCTGAACTGCCCGGGAAATACACCTACAAAGCCTCATAATTCTTGAATAACCGATTCTCACCCTCTCAGCTGCAGTTCTTATATCACCTTCAAGCGACACAGACAGAGACTTTTGTTTCCCACTAGAAAGATCATATATATGAGATGGAAGAATCTCCACAGGATAGGCCCCACTGCTCAGAAATCATTCGTAAAATTAGTCAGAGCTGTTACCCATACAAAAAGGGCATACAACCACCAACAAAGCTTTGACTCAACCGACTTGAAGGCAATCACAGCAACCACAGATGGAAGTGCGAAAAATTAAAGTCATCAAAGCACAGTTGTAAACAGTTTTAGGACAAACCAACCTACCCAGATCAACCGGTGAATTAGCCACCAGATCGTTCCGTGTCTAGCAATTGAACCGGATTCCTGTTTTCACCCAGAGTAATTGAACTGGACCGGTCTTTTTTTTTTTTCTCAATAGATAACCTTATAGTATCATTTCAGAAAAAAATCAGTGTTACTTTCTATAAATTTTAGTTTTATATATAAATTTATCAAAATATAAGTATATTATATTTGTTTAATTTTATAAATATATCAAAAGTAAATATATAAATTAATTAAACTACATATAAAAAAACTTTATTATACATTTAAAAACATAACTTTTTATAAAAGTTTATATATTATATTTGCTCTCTATCAATAATATAATATAATGAATCTCTACATACTCAACTTTTTAAAACGTATACTATATTCAAGTTAAAATATATTTTTTAATTAAAAAAATAATCAGTTCAACCATTTTATTCAATCATTCAACAATTGAATCTTTAAAGCTCAAACACTTAATAAACGGAGTCACAGTTGTGTAACATATGTTAGATACTTGTATGGGACATAAAGCAACATTACATGACACTTCAAAATTGTATATAAACACTTCAAAATTTGTCGTGTCACCTTGTCAATGTCCATGCTTCATAGAATTAGACTAATGACCTAGCTACATCAAGTCTTTTCAACAATTCAATGTCCCCTTGAATTATAAAAACTACGGTTTTAAAAAATAACATTTGAGAGAGAGGGAGGGGGGGGGGGGGAGGAGGGAAGGTCCAACACGTATGAAGTTAAAGTAATACATGAATGATCTAAACCAATATGCTTTTCTAGCTATCAAGTTTACGGGTTTTGAGAGGCAAAAAGGAGCATCAAGTTCTCTGGCACTGTGCAATCTCTGCTGGTTTATAGTGTCTTTAGTTAGAACGAAATGCTAGAGTGTTCAATCAGCAATTCCTTCCGCCACATCTTTGGGAATGGATTATTTATATGTTCTCTTTGTGGGTTTATGCAAATGGCTCTTTTAGGAGGAGGGGGGCGTGCCCCGCTGGATCCCCGAAGGGATTGGAAGATCCCTTGTTCTTCTATATCTCTTTGAATTATTCTATCTTCTCATCAATATTTTTTTTTCCCTTTCATCTAAGAAAAACTGCCATCCACCGGAGCCTAAATTCTAACACTTATCGGTGCTTAACTGCTTATATAAGGTCAACAGGTAACAGGTTGAACTGGAACATGTGAAAAACACGCCAGACTAAGCAACAAAGGATCAACTTACCCCCCCCCCCCCCCAAAAAAAAAAAACCAAAACAAAAACAAAAACGAAAAACAAAACAAAACAAAACCCTTAAAAGGGACCTTACCATTTCAAGCACGTCATATCAAAAACCACTTTCAACTTCCTGCCAGTATTAAAGTCAATGAAAGAAAGCAGCAAATCAAGCTCGCCAACTGCAAATTGAGCAGACTTTAGAATGAAACTCCAGATTTTATATTTACAAATCAGGTGAATCCAAGTCAGAATACCATAGACAAATTTTGCAATAATAGTTGGACGATCATAATCTATAAATAATCCTTTCGGGCAGCTCAATCTGATCCGCATGACGACATTAGATTATACAAGACCTCAAGCACCAGAACTATCTCAAGTTCAAAAAATCCAGTGGGGAATGCTAGTGTCAATTATAAAAATATTTGCAAATTATTTCTTCAAAAAATTTAAATATCTTACAAATTAAGTTACATATTTTTTAATTTTTTTTGTTCAAAAAATTGCAATTTCATATTTATTTGATTAGTTACATATCTGAAGACATCAATTACAAAAAAACAAAACCGCAACTAACAACCCAAAATACGTATGTTTCTCTCAAAGGCAAGTGAATTCGAATCCATGAAGTTTTATATTTGTAATTGACTAATTGGTATATTAATCTTTCCTAAACCAACAGAATTGAGAAACTTTAAGTATATACTCATGATCCACATCTAATTCTACCTTTTCTAATTTTGAGTCGTGAGGGGAAAATATATATATATATATATATAACAAAAGCACAATTCATGATATTCAACAACCATGACGAATTATGCCCAGTAACACATACCAGTATCAAGGTAAAGGAAATACGAGAGCAAATATATACACAAATAAAACTTTACTACTCTGGGTATCAAAACCACTTCACGTTTTATGGATTCTAGTATAATTTAATCCACTAGTTTCATGCTTCTCTGCATTAATTTGAGTAACCTTGTTATTCATCACCAATTAATGTGCAGACTCTTCTTTTAATACATATACCTTTTAAAAGTATTTCCTCAATCGAGACACCTAGACTTCTAATTATTCATTGTCCTCAACTGAAGTGTCATTTAGGAACAACGAGCCTGTGTATATTCTGAAATTTCCTTGAACGAAGTCTCAACCTCGGATTGAAGTGGTTGGGATATTTCGAATATTTTAAAATATAAAAATAACTATCATTTTATATTTATAGTTCAGGGAAGATAGAAGGATATGTATTAGATATATTAATTTTTATTTTAATTTAAGTCAGTTAGATTGTTACATAGACTTTAGGAAGATTATGAATTTACGTTTCTGTTCCCTATTATTGTACGTCTCTTTCCCATGTCTCCTCTAAAAGGAGGCGTCTTGTATCATTGTTTTTACATCAAAATGGAAGAATTCCTTTTCAGAAAACAAATTCTAGTAAGATACAATTTAAAACAAAAAAACAGGCCAAAGGGACATATAAAACACCAATACTAAATTAATGAAAGCCAGCAAGTGCAAAGCAGCAACAGCTTCCAATCAAATACTGAATGAATTTTCTGCATGTAATTAAGCACCTAACTACAATGCTCAAATGGTAATATTAAAGGAAGTGAGAAGAAATTTATCACCTGATTGAGAATAGAATTTCGCTTGGACCAAATTTCTGATCTCTATCTGAGCTAATTGAACCTCCCCAATCACATCAAGCAAATTGCTCAGAAGTGAACTTGTTATCTGCATAGAATAGTATGTCAGCATCACCAAAGTATTGGAAACAATTTGTGTTCAGTCATATGCTATTCTTTAATACTTGCAAACTTTTAGGCTGGAAAGCAAGATTGTTGCCCAACAGATAGAGAAAAAGAGAAAAGAGGAGGGGGGAAGAATCAATGGAAAAGATTATGTAGTAGAAGTTCTAGTCAATAAGGAATCTGCCTGGGCAAGAACCATAATCTATAAGATTATGATTGACACGAATGGTACGACATGGATAAACACAAGACAAAGTGGTACTCAACAAGATTAATACTAATTATACACTGCAGATTCATAGACCTAAGTGGGCTTCACTTCTAATATGTGGTCTCTGTGAAGCATTAAAAACCTATCTCAGGTGTGTCACTGTGTTAGGCATGGGTGTGGCCAGAACACACCAATACATATAAGAGCACAAATTCTTGGGCCCAGACACAACTTGGACATAATCGGGAAAAAAATATGAAAAAAGATTATGAGAAACTAGAAACACCCTTTTTTTATGAAATCAGAAGAGTTTTTTCCTAGTATTTTTGTTGTACATGAATGAGAAGGGGCTCATTGAATGAGAAGATTAAAATATTTGGATTTGCTATGACACATATGTTATGATATTATAAATCTACAATATCATGATATATATGTTGGAGATTGTGCCCTAGGCCAATCATTGTATTGTGAACATTGTTTTTATTACGAAATAAGAGTTTTTTTTTATTACATTATTATATTATCTGCATGTTTATATATAATAATATCCATGGATAAATCATTTTTTTGAATTATCCAAAATATCCCTAATCAATGATCCTTGTGGGAACAACGATGAATTAAGATTAGTATGATTTTGATTAATTAAGTGTTAATCATGTATGATGATATGAATCAAAATCATAGGCGTGTGTTAGAGAACAGAACGTTGGATAGACCCATCATGAGATAAATTACATGGATTAGGTCATAAGTTTATCTCATATATAACCATGTCATTGATCCCTTGGACCTGAGATCACCATAGATTCCTACATGAAAGACACTGTACTTTAGCATAGTCTAATATCACCTTTGACCGGGTGATTATAAAGACTGTGATCAGGTATAATGGAATCCATGCAGAGGAAGATGAGTGGTCAAGATGGAATTTGTCCCTTTAATTAATAGTGAGATATCTCTGGGCCCCTCGATGAGTGTGATTGAGAAATGCATGGCCATACTCAGATGGAAAGGGTTCCATCTTATATCAGTCTGTTCGAAGATCGAGAAAGTTATGATCGAGCAAGTTGAGGATGACATTTCCATGCCTCATACTCGATCTAGATATCATGTGACAAAAGGGATATGAAATGGTTATAAGATAGGTTACATCGGATCACCGATTTCATATAATTTGGGTAGTCACAATGTCTTGCTAGAGGCCGCTTGTAATTTGTGGGTCAAACAATGCAGTTGACCCACTGCCAACATCATATGGGCCTGCAGGGTTGCACACAAGAACGGACCAATTCGGGCTAAAATGTCCACATTCATTGAATCAGAAATGTGTCTAAATTCAATGAATATCTAGGATGGAGGAATTATTTATATATATATAAATAATTAAATATGAAATATATATTATATATATATATGTATATTATATTTGATATTATATATATATATATGAATTAATTTAAATTTGATTCTATTAGATAGATTTAAATTTAAACTAATCAGATAATTTAAATTTAATTCTATCAGATAGATTTAAATTTAAACTAATCAGATAATTTAAATTTGATTCTATCAGATAGATTTAAATTTAAACTAATCAGATAATTTAAATTTGATTCTATCAGATAGATTTAAATTTAAACTAATCAGATAATTTAAATTAAGCTCTAGATATTGTTAGTTTAAATTTAAACTATAAGATAGATATAAATTTAAACTAATAGATATATTTAATTAATTTTGATTAATTAAATATATTTGAAACTCTATAAATAGGGGTTTCCATATCAGAAGCTAGAGCTAGAGTTGCCTCCAAAATCCTTAGAGAGAGAGAATCGTACGGACTGTACGGACACTCCAAAAATCCTTAGAAGGTGACACCGTACGGAATTGTATGAAACGTCGTACGGACATCGAACGAAAACTGTACGGAATTGTACGGACATGCTGCTAGCACACCGTTTGAGTTGTTGAACTCCGTTCATGTGGATACCAATAAAGGGAGCTGATCTACGGTCAGTTTCTGTGATCCAAACAGAAGAAAATAACAAACTCAATCGTCAGAAAAGGTAATTCTCTGAACCTATTCAGTTTAAGCGATTTTGACGGATCTTTGGTGGGAATTGGAATAAATTTTTTAAACGTTTCCGCTGTGTGCCTCCATAATTCCCAACAATATAATACTATGAATCTTCTTTATCTAGTGATCTTCATTTGTATGTGAGTAAATTTAGGTGATATAGTCAATGTCGAATCTTAAAAATTTAACATTCCAATCAATTTTATGAGTGTGTATGTTGTGTGTGTGTGCATAAGTTGTGATGTGTTCTATTTTTTTTTTAGTTTGAAATGTCAATGTATACATGTCACATCATGTGCCCTCGCTCATAGGTTTCTCTAATTCAAGAACAGTGACACATTTATTTCTATATTTCCCAGCAGAAGCCTCATTGGGAATAAACTTTTGCGGGTGTTTGGTGAACCTTGGGCATGCCCACAAATTTTGGAATATTTCGTAGTGATTAAATTCAAAGACTTTGGCTGGAGGAAGGAGGATAAATTTTTATGGAATTGTGCTAGCTTTCTTTTGGTGCCTTTGGTTGGAAAGGAGTTCTCAGAATTTTAAAGGAAAATTTGTCTTCAGTCATACACTAGGACAATATTGTTTTCTCTTCTCTTTTTGTGGCGTCCAGCAAATGGTATCTTCAAGGGAATGTTCTTAGTAGATTTGTAGAGAAATTGGAGAACCTTTTCGTATTTAATGATTTTGTTAGTGGTGTCAGGCATATTTTTCCGTAGGTTGCTATAGTCTTTGTAGCTTTGTCTAAAGAGGATTTGTTACCCTCTTTCTTCTATGCACTTCTTCACTATAATAAAATATCTTTTACATAAAAAAAAAATTCCTGCTTCTAATTTTCTAGAAATATTTCCGAAGAGCATTTTGATAAGCAAAAGATCCAATCTTCTTCACAAGTGGACATAGAGACGCTTTTGAAAAACCTTCAAGTAATACAATGAATTGTACTTCCAAATCATAATTCTTAATTGCTTTCTTAATGATTTTTTACCAATGTCAGGACAACTTATTAATCATACTATCTAAACTAAGAAGCTGTAAGAAACAATGAATGTCCGTTTATTTTCATATAACATTTAAAGGGAAACATAATAGTAGAAACAAACATCTTTAGAAAGTTGCTGTATGCTAGCGTTGTAAGATTTTAATGAGAATGCTCTTTGAAAGTGTCAAGAGCCACTTCAACTCCAAACTTTACGTTATTAAGTGAAAGCTTTGAATAGTTTTATTATAAAATAATGAATTCTTTTTTTCTCTGGTTTTTATATGGTAAAATAAGAAGGAAAATATTTCAAATTCAGGGCTAGATTCTCATTTGCTTCAAATGCTTCCAAGGAGGTAGGCTTCTTCTGTACCTCAATCCTCTTCAACCTCCCTCCGGATAAAAGTCAGTCTTACACATCCCTTTACTTTGAATTTACTGGTCCACATGAAGCTGATTTTGCAAAACATTATTGTTGGTGATCACGTGCTATTGTTAGTGATCACATTTATTCATGGGCTTCCTAGTCCAATGCACTTGGTGCATGGGCTTCAGATATGTTTTGCTACTTATTCTATTTCCACCTTTTATCTTTCTGTTTCTTTTTTTTTTTTTTCTTTTTACTAAATCTGATTGTATTTTGTTTTATAGTTTTTGATTGCCAAAAATCCTGGAATTAAAGGCTAATTTGTTTAGGGTTATTTCTCCCATTCTCTTTGTACTTGTTTACATTAATAAAAGAAGTAAGGATCAAAGGAAAAATTAACTCTGATTATTCTACCAAAAATCCACAAGATATCAAAGCCTCTCAAATGATCGTTCTCACCAAGATAAAAGTTGGCTTTGGCTTGAACACTAATGGTCAAGACAAGTAGAGTGCAAGCTAGATTTCATCTTCTTCTCCACTTCAGTCTGTCTCATCTCCTTCATTTGGCCCTGTCTCTACAGAACTCTCTCCTGTAAACATAACCCCTCATCACTTGAACAGGAAAAATTATCTACAATGGTCTTTGAGTTTTTGTTAGTTGTCAATGGCAGAGGCAAGGCCAGTTTTCTCATTGGAGCTGCTGCACCTCCCAGTGTTTCTCATCCCAAATATTTGGTTTGGGAAGCCAAAAACAACATGGTCCAATCTTGGTGACAGCCAAAGAGAGTTACTCTTCTGTGAAGAATAGAACTGTTATAGTAGAAATTGAAGCCTTCCTCCATGACTTCAGGCAAGGAAACTTAGCTGTCAACCAGTATTTCAATGTGTTGATACAGAATTGGCAGCAACTAGACTTATAAGTCCACCAATGGTCATGTGCAGCTAATGCAGCATACTACAACTGTCTCAAAGAAGAAAAAAAGGTCCACAGATTTCTTCTAGAACCCAATTCAAGCTTGGAAGAAATTATAAGTTGAATAATAAGCGTAGATCCTTTACCGCTTTTAAGTGAAGCCTTTTTTGAGGTAAAAAGGGAGGAGAGCCAAAAGAGACTTACTATTGGCACTCAACATCCCTCACCCATTTCTGAGTCTTCCACTCTTGTGGCAAGGGGTCTCAAACCAACGATTACAAGGTGAAAAACAAGGGAGGCCTTGGTGTGAGCACTGCAATAAAGTTGGTCATACCAATAATGTGTGTTGGAAGTTACATGGATGGCCAATTAACTTTAAGGGGAAATCACAACAATAATCCCATGGCTACATAGTTAATAGTGAGGACTAGGTGCAATTTGAAATCTCTCTTACTTCCATAAAGGAATAGCTTGAACAGTTGCAGAAATGATAGGCACTCATGGTCAATCTGAGATAATTGTGCGTGTTGGTATTGTTGCACAATTAGGTAGCTCTTCCACTGCCTTAAACTCTCAAGAGCAAAGAAGTAATACATGGGCGGTTGATTTTGACATGGGTGGTTGATTTTGGGGCCCTTGACCACATGACAAGTAATATTTCTTACCTTACCCATTTTGTTCCTAGTAATGGAGAATTAGTGGTAAAAAAAGCCAATGGCTCTCTTTCAAAATTTGCTGGTGTTGGAACTATTCAATTGACTGATTCTTTAATACTTCACAAAGTTTTCTTGGTCCCTAATCTAACTTGTAATTTTCTGTCTATAAGAAAACGAGTTAAAAACCTTAATTGCACCACTAAATTCTTCTTTGGCTGTGAATTTCAAGACTTAACTGGGAAGATGATTGGCAGTGTTGAGGAGTGTGCAAGTCTTTATCTCTTCCATGGAACTAATCAATCAAGAAATTAAATGAAACAATAAAACAACTATTGTAGAAACTAGATAATAAGTTAGCTAATCAACCTGAAGCTTTTTTGACTTCTTTTATGACAAGAGCTCTAAGTTGATTAGCTAAGTTATAACCTAATTTCTACAATAGTTGTTTTACTGTTTTAGTTAATTAGTCACTATCCTTATGATTTTTTTTCTACTATGCAAATTAATGGTGGGCTTCTTATGGAGGCTCTACTCCATATTTACAGTAATTAGCAACTAGAATCTTTATCTTAATATGTAATGCATCGAGTTATGAACGTAATTGGAGCGTGCTTGAGCAAGTTGGGTTTAAATTTTAAATATTTTTTAGCTCCTTAATGGTATGTTCTATCACATTATGATAGTCAAATTAATTATTACAAATGCTTTAGATTCATACAAAAGGAAGGAACAAACTTGCACAACAAAGATTTAATGACTTGGTGTTTGTGAAGTATAATCAAGCTCTCAAAGCTTGCTATGATAGAAAGGATGTTGATCCCATTTTACTTGATGATATTGATGAAAGTAATGAGTGGTTAGTTGGAAAAATGGGTGCTGAACCATATGTTGATGAAGATGCTGAAAATGAGCTTGTATTTGGTGATGATAATGAATAATTAGCATCATAGCAAGGGCAGCTGGTGTTAGAGAAGTAAGCAAACAAACTAAAAGCTAAACCAAAAGAGATAGCTCATCAAAATCAAGAGGAAAGGCAGCAAAAAGTTCACTTGTAAACAATGAAGATACAGAGGCTGATTCAAATGAGACAGAGGAAGATGTTGAACGATATAAATCCAACGAAGGATGAGATCAAAGTGATGGCAATTATGGATCTAAATATGATATTTCAGATAACTAAATTTAGGGGCTCTACGGCTTTTTGTTCATTTCTTTTAAGAATTTTTTGGATTTGAGCAGGGCACTTTGTCTTTTGTTATATTGTTCATGGCTTGGTTGCCATGGCTACTACATTTTTTAAGTTGTAAAGTTAACTAGTCAACTTTATACTAACATATGGCTTAAATAATGATATTATAAGTGCACTTAATATTATTATGAGTTATGACTTAATATTTTTTATGCTTGAGTAGTGATATTAGTGACCTAGTTAGCACCTTGCTTCTACTTAGAGGTCTAGCACTTTAAGGGCACCTTTCGCTAGTCCTAGCAACGATGCTGTCTCTAGCAAAAGTGTAGGTATAATCTTTCGATGACTTGGATATTCCTCTTGCTTGATGTAAATGGTTGAAGGCTTATATGAAGCACCCTATTGGGAATTTTGTTGCCTATAATAACTCTGACCTTCCTATCAAGCTTTTGTTGCTAAAAAGTTCCTATGATAAGGTACCATAGACTATATATAAGGCCCTCAAGCAAGAAGAATGGAAAAATGCTGCCAGTAGGAGATGAATGTCCTAAAAAAGAATGGCACCTGGGAAATTGTGGACTTACCAAGAGGAAAAATGGTGGTAGGGAGCAAGTAGTCTTCAATATAAAATATAATGATAATGGTAGCATAAACAAGCATAATACCAGCTTGGTAGCAAAAGGTTTCTCTCAAACTTATAGAATTGACTATCAAAAAACCTTTGTTCCAATGGCCAACTTTAATTCTATTAAAATTTTGTCATGCCTTGCTGCTGACTTTGATTGGGCCTTATACCAGTTTGATATAAAAAATACCATTTTAAATGGTGATTTAGAAGAAGTCTACATGGCCTTGCCTTCGGGATTTGACACTGAAAGTAATAACAAAGTTTGTAAACTCAAAAAATCTCTTTATAATCTCAAACAATCTCCTAGAGATTGGTTTTAGAAATTTATCATGGCTATTAAAAGCCTAGGATACTATCAAGGTCAAGCTAATCATACCATATTCACTAAATTTTCTAGTATGTGTATGCAGATGACATAATTGTTACAAATGATTTCATTAATGAAATCCACAAGCTAAAAAGGGCTCTTGCTAAAGAATTTGAAGTCAAGGACTTTGGAAAACTAAAGTTCATCTTAGGGATAGAAGTCGCCAGATCAAAGGAAGGCATTGTCAACTTCTAAAGAAAGTACACCCTTGACCTCCTAAGTAAGGTGGGGATGTTGGAGGGCAAACCAACTAAAAACCCTATAGAAGCTCACTACAAGGCTAAGTTCACCCAAGTTGTTATTGAGAGATACCAAAATTGGTAGGCAAGCTAATTTATTTGGCCCACTCAAGGCCTGATATAAGCTTTTCAATCAATGTCATCAGCCAATTTATGAGTAAACCTACTAAAGTCTACCTTGAGGCTGCTCATAGGATCCTCAAATATCTAAAAATGACATTGGGGAACGGTATCATTAAGAAAGGTGTTAAATGTGATGTGGAAATATGTTGTGATGCAGATTGGGCTGGATCCATCACTGATAGAAAGTCCACTACTAGATATTACACCTTCATCTAAGGAAACCTAATCACATGAAAAGCAAGAAATAATTGGTGGTTGCTAGAAGTAGTGTAGAGGCAGAATATGGAGCTTTAGCCCAAGGCATATGTAAAGGGTTATGGATACAAAAATTACTTGAGGGATTAAAAATTAAGTGTGACAAACCTATAATGATTCTCTGTGATAATCTAGTTGCTATTGGCATAGCTAAAAACCCTGTACAATATGATTGAACCAAGCAAGTAGAAATAGATCAACACTTTATCAAAGAAAAATTGAACAATGGTCTATTTCCCTATCTCATATTCCTACTGGTCTTCAATTTACTAGCATTCTTACTAAAGTTTTCACTAGTGTCAGGTTTGAAGAACTTAAGTCAAGCTAGGGATAATTAAGATGTATTCCCCAACTTGAGGGGGAGTGTTGGTTATGACAAGATCTAATCCTCTTTACTCTCCTAAATATTGCCATCTACTGTTGATTTATACTCAATTTCTTTTCGTATTTATATGTCTTTAATTTCGTGTTTCTAGCCATTCCTTTATTCCCTGATTTTAAGGGATTAAAAGTAAGCTCTTTTTTCTAATTGTTTCCTTCTTTATTTCCAAGTAATCTCTCTTTTAGTTGCTGTACTTTCCCCCCCCCCCCCCCTTTTTGGCTCTCTCTTGTAATAACTCTCTAGAGCCTTCGGTCTTTTTATTCTGTAGCCGTCCATTTATTTAAATAACAGTGAATACTTTTCTATTTTATCTCTCTTGTTTTTCTTCAACAGGCATTTCATCAAAGAGAAACTTAACTCTGGAGTGTTTGATCTAAGTCATACTCCCACTTTGTTTCAAGTAGCTGATCTAAATGCAGTACCAAGAGTGAAGTTTGAAAGTCTCAGTAGCAAGCTAGGAATAATTAGTCTCTATTCTCCAGTTTGAGTAAGAGTGTTAGTGATACATTTCCTCATGGGCTTCCTGGCCTAATGCATTTGGTGCATGGGCTTCAGATATATTTTGTTATTTATTTTATTCCTATTTTTATCTTTCTGTTTTTTGCCTAAATCTAATTGTATTTTGTTTTACAGTTTTTGATTACCTAAAATATTAGGATTAACGGCTGATCTGTTTAGGGTTGTTTCTCTCATTCTCTTCATACTTGTTTATGTTAATAAAAGAAGTAAGAATCAGAGGAAAAATTAACTCTGATTATTCTGCCAAAAACCCACAATTATGTCCCCACAGACAAGAAGAAAAATTTCAAATGGACAAGGACCAAGGTAATGAAAAGCAGTTTTGTGAATTAAATACCTAATTGTAGATCATCATCATCATCATAAATAATAATCAATAATAAAAAATTACAATAACAACTACCTCATAAAGATAATAAATATAGTCCTTCCTCCAGAAATTATGTGAATTAGGTCCAATGCAACATGAGAAATAGTGTAAATTACCTGTGTTTCTTGTGCCAGACATCTTGAACCATTGCATTTCTTAGTGGTATCAGGATTTAAGACAAACACAAATGCAGCAAAAGCATCCATGTCTGGAAAGGTCTAAACCCAAAAAAAAAAAAGGCATCACATTAAACAAAAAAGTATGAATAATGGAATACAACTAGTTGCCACCTAAATTACCTTCACAATATTTTGATTATTCAGTTTGTTCGAGATTATTATTGTTGGTGAACCAGTATTTACTATGAACCTGCATACCATCAAAAAACACGTGCACATTTAGTCTGATAATTAGAGATATATACTGTAGCTCCAACTATACATAGATAAGTAAGGCATTAAACAAGGTTCAACCTTTGGATGATGTAACCACAATAGTTGAGAAGAACTTCGTAACAACCATCCTTATGCTCAAAATTGTCAATTTCCCACAACTAACAAAAGGATAATGAAGACAATGTCTGAGCAAAGGATATTTTGATATATGTACAAGAGAACCATGTGAAGAGTGGAAATACCTGCAGATTTTGGAATATGCACTTGTAAGACATTCGCTTCTTCAAATAATCATGAACTAATGTTATAGTATCAGCACAGCTCTGATCCCCCTCCAACTTGCAGCAACTATGAAGGAATTTACTTGCAGATTTTGCTTCGCAAACCAAAGTTTCAAGCTCTAGCATCATTGTCTTCATTTTTTTTGCAAGAAACCAAACATTGTCAAATCAAGGATTGCCAATTGAACATGCCATGGCACAATATATTATATGTTGAAATATACAATTGCACCAACCAGCTACAAACAGGAAGTATAGGAGGAAAAAAAAAATCAGGCATAAGATGTAGGGGCAAACTTGGCATTAACTAGAATGTATATGTTTAACAGCATTGCTTTGTAGACCTAGATATCCAATAAAGAGATTCTACGGATAGTTGAATTTTTATTATGGGAATTGGGGTTGGATAATTCCCTAATAACATCTACTTTTGTTTGCTTTCTCCCAAACAAACAGAGAGGCATTCGGGAGAGAGACTAAGAGGCTAATGTCTAGAAGAAAGGTTTCTTTTCTTTAAACATGAAGATGTTTAATCCAAACTAATGAGCAGAAAGCTGATCATGCATTGCTCTGCTCCTTGATAACAAGGGTTTTGTTCTTGACAGTAATTTTATGTCACTATAGGACAATACTGAAATACTTCTTTCTGTTGAAGGTTTGATGGGAAAAACTTAATTGCTTCAACAGAATGCACATTATATTAGCAGTAGGGCTAGGCTAAAAATAAATTATATTTTTGTAGATTAATTTTGCTATGATGAACTATAGATCACTATCTAAATGTGAACAAAAGATTCACAAAGTTCAAAAATGAACAACCTATTTGGTACATAGAAAAGGTGGGAAATTAGAGTAAAAGGGAGAAGGGGAAAAAAAAAAATTTATAACTTGTGTTTGGTATCAGTGTACAGTTTTGCTACCAATAATCCATTTCCTTAGTGCCAATGTTGTTTCATTTCCTTCAAATAATTTATGGAAAGTTATTGTGCAAGTGAGAAAGGGAAGGCAAAAGACTGTTTTGCCCATGCACCCAACTCTTTACGCCGACACCTCTGAACCTTGTAACCCCTAGATTTTGTGCAATGAAGTTTTATTTTTTCTTGGAAAAATTATAGTTGATGATCTTAAGTTAAAATTTTTGATCTTTTGGTCTTTAAGAATAATTTCAAAATTTAAGATCCTTCAATATAAATATTTTTAACTTGTAATCCTAAACTGTAATTTTCTTATGCAATTTAAATTTTTTAATCTTTGGGTCCTTCAAAATAATTTCAAAATTTAAAATCATTTAGTATAAATATCTTTAACTTAAGATTCTCAACCATGATTTTCCCTTTCTGTTTTATATTAATGAACAAAAATTAGTTTTATAAGATTTTTTAGCACCAGTGGTGTTTTGGTTTTTTACTCACCTTTCATTTATATTCCATTGTTATTTCTACTCTACCAAATATCAAAATAGAAAAGTATTTTCATTTTTTTTCATTTTATACCAAGCGTCATTTTAAGTCACAAGACTCCATCATATTCTCATTTCTATTCTTCTTTCCATTGCCTTAAAAAGTCTTTCTACTCTACCACATATGACCTAAAACTTTTTATGCTTAACCAATCATGGAAAAGAGAGCAAGAGAGAGAAATTGATGCCTAGAATTAAAATTGTGAAATTTCACAAGGAAAAAAAAAAGAAGGTAACCTAAAGTCCTCACAATATTACTTATTTTTATTTTTTTTCTTCGACTCATTTCCTATACCAATGCCACCCATTGCACCCTTTTCAAAGATCAAATGATATTGTGTGGTAAAAGAGCTATATTTCTCGTCTATTCTATTGATTCTGAATATGCCACATATATACAACAAGGGAGAGTAGATAGGGGCTACAAATTAGGAGAAAAATCGGGAAAATAAATGCCCCCAAGTAACAGCACCTAAAAACAAGCTATTCTCCCCATAAAATCTGTATCTATTTACAACAAATAATTTCCTAATACTAATGTAATTAAAACTAATCATAACTACAATTCCTCTCAAGTTGGATTATAGATATCTATTATGTCCAACTTGCTGATACATCCTTCAAAAATCTGTTGTTGAAGCCCTTTAATGAATACATCAGCAGTTTACCTCTTTGTTGGCACATAGGTAAGGCATATAGTTCCATCCTCTATGTTCTCCTTGATGAAGTGCCAATCAACCTCCACATGCTTGGTTCTATCACGATGAACTGGGTTATGAGACATGTTGATGGCTGCCTTCTTGTCAGAATAGTGTTTTATGGGTGGCTCAAAAATAATTTGTAACTCTGTTAACACCTTTTTTAGCCATAGGCCTTCGCAAATACCCTTTGCAACAACTCTAACCTCGGCCTTTGCACTATTTCTAGCCACTACCTTTTGTTTCTTACTTCACCATGTGACTATTTCCTCATACAAAGGTGCAAGATCCAATGGTTGATCTTCTATCTCCATTGAACTTGCCCAATCAACATTAGTGTAAACTTCTATATTTCTTTGATATCCCTTTTTAAACAATGATCCTCTTCTAAGAGTACCCTTCAAGTACCTGAGGATTTTATAAATAGCCTTAAGATGCCTTTTTATTGGAGAATGCATATAGTGACTTACCACACTTATTGCAAATGCAATGTTTGGTCTAGTACGTGATAAGTAGATTAATCGCCCAACAAGTTTCTGGTATCTTTCACGATCAACCAACTTGCCATCATCCTCATATTTTGCATTTTCTATAAGAGTAGTACTCGGCAGGGGTGTTCATTGGCCCGATATGCCATAGGGGCCCGTCCTAACCCGATCTAATCAGACCGATATGCCCTAAGTGCCATAAGCCCCAGAAACATCGAGAAAGCTTCTGATTTTTGCTAAGGAAAGTAAATCCACATCATTTTAGTGTAATCATCAATGAAGAGTAGGAAGTACCCTTGTTGCCAAGTAATGTGGTTCTTATCCCCAAAAAGGTCTGCATGAACAAGTTCTAAAGGTGCCCTAGCCCTCTAAGCAAAACTTGGAAAGGGCAATCTCTGCATTTTGCCCTAAACACACCCTTCACAAACATTTCAAGTTGTTCCTCTCAAGGTAAATCTAATTACTGTCTTCTTTTAATGAAGCTCCTTTAGGATTTGATAATTCAAGCAGTCATATGTACAATGAGATAGAAATGAAGCATTCTCTTCTTGAGCCTTAAGGGAAAAATATTTTTCTCCCTTCATGAATAGTGGCAAAGCTTTGTTTGGAGCCATTGGAATTTTAGCCACCGGTAAGTCAGGCCCTTTTTTTTTGTTCTAATCAATGATCATGCAGCCACTTTCATCAAACTTCAGTTCATATCATTTTTGAACAAGTTGGCCAACACTAAGCGTATTTTTGTGACAAAGATGAAACATAAGGAATATCTTTGATGAGTTTTGGATTACGTCTCTTGGTTTGGACTCTAATTGCTCCTTTACCTTCTACATTTACAGATTTTCCATCCGCAAGCTTTACCTTGGATTTGGAGTCTTTGTCTAGGAGACAAAAGTCTCCGTAACTCATGTCATGTGACTACTACAACCACAATCAACATACCATACACTTTTTTTTTTTTGCGAGGATATAAAAATGTAGAAATTTGCTCCAAAGTGCCTTCCATATTTTCTGAAAAATAAGCTTCATTTTTCTCCTTCTATGATAGTCAATCACCTTGTGATTCGATTGCTATTTCCATCATTCCTCATTCTATCATGGTTTGATCTTCCTCTTTCACATCCTCTGGTTGACCTTCATCCTCTTGTTTGTGATTAATAATTGCTTCTTTTCTTCTTTTCTCCATCTTTCTTGTCTATAAGGTTCATCCTGGACTGGAATGCTTTCTCAACAGATTACTCTAAGATAATTCTAGAGTCAACAATAAAAAACAATTTATGATAAAGGTTTGGCAGCATTCCCCCCCCCCCTTTTTTTTTTTGCTTTTTCTCTCTTAGGATGCTATGTTATCCTCCTCTCTTGTAATTTTCTTTCTTTCTAATAAAGCTTCTTTTTCTATCTGATAAATAAGCACCAATACTATTAATTACCAAGTGCCTTATTTTCTGGTTGTAGTGCCTTGATTTCTGATTCATGGTTCATGCACCGAGTCTAAAACATTGTCTTGAATTATCTTCTAACAGATATAGAAAAAAGGAAACATGATAATTCTTAAAGCCCTTATCACTTGGTCAATTAACATAACTTCACACACACACATACCTGACATTTTCCTTCAGAATTAATCATGCCAGAAAGGAAGCGACTCTTAGCTGGAGTATTAGATGCCATGATTTTAGAGGAACGTGAGGTACAAGTAGACTTCAACATCTGAGACTCCTGAATCCCAGAACTCAACTGTTGTACCTTTTTCTGCTAGTGATAAAAGTGCATATCACAAACTGCAAGCATGTAAAAAGCTATGAAACATGTAACAGAATACCTGTAATATCTCATGCTTCATATGCATTAATTGCAGTTTTGCCTTTTCATATGCTAAGTTATACAGCAATATTCTTGTTTCCATAACTCTGAAAAAGAAATATTATCCAGTTGTCAATAATCACCACCATCCTAACAGTTTCATAACAAACAAAAAGGAAAAACATAATCCACAGTGACTTAATTATATAGAGTAAGATAATTACCTTCTATGTCTAGGGGTACTTAGAGGCTCAGTTATTTTCTGCTGAAATCAAAACAAGTAGAATCAATGAAAATGAATTTGGTCCAATCACTATAACATGTAAGCTTGTTCAAAATAAAAACAAAACAGAGCACTATATTTGATTATTCGACAAACCTGAGAATGAATTTCAGCACAAAGAATCTCACATTTCTTAACTCTCCACAGATGAACCAAAATATCTTCCAGCGTGCCAATCTAATATAGTAGCGAATTAGCACGAACAAGTCACATGTTTAGTTTTCAAATGCTTTAAGAAAATTCACATGGGTAATGAAGTGTAAGAAATAATATCCACAATCTTTCTCTACATGATGTCATTGTCCAAATCTCTACTCGTGTTAAATTCAATTGCATGGAACATACCATTTTCAAATTTAGCTTATCAGCTGATGGACAAAGCAATTGTTTTGTGCTCCTTGAGAATTTTTCTAGAATCTGCAAGAAATATGTATAGTCAAGAGATCCATTAATACAACTGAAATATGATTAACATTTAACATAAACAGTAATCATACATCAACATAATTCTTCCATGTCTGATCTCCAAGCTTCTCTCTATCACTTCTTAAATCATCTGACTTCCCTGAGATTATCTGCAAATCCATATTCCCCCTTGTATGAACATTTGGACTACTGTCAATCCTCCCTATTTCATCTACAATGTTTTCTTCCCTTAGTAGCTCAATTCCTTTTCGTTTCTTCCCAGAATGATTCTCCATACAAAATTCATTAAAAGGGCTCTCAGCAACTTGGGCTTGAAGTGCCCAATGGTAGTTATCAACAGGACCATCTGAGTTGCCCATGGGAGCCAAATTTTGGATATTATGGTGGAGTGATTCACTGGGCTGCACTTGCACAGAGGGTAACAGAATTGATGCTTCTTGGATAGGACTTTGTTTTATACCTTCCGTAAAGGTGCTCAGAACCAAAACTTTCTTAGCTGGACTCTCAGCTGATTTTCTTCTGCACATAGCCTAAGTTATCCAACCAACAAAATCAGTGTCAAATCAACATGGATGAAGGGAAGAAAATAATATCATCAACAACATAAAATAAAGGAAAAATGGTCATCTGACTATCAGAAGCAATGCTTCAACCACTGGTAATACGTACCTGTACACTTGTTAGGCACATCTATTGCAGGAGTAAAATTTTCAGTATTATTAATATTAAGAGACAACCAAGACATTTTGCAATGTGCTTAGACAAAATCAGGACAAACCTAAGTTCTTTTTGTAAATTTATTGCGTGAAAAAATAAATTATAAAAAGAAGCTCAAATAAATTTTAGCTGGACCTGGCTGGTAAACTTGCAGTTGACAATTTACATGCCTTTGTAATATTTATAGGTATTATGCTGCTGGAAATGGTTAAGTGCGATAAAATTACAGATATTGGAAGTTTAAACATTGAACAATATCAATGTAACTGGAGTTGCTTGAGATGGCCTTCTTCTAAAAGCTTTATTCCTCAAAGCAAGAACCAGACTCTTCAAGTTTAAATAGATACATGATTTTTACATAGAAGGGTGTACAAAGAAAGGGAAGCTAAAAGGGCACTAACCATATAAATAGATGAATTAATATCTAGACTAGACTCGAATGAATCTTTAACTACTCTCATCTATCAATGTAATATATGTCTCCGAATGTTCATCAAACTTATGGTTCTTTTTCTTTCCTCTTACCTTAGAAAATTGGGTGACCTCCGCAACTTCAAAAGCTGAGATGGACTTTTCACTGTTTCCAGAAATAGACATATCCATTTGCTTAGCTACTGTTGTCTGTGAGCTGCATTCACTGGAATGCCCCAAGCCACTATTAGCAGAAGCATTCTGCTGATCCAGCTGCTTCAACTTACTGAAGCAATTCTTTTGGCTATCTAAGGATGGTGATGACTTCTGGACCAATAATTCCACAGGGTAAGAAACACATTTTTTATGCATTAAAACTGCATTTTCATCTTTTCTGTTCTCAACTGTGCTATCTGCAAGGTCAAAATCAATCATTTTTGTTGTTAAATGAAGCATCTGCGAGGAAGATGCTGCCATTTCCACTGACTTAGGATTTTTACCATCACAAGAAACATCAGCAATAATGCATCGGCAGGGTTCTCCTGGCCGTTCCACAGTCTCTTCATTTTGACTTAACTTGCCAAAATTCCTTAATGATTCAGCTCCATGATCATCCATTTTGATCAAATTCAGTTGCCCTTTATTCTTTGGAGTCACAATAAAGAGTTGGTCCTCTAAATCAGCATTGAGAGTACCAATATGTTTGTACCCACTGTCTTTCCTATTAAAAATTGTAGACCCTGGAGAGTGTATTGATAACCTGAGTTTCGATCTGTCTATTCCCTCTCTAAGACTTGATGTCCTGGAAGAAGTCCCAAGATTTGTCAACTTGGAAATGTTTTCATGCATGGATGACATTGTCTCACCATTTGTTACATATTCCTCTAGTAATAAGGAACCTGGTAGTTTTAAGGGAGGAGTTATAGCTCCAATATGTCTGGACAAATCAGGAGAACCCAATAATAACTTCTCTCTTCCAGTAAACGATGATGGAGTTGATCCCTGTATTAGATTTCCATCTACTTGGCTATGATCAATGTCAGATGCAAGACCTGCTTCTTTCGGATTAATTTCCTTCACCTGGCCTTCATTCAAATAGTGATATCCAAGGTCATGCTTTGCTGACTCCCCCAAGCAACATCCAACATCATCCGCTGGTGGCTCAATTGCATCTATAACAAACTCCTTAATTCCCTGTAAAAAAATATATCAAAAACAAGTCACAATGCATTTAAGCATGTAACTCAACAGAAACAGCTGCAGATATGAGGATAGACACAAAACTGCCACTGTAAGCCATGCATACCAACAATCTAGTATGACCAATCACCTAATGCAAGCACGATTTTTTATCTTCTGAAAAATGATGATGCATTAAAGACAGCCAAAGGAGACACAACCAAGTACACAGCATGCACACAAAAAGTTAGAGCTCCTATTCAAAAGAACAAGAGCATTAAGACCCAGAAGTAATGCAAAACAAGAACTAAAAGATAGATATATTAGAACCAGGAGTAAAGAATTCTGTACACCAAAGGAATAAACAATTTATATGGCTCATAAAATCTGCCAAAAACAGCTATTTGCTATTAAGTTGTGATATTCCTATCAAACTATCTACGGCACATAACATAGGCTGGAACCATTCTACATATCCAAACACCCTAGCTACTCTAGCACCAATAATCATTTGAATAACACAGAAGATCTCTCAAAAATGAAGGCATCAAACACTGCAAACCTAAGGGGAAACAAAAATTACTGAACATCACAAATTATTTGCAAACAAATAATCCACCATCTTACTGCATTCCTTGGACATATGACAACAACTTATCACAATCATACTCTGCTTCCTTAAAGTTTCAAAGAGTCCAACCTCCCAAACAGAGTTTTAAGGAATAGTCAGATTGCCAAAGTTAAAAATCTTAAACCAGTAAACTATAACTTAAATAAAACCTCTTCTTATTTAGTTTCTAGCCCATAACATTGTGGCCAACATCACACAACTACTATTATACAGCTTAAGGCAAGAAACACTCCCAATCTTACAACCTGGTAAAATGCACCTCCCAATGAACAAGCCCATTTCAACTCCCAATAAATGAGATACAAAAACTAGAGCATCAGTTCACAAAGTGAAGAAAACAAACTTTTCCCATGTTAGTTTTGTGGATAGAAATTTTCACTGAAAAACTGACAACATTTTCTAGCAAAACACACCACACTGTAGAAAACAAAGCCCACATGCACACTGCTTCCTCCAATTAAATGTAGAAAATAAAATAGTAAGGAAGTGTGTTCAAAAGTAACAAGAGGAAAATCCCAATGCTCCCCAAAAATGATAACATGCTTATTCACATAATAGCCTCTGCCGCTGCAACATATTATTTCTTTCGATCATATTTAGTACTGCAGTCCAAACAAAAGCCTTAGCCTTGGACTTTTTTAGCCTTCAAAG
The DNA here is from genome assembly GCA_026724425.1 of Erythrophleum ivorense. Classification (NCBI taxonomy): domain Eukaryota; kingdom Viridiplantae; phylum Streptophyta; class Magnoliopsida; order Fabales; family Fabaceae; genus Erythrophleum; species Erythrophleum ivorense. Next base: position 11,735,426 of record JAIUCV010000012.1, on the reverse strand, counting down.
CAGAGGTGTTCAACTTCAGACTAAGATTTTGACCCATTCAGCTCCAAATAAAACATTGAAAGTAAGATTTGCAGTAAGAAGGTCCAAAGCAATCCAAGGACCAAACCCTTCTGATACCATGACTTCAGACAAAGTAATTGATTCTTGAAGAATTTCTCATTCAGTAGGAAAATGATACATAAAGCCTCTTAACTCTTCTGGTTTATATGTATAATAGTTAGAGTCAACAAACTCAAGTAGTAACAACTAACTGGTTACAACCAATTCTAACAACTTCTTATTCCTTGTATTAACCATTCTAACTTATCTTATTACATGTATCAAGTATTCACCACCTGAAAAAAAATCCTTTTCCTCAGGGATTATTAGAAGTATCTAAAGTATTAAAATCTGGAAATTCTTGTTGAATTGCAGCTAATGTCTCCCAAGTAGCATCTTCAAGATTAGAATTTTTCTACTGCACAAGCACTTCAGTAATGGTAGGTTGCCTTTTCTGATCACTTTCCTTGCTAAAATTCTATCAAACTCCAGGAGGAAATATCCTTGATCATTGATCTTAGGAAGTTCAGTAGTTACTGGATTGGAGGTCCCTTTATGTTTTTTCAATATAGAAACATGAAACACAGGAAGGAATCCTAGTGTTTTGAGGGAGTTCCAAGTTCCAACTTATAAGCCACCTTGATTTTCCTCTTGGCAGCCCTCTCCTTCTTCTGACTACAATCATATATAGTTGAGAACTCTTACATTTATGGCCTAAAATATATCTCTTTGGGCACCAATAACAAAGGCATTTCTTCTTCCAATCATCCCTCTCCTTTTTTGTCAATTGTTTTACTAGGTTGCTTGGATTGGTATCAGGCTTGGGGAGATTTGTATCAGTGGGATTATTTTCCTAGTTGTAAAATTGGGATGTATTTGGTTGAGTTTTTGCACTGGTCTTACAAAGATTGGTTGAAGATGGGCTTGGTGAGTTTCTAAAGTTTATGATGGTTGAAGAAGAATTTTGGGTAAAAAATGTTCTTTTGGTATAGGTCTAGTTTGAATTCTGAGAAGCTTGTAGAGAAACTTTTTGTAATCTAGCAAGATACATAGTGTTACTAAGTGATGAAAGTTTAAACATTCAAATAGGAGCTACAATTTCACTCTTTAGGCTCCTAAAAAACAACTACTATCTACTACTGTTGTGATATTTACTTCTGAAAGTAATTCCTGAAATCTTTCTTGCTATTCCACTACTGTATCTTCTTGCTTAAGCTTCTTGAATTCTAACATGGAGTCAATCCTTAATACATCTCCAAATCTTCTTGCCATATTCTCCATATTACCTCTCCACCTTTCTTTTCCTTCATAAAAAACTCATGCCATGAAGAGCCTTATGCTCTAAGTGGATGCTGATCAGCCAAATCCTCTATTCTAAGGGTGTCTCATATGCTTGCTTTTAAACACCCACTCCTTGTAGCCGGTGCTATCAAATTTGAGGAATTCAATTCTAGTATTCTTGGTCAGAAATGAATATCCAAATTGTATTCCTGTATATGACCTACACTGTGAACAATCCCTAGGAACTTGAGTTCCATTCACATTCATTGTCACCATCAACTCTATTGTAGCTTCATTCATATTCTCATTCGTCTATAGCAACTTCAATATCTCATTTATAGCTGTATTGTTCTGCAGTACCTTTGATGTTAGCTCTACCATCATTGACTCCATCCGAGACACAGAATTCTAAAGCTTATTGACATCATTCGAAACAAAGCATTGCAACTAGTTGACATCCTCCTTGGTTTGCTAGAGTTCTTGTTCCATCTCCTAAACATGATTGTGACTCCAAGTGTCCTTCATCATGAGTGGCCTTGTGTTGATAAATAGGATGTAAATTGTCATTGTTCACTATTTCTATTAGGACCAGGTGTGCAACAACCACTAATTTGGGTAGGTTCAGGTCTAGGAACTCTAAAAAAACCCTATTCCTCTTGCACATTTGGAATCTCCCCCTAAATGGGGCTTTTGGGATAGTAAGGTTGATTTTCAAAAAAGGTAACATTAAAGGTGACATAGAATTGTCTAGTAATAGGGTACTAACATTTGTAACCCTTTTTGTTAAGAGAGTACCCAAGGGAAATACACTTGTGGGCTTTAGGGACCAACTTGCCTTTATAGTGGGTGTGAACATAGGCCATACAACCAAAGACTTTAAGGAGTAATGAGGACAAAGTATGGTTGCAGGATAGCTAGAGAGAAGAGTCTTATAAGGGGTGTTGAAGTTCAAAGTCTTACATGGTATCTTATTGATCAAGTAAGTAGCAATGAGAATGGTCTCCCCCCAGTAATGATTTGGCACATTTGCAGAGACCATAAGAGTCCTAGTAACATCTAAAAGGTGTCTATTTTTCATCTCAGCAACTCTATTTTGTTAGGGTGTGTTAACACAGGTGTTTTGATACATAATGCCAAGTGCTGTCCAAGTGGTTTTGAGATGAGAATTGAGGTATTCCATCCCGTTATCAATTCTAAAAGCTTGTACTTGGGTATAGAATTGATTTTGAATCATGGTGCTAGAGTTTTTAAAGATTTATAAAACTTTGGATTTTTCTTTCATGAGATAAACCCATGTGAGTCTGGTATAGTCATCAATAAAAGTTATAAGCCACTTTGCACAAAAAATATTAGGAACCTTAGAGGGACCCAAAATATCATTATAAATCTGGGCAAAAGGGGGAGTGGGTTGGTAGGGATGAGGGGAGTAATGGGCTTTAATATGTTTAGATAATTAGCAAGCTTCACATTGTAAAAAGAGAACCTCTTTATTGAAAAGCTTAGGAATCAGCATTTTAAGGTACCCAAAATTGGAATGGCCCATCTATAGTTCATAACATAATCTCATTTGGAATACTAATGGCAGAATAACTCCTTAGGTCAAACTTGCTATTGGGATGTATGAGACAGAGCCCTACATGCTTCTCAGCACTACCAATCACCTTTCCCAATACCGTGTCTTAGAAATAGCAACCACTAGAGTGAAATTGAGTAGCATAACATTGGTCTTTAACTAATTTACCAACAGAAATCAAACTGCAAGTTAACTTGGGCACAAAGAGAACATTTGGAAGGGTTAAGATTTTAGAAATTTTTATGGACCCAGTGCCTTTAACTTTAGAAATTGTACCATCTGCAATCTTAACAACTAAGCCTTTAGGACATGGGACAAAATTCTCAAGCAGTGGTTAATTACTGGTCATATGATCAATAGCACCTAAATCAACAATTCAAGTTTTATTAGGTTGAACTTGAGAAGTCAATGCTTTGAATGCATCACCTGATTGGGCAACAAGACTAGTACAAATGTACCTTTTAGAAGGGACCTCAAATTAGTTCTATTGTTTCTTGTTGAATGATTAGGAAAACCTTTCTTCATTAGTCATCATATAGTCATAGTTTTTATGCTTCCTTCTTGAAATGGCTTTGTTAGACTCTAGGTAGGCATAAAACTCCAACCACCTTCGTAGCAGAGGCAAAGTCAAGCTGTTCTAGGTGATTGGGATGAACAGTAGCGCATCACACACTCTCACACACTAGCATGTGAAACACAGATCAATAGAAGACAAGGTGTGGAACATTGAATGGATACCAGACTTCATGTTTTGGCCAATTGACACCCTCTAAACACGGTGAAGGGGCACATATTCTCATCACCCATGGCAACAAAACATTTATCCTATTGGTTGAATGTTACAAAGCAAAAAAAAAAGTGCACTATTGTTTCATAGTATAAAGACATGGATTAGATCAAAGTAAGCTCTGATACCATGAAAAAATATATAGCAAAAAGCTAGAAAAAAGAATCTTGAAACTTCTTATTCATGTTGCAAAGCTAGGTGAGTATAGATATATATGTGGGAGAGAGAAGCTAATGGCTAAAAACAAAATAACTCCTCATCTCTACCATAAAAACTGAGACAACAAATAAGGAAACAAATCAAGGAAAATAAAGAGCTAAAAGAAATGGTAACAAAAAAGGAAAAGAGTAGTTAGAGATCATGGTATAACCCATAATCTCCAACAATTCCCTATCATCCTTTGCAACACTTGCTCCTTGTTGAATGATTAAGAATCAGACTGTAACCCCTCTCCATTCTTTCATATAATCCCGAAGCCTAGACAAGACATATTCATTGGCCTTCTTAGTCTCCTCAATGGGTATTACGTGTTACATGTTCACAAACTACTTCCCAAATTGGTCAATGGTCTTGGACATCTTTTAGATATTACAAGTAGCCATGGAAGACTTAGTATAAGCATAAACTTCCGATCAAGCTATCAGAGGAGGTTCTGGCAACCAACAATGAAAGGCAGCACTTGATGCACTCTCATGCACTAACGTGTGAGATGGAAGGCAACTGGATGTGATGGTGCGTAAAGCATCGGATAGTGGCTAAACTCTTGCGTTTGGTTGATTAAACCCTGCTAAATCCAATGAAGTGGCGTACAAGTATGTTGTCATTGTCATGGCAATAGAATAGTAACCCAAAAGTTGGACATTGAAGAGTTTTCTATTGTCCCATAGCAAATGGGCATGGATCATGCTCTCATACCATATAGATTTTCAAGAAGAGATAGACCAGAGAGATAGTACAACTTTAGTGCCCTGATTTGTTCTTGATTCAAATGAATAATGCCTTACATAATGCTACAGAATAGGAAATATTGCTGCAAATATTCTTGTAATTAGCATACATAATCATAGAGATTGGATTAGAACAATTATAAGAATTAGCATTTATAGAGTTTCTCATTTTATAGGAACCTATTGTGTATAAATAGGTGTATTGTTAATGAATAAAATTAAGCTTTTAACCTTCAAGTTTCATGGTATCAAAGTAGAAGGTCTGAAATCTATTTGAATGTGTTGGTGTGCCTAGGTCACCTATAGAGGCAGCTCATTAGGTGCCACCACCAACCCTAGGAGGCTCAAAACCCACCGATCGGCCTTTCCCTGGAATTCAATGACCAACAATAGCACGTGTGGGTGTCACACACAATTTTCCAATTTTGACCTCTTCTCACGCACCAATGCGTGAGGGTGCATGAGCCAAATTCTCTCACTCCAGTCTCTTTCACCGGCATCGACTCCCGTATTCTGGCCTCTTCCAATTGGTTCTTAGGTGTGGGTGTTCTGTTTAACTATTTCTCTAGTTGTTTTCAGCTCCATCCTCTTTGTTTTGGTGGTGGAAACTATTTGGTTCCTTATTTTGGTGCTTTCATTGGTTGTCGTGCACCATTTGTGATTCTACTGTAATACTATTTTTGATTGTTTGGAGTTGTGATTCTCTAATGGCAAAATAAATCCATGATCATAGCTGATGTGATTCTTATAGTGACAAAAATTATTGAGCACAAGCTTAATGGCTCCAATTATTTAAATTGGAGCAAGATAGTTCAGGTGTACTTATGAAACATTGAGAAGAATGATCATCTTACCAATGCCCCTCCTACAGATAATACAAAGCAAGCTTGGTTGAGAGATGATACATGATTGTTTTAACAAATTCAGAACTCCATTAATAATGAGATAATTAGCTTGATCAATTATTGTAAGTTTATTAAGAAATTGATAAATTATTTGGACTTCTTATATTCTAGTAAAAGGAATATCTCTTATATCTATGAGGTATGTAAAGCCTTTTATCATGCAAAAAAGCAGGATAAGTCACTCATGGACTATTTTATGGACTTCAAAAGGATTTATGGAGAACTTAATGTGTTATTACCTTTTAATCCTAATGTGAATGTTCAATAGGCCCAACAAAAGAAAATGGCTGTTCTGAGTTTCCTCATTAGTCTTCCTTTAGAATTGGAGACTGTTAAATCTTAGATTCTATCCAATTCTAAGATTTCTTCTTTGTAGGATACATTTGCTAGAGTGCTTTGTACAAAAGGCTTACAAGCACATCAACCCACTAAAAATAGTGCTCTTGTAAGTCATAGTGGTGGAAACAAAGTAGTCAAAACATACAAGGATATTGATAGCCACAGTTAGGAGTCAAGAGAAATTTTGTCTTACTACTGTCATGAGGCAAACCATACGAAGCACAATTGTAAGAAATTTCAAAACAAATATCACAAAACTTAGTCAGCAAATGTTGCATCATCTTCTGATAAGACTATTCTAGTCTTTGTTGATGAGTTTGCTCAATTCTCTCAATATTAAAAATCATTGAAATCCACTACTCCCTCTACTACTACTATTGTAGAGTCAGGTAAATCCATTGTATGTCTTATCTCTGCCTCGCCCACCTGGTTCATTGATTCTGGTGCCATAGATCACATGAGAGGTAATCCAAATCTCTTTTCCAGTTTCTAATCACATGCTACCTTCTCTTATGTTACTTTCGCAAATAGGTCCACTTCCCATATTCAGGATTTTTTCTTTGTCCTTAGTGTTGAGTTTACTTAATTTTTCTTTTAGTCTAATTTCTATTAGTAAACTTACTTGTACCTTGAATTGTTATATCTCATTTTTCCCTTATCACTGTTTATTTTAGAATCTTACAACGAAGTGAATTATTTGTAAAAGTCATGAGTCTGGAAATCTTTATATTCTTGGTACACAAGTGTCGAGATCCACTGCTTGCCTCAGGTGCATTGTTGGTTGGACCACCACTCTCTACTTTTTCTCAAGAAACTTGTCCTCAATTTAAACACTTGTCTTCTTTGGATTGTGAGTCATATCAGTTTGCCAAACATCATTATCTTCCCTCAATGTCTAGAATCAATAAATGGGTTATGTTTCCATTTAAGTTAGTTCATTCTGATATTTAGGGTCCTTGTCAAGTCATGTCTAAGTCTAATTTTAAGTATTTTGTTACTTTTGTCAATGATTATTCTCGTGTTACTTGGTCATATGTAATGAAAAATTATTCTAAATTATTCTCTCATTTTTGTACCTTATGTACTAAAATAAAAACTTAATTCAATGTTTCTATACATACTTTACAAAGTGATAATGCTAAAGAATATTTTTCAAATTCTTTTTAGTCTTAGATGACTAAAACTGGCATTCTTCATCAGTCTTCTTGTGTTGATGCACCATTACAAAATAGAGTTGTTGAATGGAAAAATAGACATTTGCTTGAAATTACAAGAGTCCTTCCATTTCAAATGAATGTTCCTAACCAATTTAGAGCCAATGCTATCCTACAGCTGGTTTCTTGATTAATCAAACGTCTTCTTCTATTCTTGATGATAATATTCCATATATTATCCTCTTTCCTTCAAGGCCTCTATTTCCTATTGATCCTAGGATATTTGGCAGTACTTATTTTATTTGGAATGTTGATCCCCAGATTATCAAACTAGATCCAAAGTCACTTAAATGTGTTTTTCTTAGTTATTCTCGTCCTCAAGAAAGATACAGGTGTTTTTCTTCTATACTTAACCGCTATCTTATCTCTACATATGTCACTTTTCATTAAAACATTCCCTTTTTTCCTTATCTTTTATTTATAACAGTCAAAGGGAGGAAGATGTTCTGTTGGTATATACCCAACTTATTTTGATAGTTCTCCAGGTATTCCAACACCTATTTCGAAGTCTCCTCAGCCACCTATTATTCATGTCTATTCCAGCAAACAACAGAAGATTCTTGCCTCTAGTCCAAATTTATGCTCTTCAACATCCTTTTCATCATCGAATCCAATCTCAAATGATTCTGACCCAAGTTTTGATCTTTCTATTGCTCTTCGAAAAGGTAAATATTATTATACCTATCCTATTTTCTCATTTGTTTCCCATAATCATTTGTCTCCTTCTTCTAACTCTTTTATTGCATCCCTTGATACTGTTTCGATTCCTAAAATTGTTCATGAAGCTTTGTCCCACCTTGGCCGACGTGCTACTATGATGGAAGGGATGACTACTCTTGATGATAATGGCACTTAGAGTTTAGAGAATTTTCTTGCTAGCAAGAAGGCTATTAGATGCAAATGGGTATTTACAGTCAAAGTAAATCCTGATGGATTGGTGGCTCGTCTTAAACGGTGTTGTTGCTAAAGGACATAATCAAACTTATAGTGTTAATTATTCAAATACTTTCTCTCCCATACCCAAGCTTGCCTCTATTCGATTATTCATTTCTATGATGGCCACCTATAACTGGCTTTTACACTAGTTAAATATCAAAAATGTTTTTCTACATAGTGACCTTTAGGAAGAAGCATATATGGAGCAACCACCTGAGTTTGTTACTCAAGGGGAGTGCGAGAAAGTATGTCATCTTAGAAAATCATTGTATGGTTTGAAACAGAATCCTCGTGCTTGGTTTAACAGATTCAATAAAGTAGTTCTGAAAGATGGGATGAACAAGAGCAAATATGATCTCTCAATGTTTTATAAATAATCCGAGATTGGTCTAATCTTACTTGTTATGTTCGTTGATGATATTGTGATTATTGGGAGTGACACTTTAGGTGTTTTGTCTCTCAAAACCTGCCTTCATTCTCAAATTCAGATAAAAGGATTTGGGGTCGTTAAAATATTTCTTGAGAGTTGAAGTCATGAGGAATAAAAAAGGTATCTTGTAGTCTCAAAGAAAATATGCTCTTGATTTGTTGACAGAAATAGGAAAATTGAGAGTTAAGCCATGTAGTGCTCCAATGACGTCTAACTTACAACTTGTAAAAGACAATAGTGAGTTATTTGAAAATCCTAAGAAGTATAGAAGACTTGTTGAGAAATTAAATTATCTTACAGTGACTCATTCGAATATTGCATATCCCGTTAGTGTTGTTAGTCAATTCATGTCTTCTCTTATAGTCAATCATTGGGCACTTTTAGAACAAATGCTATGCTACTTGAAAGGAGCCCCAAGACCTAGCCTCTTCTATGGGAATCATGTGCACATTAATATTGAATGCTTTTTTATGTAAATTGGGCAAGATCCAAGATTGATAGAAGATCCACTATAGGATACTCTGTTTTTTAAGAGGAAACCTAGTTTCATAGAAAAGTAAAAAGCAAAATATAGTATCCCATTCTAGTGCAAAATTAGACTATAAAGCTATGGCACAATCAATGTGTGAGATTGTATAAATATATCAACTATTAAGTGAAGTTGGTCTCAAGGCCTCATTGCCAGCAAAGCTATGGTGTGGCAACCAAGTTGCTCTTCATATTGCCTCTAATCCTACATTTCATAAACGAACCAAACATATCAAGATCGATTGTCATTTTGTTCGTGAAAAGATCCAAGAAAAATTCATCTCTAAAGGATATGTCAAAACAGGAGATGAATTAGGAGATATTTTCACTAAAACTTTAAATAAAGCCTAAATTGATTACATTTGTAACAAGTTGGGCATGATTGATATCTATGCTCCAACTTGAGAGGGAGTGTTATAGAATAGGAAATATTGCTATAAATAGAATACGAAATATTACTGCAAATATTCTTATAATTAGTGTACATAATCATAAAGATTAGATTAGTACAATTATAAGGATTAACATTTATAGAGTTTTTTATTTTATAAGAACCTATTGTGTATAAATAGGTGTATTGTTTATGAATAAAATTAAGCTTTCAGCCTTCAAGTTTCACATAAATAAGGACTTGGGCATTCATAATGATAGCCTTAAATCCCAAAAAATCAACAACTACAAAGTCAACTAATAAACAAAATTAAATGGAGAAATATAAAGAGATAACAAAACCAAAAAATAAAGAAATAAACGTGTGACAACCAACAAATATTAATTAAAAAGCCCAATGAAAGAGACCAAGTTCAAGGTTTCCTATTCTTGAGGTTCTTAAAGAAATGAAAATTCCTACTTTTGTCTAACTAGATCTACAAGCAACTCCTTTAACTCAAAGTCTGCAAACAAGATATGACTAAAAGAGACTCCAAACCTGCCAACTATCTTTAAGAAAATGAACTGCTCTTCCATAAGCTTCAAATGGCCTTGCAATCCGCTACCTCTTAGCATATCTTGTAAGAGTAAATTATTTATTTGTTTGTTTATTTATTATTTATTGATAATAATTTATCAAAATTCATATAATTAAGCCCACCAACCCGTACTCTCCCCATATTAACATTTACAGCTAATTAGCTTCCTCCAAATAAGATCATGCCCACTGCAAAGTGCCAAAGTCACTTACAAAGGAGAGCAGCATTCTAAAGAAAATCCAATATTCAGATTGGCAAACCAATAACCACTAGACTGAACTGGTAAAAAAACTTCATCCCATCTCATGAAATATATTTTCTGCTCACATTCCTTTTTCGCAGGAAATCTCTCTATGATTTCTCCAACTGTTGGTTGACCATTAGAAAAGGGAGATATAATAAGTTGGGATAGTGCCGTTAATCAAGACAATATTACCTCTTTTTGACAAATATGGAAGGTTCCAACTATGTAGATGCTTCTCATCCCTCTCTAAGACTATCACACATTGCCAGACACCTTTATGCAAACCAAGGGTCTAGCCTCAATTGACACACCAAAATAATTGCAAAGGAGTTTGTATGTGGCAACTGACCAACCAGAGCCAACTTACACATCAAGTTCACCCCAGACCACATACATCTATAAAACTAAGTAAAATAAATATAGCAAATAACTCAATCAATCCTCAATATCAACACTGAAGACCAACATTACTCCCAAAGAAAAATACATTCAAGCATCAATAATTATGAGATGACTTTACCACTCTCATCATTGCCTTTATACACCATTGAAATCACAAAATTTTGACAAGATTAACTTCATCATTGGCATTTAACTAGGATGAAAAGGTCAAAAGACCATAACATCAAGAAGAAAAAACAAATGTAGTCAGAAAAACATTAATAACTTAAACAAGAACAATAAAGCCTGTCTTGATCCCAGCAGAATGCATGAACTTCACGCATTTATGAAAAATATTTTTCCATTGCATTAAAAATGCTTTAAATAAATGTAACTAGATATATAAAGCAAAAGACCAAGACATCAATCAAATACTAACATGACTTATTGCTTACTTTGATTGAACAATCAGGACTTTGGATTTGGTGGGTGGAAGCATCAGCAACTGTATTATCACTTTTGTCAAATAAGAGATCACCAGTGACTCCATCAAAAGGAGGACTCTTGGAACATGTATTTATCTCGCCCAATTTTCTTGGAGCCATTGACATATCATGTTTTGCAGTATCATCCATTGCTGAATCTGATGGGCTCCTCATACCATTTCTGTTCTGCCTAGTCAGAGATGCCTTACTCTGTTTTGACAAACCTGAGGCAGTAGAATCCAACTCAGAGGTAGCAGGCAAATCCTTGCTTCCTTCTGCCAAAATTGCATCTATTGAAGGAGAAAGTCTGTGATAATCATATCTATGTGGGTTTTCTCCGACAATACTCATATCATTTGAATCTCTACTGGCACTTGCTGTATCAGCAGGAACTAAAGGCTGAGGAGACAGCTTCGTAACTTTAGTAAGTTCCATAAAACTTCCTGGTGCAGTGGGCCCGGAAGTTTGGCTAGGAGTTTTCCCTTCAAAGGGAATGGCAAACCTTGTAGGCGTTTTAAGATCTCCAGAATCTGACCAAACAAGACTCCGGTAATGCAATGAAAATGCAGTTGAATCCATTGTAAGATCATGATTATCATCTGAAGCAGCAGAGTCAGACAACTGTCCAGGTCTGATGAAACTTGGCGATACAGGACCATGAAATTCATCTTCTGCAAAATGGCATTGGAACAAATTTATCACCAATGTCACATGAGACATGCATTCACTGAGAACAGATAAAAGTAAAACCACATGTATCACAAATGTTGCACTTCCAGTCGAGGTTCTCTCATGCCCATATCAGCCACAAAAAGTCTTTCACTAATATTAACCTATTATCAGAAAAAAGCATTCCAATTATTTAGCCAGGGTTCAACATCTTCTGTCACTAAATTGATTAGGAATGATCAGAAATCTAATGCCCAAAACCAACTCACCAGAAACATATCAACAGAATATTAATTACGCAAGCCGAAATTAGTCATGGTTTAAGGAAAAAAATTGCCGATTATTTGTGCAAAACAAAACAGAGGAGCTAAAACCCATAGAAGCCACTATCTTCGGCCATTTTCCTTCCCACCTATTTTGCAATCCTTCACACATCCAAACAAAACTATGAGAGAACAACAGGAACTAGAACTTGCCATCGTCAGTTGAGGCGACGGAACCAGCAGTGCTACTACCCGGAGAAGGAGAACTAATTGGCTTCAGAAAGGAATTTCTCACATTCACAGCTTCACTGTCGTCGTTGTCGTCTCCATTCCCACCAGCATTGCGCGCCGGCGATAACTCTTTGAGATCTTCCTCATCGCTGTCACCTCCCAAGTCCCTAAAAAACCCTAGACCGTTGTTCTCCGGACTTTTCCGGTCTGCGGAGAAGCAGGGTTTGGTGGATTCGAGGGGCGATTCAGAGTCCTCGTCGTCCCTGCGAAAGATGTGAACGGAGGTGATTTCGTTGTCAGCGAAACTGACACGGCGAGCTCTCTTCTTCTTCTGCGCAATGGTTTCGTCTTCCGTTTCCGTATTGTTGGAAGGGTCCATTGCTGGTTGAGAAGAGCTTTGAACTTGGCAGTTCTCCCTTTGAAATATCACAAGCCCAGCAGACCAAGACTTCAAATTTGCTTCATGGAGGGAAAGGGAAGACGCACTTTATTGTATTTTTCGGTCAGCAGAAAAATGAGTTGTATTTTTACATGCTATGGTTTGGTTTTCAAAATATGCTTTTAATTTACATGCAAGTACCAATTTCAGATTAGTAGGACCATCTTTTTATAATTTTAGCTTAACTTATGTCGTTATTAAGGATACATACACATTAAAAAAATATTTATGTTAGTCATTGTCAATGTTAGCCACACCTGTTTAAAAAAAAAATAAGGATAATACACAAATATTTTTAAAAGAAAAAAGGATCTAAAATGCATGAACTTACATGAACTTTAGAATATGTATAAATATTTTTTTAAAATTTTTAAAACTTTAAAATACATCTTGAAACTTTATATTATGTGTAAATAATTTTTTATCATTAATAAGTTCAAAAAGAGCTCAAATGCATAAATTCACATGAACTTTAGGACATGTGTAAATAATTTTTTAATTTTTAAAACTTCAAAATACATCTTCAAACTTTATATTATATGTAAATAATCTTTTATCATTAATAAGTTCATTAAGTTATTATAACAAAAGTGTGACAAGTCATATTGATTGGGGCATGTGATACGTGACCTACCATCATAGGTAATAGTAATTTTGCCCAGGTCCAAAATGCATAGCATAAGAGAAGACAACTTCAAGATAGCGCACCTCACTTAACACTATTATTCAAAAAAGGAATGATTTTTATATGCACATCAATAAAGAAGGACCACATGAAATGAAAACAAAAGATATGGGTTCAAAATCATTACCTACTCAAGATAATCTCTACCACAAAATTATTTTCCTTTATCTTCCTCCACAAAAGATGAAGTTAAAATGGCATCCTCACTATATAAAAGTATGCATAAAAGGGCAAAGTAAAGTGTGAAATTGTATTTGCTCTTCTCTAAAAGGAAGTCATTTTCCTTCCCTACATAATGGTGTGCAAAGCGGAGTGCCTAAGCTCAAAATAATCTTTACCACAAAATCACTTTCCTTTGTCCTCTTTCACAAAAGATGAAGTTAAAAATGGCATTCTCCTCTATGCAAAAGCATGCCTTAGTGAGAAGAAAGGGGATATGCAGAAGGATGAAGTGGAATGTGAAATTGTATTTTCCTATCTATCAAATGAAGTCATTTTCCTTCCTTACATAATGGTGTGTGAAGGGAAGTGCCCTATCATGATGGAAAAGAAAAGGGATATGCAGAAGGGACAAATGATGTTTTGTCCTTTCTCTTATGCTATGCATTTTGGGCTTGGGTAAAATAACTATATTGCCCATAATGCTAGGTCAACACCCACATAACCTAATTATTATGACATATTACATTTTCACTAGTAAGTTGACAGATTCACTAATAACAAAAGGTTATTTATATAAAATTTGAAATTTAAAGATCCATTCTAAAGTTTTGAAAATCAAGGAACTATCTACACATGACTTAAAGTTCATAGGAGTTTTATGCATTTTGGCCAAAAAAACTATTATTTTAAGACTATAAACATCCACTTTTTTATTTTCTAACATATGTGCTTAAGCCCATCTAAACCTGATTTTAGGTTGAGTTCATTTAAAAATGGTATAGGCTTTTACATGCAGATAACCACACTAGACCCTAGCTTGAGCCTAACTTAAATTTTAAGAAAAAAATATATGGAAGGAAAAATAAAAGTTTAATTGACTAAGAGAAAAGCCTAAATTCATGATATTTGACAAGAGCAAGTTACGCAATCCCTCAAGGAAGTTTAATTCTCTATATTTTATTCTTTTCATTCATAAATTAGGTGTTGGTTAGCAACTAGAACTATAGAAAATCCTAAATTTTCAAATTGCTTAAAAGTGGTTGAAAACTTTAGAATAAAGGAAGTGAATGGAAAAGTTTTATTTACCCCAAGTTAACATTATAAAAATCTTTAATCCAAATTCAAAAATAGCAAGCATAAAAGGATGCTTTAGGGCCTTTTTTTTTTCCCTCTTTTAACCTTTTGATACGTTTAAGTCGATAATCACATACTCACTTAAGTAAGAAAGAAAAAGAGTGCTTCCCTTGTGAAATTAATTATTTATTAGACATTGTTTGTTTCATGGCAAAATGAATTTCTTTTTAAAATTTTTCTTAAAAGATTAATTTCATAACAATGTTTTATATTGTTTTCTTATTACAAGGAAACTATAAAGACTTAGGGAGTAGGAAGTAGGAGAAAGGGGAAAGGTAAAGATTGAATTCATGCAAATCAAGACTACTTGACACTTGTATCATGTGAAAGTTCCACTTGAGCCAAAGTTCATGGCAAAATTTTCTTTTATTTGTTTCATTAGAAAAGCACTCTATGAAGAGAAATTTAAATTACATTAGGAAAAAATAGCAAATAGAAAGGGGAGAATAAAAGGGATATGTAAAAAGGTGAAGTGGAATGTGAATTTTTTTCCTTTCTCTGAAGTGAAGATGTTTTCCTTTCATATGTAATAGCGCATGAAGTGGAGTGCCCTAGCCTTATAAAGAAGAAAGTGCAGAAGGGTCAAATGAGTATATTACCCATCTCTAATGTTACGCATTTTAAGCTTAAGCAAAATAATTATATTGCCCATAATGTTTGGTCAATTGCCATCTAGCTTAATTAATACAAACAATAAGCTATTTTTTACATTTTCTAGTACATCACATTATGTTTAGTCCACTACTAAGATGATCATTACCATAAGCATGGGTATTTGGAAACCCTGATCTTATCTAGTACCATGCAAATGAAATCTTATATATGATGATTAGTCTAAATGTTTATATCAAATGATAGATAATTAACACATGCAAATAAAATCTTACATATGATGATTAGTCTAAACGTTTATATCAAATGATAGATAATTAACATGTTAGAATATTCCATAAATCAACTAGAAATAAGATTGTCAAACATTTCTATCCGAGGTATCCCTTAAAGTGGACTTGCAAAAACATACAATGAAAGGTTACCTCCATTTTGAGAATCACCCTTCGTTCCTCAAGGTACATCTCTTTTTTTAGAGTCACTACTGACAATTATCCTGCCTCACCTACTATCCATATCACCTAATTGCCTTATCTTGATTGTTAGTTGCCATGCCTTAACTACTTTTCTCAAACTTAAGTAATTTCATTAAAGGTACATCATTTCGCCTTTGTTTCTTTCTTCCTTTCTTATATGAATTCATACCATATAAGAAGCATGAACTAAAGTTCTAATTTCAAGCATGTAAGATCCTTTTTTTTTTGCAAGGGATTTCAAATCATATAGGGCATACAAGCAATGCATAGAAATAAAGTACAAAGAAAAAAAAATCACCAATATAAGTTGTTCTAGCAAATTCTTATGGACCTTTTTTCCTATTATGATGTCTTTACTATTTTCAATATCTTTTAGAGTCCTTGTCTAATAGTCCATATTCAATCTTAGTATCATATTTCATAGTTCATAATCTATTCATGGTAAATGGTCAACATAAAGTCATAATCCATATTCTAACTTATCTAGGCCATGGTCCATGTTTATAGTCATACTCTTCATGCATAAGTATTCATGCACACATATAAATTTAATAATCGTTTCACCTTAGGTTTCAAAAGAATTTGGCTAGACAATTGAATTTACCAAACATCCATTCATGTAAAGATCAGGCTCATACGTCATGCAAAAATTTCATTTTCTACTTACCTAAGAATCACATGGCCTATGTAGATCCATAAAACTAAGACATGTGGTTTTAGGGCTTGTATAATGTGTAAAAATAAGAGGAAATGCATGAGCCATGTAAATTTACACAATTAGGCTATGTATTCCTTAGGTTTGTGTGCTACACCATTTTACATAACTCGTGAAAAATTACATGACCAAGCCATGTAAACTGCAGGTACTATGTAAGTCATCGCATAGCCTAGGTGAAAACACATAACCAAACCATGCAATTGCACCTTGTTTCACAAGACATGCAGTAACAACCTAAAATCTTAAGTTTTCTTTCGTTTCTTTATACAAATCGAGCCATCATGATAATATATCAAACAAATATAAAAAACCAGTTAGAAATCAAGTTAATTGTAGGAGTTTATGCAAAAGGAAATTTTCATGAGGTTTAAACTTTCAACCCTTTATATTAGTTTCCCCACTTTCCATGGCTTCCAAACAATACAAAAATCCAAAGAAGAAGAAGAAAATCATGGAAAGAAATTATGCTATCTCTATATGCAAGACAATGTGTGTTTTTACCTTCTCCTTTTCAAGTTTCTACTTCTTCTCCTCCTTTGCTACTCTTTCATACTCCTCTTTCTCTTACTCTCTCTATGTATCCAGTAAGTGTTCTAAAGGAAAATGACAAGGGAACTAAAAGGGCAGCTTTAGCTATTTATACTACGCTTTTAAAATCCTTAAAATTTTAGCTAGCCAATCCATGAGTTCCGATATGCTTTTGTTTTTGAGAAAGTTGTTAAAGTTTCCAAAAGGTTTTCAACTCCTTAGCCCACAAGTAACTTCTTCAACTCTGACTAAGATTCCTTATTGGCTGGGAACTAAGATTCAATTCCATCTTAAAGCTTTTTTTTGTTTCTTCCAATAGTAAATTCTTTTCAGAATTTCAACACTTAAATCTTTAGCAAAATTGTATTTTGATCCTAAAGAAAATTATGTCTTAGCCCTAGTGAAAATTATGCAATTTGCCTTAAAATTTTACTAATTATATTTTCATCCTAAAAAATTTGCTAAATGTCCTTATTAGGCTAATTAATTTTACTATAAATTTTTTGAATGCATAAAAGTCTAGATTATTTCCATAGATCACACATAAAATTTTAGATAAATTCTTATACTAATAATAATGATATAATCTAATTCTTTTTATTTTAAATGATTTCTTCAATTGACCTAAAAGTTACAAAATTCACAAATTCAAACACATTCCAATACTCTTGATACCAAACATTAGTATTCAAAATAATTTAATTTCTTGTATTTTAGAGATGAATGTTACAAAATGGGTAATTATTTTTTCCCTTCTTTGAAGTGAAGATATTTTCCTTCATTATGTAGTAATACATGAAATGAAGTGCCTTAGCTTGATGGAGAAGAAATGGTAGAGGGGCTAAATGACATTTTTGCCTTCTCTGATGCTATGCACTTTGAGTTTGGACAAAACAACTATATTACCCATAATGCTATGTTAGTTGCCTTATGACCTAATTAATATGACATGCCATGTTTCTATTTGTGAATTAATGGATTCACTAATCACAAGAAATTACTCACACAAAAGTTGTGGTTTAAAAGGTCCATTTTAAAGTTTTGAAAGTTAAGAGATTATGTACACATGATTTAAAGTTTAGAGGAGTTTTGTATATTTTGGCCAAAAAAATACATCACTTTTAAGATTATAGATGCCCAATTTTTTCTTTTAACATATGTGCTTAAACCTAACTAGATCTGGTCATGGGCCAAATTCATTTAAAAACATGCTAGGCTTTTACATGTGCATAATCCTCAAGGCTAGACCCCAAACTGAGCCTTACCTAAATTTTAAAAAAAATAGAAGGCAAAATGGAAGTTTAGTTGACTAAAATTTAGGATACTTAATAAAGAGCAAGCAACACAATCCTTAAGGAAGTTTAATTTTCTAAATTTTTTCCTTCTCATCCATAAATTAGGTGTTGTTTAGCACTTAAAACTATAGAAAACCTTAAATTTAAATTTCCAAACTACTTGGAAAGTGATTGGAAACTTTAGAATGGAGGAAGCAAATGAACAAGTTTCCTCTATTCCAATTTCACATTCTAAAAAGCCTTAATCCTAATTTATTAGCAAGTATTTATGGATTTTTTTTAAAGAACCATTTGATGTGTTTAAGTCAATGATCACATGTTTACCCAAGTAAGAAAGAGATTTGGTGCTTCACTTGTGAAACTAATTGTTTATAGGGTGTTGCTTCTTTAGTGGCAAAATGATTTTTTTTAATTTTTCTTAAAAGATTAATTTTATAACAATTTTTGTTACAAAGAAAGTATAAGGCCTAGGGAGTAAGAAGTAGGAGAAAGGGGCAAGTTGTAACACCATGTTCATATAGACTATCTCATCTCATTTCTAGTGCATGTTCATTCACCAAGCCATTTTCTCAAGGAAAATACAATAAAAATAATGGAATTTTTCCTCATTTTCATCATAGATAAATTTTTTATTCTATGTCCTGTGGGCCATATAAACTCATTTATCTCATTCTCATATTTAAATATACAATTACAACTCATAATAATCTCAAGAAGTGGCCAAGGACTTAAGTTAAGGGAGTATATACATGAAAATCATGTGTGCAGCATCGGACTAAAATTTTAGTTTTCTGTTATGAACTTTGAAAAATCATAACTAATTTTAGAAAAATCAAAATCAAGTACACTATACCATTTTGGAAAGCTACAAATGTATATTTTATGCTAAAAATAATTTTAAACCATAATAGGGATGTCTAGCCACTAGAAATTGATAGAATAGTAACAAGGTAACCTGTTACTACTAGTACTGTCCATGAACTTCAAAAATTCATATCTCAAATGTCCAATAGCCATAGAAAGCTTATCATGTGTAGTTTATACCTGTAAAATTTCATGAACATTGAATACCATTTGTCCCTCAAATGACACAGTACAAGAAACTAATCATATGAACAATGCTTATACTAGAACAACAAAAAAATGACAACTTTGAAAAATCAGTTAATTCCACAGATTTTCAAATAATTTGGTCTTTAACTTCCCAAAAAGCTCTAAATAAGATCTATATAGTCAGATCTTAACATTGGGTTGCAAAAATGATCTTTTAGTGTCTTCTAAGGGTCCCAAATGATCCACATTGGCTTTTAAAACAACCATGATCACTTGAGCATGTGAAAAAGCACCAAAATGGTCCATTAAACTTGTCTCAAAGGTGCACAAACCCAGATTTCATAAACTCACTCATCCACCCCAAGACATACACATAAGTCTCATCTTACCATTCAAGGTCTAAAAACTACTATGTCATACATATGGCACTAATTCTCATACATACATAATATAACCATATATTTACAAGTATCTATAGGTTCATACATCATATACAATATTGGATTACATCCTTTGCCATCTATATGGTTACAAAGTAAGCAAAATAGCATACTTTCTTGTCACTTTCTCTCTTTCAAGCTTGGTGGCTCCCATTTTTTGGCTCACTTAGTCCACCTAGTCATGTTAGACAAATGGGGAGGAAGGGATAAGATTCTAAGAATCCCAATAGCTCTTCCCCCTTTCAAACATATATAAAAGATGCAAATACAAGTCTAAAAATGTATGCAGGGATAACATGGAAGGCATAATTATTCATGAAACATTTTTGCACTCAAGAGGTCACATAAAGCATATATAGGCTTGCCAAGTAAGTGGTTTAGCCTCACCCATTATTTTTGTGGGTTTTGGACTTGCCTCACCCATTTTCTTAAAGTCCTTTGACTAAGCCTTACTCTTGGAAGACTATTAGCTTTGTCTAAACTATTCTTGGGTACTTTTGGCTCATCCTCACCATTGCTAAGGGACTTTTTGCTTCACCACACTTAAGCAAACCAAAATATGTTCATAAAACATCATTCAAGCATATAACAAAGCTTTATAGTACCATGGCATATGGATACAAGTTTGGACCTCTTTTATAGCTTAAAACATATACACACACATTCAAGACAAGATAAACATCCATTCATGCATGAGAGAAAGAAGAGAGAGCTACCTTGAAGTAAGAGTTCAACACTTTTTCCTTAGGTATTCCTCCCCCTTTTCGGCCACACACTTGCAATGAGATGGGACTTGGTTCTCTTGGCCTAAACATATTAAATAAGGTACAATTACATCATAGAAGTAAGTTCTATCATCACTCACTCACTATGGGAGCTCACTTTATCTTGTGGTTGCATAATGGTGTCATGTAAGACCTAATGAAGCAAGTTCTAGAATTTAAGGTCTTGGCTCTATTTTCCCTTTCCATTTAGGTCTTTTGATCCCATTTAGGCCCCTTGGAGTGGTCATAATTTCATTCCCAAAAACCTAGACCTAAGTTGCTTTCTTAAGCTTTATTATGGAGCATACACTTCCGTCACACCAACTAAGATTTCTAAATTTTTTCTAAGCCTTTTTTTGATGTCCTCTTATCATGTTTAGTCCCTTTCTACCCTTGGAAGAATTTTAAAACTCTTCCTAGGCACCAAACTAAGCTTGGCCGAGACATGTACCCATTCATGGACCTATGGAGTTAGCTTTGTTCTCTTGAAGGAAATGGCACATGTGAGGCTTTCTAGGCATCTCAAAAATCCATATATACTCTTAGACAATTAGAAATACCACTAGAAAGCTTCATACATACCATGGTGCAAGGAAAACCCTAGGTTTTGGAAACTTGAAAACTAATTATTCTTTTTGGAATTTCTTTGCATCTACTTGGTTTTGACCCTTAAAAACCTAGGTTTCATGCTTGGTTTGGGTTGGATTTTGCTCCCTCTTCCTAGTTCTATATGAGGCCAAAAATGAGCTATGGAGAAACAAGAAAGAAGAAGCAAGGAAAGCCATGAAAATACCTTGATTCCTTAGCCTTTTCAAGAGCTTTTTTCTTTGTCTTTACTCCTTCTTGAAATTTTGAACCTCCCCCCTCTGAATAGGACTCAAAATAGATCCAAAACATGCATAAAAACCATGGAAAGAAAAAGGAGAAGAAGGAGAGCAAGTTCAATAAAGAAAAGACCAAGAAATTCCTTGATTTTTCTTACCTTTTCTTAGGTTTTTTTCCTTCTTTTGAGCTCTTCCTTGTGCACCACTTTTTGCGGAATTTCTCCCTGGTCTTGGATAGAATTTAGGTTGGCCAAATGTGAGGGATAAGTGAGGCGCCACATATATATAGCTAGGGATTCTTAAGGGATTTTTTAAAATGTCAATTTTGTCCTTCATTCTTAACTTTTTCGTTCAAGACTCATTTCAACTCCTTTTCGAAAACTGTCTTTTCTATCATAAAATTTAGGTTCTTTAACTTACAAATAACTTTTGGAATTACTCAAATCGGGTCTAAAACCTTTTTAAACAAAAGGGTTAAAGTTCGGGATCACCAACATTCAGAAACGTAAATCGAAAGGGTTTTAACTATTCTAGAGATTCCTATAGTTTTCAAGGCCTTTAGAAATCTTGGAAAGCTCAATTTTTTCATTTAAAGATCCCTCCTTTGAGTTTTCTAAAAGTTATTCAAAATTACAAAAATGCCACTGCATTTTGTCAAAAATTTCTTTAGCCATTCCGGCCTCAATTTCTGGGCATCTTAAGTCTTGATTCCTTGTTTTCTAATATTTAGAATTTTATGAAAATTTTATTTGATGCTAACTAAGTCATTTTAAGAGACTCTCTTTTATATTTAACCTATTTTTGTCATTTTGACGAAAATCAGGTATTACACAAGTTAAGGATCAAACCCATGCAAATCAATATTACTTGAAACTTATATGTAGCAAAAGTGCCACTTGAGCCAAAATCCAAGGGCAAGACTTTCTATTATTTGTTCCATTAGAAAAGCACTCTATGAAAAAGGAATTCAAAATATGTGGGAAAAAAAACAAAGAGCAAGTGATAAGTAATAGTAGTGAGGTAGTGGTTAATGATATGATATAGTTATTGCAGATAAAGTACTAATGGTTAGGGCAATGATAGGTAGACTAGATAATATATTAAGAGTTACATTACTTAAGAAAAAAAAATTGGGTTAAGACTAAGTATAAATCATTTTCAAAACTTATTTAGTCATGAGTTCACACTAAATGGAAAAAGAAAAAGTATGAGTTTGAGCAAGAGCCTAAGTAGAACTTATTTTAAAACTCTTTATTTTAGATTGAGGTTATGGTGAATATAAATGTTTGTATAAAGGTTTTGACCCAAGCATGACATTTTCAAATTTTAAAATTTGAATTTGAGATTGATTAGCCTAATTTAATTATAATCCACAAGCTCTTCCGCTCTATGAAACAGATAAAAGGTAAGAAAGGTTTCTTTGCAAAAGCTTATGATAGGTTTAAATGGAGTTTTATAAACAAAATGTGTTAAGTGGCGTGCAATAAGGAGGAGTTCGTGAATTTAATTATGAATTATACTACTATAACTTGTTTGAATGTTGTTTGGAATGGAGATAAGGTTAAGGTTTTTTTTTTTAAACCTTCTCGTGGTATGCATTAAAGAGATCCTATGTTACCTTACATTTTTGTTACTTATATGGAGAAGTTGACTTGTCTTATTAGTAAGAAGGTGGATGTTAGGAGATGGAGTATATTGAAAATTTGTAGAAGAGGTTTAAGAATCTCTCATCTTATATGGAAAGGTGTTTAATTCTCAAATGCACAATATTACTTC
The DNA here is from genome assembly GCA_026724425.1 of Erythrophleum ivorense. Classification (NCBI taxonomy): domain Eukaryota; kingdom Viridiplantae; phylum Streptophyta; class Magnoliopsida; order Fabales; family Fabaceae; genus Erythrophleum; species Erythrophleum ivorense. The sequence goes on along the minus strand of JAIUCV010000012.1, from coordinate 11,712,300 downwards.
TAGTATTGATACTTTCTGTAGTCTCTTCAAGTAAAAAGTTTATAAAGGAAAATCAAATATTTTTTCTTAAATAGTGTGAACTCTCATCTTAAGGAAAGTTTAGTTTCTCTCTTGGGTTTTCCTCTTTCAAGAGATCTTGGTCATTATTTAGGTATTCCCATTACAGAGGTAAGAGCTCATAGGCCTCTTTCAATTACATGCATTGTTGAGAAAGTTAAGTCTAGGCTTTCATGGTGGAAGGCTTAGTTCTTGTCTAGCCATACTTATGTTTGCTATGTAAGTGCCTAAATTTCTTATATATAGTTACTATGAAATTGATAAACTTCAAAGAGGATTTGTTTGGGGGAATGTTGATGGTGATAGAAAGGTGAACTTAGTGAACTAGGATAGTATATATAAGCCCAAGTGGTAGGGTGGCTTTTAGGTTTTCAAAATGTAACGACCATGAACTATGCTTGCTTAAAAAAGCTTACTTGAAAGATGAATGGGTTGAATAATTTCCTTTTATGGGGAAATTTAAGGGATCCAATATGGTCTTTCCTTAACTTTGTTGAAGGGCTTATAGAAAGTAAAGTTTAAGTGTGACTCAAGACGTGTTGTAAAGCTTATCAATAATGTTTTTTGGAGCCAAACCATAACAACTAGCTCTTTTTTTGTAAGAAGTGGATTGTTTCTATAAGGTATGTTTTTAGGAAGGCAATACAAGTACAGACTAACTTGTAATTTTGGCATCAATCTCTTGGTTCTCTCATATATTATTTAGTTTTATTAGTTTTTAAGCTTTATGGCCTCATTTCCTAATTTTTTTTTTAAAAAGTGAAGTTACACCTTTTCATAGGTTTAATTTCTTTGTAATTTCTTCTATCTTATGGGGAAAAAAAAAACCAAAATTTCACAGACAAAAAGCTTCACCTAAATTTGTACCAAATTTTAAAAGAAAGAGAACGAGGATTTGACTAGTTCTAAATAATAAGAGCTAGTTCTTGAAGTTGAAGATAAGGTTCAAGTTTTTGTGAAAATGTGAAGGTGCTTGTCACTTCTATCAATGTCCCACACCTTAAATGTTCTATATTTAGATTTAATAGGTTGGGCTCTCTTAAGGTATGAGGAGCAAATAAGCCATAAAAGCTTTGGATTTTGAAAGAGATAGAAAAGAGGAAATTGGCTATGGTTGGAGTTCTTATTTTTGCCCTCTTTAGGCTTTACCTTGTCTAGGACCGATTAGTAGTCTTTGTTTTATTTGCACATGGTTTTTATAATAGTGGTTTCCTTATTTGTTTAGGATTAGTTAGCCTTATGTTTATTCAATTTTTTTTATCTCCTTTACTTTAGTAATTATTATCTTGTATTTTAAGTTAATTAGTTTTCCTAGTTTCATTAGGAAAGGGTTGCTAGCGAATCATTTATATTACCTTAATTTTGTATATGATAAATTTACATTTAATGAGAATATTGTTCAGAGCTATCTCTTTTCTTCTTCTATAAAATTTTACATGGTATCAGAGCTCTATCTTGTCTTTTAACTTGTTCTCCATTTATTTTAGACCTTAGGCTAAACATTAAAAGCCATGATGGACATGGCTCTTCATTTGAAACTAACTTCTCATCTTTAACATAGCCAAATAACCTAATGTCTCTTGCTCATGGCTCTAATGATGTTGTGCCTGTCCTTATCATAGGTCACAGACTCAATGGTAACAACTATCTTTAATGATCTTCTAGTCTAATGCTCTAAATTAGAGGTTATGACAAGGACAGCTAATGTAAGACCTCCAAGTGTCCTCGATCTTACATACAAGACATAGGTGGCTGAGAGTAGCATGGTCCAAGCATGGTCGATCAATTTGATAGTGTAATGCTTGCTAAAATTAAAGACTTAAATAATTTAAGATTTAAAATAATAATGATGACAATAATAATTGATTAAAATAAATATATATAATAAAAAAATTAGGTATAAAATAAAAATTAAAAGATGAAGAGTTAGTCTTACACTTGTTATAGCCTTAATGGCCATCACTTTTACTACTGACCCACATTGCAACCTTGGCAATATCATTCTTTTGTAAAAGACTTTTTATTTTCCATTTCAACTAAGAATTTTAAATGTTGGATGCGAATTATCTTTGATAGAAAATTGCAATTTTGTAAGTTTGCTTCTAGCCCTTACAATTTTCCTTATTACCTATAAGTCTTTTAGATTTTTCCTTTAATGGATATGTGTCTTCTCCCTAGTTATTGACTATGAATTTTACCTCCTTCCATCACATGCCTTCCTTACTCTTTTTGCACTTCACCTATTGAAACTTTCTTCTTTTGTTTTCTTTGTTCTTTTGCTCTAAGTTGACTCTTCCATCCTAGCTGTAAGGGAATGCAAGAAAGAGAGATCCAAACCATCACTTTTTTCCCTTCATTTTTTTGTTATGTTCCTTCTTATAAGTTGTAACATATTTGAGTTCCTTAAATCTGTTTGTCCAATCAATGGGAGGTAGAGGGAGAAAAATTGTGACTTCTTTTATTTGTTTTGACCAAGCTATAACTTTGTTTATTTTTTCATGCAGAAACTCTTTGTTTCTCCTTATAGGTTTCATGACGTCAACCACGTTTTGAGCTCAATCTCAGTTTTTTTATCTCTAATACTTATTTGGGTATGTGTGCGATTGCTAACCCTATCTCGTGTCTAAGCTTTTGTAAATTAATTTCTCACATCTTGGTTGTTGAAACTTTGCATGTCTTCTCTATGTTTCTAGTTGAAGGTTGTGTTGTTGTTTAAAAAGTTTAGCATGTGTCATCCTTGAGGGTAGTAGCATTTAGGGTGAGTGTTGTTCCTTTAGCTAAATGTTGGCTCTCCTCTTTTGATGGCTATTATCATTTATGTAACTAGTACTTTTATTGTAAAAAACTTATGCCATACCTATTTCTTCTTTAACTATTGTGAGGAACTTAAGAGCGTGGGAGAACTGTTAGAACTCTGATTTAGTCTATTGCCTATATGTTTTACTTGTACTATCATAACCAATATTTTTTGAAAATTTCTAGACATAAAAAAAGAAGTTAATAAACATGATAATAAGGGATTAGATGTAACACCCTAAAATTAATTAAAGATAATTATGATTAATCAAAAATTGATATGGGTTTAAATAGGAGAATTAATTAAGGGAGGTGGACATTAATTTGGGCCTTATAATTAATTTAATTATGCTTTAGGCTAAGTGTAGAAGCTCAGTCTTAACTTTAGGTAGATCCAATTCCATTTTCTTAGAAGCCCAATATTTATTTTGTACAGGCCTAACTCATATTTAACCCATTTTAACGCCTAAACCATGGTCCAACTTATACCAACTTTTGAACCCACTTGGATTTGGGCCTTTAGGTTAACCCACAATCCACCTAAACCTTAAAACCTCAAGTTCCTTAAGCCTTTTCCCCTTCATTCTGTAGAAACACAGGAGACACAAAGCATTTTTGAAGGTTTAAGGTGGAGGCTAGGGTTATTAGCATAAATTCATCATTTTCCAGTTCTAAAGCCAAAATCAGCTAAGGTAATTATTATATAACTTGATCCTCTCCTCTTCCTCTTTAATTTGACCTAATTGATTTTTCATTTGGAGTATTTTCACCCACACCTCAAATCTGATATAGGTTGTTTAATGTTTTCTTAGAGGATTTTCGGAGGTTGAGGCTAGGAAAGATATTGGATAAGTATAAACTTTTCATTTTGATGTATTTTCTATTGGTTTAAAACCCCTATAGCTGATTTATGATATGAGTGGTGATTTTATGTGAATTTGATTAGAATTTGGAGTGTTTTGAGGTTACTGGTGTAGGCATAACCAAATCTAAATTTAGTTCTTATAGTGGCTGGGTAAGTGTTCTCTCAGTAGTCTTTTGTAGTTTAATTCTTTGAGTATTATGTTTGTTGCTACAAATGATGATTAGGAATAGTAATAGTCTAGTTTTGTATCCATAGCCTGAAGTAGCATTGTGGTTGGCTCTCAAAGAATTGTCTATAAGTGAGGTAACCTGGGTTAATATTAAATTCCATGCATATTGTAACGAATGTAATTTCTGTGAAATGACAAAATGAGCCGTATAAAAGCAAGTCCTTTGAAATAAGCTAGATAATGTCCTAAAAAAATTGAGTAGAGTCTTAGGCTCCTAAAAATAATAATTCCAGGCTCAGACAGAAAGAAAAACAAAGCTAGGACAGTGAAACAAATTGTGCCAAAAACTAACGAAACGTAATGGTATTTTCATAAATAAGTGAAACTTTTGGAAAAATATATAGGAGGGATTTTTAAATGGGAAATTTGAGTTGTCCAGGGTTCTTAAAGGTCCAAAAAGCTATGGAAAGCCCTGGGACTGGTAAAGCCCTTCCAATGTACGTTTTCCAATGGCGGAGAGCCTGAACTTTGACGGATTCGTTCGGGAAGGTTTTAGCTCTAATTTGAGTGATTCCAAAGGCATTTTATTAAATTGGGAACCTAAATTTTATAATGAAAAAGATAGTTCTTGAAAAGTAATTAAAATGAAGCCAAAACAAAATTACCATTACAGAAGGATAAAATTGAAATTTTTGAAAAAGTGAGTTTCTTGAATGTTCCATAAGCTTCTTCTCTCTTCTCCCCCTCATATAGGATGACTTTTCTCTGCCCAAAATACAAAAAGAAAAGAGCAACTTCTTGAGGCACACAAGAGAGGGAGAAAAGGAGGAAGAAAAAGGCAAAAAGGGTAAAGAAATCTAAGGAATTTCATGCTCCTTTCTCTTCCAATTTTGTTCCTCTCCTTTTCTCCTCTCTTTCCATGGTTTATTTAAGATGAATGGTCCTATTTTTGGTCCAGAACTTAGGGGAGCAGTTCAAATTGCTTGAGAAGGAACAAACCAAGAAGAAAGAACTTTGAAAACACACTTGAATCTTGCTTATGTTGCTTTCTTCTCTTGCTTCTTCTTGGTGTGTGTTTCAGCCTCATACAAAACCATATAAGGGGGAGTTTTTTGTTTAAAAATAAGAGAGGAACTAGGGTTTTAGACCATGAGGAAGAGGAATATGACAAGAAATTTCAAGAAAAACCAATAGAAATCAAGTTAGGAAAGTGTAGGCTTCTTTAGGGTTTTGTGAAATCGGATTTTGTATGAGTAATTTCTTGGCTATTTGAGTATTTCCTTGAGTTCCTAAGACCTCTAGAAGCCCTTTCAAGTGACTCTCCCATCAAGAAAAAATCAAGAAGCTTATGAACCTCCATTATGGTGCTAGGTTCGACCAAGCAAGGTTCCATGGGCTAGGGGATGTTTTAATTTGTTCTAACCTTGGTTTAAGACTTTATATGATGTTAAAAGATGGGATAAATCATTGAAAAAAATTTAGGAGCTATGGATTGGAAGATGGGATAATGGTGTCTATAATGGTGCTTTGTTAAGTAACTTGACTCTAAGCTTGTGTAAATGATTGTGTGAGGCCTCCAAGGACTTTGAATAAGGCCAATAAGCCTAGAAATGGAAAGAAATGGGAGTCTAGAGCTTAAATTGTGAAGGTTGATTCAATAGGCCATTTATTGAATGAGTTTAATGTTTTGGCTTGCTTCAAGTGTGTAACTATGTGTTGTTTATGGTGTTTAGGCCAAGAGAACACTAACCTATCTAGGTGCACTTGTGAGGCCGAAAAGAGGGAAAGATAAGACAAAGGAAGCTTGCATAAATTCAAGGAAGCTATCCACCTCATTCTCCTTGCATTCTTGTGTGCATATGTATGTCTTTGTGTACTTGTGTGTGCTCTTATGATTTGAAAACATGCCACTTGATGTGTTGAGATTGCATTGGTACCAATGTGTTATCTTGAATGCCATTGATGGTAAGAATGGCTCATAAGGGTGAGATGATGCTAAAAATCCCTTAACGCGGGTGAAGAGATGCCAAAAGTCTCATGGCATGGATGAGACTAGGCCAAAAGTCTCTTGGATGAGTGAGACCAAGTTAAAAATCCCTAGGCCAAGGGTGAGGCATATCTAAAGGTCCTAGAAATGGGTGAGGCAAAACTAAAAGTCCCTAGAGCTTCTTGATGGCTTGATTGTGAAAAAATGGCATGAATATCTTGTAAATGAGCATTTATGGTTCTAGTAGCTTGTTTATTTACACACTTGATGTATGTATGCCTTAAATGCGTGTGTGAGCTATTGAAATTCTAGGAATCTCACTCCCTTCCCTCTACCATTTTAAAATATCTAGGTGGCATTCAAGAGGCAAGGAATGCAAGTCAAGAACCTTGAAAGGTTAGATTTTGTCTATTATGTAGTTCTAATTGTAATTAAATGTCAAGGTTACTTTGTACATATTATTTTTGTGATGTAAGACCATGAACAATTGTAATATCATGTATAAATCTTGTATGGACTACATGTGGTGTGAAATCAATAGAAATGTGGATTTTACCACTTTGATGGCTTATAGTTACATGTGCATTCTTAGATGTGGAGTGGCCAAATTAAGATACATGGGGTTTGGAACTACTTGGACAGTTCACGCAAGTCATATTCATGCTTTTAAATTTGCCCAAGAGGTGCCAAACATTAAAAAAGGGCAATTGGACAAAGTTGGTACCTCATATGGAGCAAAAATGGCCATTTTGGTGAGTTATACCATTTTTTATCCAAATGAGCTCTTCTTGGTCTAAAATTTGGCATGCATCTAGAGCTTGTTAAGAGATTTTTGGGAAGATAAAGTGGGTACTATTTGGAAGTCTATAGAATATTTGGCAAATTTTTTAAGTTAAAAAATTTTCTAGTTTTTAGTTAGTACACTGTTCATCTAATCTGAAATTTGTTCTCTGTCGTGCATAGGGCAAACAATGTCTAATTGCCATGAAATTTTACAAAGAGAAACTAAACCTTTTGAGTGACTTGTGACAATTAGAAGCACCTCATTTGAATGTCTAGAGAGAGAGATATTAATTTTTGAAGTTGCTAACTCGTACTAGGCACCTAGTCAGACCTGTGTTACTATTTAATTAATTTTTGGGATTTGAATGCTCTTGGATTAATCTAGAACTATTTTTCCCTCTATTTAATATCTCTAGTTTTTCAAATTGATATAGATTGCATGGATTGGATTTTTGTGGAATTAATTATGAATTTTCAAAGTTAATATCCGTAATCTGTATCAGTATCAGAAGGTAGCCAGACCTTCCTGCTTTTTCTATCATCAAACATGGTCTCAATGGGATTTTCAACATTGGAAATTATTTTTAGTGTGAAGTTAACACCTAGAGCTTTCCAAAAGCTATATTTTGCTTAATTTTGAATTTTCTAGAATTAGTCATGATTTTTCAAAGTTGCTTCAAATTCTATCACCTTGGAACCTGAGGTAAAACGTGATTATTTTAGGTTTTTGACTTTTGATCCGTGGTTTGTGCTAATTTTTTAGAAAATAATTAGAAAATGTTGTTGGTGAGTTCATGGGGTTCTAAAGACGCAAAAATAAAAAATTTATCCGCTATACAACGTAATTTAATTCATTAGTTTAATGCATTTTCTTAGAATTTCTTTGATAAATTATATAATCCCACTTGCAAGAAAAGGATTAATGTTCAAAATAATATGGTATTACACATATGTCTACTTTAATTTTATATTTGCTACACAAGCATGATTTTGAATGCATAATGAATGGTTATCTATCTGAATTATTTGTTTGGATCTTGTGAGTCTATGGTGGAGTTGTAGTGTAGCTGCCACTCATGTATCATGCTTCAATCAGACACTGGGTTATGATCAGACCCTTGTATGCACTGAGCCCAAGTTGTGCTCATTATGAAGTAAGTGCCGTAGACAGGCCTCTCCTAGTGTTAATGCCTTTTAACATATGAAATATGATTGCTAGTATGAGATAGTAGTCACTAATAGCCCAATTGTTTCATTTGTTAATATGACTGTCATTTCTTATGCTTATCTGATTAATTGTATATATATTAATTAAATTGAAATATATGAATAGAATTTGCCTTTAGTTATTGAGATTTACATCTCATCCCATTTCATGGGCTAACTATTTCAAGTGAAGGTCTTTTGGGTAAGGATAAAAGGAAGCAAGTGGATGAACATCCATAAACTAAGACCATGTGTGAAAAATTCTACATTTGGATGGATCTAATCTAGGATAGATGCTAATTTTTGTTATTCTTTTGTATATTATCATTATGTAATCATGTTGCTAAGTGTAGATATTTTGTGTTTTGATAAACAATGATGTAACTAATAAGGAGCTAGACTCGTTAAAACTTAGAATTTAATGTATATCCTTATATATCTGATATAAAACCTTGTTGATCCTAAGATATGGTCTATGATATAGAATGTAATCACGTGATACCTTAATTGTTGACTTAGACTAGTGATGTATGGAACATATATTGGAATATATATTTGGATGATAATGTTAGTAATTATGAATCTTTCTTGTTGTCATTGATATATATAAATTGTTGATGTAGGATAATAGATGGGCAGGAATCAACATCTAAGATTTGATTGGACAATAAGAGACATGCTGAGTATATTAGGTAGATGAATGCCATTAGAGCCCTACAAATTAAGGTAGTGTAATATTCAGTTCTCTGAAAACATGAGAAACTCACCGAATACAAAAAGGAAGTCCCCTAAAGAGAAGGATTTGAGGTCCATTAAAATTAAAATAATATTATAGACTTTAAATAATGATGATCTAAGGCTAAAGGTGGCCCGAAACCCAAGTCAGAATAATCAGATGGAATTTAACAAAAATGCAATGATATGTAATGACATTTTCATAATTTTGGATACTTTTTAGAAAACTCAAAGAAGGGATTCTTAAATGAGAAAATGAGTTTCTTGGGGTTTTCAGAGGCCCTAAAAACTATAAGAACCCCCAGAACAATTAAAAACCCTCTGGTTTACGATTTAGAACGTTGGTGGACCTGAACTTTGACCATTTCATTCGAGAAAGTTTTAGATTCAATTTGAGTGATTTCAAAGGCATTTTATAAGTTAGAGAAGCTAAATTTTGCGATGGAAAAGATAGTTTTCAAAAAGGATTTGAAATGAGCATAAAATAAAAAAGTTAAGAATGAAGGGTAAAATTGAAAATTTGAAATGTCTTAAATGGGTCCCTAGCCTATATATAGCACACCCCACTTCTTCTTATCACCTTGGCTGACTTTCCTCTGTACTAAAATAGAACCCTAAGCTCCATAAAGTGACGCACCAAGAGGGAGGAAGAAGGGAAAAGAAAACCAAGTAAAAAGGTAAGACAATTCATGGTTTTTCATGCTTCTTCCTTCACCAATATGCTTTCCTCCTTCCCCTCTTTCTTTCTATGGATTTAGTGATGTATTTGGGTTAATTTTGAGGTTAGACCAAGGGGGAAATTTTCAAATTTCAAGAGGAGAATCCAAGTGAAAGGAAGAGCATCCAAGAAAGGCTATGAAAATAATGTATTTTGCTACTTTCATGCTTGATCCTCCTTGTTCCTCTTCTTGAGTTTTTCATCCCACATATGGAAGCCAAGAGGAGTTAAAATTTTAACCAAACCAAGGATGAATCTTAGGAATTAGAGTATGAGGAATAAGAATATGCAAAGGAAACAAAGAAAGAACCATGATTTTTCAAGATGCACAACCTATGATTTAGTTGCACTTTGGTTTGTAAGATGAGTTCTAGCCATAAATTAAGGTATTTAAGAGTTGATATGAGTTTCTAAGACACTAAGAGAGCCTCCCACTTGCTTCTTCCATCAAAGAAATCAAAACAACTCCATTGGTGCCATATGATGTCATAGCCTTGCCTTAACATGGAAGAAGCACCAAGGGAGTGTTTTAATTTCTTCCAAACTTAGTTTTGTATCATATATGATGGGAGAGGATGAGAGGAAGTCTTGGAAAAATTTTGGGAAGCCTAGGAAGTGAGATGGCATCATAGGTTCCATATTGTGACTTAAAGAAATAACATGTAGTTAGGCTCTTCAAATTAATTGTGATGGCTCCAAGAGGCTTAAATGGAGTCAAGAATTATAAATGGATGGAAAGAATGGAGCTAAGATCATGGATTATAGTGTTGCCTCATTAGGTGCATTATGAAACCATAAATGAGCCATAGGAATAATCTAGCTTTTAAAATGAATGTGTAGCTTTCAAAATTGTTCCAAGAGTGTAATTGGCTTCTATATGATGTGTCTAGGCCAAAAGAATCAAGTCTCACATCCTTGTGAGTGTGTGGCTGAGGGAAAGGAAGCATTTTCAATGAGAAAAGTGTGCATTTGTAATCAAGATAGCTTTCTCTTCTTTCTCTCATGCATGATTGGGTGTTATTCTTGTCTTTGAATGTGTGTGTGTATGTTTTAAGCCATGAAATATGTTTTAGCATGTATCTATATACTATGGTACCATGTTGCTATGTTATGTACTTCAATGATGTTTTATGAACATATTTTGGTTTCCTTAAGTATGGTGAAGCCAAAAGTCCCCTAACAAGGGTGAGGATGAGCCAAAAGCCCCTAAGAATGGGTGAGACAAAGCCACAAGTCTCTAAAGAGTAAGGCTTAGTCAAAAGTCTCTTAAGAAAATAGGTGAGCCCAAAATCCCAAAGAGAATGGGTGAGGCTAAACCATTTGTTTGATAAGCCTATGTATGTTTTATGTGACTTTTTAAGTGTAAGAAATGCTCCATGTATGATTATACACTCCATGATATCCATGCATGCATTTTAGGCTTGAATTTGCATCGTTTATATATGATTGAAAGGGAGAAGAGCTACTGGGATTCCTAAAATCTCATTCCTTCTTCCCCATTGCCTAACATGTCTAGGTGGACCAAGTGAACCAAGAAATGGGAGTCACCAAGCTTGAAGAAGAGAGATTGATAACAAAGTGTGTGATTTTGTTCACTTTGTAACCATTTTGATGGCATATGATAGAATCCCATGATGAATATATTGTATAACCATTTGAACATATGTAATTACATGGATACTTGATGCATATATGAGAATTGATGCCTTGTGAGTGTTGCAGCAAGTTCTTGACATCGAATTTCAAGATATAACTTATGTATTATTGTGTATACCTTGGTGTGAGAGAGTGAGTTTGTGAAATCTGGGTTTATGCACCTTTGAGACACGTTTAATAGACTATTTTGGTGCTTTCCTATGTGCTCAAGTGGCTATGAAAGCTTTGGAAGCAAATTTGACCCTTTCATGACCCTTTAAGAAGCATAAAAGAGCCATTTTGCAACCCTACACATTCTGACCAAATGAATGAATTTTATCATGAAATTCGGCATGCAAAGGTAAGGACCATATTATTGAGAGCTTTGTGGAATTATATATGAATTTCCAAAATTGCCAAATTTTAGCTATTCTGGTATGGTTACTGTTCATATGGTTAGTTTCTTCTTCTATGTCATTTGAGGGTCAAATAGTGTCCAATGCTCATAAAATTTTACAAGAATAAACTAGACATGATAGCTTTCTATAGCCACCAAGATCACCCCAATTGGATGTCTGAGCAAGGAGATATAAATTTATGAAGTTCTGTGATAGTACTAGTAGTGCCAGCTAAGTTTAAGTATAGTTCTATCAATTTCTAGTAACTAGATATTCCTGTTTTGGTCTAGACTTATTTTTAGCATAAAGTAGACATCTGTATCTTTCCATAATGGTATAGTGTGCTTGATTTTAATTTTTATAGAATTAGTTATGATATTTCAAAATTTATGACAGAAATCTTGCACATGCACCCAAGACAACCTTCCATTATTTTGTGTATATATCCTATGAGCTCGAGTTGTTGGCCACATTTTGAGATGGTTTTGAGTTATATGTATGTATTTAAATAGGAGAATGAGATGGATAAGTTCATATAGTCCACGAGACACGAAATGAAATTTTTATTTGCAATGTAACACAAAAATGATTTATTATTTTAATGGATTTTTCTTAAGATCATGTGTTATTCAAGGAAGTATGCCTAGAAATAAGATGAGATGTATTAAATGGATATGGTGTTATAGGTAAAGTGGCTTTAGAGTGTTGCTAGAGGGAGAGCTAGAGTGCATGGGATAAAATTTGGGAGGTATAGGTGCAGAGGAGGGTCACGTTGCCTGTAACAAACGTAATTTTTGTAAAATAACGAAATGAGCCATATAAAAGCAAGTCTTCTGAAATGAGCTAGACAATATTTCAAAAAATTTAGGTAGAGTCCTAAGCTCTTAAAAATGATAATTTTAGTCTTAGACGAAAAGAAAAAAAGAGTTAGGACGGAGAAACAAATTGTGACGAAAACTGACAAAACGTAATGGCATTTTTGTAAATAAATGTAACCTTTGGAAAAAAACATAGGAGGGCTTTTTAAATGGAAAATTTAAGTTGTCCAAGGTTCTTAGAGGTCTTAAAAACCATGGGAAGCCCTGGGACTGGTAAAGCTCCTCTGGTGTACGTTTTTCAACAATAGTGAGCCCGAACTTTGACGAATTTGTTTGAGAAGGTTTTAGCTCTAATTTGAGTGATTCCAAAGGTATTTTATTAAATTAGAAATCTAAATTTTATAATGAAAAAGACGGTTCTAAAAATAGAGCTAAAACAAAATTGAAACAAAATTGCCATTACGGAAGGACGAAATTAGAATTTTTGAAAAAGTGTGTTTTGTGAAACTTCCACACACTTCTCCCTCTTCTCCCACCTTCTTAAGCATGAATTCCTCTACCCAAATTATAGAAAAAACAGCAGTTCTCTTAGGCACACAAGAAGAGGAAGAAGAAAGAGGGAGAAAAGCCAAGAAAAGGTGAGAAATTCATGGAATTTCATGCTCCTTTCTCTTCTAATATTGTTCCTCTCATCTCTTCCTCTCTTTTTATGGTTTTGTTGAACTGTTTGGTTCTATTTTGAGTCTAGATTTTATGGGAGTAGTTCAAATTTCTTGAAGAGAAGCAAACTAAGATGAAAAGGTCTTGAAAACAAGCTTAAATCCTAGGTAATTCTTGCCTTTTGTTGCTTCTTCTCCTTGTTCTCTCTTTTGTGCAATTTCGGTCAAGAATAGAACCATATGGGAGAGGGATTTTCTCTGAAAAAACAAGAGAGGGACTAAGGTTTTAGACCATGAGGAAAAGGAATATGGCAACAAATTTCAAGAGAAACCAATAGAAATCAAGTTAGGAAAGTGTAGTGTTTTCTAGGGTTTTGCAAAATCTGATTTTGTGTGAATTTTTCCTTGGTTATTTAAATGTTTCCTTGAGCTTCTAAGACCTTTAGAACCCTCCCAAGTGGCTTTCCCATCAAGAAAAATTTTGAAACTCCAAGAACCCTTTCTTAAAGCTTGCCTTGGCATAGACTGGATATATGCGCTGTGGAGTGTTTTAATTTATTCTAACCTTGGTTTGGGACTTTATATGATGTTAGGAGATAGGAGAAACCATTGGAAAAAATTTAGGTGCCATGAAATGAGAGATGGAGCAATGGTGTCTTAAGAAGCAACTTAATTTTTCAATTGTGCAAGTGAATGTGTGAAGGCTCTAAGGACCTTAAATGAGTCTAAGAAGTCTAGAAATAACAAGAGAATGAAGCCTAGAACTTGAAATATGGAAGTTGCTTCAATAGGCCAATTATGGAACTATTATGCCACTTATGGAACTAAGTGTGTGTTCAAGAGTATCTTTGGTGTCTTGGCTTGCTTCAAGTGTGTGATTATGTGTTGTTTATGGTGTCTAGGCCAAGAGAACATCCATCCACCTAGGTATGCTTGTGAGGCAAAGAAAGAGAAAGAGAAAGATTAAAGGAAGCTTGCATAAATTCAAGGTAGCTCTCAACCTCATTCTTTTGCATTTTTGTGTGCATATGTATGTCTTTATATGCTTGTGTATGCTATTGTGATTTGAGAACATGCCACTTGATTTTTTGAGGTTGCATTGGTACCAATGTGTTGTCTTTAATGCCATTGATTGTGAGAATGGCTCCTAAGGGTAAGGTGGTGCCAAAAGTCCCTCAATGTGGGTGAGGAGGTGCCAAAAGTCTCAAGGCATGGGTGAGACTAGGCCAAAAGTCTCTTGGATGGGTGAGGCCAAGTCAAAAGTCCCTAAGCCAAGGGAGAGGCATATCCAAAAGTCCTATAAATGGGGTGAGACAAAACCAAAAATCCCTAGAGCTCCTTGATGGCTTAATTGTGAAAGTGTGGCATGAGAATCTTGGAAACGAGCATTTATGATCTTGGTAGCTTGTTTACTTGTGCACTTGATGTATGTATGCCTTGAATGTGAGTGTGAATGGGTGTGTGAGCTATTGAGATTCTAGGAATCTCACTCCCTTTTCCCCTTTCCTCTTGACATGTCTAAGTGGTGCTCAAGATCCAAGGAATGCAAGCCAAGGAACTTAACATGTTGTATTTTGCCCATTATGTGGTTTTAAGTGTAGTCAAATGTCAAAGTTACCTTGTACATATTATTTTTGTGCTATAAGACCATGAACAAATGTAATATGATGTATGACTCTTGTATAGCTTAGTTGTGACACTAAATCAATGCAAATGTAGAATTTGGCTCTTTGATGGTTTGATGTAACTATGCATTTTTGGATATGGAATGGCCAAAATGAGATGCATAGGGTTTGGGATCACTTGGGCAATTTATACAAGTCATATTCATGCTTTAAAATTTTCCCAAGAGGTGCCAAACATTAAAGGAAGTCGATTGAACCAAGTTGGTACCTCATATGGAGCAAAAGTGACCATTTTGTGAGGCTACGTCACTTTTTGCCCAAATGAGTTCTTCTTGGCATGAAATTTGGCATGCACCTAGAGCTTGTTGAGAGACTTTTGGGAAGCTAAAGTGGGTAAAATTTAGAGGTCTACAAAAATTTTGGTGAATTTTTGAAGTTGGCAAATGTTTCTGATTTGGCTATTGATATTGTACACATGGTTCGAAAATGAATTTGTGTCTCATGGAGCAAATGATGTCCAATTGCTATGAAATTTTACAAGGAGAAACTAGACCTTCCTAGTGACTTGTGCCAATTGGAAGTACCTCATTTAGATGTCTAGAGAGGGAGATATTAATTTTTGGATTTGCTATCCAGTACTAGGTGACTAGTCAAACCTGTTACTGTTTGATTAGTTTTCGGGGTCTGCTTGCTCTTTTCTTGATTTGAAACTATTTTTTCTCTCTAGCTAACATCCTTAGCTTTCTATATTGATATCATTTACATGGATTGGATTTTTTTGAAATTAATTAGACATTTTTGAAGTTTATAACAGTAAACCATATTAATACCAGGGACAACTAGACCTTTATGGCTATTTCATTGTCAAACATGATCCAAAGGCTATATTCATGTCCTAAAATTATTTTTAGTATGAATTTAACATCTATATCTTTCCATAATGTTATAGTTTGTGTTATTTCAATTTTTTTTACATTTAGTTACGATTTTTAAAGTTACCCTTAAAAATTGTTACTTGCTGTCCGAGAAGGATTGGTGAAAATTTAGGGTTTGAGCTTGAAAACCATGGATTATGTGATGTTTTGAGTTATGTATGATTCATATAAATGGCAAATGGCTATAGAATGTTGTTGGATAATCCATAAGGCCCATATAACGCGAGATAAAATTTTTTTCCCTAACATAGCACAAGAAAAGTGTATTATTTTCATACTTTTCCTTGCTTTTGCCCCGTGAATGTGCACAAATTGCCCTAAATAGGAGAGTATGATAACAAGAATGTGATGGTATTACACTGCAGCCAAGAATAGTTGAGTCACGGCCAGGAGTCAATCAGAAGCAAGGAGCGCTATAGTGCAAGGCAAAAAATTCACCTAGGGAGAGTGACAGAGAGCAACCTCACCCTAGTGCAACATGTTTAGCCACCGCGCAAGTCAAGGAAGTCCAATAGAGAGTGCTCCAAATAGTAGATTCACCGCAATGCAAGAGGTTCATGTCACAGCAAGAATTGAGGGAGGGAATTCTGGGTTCTAGGAGCTAGTTTTGCCACGGGTCAGGTATGGCCTACCACAACGTGGATTGTGAAATTTTTTACTGTAGGTTCTAAGATGCTCTCCCGCTGTGGTGAGATTTACGAAAGTGTGAATATTAGTTCTCAATAGCACTTTTGCCACAGCACGAGTATACCAAGTCACAACAAAAGTCCCTAAACTTAGTTTCTAGATTCCAGTAACTAACTTACCTGCGACGGGGAAGGTCCAAGTTTAGTGAAGGTCCCCAAACTCCTATTTTTGACTTAGAAACCTTGAGATTTATTATGATAATATTATGTAATGGGTTGGAAACATTTATAAGAGGTATTTTTGTGAGTTGAAATCAATAATGAGATGAATTAAAGGTCTTAATTGATATTTAGGATCACTTGAGGACTTGATTAGTCATTATTGTTTAGCTAATGATTCTAATGATATCAAGATTCAAATTTGTCTACTTTTTTCCTATTTTAATTAATTGTAATAACTTTAAACCTTAATTTATGATTATTAATCATCCAATTAAGTTTAATCACTATAATTAGGAATTAGGGTTGTTACGTTAGAGGCTTAGATAAAATGAAAAGAAAGAGCTAAAAGAGCGAAAGATAACAAATAAAAAGAAAAAGGGCTTGTCTAACTGAAAAATAAGAAAAAGTAAGGATTTAAATATCATGAGATTTAAATGAGAAACCCATATTCCTTATCATAATATGATAAAATAAAATTAGTAGATTAACCAGACGAAATCAAAACGGTTAAATCTCTAACGGTGTATAAATTAGGCTTCCTAGTGATAATATTTTAGACTGGACTTTGTTAGAGAATTTTAAGCCTTTGAATCCTCTAAGCAGATATTTTTAATGAAGTAGAGAGCCTAAGTTTTAATATGGAATAGAAAATTTTTGAAAAGGATGAAAAACGAGCTCAACTAGAGGAAATTAAAAGAAGGGACATAATGGAAAATTTTAAAATTATCATTAATATCTTCCCTTCTCCTTATATCATCATGCTATCATCATCTCCTTCTCCAAACTGACTTCAACTCTACATTAGGTCCCATATGGTGTGAAGAAGAGGAGGAAAAATAAGGGAAAAGGAAACCAAATAGGTATGTAAACATGTATAATTTTGCTATATGCTAGTTAGAAAGTCTTTTCTCCTCTTCATGCTCTTCCTAATTGGAGTTTTAGTTTCTTGAAAGGAGGATCTTTGTGGTTGACCTCTTGTTGAAAAGAGGAGATTTGAGGCAACCAATTATAGCACAAAAATCACCATTCAAAGGGCTTTTCAACAAGGTATATCATGAGCTAGAAAATTTGCTATTATGTGAACCTTCATCTTTTCCTATGTTTCAACCTAGAGAGAGAGAGAGGGAATGGAGGAAGATTGAGTTTGATGAAAACTTAATAACAATAAGGGTTTAGAAAGGAGAGTAAGATTATGTAAATAGAATCATAAAGGAAGCCATAAAGATCAAGTTAGGGGCATATAGGGTTCTAAATGAACTATGGAAAGATGTAAAACCTTAGGAAGATGTTTTAAATCTTCTCAGCCATACTTGAACTAGAAAAGAATCAATAATATCTTACATTCTTCAAATTCCTTGTGAAAATGGCAAAAGCTCCATGTATGGTAAGTGTGTGTGTGTCTTGGCTAAGCAGGAGAGGAAGCACCTAAGGAATTGTTTTATAGATTCTAAGGCTTTAGATGGTCTAGATATGAGTCATGAACATTAATAGAATCATTGGAATGAATTTAAAAGCCCTATTTTTATAAGTGAAAATTTAAGGTTCAAAACAGCCTAAATAACTTAATGCTAGACATGTTTAAGCTTGCATTTAATAGCCCTAAGGAGTTCCATTGGAGTTATATGGCACATGCAAAGTGAGATCTTAAGGCCTAAAAGTTGAATTATGAAGGTTATCTCTTAAGATGTCTAAAGTAACTTGAGTTTATATTTTAAGTTCTTATAGGCCTTGGTAGTAATGAATGAGTTAGAATAAGTTCTAATGAGTTACTTTGTATCTAAATTGATGCATTTAGGCAAGCTAGTGCAATCGTACCCTTGTGTATATGCTAACCCTAGAAAGACCAAGGGGAAAGAAGAGAATAAGTAGGTTAGTAGTGGATCAAAGTCCTAGCTTCACAAGGTAGTTTACTCTTCCTTTCTTGCATGCATTTGGATACTTTAAAATTGAAACTCTTGTATGTATTAGTTGTTTGATGATTGCATAAGTTATGTTTTCAATTGGCATCTTAGGATGAGATTTTATGCATATATGAGTTAAGCTTTGGCTTATAGTATGAGATGTTTAGCCCAAAAATGATCTTAGCTAGTATGTTTACATGCTATGGCTAGACGAGTACAAAATTTTCATGCTAATTTCATGTTTGAATTGATTTTGTGCGTATGACCTACACGCTTGCATTTCTTCTTAATCATCCATTATGTTCATTGACTTGGAATGAGTGTGACTATTGAGATTCTCCCAAGAATCTCACCCCCTTTATTACCTATTAACCATGACAGGTATCACTAGCAAGGAAAAGGAACCAAAGAAGAGTCAGTGCTTTAAGATGTGTAGTAGAATACTTTTGGTGAATATATTAGTTTGATGTATATTATAAGACAAAGTAATATCAAACCATGATGTTTATAATGATGATATGTAATAGTCTTCGTGTACGAGTTTGAGACTTTGAATGTATGCTACTTTGATGTAGAAATATGAAAATGGAACATGTTTTGATCTATGAGAAGTCATTGGTTCCATGTGCTTGCTTAGATGTGAGATAGTGCTTTTTAGAAGCTAGCCATATTTCATATGTTGGCCCCTATAGATGAAGTATGAATGGATTGATTTTTGCCCAAATGAAGAGATTGCATTTTAAAGCTCAATCAGACCACTTTAGAACCAAATTTTGGTCCAAATGATCCATAAAATGTAACCTCATCCTTAATAACCTAAATGACTTAGTTTGGGATTGAAATTTAGTAGACAATTAAGGGACCTATAATAGCCAAAGTTTGCATTTTTCTGACAATATTTGGTGAATTTTTAAAATTGGCTCTAAAAAGTTGTCAAATAGTAATTAATGTTCATACTAGTGTAACCTCAGTCTTCATGTCTTTTGAGGGTTTATATGGATTCATCTTAAGTTGAAATTTTTTAATAGTAAGACTAGATCATGAGCTTTCCATAGGCATCTAATTTGCATGAATCAGAGTTATGTAGCCAAAGTTGTGAACTTTTGAAGTTAGGATCTTATCATGTCAAAAAGGTCAAAATAGGCTATATGATTCCTCTATGTAAATGGGATTTTTATCATGATCCTGTGGGTTAAAACAAATATGAGTATGAAAGTTATGAATTAAAATGGAAAGCAATTGTTTTTTTAAGCTCCCATAAGTTCATTTGAGATATCGAACTACCAAAAAATCGCTACTAAAAGTCTTGTTGTAGTTGTTTTTATTACATTTGATAATAGGTGATATGAAAATGATTAAGTAATGTAAGTTATCACATTTTTTGGTATCAGAGCAATGGTTCAGGTAGTAGCTGTGGTTATGGTTTAGGGATGAGAATATGTGTTATGTGTTGACTTTTCTGTGAAATTCTGGGGGTACATTATGGCATATTTATTTCTTAAGTACTAAAGTATTTAATCGTTTTAGATAAATATGGTGAATATTAGAAGAGGAAGGCCAATTGGGACCCTATGGCATGAGCACTGCATGCTATAATTGCTTTCCTGGATTAATAATAGGCGATGATGCAACAGCAGCAGGAAGTAATAATGCCATTGCAAGAAATACTAATTCAAAAAAAAAAAACTAAGAGACCTAAACCCCCTCAGTTGCAGTACCTAGATAATCCAAAGAATTCATAGTCTAATCCCTCAAGTCAAAACCCACAAACATAGTCCCAAATAAATCTTATCTAGCTTTAACTCACCACCCAGCAGATAATAAACCAATTTAGAAAGTATAGTTTAAGCTAAACACAAAGAAAGCTGAGGCTTGGATCATGTAGTTAGAAAAGATATTCAAGGTAATGGAATGCACATCAAAACGGAAGGCCTTATTGGCCATATTCAAGTTAGAAAAAGAGGCAAATTACTGGTGAAGGAGTACAATGCCAATTATGAGGTCAAATAACATTTTGATCAATTGAGAGACTTTTTTAGAGGAGTTTTATGAGAAATACTTTCCAAACTCCATAAAGGATGAAAACGAATCAGAGTTCATTTTACTGAGGTAGACAGAGAATATGTTCATAGGCCGGTATGTAGCTAAGTTCCTCGAGCTCTCCAGATGCTCCTCCTACCTCTAAAAGCAAGATGATGAGAGATGGAGTGTAGAAAAGCTAGAAAGGGAAATGTTACTTGATATTAGAGATAAAGTAGTATCCTAGAGGTTCAAAGACTTTAATGCCTTATTGGAGATATGCAGAATGACAGAAAGCAATCTAAGAAGAATGCAAGCAGTTCCAAAACCCCCTCTTAAGATTAAGACACTAAGAGAAGAAGAAATAGCCATAGGTAGCAGTAAGAAAGGTAGTAAAGGACCATGGAATAGAAGGGGCCAAAAAGGGAAGAAGGTTCAATTAATTAGATAGAGGCAATTCCTCACCAATAGTCACCCCAACAACATGTAATCAATATGGAAAGAATCATGGTTCTAAACCATATTTAGTAGGCCAAAATGTTTGCTGTAGATGTGGCAAACCAGGGCATATGGCTAGAGACTATACCTAGTAAATAGAGGCGGTTTCTATACCTAGACTATAGATCTAGAGTAAAGTTTTTGCCCTAACCAATGGTATTCTCTTGCTTCTGAGTTGCTTAATGCCATACCTAGTCTTTTCTAAATTTTTAAACATTAAAAGAAAGGTTAATAACCATGATAATGGGGAACTAAAAGTTCAAATAAGATGAAAGGAAAGAGTTGAAAAGGCAAAAATAGTAAAATAAAAGGAAAAAGGGGTTAATCAAATCGATAAACTAGGGAGAATAGGGATTTAAATATAATGAGATTCAACATGAGATACTCATATTCTTCATCATAATATAATATAATAATATTAATAGATTAACCAGATGAGGTCAGAATGATTAAATCCCTGACGATTTATAAATTTAGCTTCCTGGTAGTGATATTTTTTACTAGACTTTTCTAAACTATTTTAAATATAAGAAATTTCAAAATAGATGTTTTTAATAAAGTGGAGGGCCTAAAATTTAGTATGAAAAAGATGATTTTTGAAAAGGATACAAAATAAGCCCAAACAGAAAGGTCAAAATGTAAGGATATAAATGGGATTTGGAAAAATGTTTTAAAATATCTTTCCTTTTCCTTTTAAGTGTCACACAAGCTACCCACCTTTTCAAAACCCACTTAATTGAGTTGCATTTCAGCTATGGATGGCACGAGAAAGAAGGGAGGAGAGAGAAAGGAAAATAAGGCAAATAGTTAAGAAATGGTGCATATTCTTGCTACATGCTAATTAGAAACCTTCTTCTCCTTTTCAAACCCTTTCTAATGGTGGTTTTGCTTTCTTGAAAGAGTGAAGTTGGTGGCTGACCTTTTGAATAAAAGAAAAGACTTGAATCAACTAACTATAGCATAAAAAGCACCATCCAAAGAGCTTCCAAATGAGGTATGCCATGAGATGAGAATTTGCTTTTTTCTTGCACTTTTTCTCCTCCTATGTTTTGGCCTAGAGAGAAAGAGAATAGAGGAAGTTTTTGTTTGATGAGAACTTGATAGAAACAAGGGTTTAGAAGTGAGGAGGTTAAGAATATACAAAGAGAATTACAAAAAAAAAACATAAGAAGCAAGTTATGGTCACCTAGGGTTCCAATTAAGCTATAGAAGGTGTAAAACCTTAGAAAGATAATTTGAATCTTCTAAAGCGATATTTGGACTAGAAATGAGTCCTAGATGTCCCACATCTACCAAACTTCTCATGAAAATGGAAAAAAGTCCTAGGATGAACAATGGGTGTATGTCTCAGCTATGAAGAAGATAAAGCATCTAGGGAGTGTTTTCATAAATTTTAAGGTTTTAAGTAGTCTAAATATGAGCTATGAATACTAATGGAACTATTAGAATAAATTTAGGAGCCTTATTTTGAAAAGTGAAAATTTAGGATTCATAAAGGGCCTAAAGAGACAACTTAGTGCTAGCCATGTTTTAACTTACATATGATAGCCCTAATAAGTTTCATTGGAGTCATATGGCTCATATAAAGTGATATCTTGAGCCCTTGAAGTTGAATTATGGAAATTACCACTTAAGAGGCTTAAAGTAGTTTAAATTTACTTTATGAGTTCTAGTAAGCCTTTATAGTGATGAAATGAGTTGGAATGAGTTTTAATAGATTGGTTGCATTTAAATTGATGTATTTTAGGTCAAACTAGTGTAATTTCACTTTGTGTGTGTATGAATTTGAGAAGGACAAGGAAAAAGGCCAAAGAAAGGAGAATGATCATATGGATTAATGGTGCATCAAGGTTCCTAGTCTCCAAAGGTAGCAATCTCTTCCTATCTTGCTTGCATTTAAATATATATATGAGTTGAGATGCTTGTATGTTTGGTCATGTGATGATTGCATGAGTTATGTTTTGAATTGGCTTTTATCATGATTTCATGCATATATGATGTTATGTTAGGTTTTAAGTAAGAGTGGTAGGGAATTGAGCGCAACAATTTTTTCTTAGCCTAGAGATGAACCTAGCTAATATATTTTTATACCATGACTAGATGAGCATTAACATTTTATGCCAATTGTATATTTGGGTTACTTGATGCATATAACCTACATGCTTGCATTTCTTCTTATGCATTCATTGGGTGCATTGATTTAGAATGAGATTTACTACTAAGATTCTCCTAAGAATCTCACCTTATTTCCCTTCCACTAACTATGACAGGTACCACCAATAAGGAAAAGGAATCAAAGAAAGACTAGAACTTAGGGAAGATGTAATAGGAAGCTTTTAATGTACATGTGCATATGACATGTATTTTAAGACAAACTAGTGGTAACTATGATGTATATAATGATAATATGTAATAGTATTCCATGTACAAGCTTGAGACTATGTATATATGTAGAAATATGAAAATGGAACATGTTTTCATATATGAGACGTTTATGGTTCCGTATGTCTTGTTACAAGTGGGAGAGTGAATTTTAGAGGCTAGCCATATCTCTTGTATTGACCTTTATAGAAATAAAGTATGAATAAATTAAAATTTGCTCAAGGAAAAATATTGCATATTAGGGCTCAAATGAACCATTTTAGAACCAAGATTTAGTCTAAATGATCCAAAAATTGCAACCTTATCTTTGATAGCCTTAATGACTTAGTTTACGGCTAAAATTTGGTGGAACCATAAAGAATATATAGAGCTTTCTAACAAGTCAAAGATTATATTTTTCTGAACTCTATAGGATATTTTGTGGATTTTCAAAATTGGCCCCTACAAGTTGTCATGCATTACTTACTGTTTGTACTATCTAGCCCTCCATTTTTATGCCTTTTTAAGGGTTAAATAGATTCACTTTAACTTGAAATTTTTACATAGCAAGTTTAGATAATTAGCTTTCTATAGACAATTAATTTGTGTAAATTAGAGTAGTATAGCCAAAGTTATGAATTTTTGAAGTTAAGATATCAATTATGGCAAAAAAAAAAGTCAAATTTTGGCTCCTATATGCAAATGAGACTTCTATTATGATCAAGTAGGTCAAAACAAATATGTGTGTGGAAGTTATGAATGAAAATGGAAAGAAATTCAAAATTTTGACCTACAAGTCCATTTGACACATGGAAAGGCAGTTGCATTTTATTGCCCTTGAAGGAGAAATGATATGAAAATGGCTGTATAGAGTATGTTATGACACTTAACCTAGTAGTCAATAACTTTCTCTAATTTAACCACATAAGACATATCATATTGCAAATGTACCAACTCAAACTCTATTGAGATAATGTTTTTTGAGTTAGAACACATGAAATACATTATGAATTTGGGAAAGATTGGATGGCAAAGTAATATGATAGGCCATTGACTTAACTCAATTAAGGATTTGAAATGGACTTATATATTAAAAACTGAGCTTTTTGGGCTTCAATGGCTAGCTTACACCCATGACTAGAAAGACTCTAATGAACACATGTTCATCAATCTCAAATTATTGAGCTCTCCTCCTTTTATTAACATAGCTTTTTTGCTTACTTTGAACTATAAGTAACCTCCTTTTAATGAGCTTTATCTATTTGGAGGTTTGATTTACAATATATGGGCTTAACAGGCTTCTCTCCTTTAACTCAAACTAACAAAGTGGAGACCTACACTTCCTTCAATATAAAGTCGATGCCATTTATATATTAAAATGATAACTATTATTGTAAGCAAACTAAGTGAATGGTAGATATACATCCCAATTCCCTTTAAGATCTAACAAACATGCCTTTAGCATATCTTCTAAGATCTAACTGGTTTGCTCAGTCTTTCCACCTAATTGAGGGTGATAGGCTATATTAAAGTTCAATTTAGTTCCTAGGGCTCCTTAAAGTTCTTGCCAAAATCTAGAAGTAAAATAGGGTCTCTATTAGAGATTATACTATTGGGTATACTATAAAGCCTCACTATCTCTCTAATGTAGACCTATGTTAATTTGTCTAAAAGGAGAGTAGATTTAATTTGTAAGAAATGAGTAGACCTAGTTAGTCTATTTACAACTATCTAAATAGCATCAAAACCTAAAGATGTCCTAGGTAACCCTATTACAAAGTCCATTAAGATACCATTTCATTTCCACCTAAGTATCTCTAAGGATTGCAACACTCCAACTAGCTTCTGATGTTCTATCTTAACTCTTTGACAAGTCAAATACTTGGATAGATACTTTGCTACATCTAGTTTCATACCAGTCAACCAAAAGGTTTTTTTAAGATCCTAATACATATTGGTAGTATCTAAATGAATGATATATCTGTTGGTGTATGCTTTAGAACCCAATCATAAGATGATTGTGCTTACATTTATTTTATTATGTTTTGATAAATAAAGGTATTTCAATTATTATATTTAATGTTATATCTCTATAATGTAAATAAATATATTAATTGTCTCTAGCATAATTTATTATTTTTAAATTATCCTCAGTCAAGTATTATTGTAAATTGGGATAGTAATAATATATTAAGACTAGTATGTATATTATTTGATAACCACAATTATAAATATGAGATATTAAGTCATTACATTGGTACATGTTAGAGATGTATTGGATAGACCTATTGTGAGAATGCTTCATGAATAGCTATGTGTCATAAGCCATTTTCATAGTGATCATGTACATTGTCCTTTGACTTGAAATTACTACAGTTCCCTACATGAGAGTCATATACTTTGATGGCATCAATCGTCATCTTTAATAGGGATGACCAAGAGGTGGTAATTAAGTGTATCACAAATCATGTAGAGGGATGTGAGTGATACAAATGAGATTTTGTCCCTTTGATATCAAAGGAGTGATATTCGTAAACCCCTTGATTGAATAAGACTAAGAAATACATAGTTGTGCTCAAATGGATCAATATGTAATATTGATTCATTTATTTTGATTTACTTTACTCAAGGATCAAGAAACATATAGATTGAATTATAAAAAAGATAACATATTTCATACCTCGAGTTTAATCTAGATATCTAGATAAAAGGGATTGAATTACATGGAATATTAGTCACAGATTATGTATGTTGAATCACAGGCATTTTTATTACTTGGTTGGCAATGATATATTGCTAGATATCACTTACTATCTATCATACCATTATAGATTTTCTAGAAATCTCATTTCATATTTCTCATTTAACAATAATTAATTGAATTCACATTTTTGGCAGTGAAATTTATTGTTATCAAAAGCCTCACATAATCCAATTGTGTACAAATAAAAATATTCATCATCTTATTTCCAAAATTCATGCCAAACAAGTTTGTTATACTTAGAATATCACAAAAAGAAGCATGAAATTCGTGGGTTGCTTCATATGCCCAATTTCATCACTTTAACACCTAATAGGATCCAAATTTTTGATAAATTATAACTTGAGTTACACAATTCTGATTTATGCCAACTTAGTGGCTACAAAAAGCTCATAATGAGAGATAGCTACTATAAAAATTTTAGGCCAAAATGAGTTCATTTGGTCCTTTAAAAACCTCAAAAATAGAACCTAACTATATGAACAGTAAACTAGTAGTTTTTGCATAATTTAGTTAATTTTAAAATTTTATAAAAATATTTTATAGGGATCTAAAAATTGTGTTCTTTAGCTCTATAAAAAACTCTTAGCTATAAATGTTTGCCAAATTTCAACCCAAAACCTATTCATATAATCTGTCAATGGTTCATGGACATATTATGGCTTAAAGAATGAAAATTTTGGTTCAAAATGAGCCATATTATGCCATGTCTCCATTTGGACATGTTTTAAATGATTAATGTAGCATATATGGCTGGTTTAACATGTTTTAATTACCATACACTTAAAATTACCTTCCCACTTGCATATTTACACATATTCATCTAGGAGCTTAAGGTTACCTTCCCACTTGCAAGATATCATATATTATAGCCTTTATATGTCTCTATATCATAATCTAGTACTTTTTGATATGTTTGCATGATCATACATCACAAGATACAAATACCTATTCATAAATACAAGAATATACCATTTGTAACATCTGATTCTCTGAAAACAAGAGAAAATGTGAGAAACGTAACGTACGGTTTCTCCGTAAACGAATGAAATTCACCGGATACAAAAAAGAAGTCCCCCGAAATGAGATAGTTAAGGTCCTGAAAAATTTAGGAAGTATTCTAGATTCTTAAAAATAAGAATCCCAGGCTTAGATGGAAAGAAAGATGGAGCTAGAATGAAGAAACCATTTCTTATGAAAAACTTAAAAACGTAATGACATTTTCGTAATTTTGAGCAACTTTTAGGAATTCATATAAGAGAGCCTTTTAAATAAAAGTTTTGAATTCTTCAGATTTCTCAGAGGCCTTGAAAACCATGGAAATCCCTAGGATAGTTAAATCCCCTCCGGTGGACATTTTCTAACGTCAGTGTACTTGAACTTTGACAAATTTGCTCGGGAAGGTTTTAGCTCTGATTTGAGTGATTCCAAAGGCATTTTACTAAATTAGGAATCTAAATTTCATAATAGAAAAGATGGTTCTCAAAAAGGAGCTAAAATGAAGGAGAAACGAAAATGCCAAGAACGAAGGGCAAAATGGGAGTTTTTGAAAATTGTAACTCCCTCCCACCTATATATATGATGTGCCCTTCTTCTCCTTTCATTATGCACGACCATGTTCTGCCCAAAACCAGAGAAAAACCCTAGGGGATGAGGTGCACAAGAGGAGGAAGAAAAGGAGGAGAAATTCAAGGTAGAAAGGTATGGATTTTCATAGTTTTCATGCTTTATTCATTCCAAACCTCTTCTCCTCGATCCTCCTTTGTTTCCTATGATTATAATGAAGTTTATAAATCTGTTTTAAGGGAGAAATTAGAGGGAAAATTTGGATTTGAAGAGAGGAGCTCAAAGAAGACAAGATTCAAGTGAGAAAAGCCATGAAAACAAGGTAATTTCTCTTCCTATGGTTGTTATCTTTGGTTCCCTTCTTGTCCATTTCGCCCCACTTGAGAAGGCCTAAGAGGATTTGACTTTTAGGCAGAACCAAGGGTGAATCTAAGGAAAAAGGGTATGGAGATTAAGAATATAGAAAGAGAATCAACAAAAAACCATTAGATTTCAAGATGCAAGTTCTAGGGTTTCAATTGCACCTTGTAAAATATAATTTTGTATAATGATTCTTAGGCCTAAATAAGAGTTTAAATGAGCTCCTAAGATCCCTAAGAAGCTTCCTATATGCTTCTTCCCTTGAGAAAAAAAAAACTCCAAGGAGCTCCATTCCCTTCATAACCTCGGCCAAGCAAGGATAGTATAGCTAGGGAGAGTTTTAAATTTTTTTAAGCTTATTCTTGAGTCATATATGATGAATGAAAATGAGGGGAAGCCTTGGAAAAAATTTAGAACTCATAGAAAGTGAGTTAGTGCTTTAGGTTTCATATTATGACCTAAAGAAGCAACATATAGCTAGGCTCTTGGTTTTAATTGTGTGATGACTCCAAGAGGCTTAAAAGGAGTCAAGAATCATATTTGAAAAGAAAGAATGGGACCTAGAATTTATTTGAGGGATGTTGCTTCATATGGTGCAATTATGGAATCATAATAAGGTTTATAGATCAACCTATTGTTTAAGCAAATTTCATGGCCTTAGAGTTGGGTACATGAACCTAATTAGCTTCCATAAATTATGTCTAGGCCAAGAGAAATCATCCCCACACTCTTGTGTGTGTGTGTGGTCGAAAATGGGAGCATTTTTTCAAAGGAAAAAGTGTGTGATTGTGTGCAAGGTAGCTCTCTCCACCTTCTCTCATGCATGGATGTGTATTTAGCTTGTCTTAGAATGTGCGTATGTGTATTTTCAAGATATGAAAAGTGTAACATCTGATTCCTCTGTAAACGTCAGAAAATAGCCAAATATAAAAGGAAGTCCTCAAAATAGAAGGAATTGGGGCCAACTAAAATTAGGATAAAATTATAAATAATATAAAATGAGGATTTGAACCTTGAGTTGCTTAGAAATTAAGGGCAGAGTGATTCAAAAAATTTGCCGAAAGGCCAGTGGCATTTTCGTAATTTTGAGCAAATTTTAGAATTTACATAGAAGGGCCTTTTAAATGAAAATTTTGAGCTTTCTAGGGTTCTCAGAGGCCCTGAATACCATGGGAATCCCTAGAACAATTGAAAACCTTCCGGTGAGTGATTTCAGTTATTGGTTGACCGAAACTTTGACCGAATAGTTTAGAATGGTTTCAGATCCTTTTTGAGTGATTCCAAAGGCAATGCTTATGATTAAGAGCCTAAGGAATATGATGGAAAAGACAGATTTAAAAAAGGAGTTGATATGAACCTAAAATGAGAAAGCCAAGAAAATGGACTAAAATACAAAAAGTAAAGAGTTGCATAAAGTGACTTTTAGCTTCTTCTTCTTATCCACATTCTAGAAGCTCCTCATTCCATAATTTGTTTCTGCCCCAAAAATAGAGGAGGAAGCCAGCTCTCTTTGGCGCACAAGGAGAGGATATTTTGAAGAGAGAAAAAAGTAAGGAAAAGGTAAGAAAATTTATGAAAATTTAAGCATTTTCTCTTGCAAGTTGCTCTTCCTTCTTCTTCTCTTTATTTCCATGGATTTGATGATGTTTTTGGGTCTGTATGGAGGGTAGAACAGAGGTAGAAAATTCGGATTTGGAGAGGAGAGCTAGAAGAAAAGGGAAAGCATTCAAGGAAAGCTTGAAATCAAGGTAAAAATCTTAGTCTCCATGCTTCACTTCTCTTAGCCTTCTTGTGTGCAATTTTTCCTCCCTATAACCAGCCAAGGGGAGAGTGTTTTTGGGCAGAACCAAGAATGAATCATATGAATTAGGCTATGGGAACTTGGATTATGCCAAGAAATTGCAAGAAAAACTAATGAAATCTAAGTTGGAAAAGTATAGTGCATTTGAAGGGATTATAAAAACTGATTTAATCTATGAATTTTCTTGGCCATTTAAATGTTCCATTGACCTCCTAAGACCTCTAAGAAGCCTCCCAAGTGGCTCTTCTATCAAGGAAACATTGCAAACTCTATGAACCTAAAATTCTTGCATTGTTTCGGCCAAGCATGAGGGGAGTAGCTAGGGAGTGTTTTAATTTGCTCCAAGATTATTTTTGAGTCATATATGATGGAAGAGGATGAGAGGAAGTCTTGGAAAAATTTTAGAAACCATATATAGTGAGATGGAGGTGTAAGCTCTATAATGTAGCACAATGAAGCAACTCCTAGCTAGGCTCCTTAAAATAATTATGTGATGATCCAAGAGGTCTAAATGGAGTCAAGAATCATAGATTAAAGGAGAGAAGGGAGCCAAGATCATGAATTTTTATAATTGCTTCATTAAGTGCCTTATGGAAGCATAATGGAGCCATATACCAAAGTAGCATCATGTAAAGTGTGTATAATGCCAAGGCTTGTTCCCATGAGTAATTCATGTTTCTTTTGGTGTGTCTAGGCCAAGAGAAATGATATCCACCTTCTTAGGTGTGTGAGGTTAAGGGAGAGGACTCAAGGCTTAAGGAAAAAGTGTGTAATTACTTCCAAGGTAGCTCTCTCCACCTTCTCTCATGCATAGATGTGTGTTTAGCTTGTCTTAAAATATGTGTATGTGTATTTTCAAGCCATGAAAAGTATGCTAGCATGATCTTATTTGCCATGATTTTATGATGTCATGTTATGTTTTCAAGTGAATGTATGATGTTTTTTGAGTTTGCTTGAGTGTGGAGAGGCTAAGAACCCTTCTCCATGGTGAGGATGAGCCAAAAACCCTTGAGTTTGGTTGAGACAAAGTAAAGAGTCTCCCAAAAGCAAAGTGGGCTCCCAAGAGTATGGTTGAGTCCAAAGTGCTCAAAGAATGGGTGAGGCTAGTCCAAAATCCATAAGGAGAAGTGTGAGGCCAATCCAAACACTTGGTGAGCTCTTGAATGTCTTGTTTGACTTGTTCACATGCTAAGCTTGCTTCTTGAATGCTCATGAATTGTATTATGTCCATGCATGCATTTTTAAGGCTTTCTTTGCATATATTATGTATGATTGAATGAGAGATGAACTATTCAGATTCTTTGAATCTCATTCCCTCCTCTTCAATGATCTAACATGCTAGGTGGACTAAGTAACTATAGTGAAGGGAGCCACATCAATGAAGAAGGAAGAATGACAAGTTCATGTCTAGCTTTAGCCATTTTGAAACCATAATTGTATTTTTTGATGTATATATTATTGTAAATATACCATGACCCTTGAGACATGTATAAATATGCTATTATGTGATGTTTATATGTATGGATATGATGTATGAGCTCTAGCATATATTTTGAGTATGAGATGCCAAAGTATGCAATGTGAAAGCATGATGGAAATGTGCAAGTGTGGGTTGAATGGCCAAAATGAGATGCTTGAGGTTTATGACCATTTGGGTAGCGCACACAAGTCTTAAATGCACTTTTAGACTTGCCCAAAAAGTGCTACAATCAAGGGAAAGCCATTTGGCAAGTTTGGTACCCCATATGGAGCCAAATTTGACCATAATGGAACCTTATATCACTTCTTAGCCAAATGAGTTAGTCTTGATCTAAGATTTGGTATGCTACTAGGTCTCATTGAGAGATTTTTGTAAAATTAAAGATCATAATTTTCGAAGATCTACAGAATATTTGATGATTTTTCAAAATTGGCAAAATTTATGTTTCTGGTTTGCTGCACTATTCATTTGGTCTGAAATTAAACTCTATCACCCGAGCCTCAAATGATGTCCAATTACTATGAAATTTTATACAGAGAAACTAGACAATACAATGATTCATTTCAACTAGAATCACCTCATTTGGAGGTCTAGAGAGGGAGATATGAATTTTTGAAATTTCTGTCTAGTATCAATAAATTTATCTGACTAGAAGTACTGTTCCATCAAATTCTGAGGTCTGAGATTGATGAATTGATATGGAGATATTTTTTCTCTCTAGTTAACATCCACAAATTTCTATATTGGTATCATTTTCATAGTTTGGATTTTTTTGGAATTAATTGGACATTTTCAAAGTTCTTTGCAGAATTCTATGACAGTTCCATAATTCAATTGGACCTTTAGACTATTTTGGATGTCAAACACCCTCTATGATGGATGTTATGGTCTGGGCATATTTTTACTGTAAAGTAGACATCCTAAGATTTCCAGAATGACCAAGATTGCATGATTTTTATTTTTCTAGATTTAATTATGATTTTCCAAAATTTGGTCAAAAAGTGGAGCAATTCTGGCCGAGAATGAACCTTCATATTCCATACTCCATTTTGGTTTCCATGAGTTGTGGGCATGATTTTGAGATGCAAATGATTTGTAATGATGTAATTAAATATGAGGATGTATAGTATGAACTCCCACGGTCCACGTGACACCGATTGCAAATTTTTAGATATGACACAACGCAAAAATAATTCCATTTTTCTTGCTTTTTCTATGGGAAACCTATATAGTTCATGATATTATGCCATTTAAAAGCATAAGATGAGCTAGAATTTATAGTGTTACAAAAAGTATGCTAGTATGATTTTGTATGTCATGATTTCATGATGATACATTATATTTTTAAATGATGCTATGATGTTTGTATGAGTTTGCTTGAGTGTGGAGAGGTCAAGAACTCTTAACCATGGTAAGGATGAGCTAAGAACCCTTGAGATTGGTTGAGACAAAGCAAAGAGTCTCCCAAAAACAAAGTGGGCTCTAAAGAGTATGGTTGAGTTCAAAAATCTCTTAAAGAATGGGTGAGGCAAGTCCAAAATCCATGAGGAAAAAGATAAGGTTAATCCATCCACTTGGCAAGCTCTTGAATGTCTTGTATGACTTATTCACATGCCAAGCTTGCTTCTTGAACGTTCATGATTTCCATTATACCCATGCATGCATTTTCAAGACTTGCTTTGCATATGTTATGTGTGATTGAATGGGAGATGAGCTATTGGGATTCTTTGAATCTCATCCCCTTCTCTCCAATGTTCTAACATGCTAAGTGGACCAAGAGAGCAAAGTAATGGAAGCCAACCACCTTGAGGATGAGAGGATGACAACAAAGTGCTTAAATTTTGTTATTTGAAAACCATACAATTGGCATATGTTGTAATTTATGGATGTATATGTCGTATGAAGTTATGAACATGTATAAATATGTTGATGTATCATATATAAGTGAGAGATTATGGTATATAAATCCTAGAATGTAAAATGAGCTTGTAATGTTAGTGAGGCTTCTTAAATAACATTATAGAAATGTGCATAAGTGTAGATGAAATGGCCAAAATGAGATGTAGGGAGTTTGGGACCATTTGGGAAGCTCACTCAAGTCTTAACTTGCCCAAGAGGTGCCAAACTCCAAGGAAAGCCAATTGGTCACTTTGGTACCCCATATGGAGCCAAAATTGACCATAATGGAACCCTATGTCACTTTTTGGCCAAATGAGTTCTTCTTGATCTAAGATTTGGCATGCAATTAGATCTTGTTGAGATATTTTTTGGAAGCTAAAGAACACAAATTTCAAAGGTCTACAGAATATTTGATGGATTTCCAAAGTTGGCAAATTTTTTGATTTTGGTCTACTGCATTATTCATTTAGTTCAAAAATGAAATCTGTCATATAGGGCTCAAATGATATCCAATTGCCATGAACTTTTATATTGTGAAATTAGACATTCACAGTAACTTGTGTCAACTAGAAGCACCTCATTTGGAGGTCTAGAGAGGGAGATATGAATTTTTAAAGAATCTGCCCAGTATTAGGAATTTTACCTGACCTCAGTTACTGTTCTATTGAATTCCAAGGCTTGGGCTGCCTGAACTGGTCTAGAGTTATTTTTCCCTTCTAGCTAACATCCACATATTTCCATATTAGTATCATTTGCATGGATTGGATTTTTTTGAAATTAATTAGACATTTTTGAAATTTGCTGCAGAAATCTGTGACAGCACCAGTGAGCAATTTAACCTCTGAACCATTTCGGATGTCAAACGTCCTTTGTGATAGATGTTATGGTCAAGACATATTTTTAGTGTGAAGTAGACATCTGTATATTTCCAGAATTGCCAAGAATACATGATTTTAAATTTTCTAGAATTAGTTATGATTTTCCAAAATTTGGTAAGCAAAGAGCCAAATTCTGGCCGAAAATATACATGAGTATTTTAAGCTTCCCTTTGAATTCCATGAGTTGTGAGCCACATTTTATTATGCAAATGAGTTTTATTCCTGTAATTAAATATTAGAATGTATTGATTGAGCTCATACTGTCCATGTGACACCGAATGAAATTTTTATATATGACGTAGCGTTACATACTCCATATACATTCTAAGGGTCACATAACATAATCTATCATATATACATGACATATTATCATAATTATACATGCTCATAAAGTCATTTGTCATATACAACCATAGATTACACATTTGCCACTTTGATGGCCTTAAAGAAGCCTATTCTATGCCTTTCAATGTCATGCTCTCATCTCTCAAATAATTGGCTCCCATCTCCTTGCTATCAGAGCAAAGTTTCGCATGATCCATATACACATGGCCTATATGATGATCCGAGAACATGAATTGATTGAGAGATTCAGAGACATGAGTCTCTTCTGCGAGGTGTATTTAGGAAAGCTATTTTCTTTGCTATTTTATGAGTTACATGATGTGAAGCATGAGAATAGCATGAAAAAAGCTAGGAAATATATGTTGTTACACCTTTTAACAACTATTATTGTCAAAGTAGCTCTTTACAAACTTTTGGTTCATTATTCTTACTTCTCTAGGCACCACCTAGCCATGGTTAGTAGAAATAAGGTAAAAGTGAAATTCAAATAATCTTAATAGCTAATCCAACATTCAAGTATACATATATAGCTCACTCAAGTTCCCAAGATGCAAGCATGCATATCGTACAACCATAAATAAGTCATATTGATACATTAAGGATACCATTGCTCCATTAAAAGTAATATCAAGCTCTAGGAATTTTTGGTCTAACTTCACCTAATATCTAGAGACTTTTGATTTAACCTTACCTTCTTTAAGGGCTTTTGACTTAGCACTTACAATTGAAATTTTTGGCTTAAACTCACCCGCATTTATGGACTTCTGGCCTCATCTCACCCATTCAAGAGCTAAACCAATTTCAAATACAATTAAATGCCATGCAATTGCATAATCATCAAGCAATTAACAATATATATAATTTGCAACAATGCATACATGTAATCCAAGAAACTCAAGTAACTAACATATATACACAAGAATGAAAGAAAAGCTACCTTGACACAAGGATTTCAATTGATTCCCCTTAATATCTTCTCTTGACTCCATGGCCATATAGCCCATCCTTGGATATGCTCTTACTTGGTTGGTCTAGACATGTCAAATAGAGCATAACACAATCAATGGAACCATACTTTTACTCATACTAGCCTTATAATTTAGGTTTCTAGTTGTGCTTATGGCCATACTTTTGTACCTTAAAAAGCAACTCTTATCATTTTACTTCTTGGCTCCAAAATCTCATTTAATATGAGTCATATGATTCTAAGAGAACTCACTAAAACTATCATATGTATAATTTAAAGAGCCTAACACCTAGTTGTTTCTTTAGGCATAATTGAACCTTAAAAATTTGCCTTTTAAAATAAGACTTCTAAAATCATTCCATTGATTCTATTAGTGTCTCTAATTCATATCTAGACCACTCATAACCTTGGAATCAACAAAACTTCCAAGGTGCTAGATTCCTCTCATGGTCGAATCATGCTCAAGAAGGAGTTCCATGGTGTTTTTGTTCAATTCTCATGAAACTTGGCACATATAGAATATCCTTGCCTCTTTTCTATTCTAGACAGATCTTACATGGTATGAAATAGCTTCTTAGGGCTCCAAAAATTTGAAGGTGTAATCAAAACCCTAGGTCGCCTACTTTGCATTTTAAAACTTCTTACTTAATTTCCTTTACATAGTCTAATTCTTTATGCTCTTAAACCCCCATTACTATTAACTTCTTAATTAACATCACTCCATTTTCCTACCTTCCTATGTTTCAGATGGGGCATCTTGGCCTTTTGTGTAGCACCTATATTTAATATCCTTAAACTAATGCTAATTTATTTGATCAATCGATCACATTTAACTATGAAAGCTAAATTTAAACATCAATTTAGAACTAAATATCTTAAACATTAATATCCTAGTAAAATAAGACATGATTAATATCGTATTAACATTAAAATTCCAAATCCCAAAACTAATCCAAACAACAAAATAAAATTTAAAAAAACTAAAATACTATATATCAAATCTCTTATTACATTACTATATCTCAACTAATAAGTATCTTTGGCTAAGGTACTTATTATAGAACCTTCCTTTTTTAGTGTCAATCCACTGTCCTAGAAATGCTAGTTCGTAAAAGTGCGTATGAGAAAAAAATCTTAGTAACTAATGGAGTTCTAAAACATGCATTTTTGGCCATAAATATAAAACTTTTTAGAAATAAATAACTTTAAATAAAAGTGTACGTATCTCATAAGAAAGTTATACGAGAGTTCACAACTCAATTTAGAAAAATAAAACATTCATTTATCTTTGAAATCCTTTTAAAATAAGACAGAGTTTTAGAAAACCATATGCTCCTTTGATACAATAAGTAGAACTTTCATAGCTATCCTAGCCCTGTTTACTTATGAAAGGTACAACACCCCCACTCAATTGATCTAATACAAGAGTGAGATCAAATACTTTATGCTTTGTCTCAACGAATGTGATAACTAGATGCAGGTATGCATTAACTCCATCCTTTTAACTTATGGCCTCAAGCTCACATATGGCCTATTTATCATCATCATCAAGTAAATAACATTGCTTGTGTCTTCACCACAAGGTTCATATCACATAAGCAAATGAGTGTACATTTAAAAAACATTCACATAGCATATAAAACATTTCAAATTCAAGAGCAATGTCCTACATTTCATAAATACAAAGACATCATTTCCATCAATTTCAATTTCATCAAGATAATCTCATCAAATCCATTTCCATCAAACAAATGTTATTAAATAAATTCCATCAAGCTCTTGAATTAAAACATCATTTAATAAAATCATTTCATAAAGTATGAAAAACATCTACAATTATATTTATGGACATTAGTGTAACATTCCAAAATTAATAAAGCAAAATTATAGAAATTAAGGATTTAATTTGGGAAAATAAGGAAATTATCATGGGAACTAAGACAAATTATGGAAAATAGATTTTTTCAAGGAAAATAATTATTTTTGAAATTTTAAGGCAAATAAAAATTATTTGGCAATTTGTTGACCAATAAAATAAATTTAATTACAGAATTTGAATTTATTTGGGAGAAATTAGTTAATGGAGTTTTGGAAAATTAATTTAAAGCATAATAATTAGTTTGGCTCAACTAAAAATAATTTTTAGGAGCTAAAATGAGAAATAAGTAGAGACCCAACTTAAACGAACCTAGGAGGTCTAAGTCCAATAAGCCAGATTTAAGCCCAATAGCCTAAAATGAGTTAAATTAGCCTTGAACCCTCACTCTTCTTCATTTTAATGCTAAAGCTCACTCTTAAACAGCAAAGGAAGTGAAAAAATTACAAGTGGTGAAGGAAAGCAAGGGTCCTTCAAAGTTCTAGCTTTGATCTATTCATCTAGAAGAAGATTTAACTAAGTTAAGCATTAAGTAAATTAATTTACTCCTCATCCTCTTTATTTTAGTCTGATTGATTTTTCATTTGGAGGTTTATCATGAAAACTTAGGTGCTTTATTGCTTGGACTTTGACCTTGAAGGTTAATACTAGTGTTGGGTAAGTGTTTCCCATCATTTTGTGGTTTTGATATGCTTAAATTTAACTTTGGTGGCTGATTTTAGTATGTGGCTATTTTCATATGCGAAAATGCAAGTGGTAGGGATGATCCATTGTTATTTATTGGTTTTTGGGTTCCAATCAATTCCTTTAATCTATTGGAATCCTGGGTAAGTTTTTTTTAAGTAATTCATGATATTTTGGATAGATGGGTATATGGCGCATTTGGTGAATGATGGCTAAAAATTGTTTTTTTTTTTCTTGGCTTGTTTAGGACTTTTAGGGTGCTACTGGTACTTGTTGATTTGAAGAGTTGGCATTTTAAACAAGGTAGCTAGAGTTTTAAATTCTACGTATATGTTTAATGTTAATCATTTGCTACACATGAATTTTATAATAAATGATGGATTTGGCTACTTATTATTTATGTACCTTGATCATGTCCTTATGGAGAGCTTTGATTATGCTTATACTTGGCAATGTGTTGTGATCATTCAATAAGTCACGATCATACTCTTTCAAATGCACCTAGTCGTTATCATGCTCAATAGGGATTTTGTGCCATGATCATGCCAATAACACATTGGATATGATTACTACTATAGGATAATAGTTATTTGTAGTCAAATTTATTCATTTGAGAATTTGCATAATTTGCCTTTGTTGCTTTTCTTTATGTTGAGCATTACATTGATTAGATTATACATATTAATGGAATTTCTCTTGGTTATTGAGATTTATATCTCACCTTGATTATAGGTTAACATTTTCAGGTGAAGGTTCTTCTACTAATGGCAAAGAGAAGTTACCAGATGTCAATCCCAAGCTTAAGACCTTGTGTAGGATTTCGCACTTAGATATTTTGGTTTGGTTATAAATTCTAATTTTTGTGAGCTAAACTTTATGTAGCATCATGTTGCATTCATATATTGCCAATTGTAGATATTTTAATATTTTTTAACTTGGGGGTGGATTCCATAAGATTAGGACTTAAATTATGGTTAACTCGATGACTTCACTTGTGATTGAGTAATTATGACTTGCAACTTATCAAATGATGAATTTGGTTATGGTACTTATTTTTGTTGTTAGCCTTCTTGGTATCAAATGGTAAGTTGTTGTCATGGATGGTGAAATATTAATATTGATGCTTGTATAGTTATGGTTTTAAATTAAATTATGGGATAGAAGCTGTAGAAATGTGCCTTTAGTGTCTTGGTTATGTGGAATGTAAAATGTTTTATCCTTTTAGTATTGACATAATGCACCTTGCTATTAGGAGTCTTTACTAGGGTGAATATAGATATGGCATGGTCATAATTTGAGTTCAAGGTTGTGTCAAGGCTTTAGGTGTTTAGGTAAGCTTATTTGATGAATTAAAAGTTGTTCAAAGTGGTTAGATGAATTTAGGTGGTGTGCTGTGAGTTTTGGAATTGCCACTTAAGGCCAACTCCTCATTTTGTTGTCATTGAAAGGCCTAGTGGCTGTCATATGGGTATTTTAGTTTAGTTTTGGTTAATTTTAATTCTTGAATTATATGAGGTGTTGAGTGGTGATTATAGGAAGGTAGGCTATTATAAACTCTTTTCTTTTAGCCTTTAAAAGATTCTATGATTGATCTTAGTGTGGTAAAAACTTGATGGTTTAATCATTTAAGTTTTTGAGATCATTATTTGAGTTATGACCTGATTCAATCAAGTTGTAGCCAAAATGAGCTATGAGTGATTTGGAGACAAATTATGCCATAACACAAATATTTTGACCGCAATGAAAATTGTATAAATTCACTACTAGGTGCCTAGGGATGATTTATGCAGTGTGTAACATCCGATTTTCTAAAAATATAAAAAAACATAAGGAAACGCCAGAAACGTAACATACGATTTCTTCGTCAACGTACGAAATTCACCAGATACAGAAGGGAGCCCCTTAAATAGAGTAAATTAAAGTTCAATAAAATTAGAATAATATTCTAGACTGCAAATAATGATAAGTCAAGGCCAAAGGTGCCTTAAAATTAGGGCCAAAATAGATGTAAAAAAAGGATTAGAAAAAGGTCCCGAAGAGTCTCTGAAGTCAAGCATAAAAGAGCCAAGGACTAAAATGCAAAGAAAAGTTATATGCCGAGCAAAATATATAAATTGCCCGAAAGTTTAGAGAACCCTAGTTTCACCCTCTATTTGTGGCTTTAGGCACGAATATTAAAAAATCGAGTAAGAATTTCAGAAATTCGTGACCCACGGTTAAACTCAATTTGATAAGACGGGTCCAATGACGCCATGTTGTCCAGATGGTCGGGTGGGATTCGGTTTGAGATATGGTTATCCCGATTAATAGCCATGAGCAAAATAGAAAAAGGAAGTTGTAACAACTATAGAAATAGGAATAGCTAAAGGGCTAAGAAACCCTGAAGGAGTTTCAGGGACTAAATTGCAGTAAATAAAAATTTTATAGCACAATCATAATGCAGAATAGTGAAAATTACACCTATAGACCCGGGTGTCTAATTGACACCAAAATTTATGAGAATTGAGGTTGAGGGCCCCTGATCCATGTTTGAGGCTCAGTATGGCTAGAAAGTAGAGGACACAATATTTATAAATTGTAAAAATCTAAAGGTATGTATTGTACTGTAAAACCTTAATTGGGCCTGGACACTAATTTTTAGATTGTTGTAAGGCCTAATAACCAATTCTAAAGATCCAATAAGAGAAAAGAAGATATAATTAGGGTTTTAGAGAAGACGAAAGCCAAATATAAATTTAAAATGAAAAGGAAAGGAGAAAAGGATTTTAGTTATTTTAAAGAATTAATCATGGTTAAGTTAGAAACTAACTATGGTTAAGTTAAAAGTTGACCATGGTTACTATTCATAACTCAAGGGCTAAGAAAGGGTGTCCAAGTGTGTGGCCAAGAATTTTTGGAAGAAGATATTTAGTTATGAAATTAGAAAATCAAAAGAAAAAGGAATGGAAGGTTAAGATTTGATCTTGAAAAGGTTGATCCAAGGGTCCAAATTTAGTATGACCATTTAACTTCATCCAAATTCATCTCCTTCACCTCCATTCCACCATTTTCACGCCACACACAAGGGAGGAGGAGAGAAAAATGTGAAGAGAGAAAGAGAGGGAGAAAAAGTGGAAGAAGAAGTAAAATCAAGCAAAACTACCACCATTCTTCACCAAATTTCTTCATCTTCTTCATCCTCCAACCATTTCCTCCAAAGGGCAGTTGCATATTCATCTTTTCTTCAAGGTGGAATGTTGCTCTAAGTGGGAAGAGAAGGAATTTTAGTATGAGAAAAGCAAAGGAAGCAAGGATTAAGCTTAAAGAGTAAGTTGTCTCCATCTTGTACTTAGAAATCACATGCTTTAAGTTAGTTTTGTTAAACCCCAGCGATGAGTCACTTTTGGACAGCATATGGATGATTAAAAATGAAGTTTATATGTTGAATATGAAGGCCTTGAAATAAATTTTATATGTTGAACATGAAGGCCATATGAGCTTAGTTATTGTTGTTATGTGCTGGGATTTTGAAAAACACAAAGATTATAATTTTTGGGAAAATAGAAATTATGGGGAGATGCTGTCCTAATTTTTCCAAAATTTTCATGGTGTTTTCTTGATGTCTTAAAGTCATTTATACCAAATTTCAAGTCCTAAAACATAAAGGAAAAGAATATGGAATTTTTAGAGCCAAAGAAATGCACTTTTGAGCCTAAAACGGAGCTAGATTATGTGATGACCAAAACGTGATGTTAGGGCTGGAATTTGATGATGTTATCCATTCTAATGGATTCAAAAGGATGTATTTAGCTAGGAATACCTGTGGAAAAGCCCCCAAAACTCATGGGATAAAATTCCTAAATTTTGGCCAAGAAATGCATACTATTTGGCCATAGTGAATGGGAAGGGAAGGAGTTGGAATTTTCCAATTCCAATGTTCCCATTAAGTTTAAAAGGGTCATCCTACTTTAGAAGTTAAGGTTTATGTGTTGATTGTAATGAATTATCATTATAATTATAGGGTTTGATGTTGTTTTGGGAATTCCAAAAGCAAGTAAACCGACTTCTAAGGCTTGAGGAGCAAAGTTTGCTAAGGTAGTAGTTTTCTTCTCTCTTTCTTTAAGCTTGTATGTTTGTATAATGATAAATGGTATGCTATATCAGGTTGTCATCTATGTTATAAGATGAGATATGTATGCTTAGATTATGCTTGGCCTTGTATAAAATCCCTTATATTACTATATGGTATATGACACGTTGATTGGCATTATATTATGTACTTACATGCTTGCTTATGAATGAGATTGTTTTACTACTACTGAGATTTCATAATCTCACTCCAAATATAACCCATGCTAGGTCCGAGTTCAAGCAAAGAAAGAGCAAAGAATGTGGAGACATAAATCGAGGACCTTACTTTTATGCACCACATTTTGTCATGTAATTAAATATTTTAGACTACTGCATGTATGAGTTATATTATGACACTGTAAGGTACTCAGGTATGAAATAGAAAGCCATGTATATACCTAACCCTGAAGTAAAGAGTATGACTAGTGTGCCTAAGATGCAAGAATACTTGTGCTTATATAAAGGCAAAATAATAAAATGATAAATGAGGGGTAAAATTGTCTAGTTAGTTGTAGGAGCAACTTTATATGAATTTATATGTGCTCCACTAAGTAAATATTTTCACTTTGTAAAGGGCTTAAAGAGCTTGAAGTAGAGCCCTGAACCAACTAATCTTCACGGTGTAGGTTAAGTAAAATGATGGTTCGAGACCTGATGGAAACAAGTGGCTAACCAACATTATAGGGACGTTGACCTACAACTTAAACTGCATGCCTAACCACGAACATGATGAACCAACCCACACAACGATGCACTCGGGTCGAAGCACGAATTAGGGACTTTTGTGAACTTGAATCACTAACCTAAGGATAGGTTAACAAGACAAAGGCTTTAAAAGAGCAAGGGAAAGGTAACTATACTATTCATGTCCTCTAGCTTCAATGGGCTCTTTAAGCATCAACTTGGGCTTGAATAAGCATGATTAAGGCTCCATTTGCTTCCTCAATGCATGCACTAACATTATGGGCTTCTAATTCAGCAAATTGAAGTCCAATTGCTCTTTGTAGATGCTTAACTCTTCCTCTTGTCATTGGGCCATCTATCACCAAGTCCTTCTCCACACGAGCATCCTTCTCCACATGAGTCTAGTTCATATCAATGGCACAACATGGTCTTTCATGTTTTATAGGTTTCCAATGGCTAAATAAGTTGACTCTTGCATTTAAAGTCATGACTGAAAGAAACGAACTGTACACGCAGCGAAAATTTTAATTCGTTTCTTCCTATGGATCTATCCACTTGATTAAATCGAGTATGAGATGAAATATTACCTTTGCAGCGTACTTTGTCCTTTCGGATCTCTGGAACTGACGTCTATGTGCAGCTCCCTCTATCGGTATACACACAAACGATTTGGCAACTTGAAAGGTGTGCTAGCACCTTTGTTCACCACGTCCGTACGCGAATTGAAGAGAAGACAA
Source organism: Erythrophleum ivorense (assembly GCA_026724425.1). NCBI lineage: Eukaryota > Viridiplantae > Streptophyta > Magnoliopsida > Fabales > Fabaceae > Erythrophleum > Erythrophleum ivorense. The sequence goes on along the minus strand of JAIUCV010000012.1, from coordinate 11,669,139 downwards.
TCTTCTCTCTTTAGGCGTTCGTACACGTTCTCTCTCTAGGTGTATGACCGCCTCTCTCTCTCTCTAGGGTGACAGCTTAGGGTTTTAGAAATCTGACCCCTTTTGTGTGTTTCTAAACCCTAGCCTACCTCTCCTTTTATAGAGATATATTTAGATTAAATTAATTAATTTAAATACATTATTTAAATTAATCCAAATTAATTTTAAACAAATTAGTTAAAATTCAAATTTATCTCATAAATTCAATTTGAACTAATTCATTTATAAATAAATATATATATATTGAAATATATATAATACAATATATATATATATTTCGAATTTCTATATATATATTATATATATATCAAATAATATATATATACTTATATTCTGAATTAATTACATATATATAAAACATATTATATATATATATAATTATCTCACCCTAATTAAGCGTAACATTCATCGAATCTAGACACAATTCTAGCTTCAATGAATTTGGACATTCTTATTCAAGTTAATTCGTTCTTGTGTGCGACCTTATAAGCCTATATGATATTGGCAGTGGGCCAACAATGTTATTGCACCCACAAGTCACCAACGGCCTCTAGCAAGACATAGTGACTACCCAAATCACATAGGGTTTGGTGATCCGATACAGTCTATCGTATAACCCTGTCACATCCTTTTTATCACACGATATCTTGATCGAGCATGAGGCATGGAAATATCATCCTTATCTTACTCAATCATTAGTTTCTCGATTTGTGTGCAAACTGGCAGAAGGAATGAAAAACCCTTCCATCCAAGCATGGCCATGTATTTCTCAGTCTCACTCATCGAGGGGCCTAGAGATATCTCTCCGTTAACCAAAGGGATAAATTCTATCTTGACCACTCATCATCTCCTACATGGAATCCATTATGCCCGATAATAGCCTTTATGATCATTCGGTCAAGGTGATTTTTGACAATGCCAAAGCACAGTGTCTTTCATGTTGGAATCTATGATGATCTCAGGTGTGAGGGATTAGTGACACGGTTATATATGTGAGGTACGCTTATGACCTAATCCATGAAACTATCTCATGACGGGTTGATCCAACACCCTGTTCTTAACAGGCGCCTATGATTTTTTATTTGTATCTCCATACGTGATTAACACATAACCATCAATCAAAATCATACTCATCTTAATTCATCATTGTTCCCACAATGATGATCGACTAGGAATATAATTTATCCAAGGATATAATTATTATAGAAACATGCAAATATAACAATTATAATAAAAAGACTTTTAGTCTTAATGAAGCACAATGTTTACAAATGATTGGCCTAGGGCACAATCTCCAACAATGACTTGAATCTTGAAATCAATATATTACTCTTTGGAACTTGGTTACTTGATGTTAATGATGATTATGGGTTAGAGTCTCAACTTTGACTTCCAAAGAGTACTATAGAGAGGTAGCAAGGCTTAATGTAAATTATGAAGTTAAGTGTAACTTGTGGAATAAAAATTTTACATTTTTCATGTATTTTTGTATCTTACTAATTCATTAACTAATTTTATGTATTAATTACAACTAATTTAGAACTTAATTATGTTATTTAGCTTAATTAAGAAGTAGGAACGTTACAACTAAATGCCTTAATTATAAGTTAAATGCACACTTGCCAAGTAACTTCCACTAATCTCAAGTTGACAATCTACAATATATAAATTAAATACTTTTAATACAATATGATAACAATATAATATGTTTTAATTAATTAGATCTACCTTAATTTATCCATTTACCACAATAGTCAACTCCAAATAAGTCAATTCCTCCTCGAACATGCCACACCCTTACTTGTGCAACTATTTGTCTTTAATCATCCATGCTAAATCAATGAACTAAACCACCATTATTAATTTAATTACATTAAATATAAATTAGAATAATTATGGAATATAAAACTTACTGAAACTCTACTCCTAGTTAAAGTATAATTCCCCCTAGGCATTACAATTAAACACAGTGACCATACATATTTACAATCATAAATTAAATGCTTAGTTGCTAATCCAAGTCGACCAATTAGATTAGGGTGAATTACACATCTAAGTAATTAATTACAACCTCAATTACAAAAATTCCCAATTTATCAAAACCTAAAATTTCAACAACAACTATTTCAAATTTTAATAAGTTCAAATGAAAGATAAAAATGAGTAAAACAATTATTCTTTTATTACCTTAGCTAAATCTCCAAGAATCTCCTCCAAATTGAGTTCTCAAAAATTGAAGATTAAGCTTGAGATCCCTTTCTCTCTCTAGTTATAGAAGAAGATACTTCACTCTTTGTCCTTCCCTTTTTTCCCTATTTGAAGGGCTAGCACAGGAGTGTTATTATAGAATGGAAAAATAAATGAAAAAGAAAATAAAAGATGATATGGCTAAGTATTTGGCTGGGTCTAGTCCATGGGTTTTAGATTAAATCCAATTAAAATTCGCCTTGATCTGTGGTAATTCACTTAAATATTTACTATAAGACTATGATAATTCATTTAAATAATTATTATTGGGCTCTAGTAACTATTGGACTCTTCATCTTTTTATTTTGATTAGACTAAACTATTAGGCCTTTTTATTATTTTTCTATATTCATCTAAACCTAATAAAGATTTTAGCCCACCTATCTTTTTTCTTCCATATTCCATTTAAAATAATAAATACCCATTAAATTCTTAAATTTCAAATTAATAAAATAAATAATACATAACTTAACATTATATCTAATTCACCCTTTTAACTTTATGAATTACTAAATTCTAATTAATTCTGTAACATCTGGTTCCTCTATAAATGTAAGAAATGTGATGTCCAGTTTCTCTATAAACATACGAAATGCATCAAATATAAAAGAAAGTCCTTCAAATAGAATGATTTGAGATCTAATAAAATTAGAACAATAATCTAAATCTCAAATAATGAGGATTCAAGGCCAGAGATGTCCTGAAAATGGAGCTAGAATAACCAAAAGAAATTTAACTTAAATGCAGTGGCATTTTTGTAATTTTGGATACTTTTTAGAAGACTCAAAGGAGGAATTTTTAAATGAAAAAAAATGAGTTTCTCGGGGTTCTCAAAGGCCTTGAAAATCATAGGAATCCCTAGAATAGTTTAAATCCATCTGATTTATGTCTTAGAGTGTCGATTGACTCAAACTTTGACCGATTTATTTGGAAAAGTTTTTAATCTAATTTGGATGAAACCAAAAGCATTTTATAAATTAGAGGACCTAAATTTTATGATAGAAACAATGGTTCTAAAAAAAGAGTTGAAATGAGCCTAAACGGAGCAAATAGGCACGTAGAAGTAAAATAGTCATTTTGAAAAATTGTAAAAAGGACTTCTTAAGTAAGATTGTAATACCTTAAGCCCTTAAGATATCTTTTCCATGAACAAGCTTTACACATATTGTAACAAACGTAATTTCCATAAAATGGCAAAATGAATTGTATAAAAGCAAGTCCTCTGAAATGAACTAGACAATGTCCCAAAAAATTTGGGTAGAGTCCTAGACTCCTAAAAATGATAATTCTAGGCTCAGACAGAAAGAAAAATGGAGTTAGGACTGTGAAACAAAATGTGACGAAAACTAATGAAACGTAATAGTATTTTCATAAATTAATGCAACTTTTTGGAAAAATACATAGGAGGGCTTTTTAAATGGGAAATTGGAGTTGCCCAAGGTTCTCAAAGGCCCCAAAAACCATGGAAAGCCCTGAAACTGGTAAAACTCCTCCGGTGTATGTTTTCCAACGACGGTGAGCCCAAACTTAGATGGATTCATTCAGGAAAGTTTTAACTCCAAATTGAGTAATTTCAAAGGCATTTTATTAAATTGGGAACCTAAATATATAATGGAAAAGACGATTCTAAAAAAGAAGCTAAAACGAAGTAGAAAAGAAATTGCCATTATAGAAGGATGAAATTGAAATTTTTGAAAAAGTATGTTTGTAAAAGCTCCCACACACTTCTCCCACCTTCTTAAACATGACTTTCTTTGCCCAAATTACAGAAAGACAACAGCTCTCTTAGGCGCACAAGAAGAGGAAGAAGAAGGAGGGAGAAAAGCCAAGAAAAGGTGAGAAATCTATGGAATTTCATGCTCTTTCTTCCTCCAACCTTGCTCCTCTCCTTCCATGCTTTCTTTCTATGGTTTTCTTGAGATGATTGGTTCTATTTTTGGTCCAGCACACAAGGGGAGAGTTCAAAGTAATTGAGAGGAGGCCAACCAAGGAGAAAAAGTCTTGAAAACAAGCTTGAATCTAAGGTAAATCCTTGCTTATGTTGCTTTCTCCTCTTGCTTCTCCTTATGTATGATTTCAGCCCTTAATAGAACCATATGAGGGGGAGGGTTTTTGTTCAAAAACAAGAGGGGAACTAGGGTTTTAGACCATAAGAAAGAGGAATATGGCAAGAAATCCTAAGAAAAACTAATAGAAATCAAGTTAGGAAAGTGTGGTGTTTTCTAGGGTTTTGCAAAATCTGATTTTGTGTGAGTAATTCTTTGGCTATTTGAATATTTTCTTGAGCTCCTAAGACCTCTAGAAACCTTCCCAAGTGGCTCTCCCATCAAGGAAAAATTAAGAACTCCACGAATCCCTTCCTTGGTGCATATCTCAGCCAAGCAAGGTTAAATAGCTTAGGGAGTGTTTTAATTCGTTTTAGCTTTGGTTTGGGACTTTATATGATGTTATAATATGGGAGAAACCATTGAAAAAAATTTAAGAGCCATGGATTGGGAGATGGGACAATGGTGTCTATAATGGTGCCTTATGAAGCAACTTGATTTTCCAATTGTGCAAGTGAACGTGTGAGGGCTCCAAGGATCTTAAATGAGTCCAAGAAGTCTAAAAATAACAAGAGAATAGAACTTAAAACTTGAAATGTGAGAGTTGCTTCAATAGGTTGATTATGGAACTATTATACCACTTATGGAACTAAGTGTGTGTTCAAGAGCATCTTTGGTGTCTTGGCTTGCTTCAAGTGTGTGATTATGTGTTGTTTATGGTGTCTAGGCCAAGAGAACATCTATCCACCTAGGTGTGCTTGTGAGGTCAAGAAAGGGAAGGAGAAAGACTAAAGGAAGTTTGCACAAATTCAAGGTAGCTCTCCACCTCATTCTTTTGCATTCTTGTGTGCATATATATGTCTTTGTGTACTTGTGTATGCTCTTGTGATTTGAGAACATGCCACTTAATGTTTTGAGGTTACATTGGTACCGATATGTTATCTTGAATGCCATTGATTGTGAGAATGGCTCACCAGGGTGAGGTGATGCCAAAAGCCCCTTAATGTGGGTGAGGAAGTGCCAAAAGTCTCAAGGCATGGGTGAAACTAGGCCAAAAGTCTCTTGGATGGGTGAGGCTAAGTCAAAAGTTCCTAGGCCAAGGGAGAGGTATATCCAAAAGTCCTAGAAATAGGGTGAGGCAAAATTAAAAGTCCCTAGAACTCCTCATGGCTTAATTGTGAAAGTGTGGCATGAGAATCTTAGAAATGAGCATTTATGATCTTGGTAGCTTGTTTACTTGTGCACTTGATGTATGTATGCTTTGAAAATGTGTGTGAATAGGTGTGTAAGCTATTGAGATTCTTAGAATCTCACTCCCCTTCCCCCTTTCCTCTTGACATGTCTAGGTGGTGTTCAAGATCCAAGGAATGCAAGCCAAGGAACCTAACATGTTATATTTTGCCCATTATGTGGTTTTAAGTGTAGTCAAATTTCAAAGTTACTTTGTACATATTATTTTTGTGTTGTAAAACCATGAAAAAATGTAATATGATGTATGACTCTTGTATAGCCTATGTGTGACACTAAATCAATGCAAATGTAAAATTTGGCTTTTTGATGGCTTGGTGCAACTATACATTCTTGGATGTGGAATGACCAAAATGAGATACATGGGGTTTGGGACCACTTAGATAGTTTATACAAGTCATATTCATGCTTTTAAATTTTTCCAAGAGGTTCCAAACATTAAAAGAGGCCATTTGGACACATTTGGTATCTCATATGAAGCAAAATTGACCATTTTAGTAAACTATACTACTTTTTATCCAAATGATCTCTTCTTAGTCTAAAATTTGGTATGCATCTAGAGCTTGTTGAGATCTTTTTGGGAAGCTAAAGTGTAAAATTTTTGGAGGGCTATGGAATATTTGGCAAATTTTCAAAGTTGAAAATTTTTTTAATTTTGGTTTAGTGCACTATTCATTCTAGTCCGAAATGAAATTATGTCGTTCATGGGGCAAATGATGTCCAATTGTCACAAAATTTTATTGAGAGAAACTTGACATTCCCAATGACTTGTGCCAATTGGAAGCACCTCATTTGACATCTAAAGAGGGAGATATTAATTTTTGAAGTTGCTGTCCAGTGCTAGGTGACCAATCAGACCTGTGTTACTATTTGATTAGTTTTCGGGGTCTAAATGCTCTTGGCTTGGTCTAGAACTATTTTTTCCCTCTAACTAACATCTGTAGCTTTCCATATTGGTATCATTTGCATGGATTGGATTTTTTTGGAATTAATTGAACTTTTTTTAAGTTTATGACAATAAACTGTATAATTACTAGGGACAACCAAACCTTCGTGGCTATTTCATTGTCAAATGTGGTCCAAAAGCTATGTTCATGTCCTAAAATTATTTTTATCTGAAGTTAACATCAAAGCTTTCCAGAAAGCTATGATTTGTGTGATTTTAATTTTTCTATATTTAGTTATGATTTTTCAAAGTTGCTCCTAAAATCTGCCACTATATAGCCGATGGAAATGAAGAAATTTTGGGATTTTTGACCCTTGATCCATGGTTGGTGCCAATTTTTGAAAATGTTATGATTTTTATGTTTGAAAAATAATTAGAGAATGTTATTGATGAATTCATGGGTTCTCGGAGATGCGAAATGAAAAATTTATCCACTATGCAATAGAATTTAATTCATTATTTTAATGTATTTTCTTGAAATTTCCTTGATAAAGTGCATATTCCCATTTGCAAGAAAGGGATTAATGTTAGAAAAAATATGGTATTACACATGTGATTTTCATAGGAAAAAATATCAAATAATGTCATAATTTAGTATTGCGTAGTACTTTACAAGTTCAAATTTTGCTTCGTGGACCCCGTGGACTGCCCAATATCATCTCCTACTTATATTCTATCTAAACAAGTCATAACCATTGCAAAATATTCCATACATTTTGGTTTAAGAGCCACACATTTGAAAATTGGAGTTTTTGCCTCGGGTCCAGAATTCAAGTTTTTGTCACTAACTTTAGAAAATCATAATTAATTTTAGAAACATTAAAATAAAGCAAATGATAGCTTTCTAGAAAGCTCTAGATGTCTGATATTGGTTAAAAATCATTCTAGGCCATGAAAACTCAGATGGACCATGATTGACAATAGAAAAGCATGAAAAGTCTGGTTGCCTAGGTTTGCTATCATAGTTTACTGATATGAACTTCAAAAATTTATAACTAATTCTAAAAAAATCAAAACCCAAGAAACCATACCATTCTAGAAATCTATGGATGCTAGCTCTATGGGAAAAATAGCTCTAGATCATGTTAAACTCATTTAGGAACTGAATTATAATAAAATAGTACACGAGGTTGGCTAGCATCACTAGTTCTGATGCAACATTTCAAGAATTGATTTCTCCCCCTATAAATCTCCAAATAAGGTGCTTATAGTTGCTATAGATCACTGTGAATGTCTATTTTCTCCATGTAAAATTTCGAAACCATTAGACTTTGTTTAGCCCTTGGATGACACAAAAATGAAATCTGCTTAAATGAACAGTGCCCAGAACAAAATCAACTTCTGAGCTGAATTTTGAAAAATCATATGAAATTCTATAGACCTCCAAATAATGTGATTCTTAGACCAAAAAAAATATCTATATGAGATCTATACGTGTGCAAAATTTCAACCTCAATATCACTCATTTGGTCACTTTGTGATATATGGTTGCAAAATGGCATTTTTATACCTCTTTAAGGGTCAAGAATGGTTCATTTTCGCTTCTAGCTTTTCTAAGACCACTTGAACACATGGAAAAGCATCAAAACAGACCTTTAAATATGTCTAAGGGTTTATATATCTATACATTACAAAATCACTCTCGCACTTGTTAACATACACAATGGTCTTACATGCTCATCTTTGCCATTCAATGTAAAAAACACACTATCATTTATATGCTTCCAATTCCCATACATACATATATATATATATATCTACATATTTACATATATTCAAGTGGCTATATATCATATACATCATAAGGTTTTAGCATTTGCCAACAATATGGTTACATAATGGCTAGATACATAATTCTTTTGTCAATCTCTTCTCTTCAAGTGTAGTGGCTTCCATCTTTTTGCTCACTTAGTCCACCTAGACATGTTTAGGTAATGGAGAGGGAAGAGTGAGATTCTAGGAACTCCAATAACTCTTAACCCTTTCAATCATACATAATAGCCATGCTTTCAAGCTAAAGGATGCATATATAAGCATTTTGCTACTAATAATCATATATGGAATCATTTTCATATGCAAGAAACTCATACACATCATATGTTGGCCTTCAAGAACATTGGTTTAGCCTCACCCCCTTTTCTTAGGACTTTTGGACTTGCCTCACCTATTTTCAAAGAACTTTTGACTAAGCCTCACTCCTCTTGAGACTTTTAGCTTTGTCTCACCTAATTCTAGGGACTTTTATCTCATCCTCACCTTTACTAAAGTACGTTTGGCTCCACCAAGTTTATTCAATCCAACCATCATTCATAAAACACATATTATGCACACAATAGTACCAAAGCATGTAGAAAATCACTAGAAACATTTCTCATGGTAAAATCATATACACATACATCCAAAGACAAGAAAACAACTAAGCATGCATGAGAGAAAGGTTAGAGAGCTACCTTAAAGGCAAACACACACACTTTTGCTTGATTTCCCTTTCCTTCCTTGAGCTACACCCTTGCAAGTAGGTGGAATAGGATTCCTTTGGCCTATACACATCAATTAGGACTGACAAACAAACTTTAGCACCATACACACTCTAAAAAAAGCTTGGGTTCTTATTTGCTTCAATTATGGTTCCATAAAGTACCTAAGGATTTTGTTTTATTTCTTTGATGAGAGATACATGCGGGAGGCTTCCTTGATGTCTTAGAACTCATACCAACTCTTAGACAATTGGAAATACCACTAGGAAGTTTCACACAAACCATGGTGCAACAAAATCCCTAGAAATTGTATCTTGAATTTCAAGGGTTCCTTCTTGGATTTCTTTGCACCATCTTATTTCCCACACTCTAACTCTTAAGTTTCACACTTGGTTTGGTTCAAAAACAACTCCCCTTTGGTTGTCCCATAAGTGGTCGAACCACACACAGAGAAGCAAGGGAGAAGAAGCATGAAAAGTAATAGATTTACCTTGGTTTCTAGCTTTTGTCAAGAGCTTTTTTCTTTGCCTTAGCCTCCTCTTTAAAGGACTAACTTTCTCCTTCCAAATCAAGGCCAAAATAAAGCCATATCACTAACCAAAACTATGAAAAGAGAGAGCAAAGAGAGAAGAACAGAGTTTCCAAGAGGAAAGCCATGAGAAACCTTAAAATTCCATACCTTTTCCTTGGTTCCTTCCTCCTTCTTTTCTCCTTCTCTTGAGTGTCTCTCTCTTAGGCAAAAGTTCCTCTATTTTGGGCAGAACAAGTCAGTTAGAAGAAGCTCCAAGTGGGACACCTCTTATATGGAAGAATTGAGAAGAATTTGTTCTAAAAAAATGCCGTTTACATCCTTTCTCTTGGCTAATTCATTTTAGGCTCATTGTAGCTCCTTTTCAAGAATCGTCTTTTCCATCATAAAACATAGGTCCTCAATTTTATAAAATAGCTTTAGAATCACTCAATTTGGATTTAAAACCTTCCCATACAGAGAGGTCAAAGTTCAGGTCAACCAACAATAGAAAGTGTACACCAGATGGGGTTTAAACCATTTCAGGAGTTCCTATGATTTTTAGGGCCTTTAAGACCCCAGGCAACTCAAATTTTTCATTTAAAAATTTTTCCTTGGAGTTTTCTTAATTAGGTTTTGCTATAGCGAGGGACACTTCTCACTATTATGAGATCTTCCCAGTTGTTCTTGCCATAGCTGGCGTTATTGCGAGAAGTCTCTTGAATTTTGTATAAGCCATGAACTCGCTATAGCAAACTGGCATCCTCGCTGTAGCGAACTGACACCCTTGCTATAGTGAACAGGTATCCTAGCTATAACGAAAAGATTTAAAAATTCTAAAACCTTTAGTTCTTGTTTCTATGAAAACTTAAATGTTACAAAGATCATCACCTTATCCAAGCTTCCATCTTCAGAATTATGAGTAGCCATGGTGTGACATTAAGGGAAAGGAGAGAGAATAAGTTTAAGCTCCCATTTAGGTAAGTAAACGGCCCCATTTCATCTCGCACCAATTAGGAAAGTTGTTCCTCTTTCTAAGAGCTATCTAATGGTGGTTTTTTTTTCTTGAAAACTTGAAGATTCAGGTTTGACCTAAGCCAAAAAGGAACTCTTTTCAAGAAATCAATGAGTGAAAAAATAATCTATGCGAAGATAGCTTTGTTTTAAGGTAAAACTTTACTTGAAACACTTGCAAAATCTTCTATTTTCAAGCCATTTAAGTTTTGGCCTAGAGAGAGAAAGTGAGGAGAAAAGTTTTTTTTCATGTGTTCTTGATGGAACTAAGGATTATGGAGTGTGAGGATTAAGAAAACGCCATTGAAATTGAATAAGAAGCATTAGATTGTAAATTAGCAAATCTAGGGATTTAATTGCACCTAGGCCAAGATGAAGCTTCTTAGTAGAAATTTAAGTTGTCTAAGGGTATATATGAGTTCTCAAGACATCTAGAAAGCCTTCACAAGTGCCAATTTCCTAAGAGAAAGCAAGCAAACTGCATGGGTGTTATATGCTAGCATAGTCTCAGCCAAGAGCTCTTCATGCACGTAGGGAGAGTTTAAATTTTTTTAAGGCTAGAAAGGGATTAAATATGATAGAAGAACATCAAAGGAAGCCTTGAAAAAAATTTAAAAGCCTTAGTTTGTGAGATAGAGGTATAGGCTCCATAATGAGACTTAAAGAAGCAACTTATGTCTAAGCTCTTGGGAATGAATTTGTGATTACTCCAAGAAGTCTAAATGGAGTCAAGAAACTTAAAAGAAATGAGAAATGGGAGCCAAGATTATGAATTCTCATAGTCACTTCATAAGGTCTTGTACGGAAGCATAATTGAGCCATAGAACAAAGTAGCTTCACATATAGTATGTATGATACCAAAGCTTGTTTCTATGAGTGATTTATGTCTCTTTTGATGTGTCTAGGCCAAGAGAACCAAGGGCCACTTAATAGCAAGGCTTGGCCGAGAAAGGGGAGAAGAGTTCAAGAGGAAAGTGTTGTGTTCTTGCTTCAAGGTATCTTTCTAACCTTTCTCACATGCATAGCTTTGTAGTTTTCTTGTCATTGAGTGCTTGTGTGTATGTTTGAGCCATAAGAAATGTTTCTAACTAATGTTTACGTGTTATGATACCATTATGTGTTATGAAATGAGTTTATAATTGCATTATGGCTTGCATGGGTTTGGTTGTGCCAAAAGTCCCTTAGTAAGGGTGAGGATGAGCAAAAAAATCCTTAGACATGGGTGAGACAAAGCCAAAAGTCTCAAGAAAAATGAACCTTAGTCAAAAGTCACTTAAAAGTGGGTGAGATAAATCTAAAAGTCTCAAGAAAGATGGGTGAGGTTAGACCAATGCCCTTGAGAGCTTATGCTTGTTATGTATGAGTTTATGTGACAAGGAAAATGTTTTATACAAGTTCATTAGTTGCTTGAATATCATGCATGCATTCTTTGACTTGTTTATACATCCATTATGTATGTTTGAAAAGGTTAAGAGTTACTAAGATTCTTTGAATCTTACTCTTCCCCCACATATGCCTAACCATGTCTAGGTGAGCCAAGTGGACAAATAAATGGAGGCCAACAACCTTGAAGATCAAGACTTTGACAAATGGTTATGAAAAATAGACATTTTGATGGCATATTGATGTCAAACTATGTAACCATGAGATGTATACTTGATGTAAACCCTTGAAAATGTTCTAATATATGTATAAATGGTGCATGTATCAATGTAGGAGCTAGGTGAATGAGAATGTGAGATTTTGCCACCCATTTACCCTTATGTGATATGATTTACTTGTGTGTGTGTGTGTGTGTGTGTGTGTGTGGCAAGGTGAGATTGAGTTCCATGAGGATTTGGATCATTTGGCATGTTTTTATATATGATATTTATACTTTGGGACTTGCCCAAGTGGTTGTGGAAATTCAACAAAAGCTTTTGGTGTCTTAAAATCCCATTTGAAACTTTAAATTTGACTATTTTATGTGCTAAACCAAAGTCTAACCAAATGAGTGAATTTTTTCATGAAATTTGGCCATCAAGTAGGTCCATCTAGGGATTTCCACATATCCAAAGATCACTCAATTTGGAGTTCTAGATAATTTATTATGATTTTTCAAAGTTGGCCAAATTATGTAGAAATGGTATGATTACTATTAATTTGGTCAATTTTCTTCTCTGTGTCACACGTAGGGCAAATGAAGTCCAATACTCATAAAATTTTATAAGCATAAATTATACATCATAATATTTCCATAGCCATCAAGATCACCTCATTTGGAGCTTTGTAGAGAGAGATATGAATTTTTGAAATTTTTTTATAGTACTAGTAATGCAACCTAATCTGTGTTACTATTCCATCAATTTCTGGTGGCTTAAGCTACTAGATTGGTCTAGAATTATTTTAGTCAAAATTAGACATCAACATCTTTTCAAAATGGTATGATTTTCTTAATTTTGATTTTTCTAGAATTAGTTATAAATTTTCAAAATTTGTATCAAAAAGCTGAAAAGTTAAACCTGAAAGCAAATAATTAATTTTGTGAAATGTAGCTCCAAGCCCGAAATGAATGGGACCAAATGTGATGTGTATGACTTGTATGGATGTGTTAAGACTAGAAAATGATGTGGATGAGTGCACATGGTCCATGGAGCATAAAATGAAGAAATGAAACCTTACGTAACATCATTAAATCCCATGAAATATTCATTATTTTCTTTATGTAAGGTGTATTCTTCCTTGCAATTGTGATCCATCATGTATGTTATGGATTGAGATAGCTTATAGTACTAATGTGTAAAGGTAAAGAGGCTACGGTATTCCAAATTCTTCAATTGATTATTTTAGCTAATTTATTAATTGGGATGCTACATCTTGTTCTTCATTTTTCATCTTTGTAAATCATGTAACTTTTGCTTCCCTTGGTCGTTAAACTTTCAAACTATGGGTCTATTTGTTATGTTGAATTCTTTCTCAAGATTTATGGTGTGAAAGCATCTTTACCCCATCAATTTTTCACATTTTATTGCCACTAAATTCTAACTGTGATTTTTTCTTTTAGAGGAAACTATGGTTAGTGGGTCTTGAGATGGAGAAGGAAAAAAAGATTCAAATTGGAGGTTGGAGGGATGCCCACTGATACTTGTTGTAACCTTCAACCCCCTTAGGTAATTTCTATGACCCTTGCAAATTTTAAATTTGAAAAAAGTCCTAAAGTAATATGTAACACCCCATAATTAATTAAGGTATTAATCATGGATTAGATTAATTAAGCGTAATTAATATGGGTTTGAAATCTAATTGGGATAGAAATTCTATCTAGGCTTAAATTAATAGATCATGAGAAAAGGCTAATGGAGGCCCAATTGGTTAGGTGCAGACCCAACCCAATTTATTGTGATGGGGGCCCAAGATCCACCTTGTATAGACTCCTCTAAGTGGCCCAATAACCCTTGTGCAGACCCACATTCTTGAGCTTCTCAAACTTGGCCCAAACTCAACAAAATTCTGCAGCCCAACATTCTAAAAACTGGCCCAACAAGCCAAAAATCTGAAGCCCAAATGAAGATGGACCTTGGAGCAACCCATGACCCATATTTGACCCAACTTAAACCCTAATACCCCAGCCACTTTCTCACTTGCTGAAACATAAGGCTCAAGAGGCAAATTCGGAGGTGGAGAAAGAGGCTAGGGTTTGGGGCCAAAATTCTGCATTTTCTCACATTTAGAGCAAGATTCAGCCAAGGTAATAGTTATACAACTTAATCCTCTCATCTTCCTCCTTAATTTGGTCCGATTAGTTTTTCATTTGGAGCATTTTCATCCTACCCAAAATCTAAAATGTGAGTGTTTGGGGATTTTCTTGGTGAAATTCGTAGGTTGAGGTTAGGGCTGACCTTGGGTGAGTTTAAACCCTCCATTTTGATGCTTTAATTGTTAATTTGAGACCCCCATAGCTAATTTATAAAATGGGTATTAATTATGTACGAATTTTCTAAGGATTTTGGGTGGAATATTGAGTTTTCTGGTGAATGATACTTTAATCCGAATTTGGGACTTATAGAGGCTGAGTAAGTGATCCTTAGGTAGTCATTAGCATCTTAAATTCTTTAGGTATTGATTTTAACTATTGATGATGAATTAGAGTAATAATTCTATGATGTTATGGTTATAGGAGGATTCTGCACTATTGGTGACTGTTGCAAGTGTCTACAAGTGAGGTAACCGGGTTTATATCAATTCCATGTATATATTTGATTTAATTTCATATGTTGCTGTAAATGAATGATTTGAAATGTTGAATGAATTGATTGGCTATCTGTTATATTGTGATTAGACCTTGTGAGTCCATGGTGGAGCTGTGGTGCGGCTGCCACCTGTGCATATGCTTCGATCGAGCACCGAGTTATGATCAAACCCAGATGCACTGAGCCCCGGTTGTGCTCAATAGGGAGTGGGTGCCGTGGACGGGCCTCTCTCGGTGTTAATGGCCTTTAACATGTGATAATATGATTGCTAGTATGGGATAGTAATCATGATAGCCTAATTATTTCATTTGCTGATATGATGGATATGATTCTGCTGTTGATTTTGGTTCATGCATATATGTTAATTAAACTGGATATATGATGGAATTGCCTTGGTTACTGAGATTTATATCTCACCCTGTTTTATGGGATTAATATTTCAGGTGAAAGTTCCTCCGGTAAGGATAAGGGTAAGCAAGTGGATGAATATCCATGAGTTGAGGCCGGGTGTGGGGAGCTACACTTGGTCTGAATAGAATAGGATAGATGCAATTTTTGTTATTAGTTTATATAGCATCATCATGTAATCATGTTGCCAAGTGTAGGCGTTCATATTTTGATTGTTGGAAATGTAACCATTAAAGATTTAAGTTTTATTACAATTGAATATTAATGTATGAACTTATAGTACCATATATATATATAGTCTTGTTGAATTTGTGATGTGGATTGCCATATGGGAATTGTAGTCATAGGATGCCTTGGACATGGATATAAGTTGTTGATGAATGAAATATCTATGGAATGTGCATGGGATGTTAATTGTTGCTAATGTATGTGATCTTGCTATCATATATCCTCGAATTGCTAATATAAGCTAGGGGGACAAGTAGAAAGTAGCATTTAAGTTTTGCAATGGTAATGGATGGATTGATGGGTAATGAGGTAGATAAACACCATTAGGATCCTTTAAAACAAGGGTAGGTGGACCTAGAGTGTTGCTAAGGTGAGAATTGGAGTGTAAAGGGCGAAATTTGGGTAATATGGTCATAGAAGGGAGTCGCGCCATAGCCAAGAAGGCTTCGCCTCGGCCAAAGGAGAGACAGAGCCGAAAGGCGCCACAGCGCAATGAACCTCGCCGCGGCGCGAAGTGAAAAAAAATCACCCAGGAGGGTAACAGAACCAAAACTCGCCATGGCGCATGGTGTCCTGCCGCGGCGCGAGTCAAAAAAAAATTAAATTAGGGTTAGACAGAAGCAAAACTCGCCGCGGCGCGAATATATTACGCCGAGGCGAGAACCCTGGGAGTGAGAGCGATAATTCCAGGAGGCGTTCCGCCGCGACGCCACATAGGTCGGCTGCGGCGAAGGTCCAACTCGCCGCGGCGATAAAAGTTGCCCAATGATTCCAGAGAGTAATCTGGCCACAGCGGGGGAGGTTTAGGCTGCGGCGTAAGTCCCTAACCTACTCTTTTGAACCTAGAAACCTCAATTCCTTCAACGATAATGGTAGGAGATGATATAAGAACACTTGTAGGAGGTTATTGGGTAATAAAATTGATGAACGGTTAAGTCATTGACCCCTTATGGTAGTCGGATTTCTTTTATACAAGTTTTGTCTTGTAGTGATGGTATGGTGATGACCCTAACATCCAGGTTCAAATTTCCTCATATTTCTGTAATGTGGTAAAATATTATGACCTTAAACCTTGATCATTAATCAATAATCTTGTATTTAACTATAATTATAATGAATAGAAGGTAGGGTTGTCACATAATATATAATTAAGCAAGGTATTACAATAAGACAAACTTGGTGTCAAGTGAGATGCAATTATGCACCATTTCACAACTGTAACACCATAATGACTTAACTCCAACTAATCTCCCTCTAGGCTTGATTCCATATGATTTCCAAAGAACAAGTACAAACCATGGCATTTTCAAGCTATAAAACGACGTTCAAAGGCTCATAATTTGCCCCGTAGGTGCCGTGAACCCATCATTCACATTATCTACTCAAACACCCTTTATACAACTTGTACATAGCCTCAAACAACTCATAAACCACGGATATGAAGCCAAAAACCAAGAAAATGCAATTTCTCACATAAGCCCAAAAGTCAGATTTGTGGCTTTAAATTTGGAAAATTATAACTAATTCTAGAAAAATGGGAATCAAGCAAAACATAGCTCTCTGGAAATATTTGGATGTTAAATTCATACTAAAAATAACTCCCATCCACAATCTCAACGTTGGGACCGTGTTTGACATCGAAGAAGAGACAGAGGTCCAACTGTCCCTGGTACTGGTGCAGCTTGCTGTCATGAACTTCAAAAATTTGTAACTAATTCCAAAAAAATCCAATCTAAACAAAATATACCAATTTGGAAAGATACAGATGTTAAATAGAGAAAAAAAATAAGTTCATATCATTTCAGTAGCCCTTGGACCTCGAAAACTGATGGAACAGTAACGAAGGTCGGATGGCTTCCCTGATACTGACATAGAACTTCAGAAAGCTCATTCTCCCTCTACAGACCTTCGATTGAGGTGTTTCTAGTTGGTATAGGTCACTGTGGATATCTAGTTTATAACCATAAAATTTCATGACAATTGGACACCGTTTGGTCCATGAATGACACAGATTCATTTTCGGACCTAGTTGCACAGTACAATAACTAAAACCAAAAAATTCTCCAATTTCAACAATTCACCAAACATTCCCTAGACCTCCAAATATTACCCACTTTAGCTTCTCAAGAAGCTCTCAATAGAATCTAGAGGCATGCCAAATTTCATATCAAGAAGAGCTCATCTAGCCATACTTTGATGGAGCTCACAAATATGATGGTTTTGGCACCCAAAATGGTTCAAAGTGGGTCAAAATGGCCTCCCACGTGTTCTAGCATCCCTTGGGCAAGTTTGAAAGTATAGACATAGCATATATGAAATACTTAGGTGGTCCAAATCAATACACATCTCAAACTCACTATGCTACGGGCCAAAATACACTTTTACATGTAAGCCACAAAAAGGGCCAAATTTCACATTTTCATTGCTTTGGCTCTCTACATAGTTCATACATCATTCATGCATACTTTTACACTTGCTCAAATATTTACATATCAAAAATAGTATATATACATAAGCACTCGATCTTCCTATACATCAAGCTAGGTGTAAATGTGCAAAAGTGACAAAACAAGGTCTTTTATGCCTCATGGCCTCCACTCTTAGGCTCTTGAGCTCCATCTGGACTATATGAGATGGGAGAGGGAAGGGGGTGAGATTCAGGAAATCTCAATAGCTCATACTCATTCAAGGAAGTAATCAAGGCATATAAACAAGTCAAAGTATGCAAACCATTCACAATTACACAACACATGCTTTCCATGCCATGAATATCATATCATTGTCAAGAATAAGCTCTAGGGACTTTTGGTCTAGCCTCACCCCAGTTTTTGGGACTTTTAGATTGGCCTCACCCTTGGTTTAGGGACTTTTGGCTCCACCTCACCCGTCTCAAATGACTTTTGGCATCACCTCACCCGAGCAATTTCCACAATTCATATCATAAGTATATTGGTACCAATGCATCAAGGCAACATCAAATGACATGTCTTATCATACAAGCACATACACAAGCAGACAATGACTATTACACATCCAAGAATGCAACAAGAAAGAGTGAAGAGCTACCTTATTGGCTAACACAAGCCTTCCCTTTCAATTTCTCTTCTTCCTTCTTAGTCCCACAAGCACAACTAGATGGTGTTGCTTCTTTTGAGCCTAGGCACAATAAAGAGCATGAAATTACTCTCTTGGAAGTCAAACAATTACTCACAAGGCTAGGGTTTCTTCAGAGAAAACCCTAACGAGTATAAGCAACTAGGGGTTTCTCTCTCTCTAGGGTTCCACTAACTCTTCTTCTTCTCTCAAGCTCTCAAGAAAGAAAGCAAAAAAAAAGGCGTGAAGATACATAAGTTCTAGCCTACTTCAAGAGTGGTTTTCCACTTTCCCTCTTCTAAACCAAGCCCAACTCAACAACCAAAATCATAGAAAGAGAGGGCAAAGAGAGAAGAACAACATGCTAAGAAGAAAAACTATGGAAATCTCAAACTTGCTTACCTTTTTGCTTGTTCTCCTTCCTTCTCTAGGTCTCTCTCTCTCTACAGCTCTTTTCTCTCTTTTGGCCGAAGCTTAGGTTGATTAAAGGAGAAAGAATGGATCTGAACGTTTTAAGAGGTCAAATTCTCTTTTTTTACGCTTTTCTAGACTAACCCTCTCTATAGCGAAGAATAACCCTCGCTACGGCGAGCACATATCAGTCCCAGACCCCTGCTTTCGCTATGGCGCGCTACGGCGAGCAGCTCCTTGATTTTTGTATGGGATACCCGCACTTGCTATAGCTAGAAAGCACTCTCGCTATAGCTAGACCATTTCTCGCTATAGCGAACAGGTACGTTCACTATAGCTAGGCCATTTCTTGTTATAGCTAGCAGACTTAGAAAATTTTTAGGACTTCAAAAATTTTTCAGTTTTTTTTTTTCTCTTTCTGGTTGTTACAACAACTCATAAACATTTTAGGATAACTTCTACAGCCTTATAAGTTGTAATTTGAATATACTAAATAAACTAAGTTAAAGCCAACACTAAGATTAAGTGACAGATCAACTAAAATAAATTAAGTATTAAGCTAGGGCAAATGGTAGAATAGGGAGTTATTTGTAGAGTTTAATCAAGTAGAAATTGATTGTAAATACAAGTTCCATGGTTAAAAACTTAATAAATGAAAGTAGGAAATTAACCTAATTTGACTAGATAAGCTAATAACTACCTAGAAATTTAATAGGAAGGAGAATAACAAAAATTATGTCAAAACAGTAAATTAAAGCAACCAATCAACAAGGTAGGACAAATTGACTAAGTGAAATAAAGAAAGGGAATATGAGTTAAGTTCTTGAAATTGAAAGAATTATTCCAATTGTATTAAGAGACATTTTGAGTAATTTCGTGGAAAGGTGTGATGGTAGTTCAATGAATGAACAACTAGTAACCATTTAACAAGCACTATGAGTATATTATAAAGCATGGATGTTTTTAACTTTTCTTCTATTTTTATTTTTTTCTATTTTTTTTTGGATTCTTTGTGCCATTGGGATAGGCATCCTTGATAGAGCCTCCTTATGTGTACGATATTAATATTAAATATTTAAACCTATGATATGCTCTATATGCTGTGCTCTCAAAATGGGTATGAAATGGCATGATAACTTATAGTGTTACTTTTAGAAATTCAAAAGATGATAAGTTTGCCTTAAAATGTCTTTATGAAATAGCTTAAGTGTTTTATGCCTATGAAATGCTATATCATTAATGGTGTAAATTTATATTGTGCATCAATTTTTTTGGAAGATTTGGTGTACAAATTATAATTTATTATATGATATTATATGAATGAGGTTGGATTTTGTAGAACACTGGTTGTTTACAATAATTCTACTAGCCTTCAGTGTACCTTGAATATCACTATACGGAATTTGTGATTGAGTAATTGAATGGTATAAAGCTAACTGCTTTGTGATGGTTCATGGGTTAAGTAATCATGTCTGGATATGTGGTTATTTATCTTCATAAGCTACATGCCATTGTTAGTATATATGTTAGAATTTGAGTTCTATATGGACCCTTCCTATTACAATATATGTGTTGAAGTGCTTTTATTTACAAATGTTTGCTTACATTTAGTCATTTTTAAATTTTTAATGCATAAATTTAATTTTATTGTTTTCCTATAATTATGTTTCATTAATTCTATAACTTAATTTACATCATATATGTTTAGTACATGATATACATGTGTGTGTGTGAGTGTATTCTTTTAAATTGATAATCTAGTAACTTGGTTTTCTATATTATTTTAATTTATGATTTAATAAGCTTAACCATATAGGTGTTTTTTTTTAATTTTCTAATTTTTAATATTGTGGTGATTAATTTCTTTTCTTATTACTTTTACTTAATAATTTAATTTTATTAAATAAATGAAATGTTAACTTTAAATGCTTATTTATCTTCATTGATTTCTTGCTAATTTATACCCAAACTAAAATTTATTTCATTAGAAAAACTCTATACCTACTCATCCTTCTAGGTATTGTGCCTTATTTTATAATCACTAAGGATCGTGATTCATTCTTTTATTTATCATTGTAGATAGTCAAGTCTCATTTGTCTCCTTTAATGTAGTATGAAGTGTCGTTAATTGTACGCCCATCATTGTCTTGCTCGAGTCTAGTCATTTTGTATTCTTTTATGTGTGTGTGTGTGTGTGTGTGTGTGTGTGTGTGTGTGTGTGTTTTGTATTTATTATGCTAGATTTGGCTCTATAGGTTTACAAGCAGGATCCATATTCCTTGTGATTATGTTTTTCATTTGTTATTGAAAGAGATGTGTAAACATTGGATTGACTATTTGTTGATAAATCCAGAATGTCCTAATTATAAAGTAGGCTTTGCCATATTTTCTATAGAGTTTAATATGATTTTGATATGAAATATGAAAAATTACATCGAACATAATGCGTAGAATGGAAAGAATAGTTTATACTTTAAATTGAGGATGTTAATTACTATTAATTATGTATCAAGGGTAGGAAATGATTCAATTATTTGCTAGGCTTATGAATATGGGGTTCCTTCTATTTTGTTCCAATCATTTATCCAATTTTGGGGCATGATAGATGGCCAATAAAATCGGGGAAAACTTCCTCCAATGAAAAATAGCCAAAGAAGTTTAAGATGCACTAATGGAGTCATATTCCTTAACAAAAAACAAAGTAGAGATTGAGAGCTTCCTTCATGATTTCAAACACGGAGACTTAAGAGTTACTCAATCGCAATTGATAGCAACTTTACTTGTATGAAATTCATCAATGGTTATGTTCTACTAATGCCAAATACTACCAAAAACTTAAGGAGGAGAAAAAGATATATAAATTTCTCCCTAGGCTTAATCCAAGCTTTTAAGAATTGAGAAGTAGCATCTTGTCTTATGATCCTCTAATATTTCTCTGAGATATGTTTTTTCAAGTTAAGAGAGAGGAAAGTAGGAAAAAGCTGGCTTCAAGCTTTAACAACCTTTCCATAATCAATTAATCCTTAGCACTTGCTATAAAGGGTTCTCCATCCAATGATTACAAGTTGAAAAACCTAGGTAGGCCTTAGTGTGGCCATTGCAAAAAGCTTGGACACACTAAGGATGTGTTAGAAATTACATGGCATGCAAGCTAATTTTAGAGGGAGACAAAGATAAGAAACCCATGACCTCATAGCAAGTTGTGAAGGCAAATTTCAACTTGACACAAGTGTGTTCAATAGGGAATAACTTGAATTCCTATAAAGGATGATAGGTAAATATTGATCATTCTAGAAGAGTTGTTGGTGCTAGCATTGTTGAATGCCCAAGTAATTTCTTTATCACTTTTGGCTTTAAAGTTCAAGAAATAATACTTGGGTAATAGACTTCAAAGCCACTAATCATATGATAGGTAATGTATTTTATATTACTGATTTTGTTCCTTGTAATGATGGTTTAGTGGTGAAAATTGTTGATGGAACTCTTTCCAAAGTTAATGGAATTGGTAGAGGCTAATCGGACAGTGTGTTCGATCTATAGTCGGGTTGGCACATATGTTGATTTAACCTCACTTTGTGACACACAGAGTCCTGTTGGTCAACTAGGTACCCTTTTACCAGTACCTATCTAATTTGTTGTTTATTAATAACTTATCAAAAGACCTCAATTACTTCACTAATATTTTTTTAATTATGGTGGTTGCACTTTTCAGAATTTGGAGTCAAGAAAGACACTTAGCAATGCTGAAGAATGTGTGGGTCTATATCTCATTTGTGGAGTTGATATTTCTAGCAATTTGGCTTTTTATTTTGGAACTTATCTTAGTGATATTATGATCTTACATTATAGTTTGGGTCATCCCAATTTTGACTACTTGAAATAGATGTATCCAACTTTCTTCAATAAAAGTTCTCATTATTTTTATGAAGTTTGTCAATTGTCCAAAAATGTGAAATCCTTATATCCTACTTATAATCAATGTCCCTTTAGTCCTTCTCCCCTCATTTATAGTGATGTGTGGGGATTTCCAAAAATTAAAACAACCATTGAAGCAAAATGGTTCATAACTTCTATTGACGATCACATTAGACTCACCTAGCCTTACCTTATGAAAGATGTAATGACCCTAATGTCTAATCATAGTAATTAAACTTAAATACATGAACATCAACCATAATTCAAGGTTTAAAGTCATCAAAATTGACTACATCAAGAAAAATAGGAGAAAATTTGAATCTTGACACTATTAGGGTCATTACCAGTAAATCACAACCATTCAAGCACATAAGTGAATCAAATTTTCTAAGTAAAGCCTCTAAATCTATTATCTATTAATTTCAAGTCTCAAGAACCGCTTATGAGTGTTTCTAAATCATCTCTTAGCATGACCATAGAAAGAACCAAGGTTTTCTAAGCTAATAGAAGAATTTAAGAACCTTAGCCACGGCTAAATACTTTTATGCCGCAACCAATTGCCCTCGAGTTCACTTCTTACATCTTCACATATTTCACCGTGATGAGCTTATATGGTGCCATAGAGAGAGGACCTCTTGGAGCCTTCCTAACTTGCCCCTCGCTATTGGCCAAGGCCAAGACCCCTTTATGCCATGATAAATTACTCTCTAGAGCACAGCTAGACTCACCTCTCGACTCTCGCCACAGCGAGACCTACTTAGTGCCATGGTGAATTACTGTCTGTTACCCTTCCTAGGCAACTTTGCCATGGCTCAGCCCATTTTGGCTACGGCAAAATCCCTCTTGTACCTAAAACTCCTAGAATTGCATCACATACACTCTAGCTCTCCTTTTAGGAACACTCTAGGACCACTCCCCCTTAACTTGTAAAACTCCAATGGCATTTGTCTACTTAATTTTCATAGTTAATCTAACATTACCCATTTCAAGATTTAAGTATTGATTCCTACTCATCAATTTACCATATATCAACAAGTACCATGTGATATTAATAAACAACCAAATTCATAAACAACTGATGTAATCATTCAAATAGGAATCCCAATAGGGTACAATACATTATCAATCTAAGACATAATGCAAGTTCATTCCCAAATAGTGAACCATATCATAGGATTAATCGAATCCTATATCAGCTACTATAAGTTTGTACATCATAAATCAGTTTAATGTGAAGCCTCACCCCTCAACAAATACAGATTAAGTTATCAAAATATAACCCCTTACACTTGGTAACATGATTACATAATGATGCTATACAAATAAATGACAAAATTAGCATCTATCCTAAGTTAGGTCAATCCAAGTGCAGCTTCCCCACACATGGTTCTAGCTTATGGATACCCATCCACTTGCTTACCCTTACTCTTACCCGAATGACTTTCACTTGAAATAGTTAGCCCATGAAATGGGGTGAAATGCAAATCTCAATAACCAAGGCAATTTTCATTCATATATTCCAATTTAATTAACATATATGCATGAATTAAAATGAGCATCAAGATTATATCAGTCATATTAGCAAAAAAAACAATTAGGCTCCAATGATTGTTATCCCATACTAGCAATCACAAATTCACAAGCTAAAGGCCAACGATATTGGGAAAGACCTGTCCACTGTGCCTATTCCATAATGAGATAACCAGGGCTTAGTGCATTTGGGGTCTGATCACAACTCGATGCCCAATCGAAACACATGCATAGGTAGCAGCCACACCACAACTCCACCATGGACTCACAACGTCCTAACACCATACAACAGATAGCCAATCAATTCATTTGCATTTCAAATCTTTCATGTACAACAAATATAAAATTAAAGTAGATATATGCATGGAATTACATAATCCTTGGTTACCTCACTTGTAGATAATTTTTTAGAAAACTGACAATAATGTTATGTCAGCCTATGAACACAAAAATCAAACCATTACCATTCCCATTCATTAATTATGACAGCAACCTAATCCATTAATAATTACCTAAGGGACACTTACCCAACCACAAAGAAACTAAATTCTGGATTTTGCCTTCCCTAGACCAGAAACTTCAAAATATCACCCTATATTATAGATATTTTTACATAGAAATAGAGCCCATATCATAAGTTAGCCAATGGGATCTCTAACTAGCACAGAGAGCATTAAAATGAGGAGTTTATACTTACCTAACAACATCTCTAGCCTCAACCTCTGAAATTTCACCATAAAAACACCAAATAACAAATTTCAAATTTTGGATGTAGGTGAAATGTTCTAAACGAAACATTAATCAAGTCAAATTGAAGAGAATGATGAGAGAATTAAGTTATATAACAATTACCTTTACTTATTTTGATCATAGAAGTGAAAAATGGTAGATTTCTTACTAACAATAATAGCCTCCCTCCAAACCTCCGAAATTGTGTTGTGTGTGTTTGTGTTTCTGCATAAAGGAGGGGAAAGGCTGAATATGTTTAGGGTTTTGGGTAGGTTTGGGTTGACTCAAATCCAAGTGGGTTCAGACTTTAAGTTGAGTTGGGCTAAGTCTCATGAGTTGGGCTGTAGAGTTGTAGTTGGAATAGGCCAAATTTCAAGAGTTTATTTAGTTTGGGTCTGCATAAGTAATGTTGGGCCAACTATAAGAGTTTATGTAAATAGGGTCTTGGGCTTTTACCTCACTAAACCCAATTGGGCCAATGTTAAGTGGTCTTTCTCTTGGGCTAAGTCTCACAATAAGAAGTTGGGTCTGTACCTATAATCATTAGGCCTCTATTAGTCTTTAAGCATTGCCTACTTAATTCAATTTGGGCCTAGATGAAGTTTTTAACCCAATTAAATCTTTAACTCATATTAATAATTTATTTCTCTTTAATTCCCATTCATATGGTTTGCCCAATTATTCTATAATAATTTTTCTTAATTATGTCTAATCCATAATTTATACCTTAATTAATTTTAGAGTGTTACAAAAGAGAAATTTAATGTCTCTTCAATTTTTAAACAATTTCACTCCCTTGTTAAAAATCAATCTCACGCCAATATAGAAGTTCTAAGAACTAATAATTAGAGGGAGTTCTTCAATTCTATCTTAGGTGAATACTTAAGTTAACAAGGTATTATTCATCAAAGCTCATATGTTAATAGTCTCTAGCAAAATGGGGCATCTAAAAGAAAAAATAGACATTTCCTTGAAGTTAGTAGGTCTTTTATAATTGCTTCCAATGTGCCTAAAAATAGACTACCTTAAAAAACCTTGAACTTTAAAAAAACATCTTGTGATCAACTACTTCAATCTTATCTAAATACCCATGCCATCTCTTCTTTACCTCCAAAAAATTTTTAGATGTGCCTCTTTCATTCACCTTTACCATAGAGGCAAACTTGATCTTACATCCTTAAAGCATGTTTTCCTTGGCTACTCTCCAACCAGAAAAAAAAAAAAGTACAAGTGCTATTCTCCTCCACTTAAAAAATTTTTATTACTCTTAATATGACCTTTTTTAAATCTAATGTTTTAAAAACCAAACCAGATATTGGACTAGAATAAATATTGGTTTATGATTCAATAGTTTGACCATAGTTGAACTAGGTTTAAACAATTTTTCTTAAATATATATATATAAAGTGTAAATGTACTTAATATTTTACAATTAAATTAATATATATTATAAAATAGATATAAATATTAAAAAAATATAAAAAATAGTTAAATCATTTTACATATGACAATAAATCCATTTGACATGGGTTGAGTAGAGTCCATAAAATATCATAAATCTCTATCACAAAATGCCAAAATTTTATTTTAAATAAAAAAAAAGAAGCAAAAAATTAAATTTTTTTTACCTGTTCAGTGTCAAATTGACCAGTTTTTACTGATAATTAGTTTAGCTAGTTCTTAATTGGTTTTTTTCTTGGTTGGTTTTGAGGATCAAATAAGTTAGTTCAATGACTAGTTTATCGATTTTCTGGTTCGACTAGTTGGTTTGATCTAATTTTCATAATGGTTTTTAAAACTCAACCTTATTTTCATCAAACTCCCATTTAGGGGGATACTTAGAGTGAATGGAACTTTCTTTAAACTCTATTCATTGTTACTAAGCCCTTAACCACCTTGAATTCTACCCATGCACTTGAAACCAGTTCTATCTATATGCTTGAGACCATTATGATTGTTCGTACACTTCCTACACCTATCACTTCTTCCACACCTAAAGCCGAGGAGGTGGTTCATCCTACACCCGATACCAATAAGGAGATCAAAGAATAGAAATTGTGATAATAGAAATTGTGAGAAAATAAAAAGTTACAGGTTTCCTCAAGAAGGAAGAAAACAAATGAGATAGACCCTAGCACACTTCAAGGAAGGCACCAAATATCCCCTTCAAGTCTAGGATGTGATTATGCTAAGTTAAACATTCTTATTGCCTTAAGAAAAGGAATAAAGTCTTTTACTCTTCATCTTATTGGCAATTATGTGTCATACAATAAATTGTCAACTAATTTCAAAGCTTTTGTCACTTGCATATCTCAAGAAAAATTATTGCATAATGTTTATAAAGCTTTACAAAGTCCTAAGTGGAGAGTGCCTATTCAAGATGAAGTCAATGCTTTTGAAAAGACTGGAACATGGGAAATTGTTAATTTGCTTGATGGTGAGAATCTTGTGGGGTGCAAGTGGATCTTCACTATCAAATATAATGCAGATGGGAGCATCAACCATTCAAAGGCAATGTTAGTTGCCAAAGGATTCACTTAAACACATGGTATTGCTTACCAGGAGACTTTTGCTCTTGTAGCCAAGTTTAATACAAGAAAAGTCCTTCTTTCTTTAGCCACTAACTTGGATTGGCCTCTTCGCCAACTAGATGTGAAAAATGTCTTTTTAGATGGTGATTTGGATGAAGAAGTGTATTAAGACCCCTCATGGGTTTAAAGTAAATGGTAATAAAGGAAAGTGTGTAAATTTCATAAGTCATTGTATGGCCTCAAGCAGTCTCTTAGAGCTTAGTTTGACAAATTTACAAAGGCCAATAAAAGCTATGGGTACACTCAAGGATGAGCTAATAATATATTGTTTACCAAGTTTTCTACTAATTGTAAAATGGCAATCTTAATAGTCTATATTGATGATATAATTATTATAGGTGACTTTGAAGAAGAAATTAGAAAACTAAAAAATGATCTTACTAAGGACATTAAAATTAAAGTTCTTGGAGACCTAAGGTATTTCTTAGATATGAAAGTAGCTCATTCAAAAAAGGGGATTTTTGTTTCCCAAAGAAAATACACATTAGATCTTTGAGAGTAAACTGGGATGCTTGGATATAAAATAGCTGCAACCCTTATAGAAGCCAATTACAAGTTGGGTTTTTGAAAAGAGAGTCCATTAGTTGATATTGGGGGATATCAAAAGCTAGTTGGGAAGCTTATTTATCTTTCTTATACTAGATCTGACATAAGTTTTCTTGTGAGTATCATTAGTTAATATATGAACTAACTTACAGAAAAATATATGGAAGATGTATACAGAATTCCAAGGTATTTAAAGTTTACACTTGTTAAGGGAATTTACTTCAAGAAGTGCATTAAAAGAGGTATATAAGTATATAGATGTTGATGGATTGGTTCTATAACTAATAGAATGTCTACTATAGGATATTGGACCTTTGTTTGGGGTAATCATAGAGAAGCAAAAAAAAAATATGTTGTTACTTAAAGTAATTAAAAAGCATAGTATAAGGCTTGTATTAAAGGATTTGTGAAGGATTGTGATTAAAAAGATTATTAAGTGAGCCCTATGTTTTTGTGAAGGCTCTTATAAGGGTTTTTGTGACAATAATGTCAACTATAAGTATTGTCAAGAACCTGGTTCATCATAGTAGAATCAAACATGTTGAATTAGATAGACATTTTAACTAAGAAAAGCTTGATTTAGGGGTGTTTGAACTTCATCATTCACCTACTCAATTTCAAGTGGCTAGCTTGTTGATGAAGATTGTCTCTAGACTCAAATTTAGAAGTTTAAATAGCAAATTGAAAATGATCAATATCTATTCTCTAACTTGAGGAGCAATGTTGGAGCTCTCAATTTTTTTCCTCCTTGGGCTTTACCACATCTAGGCCTATGTTATTAGTAATGTTTTCAAAACCCAACCGAATATTGAATCAAAATAAGGAAGGCTCATGGTTCAATGGTCTAATTATGGTTAAATTGGGATCAAACCATTTTTCTAAATATATATTAAAAAAGTGTAAATATATACAAGATTTTACAATTAAATTAATATATAGTATAAAATAATATTTAAAATAGATATAAATACTTAAAAATATAAAAATAGTTAAAGCATCTTACATATGACAACAAATCTACCTGAAATGAGTAGAGTATAATCCATAGAACATTATAAATATCTATCATAGGATGTCAAAACTCTATTTTAAACAAAAAAAAAACAAAAAACAAACAAAATCAAGTTTTGGCCAATTCAATGTCAAATCGGTTGATATATATATATTTATTTAGTTTTACTAGTTTTTGACTAGTCTGATTACTTTTGGACTAATTTTTTCTTTGGCTGAATTTGAGAGTCAAATAAATTAGTTCCATAACTGGTTTACCAATTTTCTGATTTAACTAATTGATTCAATGTGATTTTCACACTACTAGTTATTAGTCTTTATTTTATTTGCATGTGTTTTTTTATTATAATGGTTTCCTTATTTGTTTAATATTAGTTAGCCTGTTTTTTATCTTCTTTATTTTAGTAGTTATTATCTTGTATTCTAAATTAATTTGTTTTCCTAGTTTCATTATGAAAGGGTGGCTAGCATCTCATATAATTACCTTAATTTTATATACAGAAAAGTGACATCTAACGAGAATATCATTTGTAACTCTCTTTTCTTATACTCTAAAATTCTACAACTCTAATGGTCTTACTGCCAGTCGACTAAAAACCTCATATAGCAAACCATGAAGTAAGGCAACCAACCCTTCCAAGTGGTTTGGTTGTGGTGGGAGAGAATCGGTGATACAAACCAATAAAATAATCGCTCGTGCACATTTTTGGTAACTTAAATTTTATTATAGTTTCAATTTGGTAATTTAGCAGAGCAAGAAATGTTATCTTTTGATGTTTATTTTTCAAATCAATCCATTTTTGCCCATCTATCACATCATTAATCTAATATTTAACAATTTATTGACTTAGACATTATTTATTTACTTGGCATTGCAAACTTATACTCACATCTGACATTCAAGTTAGCAAAACCATTAAATCTTGAATAAAGATGTGACAAATGACCAAAATTAAATCGTCTTAGATAATAGAAGAGTAATATTGCCCAACTTTGAAGTAGGAAATCCAAATTAAGACTTTTATGAGAAATACGCAATCAATCCAACATACACCTATCTACCTGATATGATATTGTCTATAACAGTATCTCCAAGCAATTTGGAAAATAAAACATAACGCTTGTATTCGTTTAGACTTTTCTTTTTTCTTCATAAAATGTCTGAGCAAATAGTCACAACAAAAAGGCCAAAGGTTCTGTATTTTAGAGTCACCAAAAGCATGACAGCATGTGGACATAAAAGTCAATGCTCAACCGTATAATGCACGCCATGGCTCTTTGCTATCCCTTGATGTCTTTGTTGGATTCCATGTCACGCTGTCTTTAGAATAGTTCAAACCCGTAATGCTAGCCAAAATCTCGCCTATAGTGTGAATTATCTAGCAAAGACCAATAAGGATTAGATGCTGAACTTAAATCCATGGATTATAGAAGAAAAAGGAGTTATTTGTTTTGATTGTTTTTCTTCGCGCACATAATGAAAATAAATAGCTAGGCTAATTCAATTGTTTACCTGTTTATTTTAAGGCTAAGCTACAGTTAATTCACCGGTAGTTTGACATGAATTCAGTTGGCCCCCATGTGGTTTAAAGTACCTCATTCAACTCCCATGTAGTTTTCTTTGTTACCATTGAACCATCCTGTGGTAATTTTATTCTAAAATTTTAACCTAAATAATCATGTGAAAGTTAAAATGATGAACAATTTTATTGTTAAAAGTAAATTATATCTTAAACAGTTGATTAAGATGACATTCTAAAGTTTGAAACTATTCACTTAATCCTAACAGTAGTCGAAAATATTCAAGATACAAGTGAAGCACACATCTAACAAGGAAACTTTCTATGGCTTTAACAAAGTAAAATACCACTGGGTGGTTAAACAGTAATTGGAACAAATTAGTGTTAAATAATACTCTTTAAACCACAGAATGGTAAACTGATTTGGGGCCAAATAACAAAGGGTAAACTGTAATTTACCCTTATTTCAGAGGATGAGTGCTATATAGTATGTTACTGCGTACAGAGCTACCAGTCTCCACACAATATTTTGTCATGGAAATTTATGTCATGAAATCCATTATTTAAAGGAAAAAAAAAAAAGGCTCAGAGAAATATATACCTCAAACTCTTCAGTGGATTTATCCTGTGATTGTTGACCTATTTGTCCAATGAGAAAAAAGGTTGGTAGCTTCAACACGCGAACTAAGTGAAGAAAACATGCCAATGTCTCATGCTGAATCCGCAGTGAGGATGGCGGTTTCACAGTTCTGGAGAGTAAGGCCTCACTGATTTCTGTTTCTTGATCCATCTGTATACCATAAACTAATGCTTTGCTCTCGTCTGATCTTAGAGATTTGCTTTCCCTTTTAATCTGGGATGATCCCACAATAATTGGTACATACAGTTTTGGCATCAGGGATGACTTATCTCCTGCTATTTTACTAAGTACCTCATTAACAGCGCATGCAAGTACAGGTGGCTCATAATGTTGCATAACCACCAACGATACCTGGATATGAGGAGTTTATCAGAATCTGATACATAACTGGAAAGGTGATCAAGGTACGGGGATAAAAGAAGATATATGCAAGATTAATCTATAAGGTTTACCACTTTCAGCCTTCTGCAAATTTTCTTGCTCAAAGCAGGAGTTTTAGGGTGTTTGGTAAAGAAATTTCTGACATACCTCCTAAAATGAATTAGAGGCAATTTAAACCCAGATATTAATTAATAGCCTCACCCCCCCCCCCCCAAAAAAAAAAAAACAGAGATTAATTACCTAGGCAATTATTGTATAATAGGGTATCTGTTAGGAAAATGCAATTAGTAAAATATGTTTATTTTCCAAAATACCCTTATCTTCTCTCCCATTCTTGAACAAAGCACCTACAACTCTTAGGCATATCTTACTCTCCCCGCCATTGAAGATTCTACTCCTAAAACCAAACACTCACTCTCAGTTTGAATTTTTTTATAATACCAACTTTATCTGCTTGATATTATCCCCATCCCATATCCAGGGTATCAATTACTACAAACCTCCATATATACCTTCTAATTTGAGTTGGGCTTATCGAAACTTTTGTTGCTGTTATCTTTGTTGGGAAAATTGAAAATCGTAGGAATCCACTGTTAAAAATGGTTAATACACTGATTATCTTTTTGAGAGAAATTGGGTTTTTGCAATGTTAGTAATGAAGGCCAAGAGCTTGGGTTCAGAGAAGCCATCAAGTTTGGGTTGATAGAAAGCAGAAGATGACATAGGTTAAATGGCAGGGAAGGGTGCCGTTGTTTTATGTCAAAATTGAGGACGTCAGAATCAAACCATGGGGGGTGTTTGGCTGCAAGAGAATGAAGGAGTGATACTGGCCAATTTCAACAAGGAAGCTTTAAAGAGACATTAGGCAGGTGGTAACACTCAATTCCCATGGGTACATTTGGAACAAGTTGCCCACATTTCATAGATAAATAATACCCAACAGAATTAAAATTCCCAAGAAATTTTATTTAAAAACTTAGGCCAAAACATGGTGATCTTGATTCTCTAAATGAAGTATCCTGGAAAATCTTGGGAAATCTTCATATCAACTGCCTCTTGAATTAATTAAAATTCCTGGAAAAGAGGGATTTTGCAAGTTCTAAATGGTCATCGGTAACAAAAATTTTGAAACAAATAATTAAGCATAGATGCTGAGAGCAAATAGTTATTGGTCTCTGGAGAAAAATCTACCTGGACATGCTTGATATTGAGCATTACTAATTTTAAAATGAAATGAAGTGCTACCTAGTTCTCAAGGAGAGAAAAAATCTGTACAATTAATACAACTATGTACACACTAGGATACACCTCATGTTCACACTAAGTCATAACTAGTGCTCATACCTATTCTTTTTTTTTTTTAAAAAAAAAAAACTAACCTGTGAACCCAACCCACATACGTGCAGGTTGGATTAGTTGGGGATGACTGGGTTTCTTTCTCCAACTCAACCAAATTCAACCTGCGAACACCCTAGGTCAACAACTTGAGTTCAACTTTTGTTGATCATATATTTCAAGGAGGTTTGTCCTCTTATGAAATTTCAATTTGTGAACGTACTGTTTTTTATTTAAGGAATTGTTGATGTTGAGATTGAGGCTATTCAAAGATTATGGGTAAGCCTTTTAGTGTTGTTTTGTTAGTTTTGCTCTTAAAAGAAGTTGCAACCAAAAGTCTTTGTACAACCTAAGGATTTGTAAGTGGAAACCTAGAGAGTTGTGTATTGAAGACTATGGTATTAGTAAGAGAGTTGCATATTGTTAGATGCTCAGTGTGCAACCCAAGTATTTAAGACCAGCTGAGAGGAGGTCAAGGAGTTACTCATGTGAAGTAAGTTGAAAACTTCTGAAAGCAGTGTTATTTATTGAAATTTGTGGCTGAGGACAGCAGCAAAGGAGAATGTCCATGGGGCCGCTCATAGAAATCTGGTTCAGGAATTCCAGGAGCTATTTTTCTGGTGCATACATTGTCAACAAGGTACTAGTCATTGATGTTTTTGAATCAACAATCAAGTTCTTGACTTGGTTATTATTCTTTGTTTTTCTTTTCAGCTGAGTTTATTTATAACAAGCTACAAGCTTTATAAGCTTCAGCTAAAGAGGAACTGTCAATTAGTATAAGGGATTTAAAAAGATCTTGATCTAAGGAAATAATTACTTGCGCACCTAAATAAAGGGTAGAACTGTCTCCATCTCGTTTTAGTATTAGTATAAACAGATGTTGAAAGCTCGTGTTACACAGACTATCTTTGACTCTTTCAATAATATATTTTGTCTGGTCCCTTTCTTTTTCTCCCTAACGTTTGCTCTTCCTATTCTAAACACCAGCAATTTATCATAGGAGGGTGTCTCAAATCTTTGCAGACCATTTGTCGACCTTCTTAACACATTAGACAGCAAAACCACAAGGAGTAGCACTTTCAGACAAAATCCACATGGAAACACAAAGGAAACTGCCAGTGTAGCAGTACCCATGGTAAGTGAACAAACACCAGGGGAAGAGGCAGATGAACAACTGAGAATGGTAGGAAAACACAAGCATGATAGAAGCATTCATAAACATTTGAAGAGGATAGATACCCAAAATCTGAGCATTCTCATATATTGTCATATATCATGATGTCTTACAAGGCCATTCTACATGCTTTCTGTTTTTCTTTCCCCCAGTTCGAAAAATTCTCCTAGCATGTCTTTATTGCTGTAGTTATTTGTCCTTTGCTGCACCTTCTTGAATACAAGGTATTAGTGCCTGGTGGCTTATCACCAATTTACCATCTTGCCTATCAATGTCAATGTGTATGATCAATATAGTGTTAAGCGGTGAAAGAGGCAGGAAAAATTGGCCGAAGAGGTCAAGTTCACATGTGCTAGAGTGAAGAGAAGAACTTCAAAACTCTAAAGTCAATTTGCTCTTGGTTGAATTTTCCTAATTAACACTACTTTTTCCTTCTAGTGTAAGATCAAGATCTTGCTTCCTTTGTTTCCCACCTTTCTTCAACCGACTCATGTATAGCCAAGGCTTGTCTTTTAACTATCCCAAGAATTGCAATAGGGTAACAAAAAACCTTGCATTTTGTTAAAACTTAGGGTTAAAGAAAGGTTACTGCTGGCATAACTTGGGGGCTAAAGAAACACTCCACATACACACTTTAGCCCTTTGTACCTACTTCCTTTATTTATAATATTCTCAAAAGAGTTTAACTACAAGATAAACTCCTATATAAATCCTGCCTACAAAACTTTCATGCGGTTTTAATTATTGAATAAAATATCTGTATTTTGTTTCTCTCTCTTTCTTCTCTTTTCTCCCTTTATTTCTCCATTTCTCTCCTTTTCCTCTCTCTCTCTTTATCCCCCTATTTCTCCCGTCTTCTCCCTTTTTTCCTTTACTAGTCCCACATCAATTGGTATAAGTGCCTCTCAAATCCATACACCCATGCATCCACTGCACCTTCAAAACACCCACAGAACCTTTTTCTTTTGTTTTGCCATCCTACTATTCTGCCAAAATTTAAAACAACAAAAAAAAAAAGCAAAAAAACAAACAAAACAAAAAAACAGTAGTTGTTCAACGTGGAAATAAAGGGAAACAACACCAGAGAAGCCCAACCCAAGGGCACCCATAATGAGCCACCGCCACCCAAGGGTTTACCAAACATGCAGCTGACCTGTCCCTCATGCTCCACTACCGGTGCCATCAGGGACCCACTAAGAAGTCAACTAGGGACTGTTTTGGGTAAAAATTCTTCAATTTTGATCTTCCAACCATTTTGCAATCTCCTGTCAAAAACTTCTAAAGGATTTTCCAGTGAAACCCACTTTTTCAAGATGCTAGCAATAGTTCCCACCTTTGATTTATGTTTTATAGGTCTTCAAAGTACTTTTTGGTAAATTATTGCTAATTGGTCACTCCGGCATCACTATGTTATGGCTTATAGCAAATTACTACCATGAGAAAACACGTTATTATGGGTATCAGACTTCGAGGCGCCCCAATGACTGAAATTCAGAGTTGAACATTAAATTCTAGAACCTTCCTTCATCCTGATAGGTCATATACTTCAAATTCCTATTATGACACCCACTCAAGTGGTAGACAAAAAAAGAATTCGGGTAAAGAAATTCAAGAAGGTGCTCTCAATAAAAAGACGAGAGTTAAAGTGTAAATTATCAAGCCTCGTCCTATTATGGTCAAACATACTCTTGTACTAAATTTCCTGAACACTGTTATTATTGTAGCTTGTATTACTCCTACACAGAATATCAAGGTCATGCTCAGTTTCCTTCCAAATTTTAAATATTCCCACAATTATGAAGCAACAAAGGAAACTATAAAAGAAGAGACCAATGATGTCATAGTAAACTTCTCACCTGGTATAGATGATAATGATATTATTATCACAAGATTCTTCAGAGTATTCAAAAGCAAAAGTTAGCATGTGAGAAAGATAAAAACATTCATTCTGCAAGTACACAAACTTAATGCTGTTTTGAAAGAAAATGAGGCTGAGGAAGCTGATCCCCAAGTCGCAAAAGTTCACGTTCTAATTTAACCAACTAAAATGCTATATGATTTCAAATTTGTTACTCCTAATGTATTGAAGAGTCAAAATTTATTACTGTTTTTCCCCCCTCCTTTGGTCACTGCCCATTTTCCTACCTGCTGTAAGTTGGACTTTTCTACGACTTCTACACTTTAAAACTCAAGATCGAGTTTTCTGCAACCAGGGATTGATGAAGAATGGGATAAGAATATTAGGACTGTTATGGTCATTGGTCAATGATGGTGATTGATAGGATCCCACTACCCAACACACACAAACACCCAAAACACAGCCCAAAATAGATGGCACTTCTATTGCAGAAGAATATACTCCTGGTACAGGAGTTACAACAACACTTACACAAGGGAAAATCACAACCCAACACAGGAGCATAGGCTTACAACACTTATACATTCATGTAGATACTCCCAATCACAGCACAACACACTACCCTCACAAGCATCAGGACACAAACTAACAGCCAAGATTCATACAAAAGCAAAGAACAAGAAGAACACTAATGGAAACCAAAGTAGTATGAGATACTAAAGTCTTACATTAAGTAATACGGGCTACTCGAGGACGTACCTAAGTAGAGTGGTTCTTCCATCTCAATAGCCAGCTTATGGATGAGAGTTTCCTACCTTGCTTAGGTAGCCATTAATTGGTATCAAAACTGGTGGTCAACAACTTCGGAAAAAGTTACTTACAAAGGGTTTTGATTAGCAGAAAGTTGAGTGAAGTGTCGTAGAATAAAACCACTAGGATGTTAGCTTTCCAAAGGTAGCCAATTGATAGAGGCCAAGGTAATATGAGATATTAAAGTCTCACATCGAATGGTATAAGTTGCTTAGTGAAGTACTTAGGTAGGATGTTTATCCCACCTTAATAGCTAACTTTTGGGAGAGGGTTTCTCATCTTACTTGAATGCCCATCAATACACAATACTAGCTTTTGGGAAGCTAGTTCTCTCCCAAGGTCCCTTCCTAAAATTCTTCCCCCCTCCCTTTTTCAGCCAATCTTTTTGTTAAATACCCCTTTCAACCTACTCCCCAATTGCCTCTCTTACTTTTTCGTCATTACTTTCCCTTTTTGGCCCTATGTTTCTATGTTTCTTTTGTTAGATACCTACGTGTCTTTTATTTGACCTTTAGTCCTTTCTTCTTCAATAGTCCCAACATCTCCTCCCTTTCAATGCCTTTTGTCTCCAACTATATGTTTGGGCCACTAGAGTGGGTTCAATTTCGTTAGTAATACAATGATTATTTATAAATCAGTGTTAAGCCATCAATTAAGGCTTAAATTAGGGATGCTCTCTATTGATATTTCCTTTACTATTTTAAGCATTGTGTTTTTAATTTCCTATATAAATAGCCTGCAAACTTTTCATGCAATTTTAGTGATTGAATTAAATATCAGCATCTTCTCTCTCTCTCTCTCTCTCTTTATCTATATAGTTCTCTCTTCTCTTCCCTTTTCTCCTTTACTGGTCTTCCATCACACACTCTTTATCTTTGTCATCCTATTTTCTTGCATTTGTGACCTTAAGTTTTCTAATCTAATGATCTTTGGCTAATTGCTTTCCACCTTTCCTACTACTTTTCTTCAATCTCTTATCTCTCTCTCTCTCTCTTTTTTGGGGGGGGGGGGGTGTTCCTTAGTTGCTACTCTCCTTGGATCTTCTTCCTCATCATTACATCATTGGATGCTTTAATCCTGGGGTATTTTTCTCTCCTAAGGACATCCTCATTGGTTACCATATATCATGTTAACAGTATTCAAATCTTCAAATAACCTCATCAACCAAAATGCAATGCAATAAGATGTAAATGGAGGCTCCAGTATCAATCAATACTATCTTCACTTTTAAATTTCTTACCAAAGTTGACATAATTTATTTAAAAAAAAAAAAATCCTCTTCACTATTATTTACTTTTAACACATCTCTTTTTAATCTAGAGATTTCTTGGTAATCCTCTAGTCAAGTTCTTTTTGGCTTCAAATCCACATACATAAAAAGTGGTATAGAACCTTTTTGTAGTAAGGGATCCAGCACAGTCACTGATATTCTTTCTTACTTCTTGCTGGTTTCTCCCCCTAAATATAAGTGTTGGGGTAATATGGCATCTCTTCAAAGAATGTGACATCAAAAGTGGTATAGAACTTTTTGTTGTGGGTGAATAACAACAGTACCCCTTCTAATATGGAGCATACCCAAGAAAAATGCATTTAACAAACTTGGGATCAAGTTTGCTTACGTGAACACAAGCCAAGCATCCAAAAACTTTTAATGGAAGATTGGAGATGAGTCTGTTTTAAGGAAAGGCCTTCGAAAGTGTTTGGAAAGGTCTATCAAATTGAAGAGTTCTAAAGGGCATTCTATTTACAAGATAGGCAATGGTTAACACAGCTTCCTCCCAAAAGGATTTAGGAACATTGGTGGTAAACATCATGGAGAGGGCAATTTCAAGGAGATGCCTATTCTTAGGTTCAACAATACCATTTTGTTTAGGAGTATAGGCACAAGAGCTTGGTGAATGATGCCTTTTTTAAAGAAGAATTGGCCTAGGATAGAATTAAAGTAATATCGGGCATTATCAACCCTAACCATTTGAATTTGAGCCTAAAACTAGTTTTGAATCATGGTATAAAATTGTTTGAAAATGGTCACAATTTTTTACTTATCTTTTAAGAGGAATACCCATGTCACAGTGTGTTCATCTATCAAGGACAAAAACCGAGCACCAATTATGGTTTGGACTTTAGCTAGACCCCAAATGTCATTATGAATGACTAAAAAGGATGCGATGGTTTGTAATTTTGGACAGGATAAGGGCTTCTGCAATGTTTAGAAAATTGGCACACCTTACATTGGAAAAATTTAGATTTTGTATTGATAAATAAGGAAAGGAAAATTTTCTCCAAGTACATGAAATAAAGATGCAACTCTACCTATGATGTACTTTAACATAAATCATTTTCATAGCTAGTCCCAAGTTCGGGAAAAAAAGAAAGTTGTGTTAGGCAGTCGACAACCAACGTTAAACTTTGTCGAATCTTTATGATATAGACCAACGATATAGTAGAGTTAATACTAAGTCGTTGCCTGGAAGCAACATTCTGTATAATTCGATTATCGTGTCAAAAGAGCTAGAGTCATTGCATCGACGCTTGGGTCTAAAAAAAATAGGCAAAAGTTCCCACATTTTCGTGAACAAATGTGGGTAAAAAAGTTAGTTCATGGAAGTAAAATTTGTTTTAGAATTTGGAATATAGGTACACTTACAGGTAAATCAATGAAAATAGTAAATACCATGATTAGGAAAATGATTAATTTTAGGTGCTTACAAGAAACTAAATAGGTAGGAGAAAAATTGAAGGAATTAGACACCTCAGCCTTCAAACTTTGGTACACTGATAAAATTAAATCTAAAAATAGAACAAGTATAATTGTGGATAAATATTAAAAAAATGTTGTGGTATATGTAAAAAGATTAAGAAACAGATTTATAGCATTAAAATTTGTAGTAGAAAGAAACACTTTTAATGTTATTAATGCTTGTGTACCACTGGTAGGATTAAAAGAACATTATAAGATAAAATTTTAAGAGGACTTAGAAAGTCTAGTTCAAGGAATACCTTTAGAGGAAAAAATTCTCATAAAAGAGGATTTTAATGCTCATGTGGGGAGTGCATCTAGAGGTTATGAGAATTCACATGAGAAATATAATTTAGGAAAAACAAATGTAGCGGGTAAAACTATTTTAGATTTTTCATTAGCATTTGATTTTATTATAGTTAACACTTGGTTTAAGAAGCATGAAAGCCATCTTATCACGTACAAAAACGAGAGACCATCCTCTCAAATTGATTTCTTTCTAATAAGAAAAGTGGACAAAAAGTTTTGCATGGATTGCAAAGTTACACCTGATAAGCTTGACTACACAACGTAGGGTCTTAGTGATGGATGTTCGAATTAACAGAAAAGTAAAGAACAAAGGCCAATAGAGGGTGTCAAGGATAAAGTAATGGCCATTGAAAGGTGATAAAGAAAAGAGTTTGCAGAAAAAGATTTTAGAGAGAGGATCATGGAAGGCACAAGGAAGTGTTAATGATATGTGGGATGAGATGACTAGAGAGATTAAGAAAGTTACAAAAGAGATACTCAAGGAATCAAAAGGTTTTGGGTTTAGGAATAAAAAATCTTGATGGTGGAATGCAAGCGTACAAGATAAGATTAAAATTAAAAGGGAATGTTATAAAGTATGGTCTTTGTGTAAAAGTAAGAAAAATTAAAAATATATATATATAAAGTAGTTAAGAAAGATACTAAAGTGGCAAGTGAAGTGAAAGTTAGAGCATTTGATGGGTTATATTAATCCTTAGATACTAAAAATAGGGAAAGAAATATTTATAAGCTTGTTAAAAGTAGAGAGAGAAATACAAGAAACGCGGACCAAGTGAGATGCATTAAAGATAAAGGAGGAAGAGTCTTAATCACGGAGCAGGATATTAAGAAAAGGTAAAAGTACTTTTTCCATAGGCTATTTAATGAAGGATGTGGGATCTCATAGCACTCAAATAGGCTAAACACCACAAAAAAAAGATTAAAATTATATTTTTGTTCGTAGGATTCAAGTATCAGA
Source organism: Erythrophleum ivorense (assembly GCA_026724425.1). Taxonomy (NCBI): domain Eukaryota; kingdom Viridiplantae; phylum Streptophyta; class Magnoliopsida; order Fabales; family Fabaceae; genus Erythrophleum; species Erythrophleum ivorense. Next base: position 11,628,196 of record JAIUCV010000012.1, on the reverse strand, counting down.
GGTAAAAGAAGCTTTAAAGAGGATGGAGAATGGCAGAATAGTAAGACCAGATAATATACCTATTAAGATGTGGCAGGGCTTAGAAGTAAAAAGCATAAGTTGGCTCACAAAATTATTTAATAAGATTATAAGATCCAAGAGAATGTCAGACGAGTGAAAAAGAAGTATTTTAATTCATATTTATAAAAATAAGGGAGACATACAAAATTATGCAAATTATAGAGGAATTAAACTCATGAGCCATACTATGAAGTTATAGGAGAAAGTTATCAAGCAGAGATTAAAGTAAGAGATTCAAGTTACAAATAATTAATTTAGTTTTATGCCTAATAGGTCGACCATAGAAACGATATACTTATTACGAAAATTGATAGAGAAATATCGAACAAATAAAAAAGACTTGCATATGGTGTTCATCGATTTAGAAAAGGCATATGATAGGGTGCTAAGAGATATAAAAGACTTTAGAGAAAAAAAAAAGAAGTCTGTATTGGTTATATTCGAACAATTCAAAATATGTATGATGGAGTTATAACTAGTGTAAAAACACAAAATAAGTCCACCGAAAATTTTTCGATAACTATTGACATACATCAATAGTCAACTTTGAGCCCCTATATTTTTACTTTAGTTTTAGATGTGCTTATTGAATATATCCAAGAGCTAGTGTTACAGTCCATACTCTTTGCAGATAATATAATCCTAGTTGGGAAGTCAAAAAAAAAAAATGAGAAATTACAGATGTGGAGACTAGTTTTAAAAACATATGAATTTCGTTTAAATAGAAATAAAACGAAATATATGGAATGTAAGTTTAGCAAGAAGCACATTAATTCTAGTATAGAAGTGAAAATCAAGGAATATACTACACCACAAGTCATTTGATTTAAGTAACTTGGGTCCATCATACAACAAGATAAGGAAATAGAGAAAAATATAAACCATAGGATTCAAACGTGATAGATGAAATAGAGGAATGTTTTGAGAGTTATTACAAATAGCAAAGAACCGCTCAAACTAAAAGATAAATTCTACAGCACAGTTATAAAATCAACAATGTTATATGGGATTGAATGTTGGGCAATAAAAAACCAATAGGAAAATAAATTCAATATTGCAGAAATGAAAATGTTGCATTTGATGAGTGAACATACCAAATAAGATAGAAATGAATACATTAGAGAGAAAGTTAAGATCGCACTTATTATGGAAAAGATGATAGAATTGCATCTTAGATGATTTGGATATATGTGGAAAAGACTTATAGAAACCTCAATAAGAAAAGTAAATGATGAATGCTATTTTTATATATATTAATCCTCTTAATTTAGGCATTTTAATGATTAAATATAGCTTGTTGCATTTAATTAGGTCGATAATTGATTTTATTAACCATTATTGCACTTTAGGAATTTATTTACAAAATTATTAAATTTTAATACATAAATTTCTTTTAAATAATTTTGTGAATATTCTTACGTAATTTTCTCATTCTTTTGTGCAGATTTTATGGGCAATGGAAATTTAAAGACTTGAAAGCCACATGATTGAATCAAAGAGGCCTAAAGTTGAAGATGGAAATTCCTTTTTTATTTGAGTGAACAGTAGAGCATGATTGGCACGTTGAGGGAGCCGAGGAGCAAAACATATCACACCATATACACATGAGCACAGCCCATCATTTACTTGGGTCACTCACACAAGCAGCTAGCAAATCATTCACACTTACATCCATCACACTCAAGCACACCTTCATGCAAGGCTTCACTCATGTTGCAACAAACTCACACAAGAAGCTTACATGGATTAGAAGGCACCGGTTTTATGCACACATCCAGCTCACCCACGTTAAACATAAGTTCTCACACATTCATATAACATGCATTTTCACGTAGCAGACCCATGTGATGCAAAGAACCACGTGGTAGCTCTTTTAACGTCACACACATGTGACCACTCTTCCATACACTCGGGTGAGGAGGTTTGAGAAACACAGAAGCAAGTACCAAACTCATTTAAGCACAATCACTTGAAGCTTCACACACTACCACATAGCAGCTCATGCAGACTAGCTCTCTCACAGCCACGGGTTACAAGCATTCTAATACCCACTTAGCACACACACTAACACGTACACTCACACACCCACTTCATTCACGGGTCAAGGAGCAGCTGCTACACGTTCTGGAGAGAAGGAATAGATGAAGCTACGAGCAAAACATGAGGAAGAACAGCAGCTACAAGGCATGGGCAGCATGGATGGAGAATGGGAAGAAACATGTGAAGAAGAGATGGAAGTACGGGTTGCATGTTCAACATCTGCTCATACAAAAGGAAAACGTCCAGGAGGCAAGGAAAGAATGTGAGGAAGCTACAGTTTGAGAAAGAAGAGAATCAGAGACTAAAGCAACGGGTTTGAAAGAACTAAAGGAAAAGAAGCTCGAGTATAGAAGACATTCAAAACATACGTGGCAGCAACAACACATAGGCACGACTCACATGCAAGGGCTGGACGTGGAAGGCTGAGATGGAGGCAACACGTGAGTGATCATTAAAATGATTAAGAGACTCAGGCAAAACCAAGAGAACACATGAAGGATAAAAGAAGCGTGGGTGAGGTGGAAAACACGTGAAAGTAAATGAAGAATACACGTGATTCATTAAGGGAAAAGGAGGCTCGGGCATCTCATTCATTCAGACATCGAGCCATCCATCTCATCCATTCATTCCACCATAGAACACGTGAGCAAAGTTAATGAGATGAGCATGTGACACACAAAAAGAAAAAGCTGAGCATGTGATCATTAATGTGGATTAAAAGACTCGGGCAAGCTCCAAGATTCGATCCATTCATTCCATCAATTCATACTTCCATCGTTTATCCTTTCTCCATTGCTGTGAGCTCTCATTCCATTTCACTCTATCACCTTCCAACCCTATGAGAGCTTAATTCATTTGGTGGCTAGCTTGGATGAAGACCATAATTGAAGCTTGAATCCATGAAAATTGCCAAGGGAATGAGCTAAGATTTTAATTTTATTTTCTCTATTTCTACATCAATTTTTGTTTTTGTACTTACTTGGTTGAGTTTGTAATTGATTGAGATTAGGGTAGTTTATAATTAGTGGCTGGTTAGACACTAATTAGGAGACTATTTGAATGATTAATTTATTGAATTAAGTACTGGATTTTCATTCTCCTACAATCTTTCATGTATGCAGTCAAGGTGTTTAATGAAATGCATATGAGAATGTGTTTAATTATTTGATTTAAAGATTCTTTGGAATTTAATTGGTTAATTGAATATCTTAGGGTGAAAATTCAAAATCTAATTGATTGATTAATCACTCATTTAAGTGTTCAAAGATCTTAATCACAAGAATTAGTAATTTAAAGGGAGTTGAGATCTTAATTAACATCAAATTGCTAGTCTCTTGAATCTTGTGTGATAACTCAAGATTACTCACCATGAATACAAATATAAACTCTTAGACTAGAACCAATGACAATTGAATTAGGATAAGGATAGTGGATACTAGGATACAAATCCAAAACTAGTCATAAATTCATTAGTTACTTACTAACTCATACATTTAGGTAGTAGATAGGAGTTTTAATTCATTTTAATTAGTTTAATTAAATCACAACCACATTTAATTAGATAGCTTTGAGAGTTCTTTAACACTTAAAAAACTCAATTGAATATTGAAATCCATTTCCGAAGGAGACGATCTAGGTTGCACCCTATATTGCAAATATTTTTCAACCTAATTTATTTTGAGATTGTGCGACACAACCGTTCCAATAAATCAGATGGAGAGTAGTTTGATAATTAGAGGTAGAGGGAGACTACAAAAAACTATAGGCGAAATTATTAAGAGTTAGATTTAAATGGTTTATCTAAATAAATAATTTATGATAGAACTTTATACCACCGTTTGATCTATATAGGCAACCCCACTTAATAAGAAAAGGCTTATTGTTGTTGTTGTTGTACATGAAATAAAGATGCCCAAGGCATTGATGCCATATCAAGATTTCCTTATCCTTCTCAAATATTTCTACCTTATGTGAGGCCAAAGCCATATGACATGTGACTTTATTCTTCACTTTTATTTGGTATAGCCCTTTACTTTCTTTAGCATTGTCAATTGTCCTCCCCGAATCCAAATCCTTAAAAACACATTCAAATGAAGAAATTTAGCAACACACCTTATATCTTGTGTAAGTTTGTTGATTGACAACAAATTACATGATAAATTAAGGACTAAAAGGACAGATTCAAGAGTCAAAATGTCTAATATTATCACTTTCCGAATTCCAATTACTAGAGAGAACTATTAGCAATTCACAGAGTCAAAATGTATAATATAATCATTTTCCCAATTCCAATTACTAGAGAGAACTATTAGCAATTCGCACATCATAATTACTTTTACAAGAGTTGTACTCATAAAATAATGACATATCACTACTCATGTGATCAGAAGCACCGAAGTTAATTATCCAAATTACCTCATATGCTACACTAGTATGAAGTGCATTAGTAAAACTACCTTTTTGGCTATAGTTCTTGTAGCAACGCTAGGATTAGATGTGGAACCTTGGCTAATTAATTTTTGAAACCAATCAACTTGTTCATTGGTGAAGAATGCTGGTTCAATGGCTGCCTTTGTGGTTTCTTAGGGGCAGCAACATAATTTTTGCTCTCTAGCTCTCTTGGTGGCTTCCAATTAGCTGGTTTATCATGTAGCTTCCAACACTTCCCCCAAGTGTGTCCAGAATGATGATAATTATTACACCAAGGCCTCCCTTTTCTCTGCTTATTGTCCTTGGTCTGATTTGCACCTTTAATTAGAAGTGCAAATCCTTCTGTAGTGGCAGCAACAAACAAGGTGATGGAGATGAGATAGAAGATTTGAAAAAGCTTGAACAAAATCAAGAACTTGGAAACAAAAGAGCTGGACGTGACTCTAGAAGATGGCCAAATAAAGATCCATTGCAAGGTATGGGAGGCCCATGCACAAGATCAAGAGCCAAAGCTATGAAGGAGGCCTTGAATGGAGTGATCCAAAAACTAATAGACTTGGAGCCCATAGTCTTAGCTGAATGTGAAGCCCAAAAGGAACAAATTAGAATAAAGATTATTTCATTCCTATTAGCCCAAGCCCAAATGGAGCCTAATTGAAGGAGTCTAGCCATTTTCCACAAAATCAGCCATTTTCCACAAAATTCTCTTAGTTTTATTTTGTTTTAATTTGATTGTTGCTGTTTCATATTTTTAGGCATCATTCTTGGTGAATTTGTTCAGATTTAAATTTCTTTTATTTTTCCCGCCATGTAAAAGGTGCCACCTAGGAATTATTCTGTTTAGGGTTTTACTTTTCAAATGCCTATATAAGGCCCACTTGTACTCCAAGAATGACAGATTGAATGAATTATCTTTTCAAAATCATTTCTGATTTGTGAGGTTTCTCTTATGGCCTTTGTGTGCTGGAGAAAATCTTTGACTTATCAAAGGAGTGGTTTCCTTTGTGGCGTCCCGAATTAGGGTTCTAAGAAACGAGTTCTCTTAGGGTTCAATTCCATTGACCAACATCTCTTCTTCTTCTTCTTCTTCTTCTTCTTCTTTATTCTTTGTTCTTTGTTGCTTATTGTCCATATTATTTGTTCTTGTGTTGCTTGCCAAAATTCGATCACTGATCCGTGTTATTTGGGATTCCTAGAACGGGTTTCTAAGGGGTCTCACATCACAAGGAGCCTAGCATATGCTTCCTTCTACTTTCTTCTCTTCAAACTTCAGAAAAAACTCCCTTTAATGCAAGTAGAGGTTTTGTTCCAAGAATTCCCCCCCCCCCCAAACTTCATCAAGGGACTTATCTAGGTCTAGGAGGAATTTAAAAATTCTCTCCTTCTCAACACTCTCCTTGTACTACTTTGCATCTCTTGGACTTTCCCAATCAGGACTGTCATACACATCCATTTGTTGCCACAGGTAAGTCAAAGCATTATAGTATTTTGTAATAGATTGCTCACCTTGTTTGAGATCATGGAGTTTACTCTTTATCTCAAAAGATTCAAAGATGTTGTCACCGTCCAAGTAGCTCTCCTTCACTGCTTTCCAAATCTCATGAGTCATGACCAGTGTTGCAGAAAAGGAAAGTTCGCCCAATTTCAAAATCCATGGTGTTAATCAGAGAAGACATCACCATGTTGTTTTCTGATCTCCATACCTTGAATTTGGGGTCTTTTATATCCAGTGGAGGCATCCCACCAGTCAAATATTCTTCTTTTCCCTTGCCTGATACATAGAGCATCACTAATTTGGCCCATTGTGAGTAATTGGGACCATTCAGCTTGTGCCTATTAACAAGTGAAAGAGTTCCATCTGCTATGATAGGAGTTGGAGGGGGTTAAACCAGAGGACCCAGTCAAAATTTGGCTGTTTTCAGAAGCCATATGAGTGCAGCAAACACAAACAGAGGTGCGGTAGGGAAAGAAGATGAAGAAGAGGTGTGAATCAGAGAGGGCTCTGATACCAAGTGGAAAAATGAGAGGAAAGGACTGGAAATTGGTCTCAGATTTTATTTCTGATAATTACAAATGATGACCATACATATCTAAATGGAAAGCCAAAAACAGTGAGGAGAAACTCACTCCTGAAGTTTGGCCAACATAGGAAGAAAAATCAGGAAATTTGAAATTACAACAGCTGTACATAAATGCTATAAATCTGACCATTAACAGGGAATTAATTTCTAAAAATCAGGGATTCCACCAGCTGTAAGCAATGGTCAGCTTGGGGTTCCACACCTCCTATCATCAATTCGCAGTTTTTATTGTATCTCTTGCACTTTCATAGCAAGAAATACACTCTCCAACTCTTCTTTTGTTTTATTTTTAGCCTTCATCCTCTTGAAGACCATGAAGTGAGCAACAAACCTCTAACCAAGTGGAGAGCCTTAAGGGACCTTGAGATGAGCTCTTTAGCCTTCCACACGGCATTTTGTTAATGGCTCAGGTTAGTGTAGGGAAAGGACCCCTCAAGACTATTAACGACCAATCCAATATTTATTTGCAACCAGTACTACTAATCTCTAGTAATGAAAAGTTACTAAATGACTTTAGTGTGTGGCATCAAAAGCAGCATACAATAGTTTTAATCCTAAGTTTTTCCTTTAATTCCGGTAGGGGATTGCATTAGTATGACCAAATTTGGAGATTTTTCCTTTTGTTGGAGATGGGGAGGATGAGGACAGTTGGAACCCCACTTGATTCCCTTCATAGCTCTCTCAGATTTAAAAAAATATACATATATATATATATATATCTGCAAACCTTGGTCTACCCTAGACTAGCGCACATCAATGATCGACAAGACTACTAATGAGTTTAATTCTAAAAAGAACACAATTCAGTCAAATTGAAAAGTGATTGTTTTCAAATGCTAGATTGATTGCTTAGGAACACATTTTATATTATGGTATTTGTCTCCCTTAAGCTGTTAAGCATGTCATATAAAGCCTACAGCAGCCCCTTTATTCTATTATTAATTTTTTAGCCTTCAAGGGTCTCTTTTAAAAGTAGTCTTAATTTCTAATTGCTTAACTAATTATCAACTATCTATTTTCTCACGTTTAAAAATGAATCCCTAGGGACCACCGAGGAGTAGCCCACGTGGTAAGTGTAGTGGGAAAATGATAGTGTCAAAGGTTCGAAGCCTCTAATGTATCCATATATATATATATATATATATATGTGTATGGGCTTCATTCAATTAAGAGTCCACCACCGATTACCCAATAGCGGATCTTGCATACCAATTCTCAATTCACTTTCAATCTAAGGGACGTCAGATAATGTAGGTAGTGAAACCAAGATGTTTATCTTCTGCTTACTTTATTAAATTCAATTTCTTCATATAGTTAATTACCTACGCATAACAACATCTAAGGTGGGTTAGACCAAAAGTTTCTCCACTAAAGCAAACAGGGGTTGAGAGAGAGAACCTGGTGAATGCCCTCAGCATCAATAAAGTGAAAAATGCTCCCAGATGCCTTGTGGTCTTTGATTCCATAACCTTCCAAGGATAGCTCAAAGGAGTCCTCTCTGTAACAAAAATAACAACCCACCGAGACTCTTGAGATGAACGAAATTTAACGCCATTGACGGAATTAAAGAAGAAGAAGAAGATGAGAGCGTAAACAAACAGAGACAACTTACAGGCGGCGCAAAGAAGGGGAAGGGTTCGGGCGGAGAGCATCGGAGATGGCAGAGGCGAATCCCTCAATGTCTCTGAAAAGAAAGACGACCTTCGGGGCTATCTTCATTCTGTTCCCCCTACAAATTTTTGCTCGAATAGTAGTTATACTCTACTAAGCCACCCTTCGTTTCAACCATAAGCGAGCTTGAACAGTTGCTACTTTGGGAATCTGAATGCGTTTGCCCAACACGAATTCAGACCAGAAATCCCAATCAATTCTCCTGCAAATGAATGTTTTAAGACCTCTTGACCCGACAAAACAATGTTTTAGAACCTTTTTATGTTAAAGAGGTTATAAAATTTTGGGGAAAATGCAAAAGATTTCATCAAGTTATGTAATTTATTTCTTTTAATTTTAAGAGTTGATTATAAAATCTTTAAAATTTTAATTTTGTGAAATATGACTTCTTTATTAATATTTTATTCAAAATCTTAGCATCACTTATTTAAGGAGATTAAAACAAAGAAATGCTTACACGTAATAAGTGTACTTTGATAAAAAGAGGCCCAATTATCTGTACTTTGTGTTTATAGGTTAGCTAAGTTACGCATATGGATTTGGACATTTAAGGAAGGGTTTTATACATTAGGCTTATTTCATTTAAGAATTAATAATGTATTTTTATAGTCCTAGTCCATATGATATAATCTTGGCCTATCTAATGTTTTAGATTTTTTTTAGGTCATTTTTAATGAGAACATATTTTCTTTTACATCATCTCCAAAGGCTCCACAAACTTTTTTTTAGTCTCTAGGGTGTTTTGTTTCTTCCAGGGCATTTTGAATTCTTTTATGATCGATTTGAAATATAAACCTGATGTCAAAACCTGAGTCTATGGTTTGATTATATATACTAGTTTAATTTAAATTACAGAATGAATTTTCTCTTTTTCTTCGCTCTATTTTTGTGTTAATCTCAATTACACTAATCAAGTAATTTAAATTGCATAATTACTGGTTTGTTTGATAATGTAAGAGCTATATTTAATTTAATTGGTTAATTGATCAATCAAATTCATTATATTTATCATGTTAAAAGTTTTTGTGTTGTTAATCTGGCCTAGTTGCATTAGGCTTAATAAGAGAGACCATTCATAACTTTAGGTGATAATTTAAGGACATTAGATAACAATAATTAGGAGATTAAAATTGAACTAGGAGAATCTTTAAAGGATGAGGAAGGTGAGATATCAGGAGAGAAAACCTAGGATTGATTGCATTTTGGTGAATTGATTTGTTTCCTAATCTTAGTCAGTAGTTAGTTTCCTATTTTGATTAATTTCGCATAAAACCCCCCATTCAAATCAATTATAATTGATTTTTTGCAATTACTTAATATAATTGGTTTGACCAAAGGTTCCTTGAAGGACAACCTAGTGAGCATATTACAAATAAGTTAATTTAACTAATCTTGGCCGAATTGATAGTAGTAAGTTTTCTTATCACTAAGATTTTGGTGCCAATTAATTATAATCAATCAGAGTAAGAATTACATTATGCTCATTTCAATTTAGCTTTTTCACTTGTTTTCTATGGTCAATTTTAGGCGATTTCAGTGTTTTGAGATAGTTTTGTGCATTATTGACACTTAAGGTGACTAACTCGGGTTGAGCTGAAATTTGTATATAAATTATAGGTGTAGTAAGGATCCAAAGTTGCACTTGTTGCAACGTGACCCATTTTTTGGCCAAATTCCATAGTTTATATCACTTTTTATTTTTTATTTTTTGTATTTTTCCTCCTATTTTGGTAATTTTTCAATTTTTCATGTTGTATTTTAATTTTTCTTTTACACTTTTTTAGGTATTTTCTTTGGTTTTATTCCATACTTGGTGTATGATTCTTTAATAGTGAATTTGTTGAGTTTGATCTTGAAATTGAGAGCACTTTTCGTACACAAGCTAAAACACATAGGATTAGGGACAAAGTAATAGTTAAATTAGTTTTTGAATTAATTGATAACATTAAGACTAATTTTGAGGTTGATTCTAAATCTAATATTGAATTAGTAACCATGGTTGGAAATGATAATAATGATAGAACTTTCAAGGAATTAGTAGCACCTAATGTTAACTATTAACCCTTATGTTTTAAATATCCTAAACTTATACTAACTTTGAATTGAAATCTAAATTGATACACTTGCTTCCAATATTTCATGGCCTTGCAAGTTAGGACCCTCATAAGCATTTTAAAGAATTTTATGTAGTTTGTTCAACCATGAAACCTGAAGGAGTGTCAGAAGAGCACATCAAGTTGAAAGCCTTCTTTTTCTCACTAGATGGAGTTATCAAAGATTGGCTTTACTACCTACAGCCTATTGCTATCACTTGTTGGAATGTTTTAAAAATATTATTCCTTGAAAAATTCTTTCCTACTTTAAGAACTGCTACTATCAAAAAGGATATATGTGATATTCATTAGATCAATGGGGAGTGTAACAATCTTAACACCTAACTAAGCTAATATATATACAACTATGTTCTTAATCAATTAAAATTATAATTAAATTTAGATAATGAGTTAACAACAAATAAAAATACAGGGAAATTTGAACTTTCAAATCATTAGTATTCACCATCAAGGCACACAAAAGATTTGTATTCATAGAAGATCAAAAGTTTTCATTAGCCATTTTCACCTAATTCAACTTTGCTTTCGAGGAGCATAGAAACTCATATACATTGGATTAGTAGTCACTACTCATTACTAATATGTTATAGACCAGACTATTATAGCAAAAAAAAAAAAGGTTTTAAGACTTAGGTTGTGGCTTAAAATGGTTAGGCCATAGCCAAATTGGCCTTTAGAACCTCTAAAAGCCTAATTTTGTACTTATGTTGTGACTTAAATGACTCATGTCACAACTAAACTCAAGCTTAGAAGCAAAATCTTGCAAAATATGATTCTCACCAAGGTTTAGCATACCCGTGTTGTGACGAGATGTCTCTTAGATTAGCATCCTCATACATGCATATGATTCTCACCATGGCCGGGGATGTTCACACTATGGTGAGATTACTCTTGTCTAGCACACACACACACCTACTCAAGTCTTGTCTTAGTGAGCCTCTATGGTGCCACTGTGAGATTGCTTTCTAGAGCACATCTCCCTTAGCTCATTTAATTTGCATTGTAACTAAATCTCTTACGCCATAGCGTGTTCTATCTTTAGTACCCCTTACCTATGTTTTGGTTGCGACTCAAAGATTTTGGTAGTAACTTAAGTGTCTTTTGTCACTCAAACACTAGGATACCTGATGATGCCTTAGTTACTTAAGCACTCAATTAAACTAAGATTGATTTAATATAGTATAAGTCAACCTTAGGTTATTCTTCCCAATGAGCAATTTAGGGGTTAGTTTGAATTGATTCTAGGTGATTATTTGATACTTGAAATTTTATGCAAATTCTAGAAAAAAAACTCTCTCTACACTAAATGCAAAATTAATTGAACTAAATGCATGCAATTGGGGGGGTTTGAATTAAGAAATTAAATTTTAACTAAAAGAGAAAAACTAAACAAGTAATTAAACTAGACTGCTCTAAATTGAAATTAAAGTGATTGTGAAAATGCAAAGAATAAACAAGAAGCAACCAACGTTTTGCAAGGGGATTTCAGCTCTCATCACTCACCAAAGATTGATTGAGACCAAGAGGAGTGATTAAATAATAGACCAATGAATTTAATTAACTTAATCCAAGGATAGGAAACCCTAAGCTCAAATGCACATCACTTGACTCAACTAGGAAAGCCTTAGCTAATTCAAGTAATTTGCAAGTAATTAAGTCAATTAAACTCATCAAATCCTTTAACAATTGGATTCAATTAATTCTGAAAAATTTGGTTTTAATTACCTAATTGAACAATTAAGTAATTATATTATCCAATTCAACAATCAAGTAGTGCAAGAGATAAAGATATGCAATTAAAATCATAATATTAATCAAATTAATGCAAGAGAACTCAAACATCAATTCAATCAATATTATAAGGTCTAGAAACCAAAATTCTAACAGCTACAAAAACATAATTCCAATCTCCAATGACACCAATTCCAATTACAATCCAAGATAAATCATTGTCCAACCTAAAACTAAGTCTCAATATTAAATCCACATAGAAATTCCTAAAACTAGAAAATCTCTAAGTTCTTAAAATTGAAAGAGGAAAAGGTTGGAAGAAAAAAAACTCCCCAATGGTCTTCAATCCATTTAATTCAAGAGCTCAAACCTTCCTCCTCCATGCTCCACCTTGGTGCTACCCTTCCTTAAGCTTCCATGGATTTTGTGCCTCTAAACTCCTTTAAGCTCTCTACCATGAAGAGATAATGAAGGAAAATAAATGGATGATGGTAGGTCAGATGGGAGGGAGACATTTTGGTGAGAAGAAGGCAATTGGTGATGGTGGGTCCAGCGTTGACTCTTGCTCCCAGGCGCCTCCCTCTGCCCAGAAAAGCCAAAGAAGAATAAAGCAAATCGTCCTCTGCCTCCAAGTCTGTCCCTCAGCGTGAAATTCGAAGAATGAATGAAGAAGTAGCCATTCGTTCTCCAACATCCTTTTCGTCTCTGCAGTCCGAAAAGGTAATGAATGAAGTAGCAATTCATTCCTCCTGGTCCAGGTGCGCTTCCCCGTCTCCAATATGAAAAAATCGAAGAAATCCAATAAAGAAGCAGCAGCCTCTCTTCGTGTGAAGTCTCTTCCTCCAGGCGCTCTACGTCCAGGTGTCCCACAATAAAACAAAATAAAGACCTAATAACCTATTTACAAAAATGCCATCATCAAGTAATTAATAAAAAGAAAAATTCTGCTCCAATCTTGACCCTTGATTCACTTTAAATCTTCAATTCATTTGCCCAAAATTGTCTTCACCATTGATTCCTAATTCATCTCCAAAAAATTTGCACAAATTTAATAAATATTTTAAAGATTGAAAATATTTAACCCATCAAAGAAATATGAAAGATAAAATATTATCAATTTAAACCCAAAAATTCTCCTAATTAATTCAAAATTATATTATTTTCCAAAATTGACCAAAAATTCAAATATTGTATGATAAATTCATTTAAGCTCAAATTAATCATTAAAAATAATAATAACTATGGGTAAAAATATATAAAAATTAGCACTTATCAATTCCCCCACACTTATCTCTTTGCACTCCTAGGTAAAGCAAACCAAAATCAAGGAAAAACAAGAGGAACAAAACAAAATTGCAAAAAGTGAATGTTCTAATCACAAGCCAAAAATAAACCAAAACATTCAACATCTTTCTTATCCAAGTAATCATTACATGCATTAAGATTAAAGACATCATGACAATTAACTTGACAAGAGAAAATCCAAGCTAGCAATCCCTTACCAAAGGTAATGTGTATATCACTCTCACTCAAAAGTGTTTAGGCTTGTATGTATACTCAAAACTAACCTATCCAATTCTCTTTTCAAAAACTTAACAAAAATATAAGCTCTCCACCACTAACAAGCAAATGCAAACATAAATCAAAAAGATTTTATTAGGTTGTACTGGGCTAAGGTTAAGAAAAAGGAAGGGTTAAATGATAGGAAAAACCAAAATTGAATATCTTAGGAGAATGAAAAGTAATGCCACAAAAGATAATATGGAATGAAAGAAACAAAACGAACAAAACTTGGATAGGGCCTTTATTCTTTTTTTTTTCTTTATTATTTCTTCCTTTTCTATTTCTTTCTTTTCTTTGAATATATATACATTTATTCTTTCTTTGTTGTTTTTTTTATATACTTGTTTTCTTTTAACTTTTTTTTTTCTTTTTCTTCTTTTTCATAATTACCCAAATTCCAACTATTTACATGTTCTTTCATCCAAAACAAGAAAATTAATATGCTAATCAACTCCTAAGACATTCAACAAGGGTAGGAAAAATATTTATTTTTAATGGCTATGGGTTTGGGTTAAAAGAAAGAAAGCAAATAAAGGCTCAAAGGGGGTTAAACAAGGGATAAAATGCATGAAATGGTAGGTTTTTTTTTTAACTAGATAAACAAAATGAATGCCTGTATCATTTCTATGTATGCAAATGCACCAAATGTGGTCTCAAATAAGATTTAAGCCAAGCTCTAGAGCAAGAAATAGATAGGTGGTATACACACATGAAAAGAAATGTGCAATAGGCTCAAAAATCTCACTAGGTCATGACTACTAGCCTAGATCTACCTAAGTCAGAACAATTGCCATTTAGCTTTATCTACTCAAAACATGATCAATTACTCTTCCAATCAAGAATGTATCATACCCAAGCCACTTGAAGCTTGTAATTGTCACATTCAAAACAAAATTTTTATAAATTTCCAAAAAAATTTCTATATATATTTTTTCTTTTTTTCAAAAATTTGCTTTTGACAACACCAAAAACTGTACAAACCAAAAACTCAACAAAACTATTTACAAGCAAAATTAAATCATCCCTCCCCCACACTTAAACAATGTATTGTCCTCAATGCATAGCAAATACAGCAAATCATGGACAAATAACATTCAGCACAACCCAATTCAGTAATATGACAATGCAGGGTAAAAAGAGTAAAGGGAAGGAATACAACTAGGGCTACGTGGCATCCTGTAGTGTAGTAACCTCCACTGTTTCAGTGGGGTATCCTTCATAGAAAGGTTTCAAGCGATGCCCATTGATCTTGAAGCATCTCTCGGTTAGTTCCTTTTAGATCTCTACAACTCTATAAGGAAAAACATTAGTGACAATAAAAGGGCCCTCCCATCTAGAGTGGAGTTTTCCAGGCATTAACTTCAATCTAGAAACATAAAGCAACACTTTTTGGCCCACTTGAAATTCTTTCCTCATTATAAACTTGTCATGGATAGCCTTGGTTCTCTCCTTGTAGATCCTAGAATTTTCATAGGCTTCTCTTCTTATCTCCTCAAGCTCTTACAATTACAATTTCCTTTCAACACCAGCACTGGTAAGATCTAGGTTGCACCTCTTAACTGCCCAATATACCTTGTACTCTACCTTTACTGGCAAGTGACACGCTTTTCCAAAAACTATCCTGTATGGAGACATTCTAATAAGGCTCTTATATGCTGTGCGATATGCCCAAAGTGCATCATCTAACCTCTTGCTCCAATCCTTTCGGTTGGGTTGCACAGTCTTCTCTAAAATGAGTTTGACTTCTTTATTAGAGATCTTTGCTTGGCCATTCGTTTGAGGGTGATACGGAGTAGCCGCCTTATGCATCACACCATACTTGCTAAGCAAGCTTTGCATACTTTGATTGCAAAAATGAGTGCCTTGATCATTGATGATGGCTCTTGGAATCCCAAACCTATAAAAAATGTAAGACCTAACAAAAGAAACCACTACAAAAGAATCATCAATACAAGTAGGGATTGCGTCAACCCACTTTAACACATAATCCATAGCTAACAAAATGTAAAGATAGCTAAATGAAACAGGGAAAGGCCCCATGAAATCTAAACCCCAGACATCAAAAACTTTACAAAACAAAAGGGGTTGTTGAGGCATCTCTTGCTTCCTAGAAAGATTACCCACAAATTGACATCTTGAACAATTTTTACAAAATACATGGGCATCATGGAAAAGGGTAAGCCAAAATAACCCACTATCTAACACCTTCCTAACGGTACGCTTAGCACTAAAATGTCCCCTACATGCAAGAGTGTGACAAAAATGCAATATGGACTTATGCTCATACTCCGGAACACATCGCCTAATCACTTGATCACTACCTATATGCCACAAATTAGGATCATCCCAGATATAGTACTTAGCCTCTCTCTTAAATTTATCTAACTAGTTTTTATTCAAATGAGCAAGCAAAACAGATGTAGCTAAATAATTGGCTATATCAACATACCAAGGAATAGACATACCAACCACACAGAGCCTATCATCAGGAAAATTATCTAAGGTTAGAGAAGATGTTATCAAAGGTGTCTCAATCCTACTCAGGTGATCAACTACCATATTCTCTACACCACTCTCGTCATGGATTTCCACATTAAACTCTTGTATCAATACTACCCATCTAATCAAGTGGGGTTTGGAGTCTGGCTTCTTGATCAAGTATTTGATAGCTAAGTAATCTGTAAAGACAATCACCTTTGTGTGGATGATGTAGGATCGGAATTTCTCTAGCCCAAAGACAATTGCAAATAATTCCTTTTCCGTGGTGGTGTAATTAGCCTGAGTAGCATCCAATGTTCTTGAGGCATAGGCTATGACATGATGTCGTTTCTCCACTCTTTAGGCAAAAACTGCACCTAGTGCATAATCTGAAGCATCACACAGGAGCTCAAATAGAAGGCTCCAATTAGGTGGCCGAATGATGGGAGGTGTAGTAAGTCTCTTTTTCAACTCATCCCAAGCACACCTGTAAGCATCATCAAAATTAAAACCCACATCTTTCTGCAATAAACGAGATAATGGCAATGCTATCTTACTAAAATCCTTAATGAATCTCCTATAAAATCCAGCAGGCCTAAGAAAAGAACACACATCTTTCACATAAAAAGGATATGGAAGAGATGAAATGATATCAACTTTAGCTTTATCTACTTCAATGCTATCGTAAGAAACAACATGTCGTAAAATAATTCCTTTCCTAACCATTAAATGGCATTTCTCAAAATTTAGCACAAGATTATATTTAATGTATCTTTCCAAAACCTTATCAAAATCAGCTAAGCATGCATTAAAAGAATCACCATAGATAGTGAAATTATTCATAAAAATTTCCATGCAATACTCAACTAAATCAGAAAATATGGAAACCATGCAACGTTGAAAAGTGCCCGATGCATTACATAGGCCAAATGGAATGTGTCTATATGCAAAGGTTCCAAATGAACATGTAAATATGGTCTTATCCTGATCCTCAGGTGCAATACAAATATGAAAATATCCTGAAAAGCCATCCAGAATAGGATTTACTAGCAAGTCTCTTTAACATTTGGTCAATAAAAGGGAGGGGGTAATAGTCCTTCCTAGTCACAAAATTCAATTTCCTATAGTCTATACATACCCTCCAACTATTTTGGACCCTAGTAGGAACTAATTCACCTTCATCATTATGCATCACAGTAAGACCAGTCTTTTTTGGGACTACCTGAACTAAGCTAACCCACTGACTGTCAGAAATATGGTAGATTATTCCTGCAGAAAGAAGTTTAGAAACCTCTTTCTTTACCACATCAAGAATCAGTAGATTAAGTCATCTCTGTGGCTGTCACACAGCTTTGGCACTATCCTCTAGCAAAATCTGATGCATGCATACATCAGGACTGATCCCAGGAATATTAGCAAGAGTCCATCTAATAGCTTTTATCCTTCGCTTAAGCATCTCAAGGAGGCGGATTTTCTATTCCATGGCTATGTCACTGGCTACAATCACTGGTAACTTCTCACCTTCTTCTAAATAGACATATTTCAGTGAGTCAAAAAGTGGCTTTAACTCTAAAGAAGGAGCTTGCTCAGCTGAAGGTATAAGCAGCTTCAGATCAATGTCAACCAAACTAGAAACCTGCACTGAAGACTCACAAACAGAAGGGGATACTTTCTCAACTTGGGAATCATTAGTAGAAATAGTGATAGCAGAAAAATCAGGAAATATATCACAATCCACATAATCATCAATAGAAATAGTGCCATCAGTAGCACTCAAATCCAAAATAGAATAAGAAACAACCTCTACATTAGAAACATGATCAATACTAATTAAAAATTTAGAATCAGGTAATGAACACATATCAACTTCATCTATAGCATTAATCACACTAAGTAACTGAGAAAATCCATCTGAATCAATGGAAGTGGTAGATAAATGATCACTAGTACCACCACTACAATGAATAGGCACAGAAACATCATCTCTAACATGTCTAGCACTCTCAATAAAATCATTGAAAACATCAGTATCAGCAAGAGCTATATTAGTGCAATAATCACAACCATCAATTTCAGGACATGAACAAGAGACAGAATCATCTAAACTAACAATATCATATGATCTACTCAGCATGCTATCTCTAAAGTCCATAGCAGTATCATGAACAAGCACATTAATAAGACTAACCCCTGTCTCAGCACAATTATCCAACAGGTGTCTCATAGAATCAAGTACATCAAATCTAATGATATTCCTAGCAAATTTCATAGTCAAAGTACCAGCATGTACATCTATCACAGCCCTAGTAGTTTTAAGGAAAGGCCTACCTAAAATCAAAGACAAATGTTCCTTTTGCTTAAACCTACTATCATCCATATCAAGAACATAGAAGTTTGCAGGGAATATGAAATCTTTTACCTTAACTAGGACATCCTTTAAGACTCCTTCTGGGACTACACAGCGTCTATCAACCAAGGAGGTAATCAGGCTAATTGGCTTGAGATCTACTCCTTGAAGTTGAGAAAAGACTGATTTTGGCATAACGTTGATTGCTGCTCCTAGATTCGCCAAAGCATTTGAAAACTCAATATCACCAATGGTGCATGGTATGAGAAAACTACCAGGATCCTTACACTTTATTGGCATTGGCATCTAATAAAGAGAAGAGACAACTGCTCCCAAATTAACTTTATCGTCATGCTTAAGCCTTCTTTTTGTGGTGTACAACTCCTTCAAAAACTTTTCATACTTAGGCACTTGTGCAACCAAGTCAACTAATGGAACATTGATCACCACCTTTTTGAAAATATCATAGACCTCTTTAAACATCTCTGCTTCCTTCTTCTTCCTCTCGGTCTTAGCTACCCTAGTAAGAAAGGGTAAAACCTGTCTACTTATTTCATTCTCTTTCTTCTCTTACTCATCTTGTAGTGTCACTTATGTTTTTTTACTAAAGTGGCTTATCCTATGATGTAGAAGTGGAAGGAGAATCATCAATGATAGCATCCTTGTCTTAGAAAGCATAAGTGGCAACAGGATCTGCAAAGGTGACCTGCCACTTTTTAAGAGAGATAGCATTAACTCTACCATGATTAAGATTATGTTGGGTCCTAACATTAGGATTAACTACCACCTAGGATGGAAGCTTTCCTGAACCTTGACTCTGTATGTTACTAATTGCATTAGACAACTGCCCAATCTGAGTCTGAAGAGTTTGAATCCTTTATCTGTGTTACAAATCCTTTTATTGATATTCCTTATCTGTTTGGTTTAACCTATCCATCAAAAGCTTTATCATAGTATCCATCTTATTTTCTAACCTTGAACTCTCTTCTTGAATAGGCACAGTTTGCCTAACAGGTTGAAACACTTGACCACTAGAATTGGCACCCTAATTGAACTATGGTTGCTGAGGTTAGCCACTACCATATCTAAGGTTTGGGTGATCACGCCATCCAGGATTATATGTAGTAGGATATGGATCATATTTCTGGCCACCTTGATTCATAGGCTTAGAAGAATTACTAGCATTACAAGGCTCAGCTTTATCATTCAAGAATGGGCAGGCATTAGTAACATGAGTAGCTAATGAGCAAATAGAGCAAAGTGGGCCAATTAGAGCTGAAGAGTTCAGTTGCCGGGTGAAAGAGGTAGAAGATCCCATAGAATTGGCCATGTTGGAAGGATTATGCATTTGGAGCATAGCCATTTTCTCCATAACAGATGAAAGCTTATCTATTTTGTTTTCAAGACGAGACTCAGAAATTGAGGAATATGACCCAACTTCATTTACTCTAGTTTGTTGTCTAGTACCAAATTATTAAGTATTCTCAGCTTTCTTTTCAATCAATTCCCAAGCAGCATTAATAGTCAAGTGAAGAAGAGCACCTCCAGCAACAGAATCTAATAAATCTCTCTCTAGAGGCAAAAGACCTTCATGAAAATATTATATCAATAAAGTATCTGGGATCTGGTGATGAGGGCAATTAGATAGCAACGTCTTAAACCGCTCCCAATACTCATGCAAGGACTCCCCAGGCATTTGTTGGCAACCACATATGTCCTTCCTAATAGAGGAAGTGCGAAATGCTGGGAAATACTTCTCTAAAAACATCTTCTTGAGTTGGTCCCATGTAGTTATGAATCCAGGGGGTAGTCGAAGTAACCAGTTCTTAGCAGACCCCTCTAAAGAAAATGGGAAAGCACACATCTTAATCTGATCCTCAGACACACCACTAGGTTTCATAGTAGTGCAAATCATATGAAAAGTTTTCAAATGATTGTATGGATCTTCACTTGCAAGTTCATTAAATTTAGGAAGTAAGTGTATAAATCCAGGTTTCAACTCAAGATTAGTATTAATATCAAGATAATTAATGCACTAATTTTGAAAATGTAGATCAGGTGAAACTAACTCTTTAATGGTCCTAACAGGAACATTATTATCAGCATTGACATCAGCATGCTCTAAACGTGCTTGATTATTTATATTTCCCTCATTATCTTCCATTTTAGTTTCAGAATCAGAAGAATCAACAGATGACTCAACAAAACAAGATTTAAAAGAACTACTACCTACAAGATTACTAACTTTAACTCTTTTTCACTAATGAAATGTCCTCTCAATCAAATAACTTTTCAAAAGAGGACCGAGTCATACAACATCAACAAAGTAGGATTAAAGTAGTAAATAAAAAAAATGCAAAATATTCAAACTACTAAAGAAATAAATTCTAAACAACCTAAAAGACTCAATACACACTAGGGAACTCAGAAAACATAAGAAAAATCGCACAAAAATTCAAAAAGAAAATCTGGAAAAATTAGAAAATTCAAGAAATATTTGCAAAAATAAAAGAAAATTCAGAAAAATGTTAAAACGATTGAATTTGCCTTAAAAACACCAAACCTAATACCAAAAGGTATTAGTCTTGCTCAGAACACCCAAAAACTTTAGAATACCAAAGATTAGAATTTTCTAGGTAATGACAAACAAAATTCCAGAATAGAACACTTTAGGAAAATTCAACTGAAATGACAAGATCAGAATGAAGAAAACAGGGGAAAACACCTAAAAACTCAAACCTCAACCATTGCTCCCTGGCAACGGTGCCAAAATTGATAATGCTTTAGTCGCTTAAGCACTCAATTAAACTAAGATTGATTTAATATAGTATAGGTCAACCCTAGGTCATTCTTCCCAAAAAGTAATTTAGGGATTAGTTTGAATTGATTCTAGGTGATTATTTGATACTTGAAATTTTATGCAAATTCTAGAAAAAAAAACTCTTTCTACGCTAAATGTAAAATTAATTGAACTAAATGCATGCAATTGGGGGGGTTTGAATTAAGAAATTAAATTTCAATTAAAAGAGAAAAACTAAACAAGTAATTAAACTAGACTGCTCTAAATTGAAATTAAAGTAATTGTGAAAATGCAAAGAATAAACAAGAGGCAACCAAAGTTTTGCAAGGAGATTTCGGCTCTCATCACTCACCAAAGATCGATTGAGACCAAGAGGAGTGATTAAACAATAGACCAATGAATTTAATTAACTTAATCTAAGGATAGGAAACCCTAAGCTCAAATGCACATCACTTGACTTAACTAGGAAAGCCTTAGCTGACTCAAGTAATTTGCAAGTAATTAAGTTAATTAAACTCATCAAATCCTTCAACAATTGGATTTAATTAATTCTGAAAAATTTGGTTTTAATTACCTAATTGAACAATTAAGCAATTATATTATCCAATTTAACAATCAAGTAGTGCAAGAGACAAAGATATGCAATTAAAATCATAATATTAATCAAATTATTGCAAGAGAACTCAAACATCAATTCAATCAACATTATAAGGTCTAGAAACCAAAATTCTAGCAGCTACAAAACATAATTCCAATCTCAAATGACACCAATTCCAATTACAATCCAAGATAAAATCATTGTCCAACCTAAAACTAGGTCTCAACATTAAATCCACATAGAAATTCCTAAAACTAGAAAATCCCTAAGTTTTTGAAATTGAAAGAGGAAAAGGTTGGAAGAAAAAAAACTCCCCAATGGTCTTCAATCCATTTAATTCAAGAGCTTAAACCTTCCTCCTCCATGCTCCACCTTGGTGCCACCCTTCCTTAAACTTCCATGGATTTTATGCCTCTAAACTCCTTCAAGCTCTCTGCCATGAAGAGATAATGAAGGAAAATAAATGGATGATGGTGGGTCAGATGGAGGGAGATGTGTTGGTGAGAAGAAGGTGATTGGTGATGGTGAGTCCAGCGTTGACTCTTCCTCCCAGGCGCCTCCCTCTGCCCAGAAAAGCTAATGAATAATGAAGAATCAGCACTTCGTTCCTCTAGACGTCCTTCCTGCTGAAGTCCAGAAAAGCCAAAGAAGAATGAAGCAAATTGTCCTCTGCCTCCAAGTCTGTCCCTCAGCATGAAATCCGAAGAATGAATGAAGAAGTAGCCATTCATTCTCTAGCGTCCTCTCCGTCTCTGCAGTCCGAAAAGGCAATGAATAAAGTAGCAATTCGTTCCTCTTGGTCCAGGCGCGCTTCCCCGTCTCTAATCCAAAAAAACCAAAAAATCCAATGAAGAAGCAGCAATCTCTCTCCGTGTGAAGTCTCTTCCTCCAGGCGCTCTACGTCCAGGTGTCCCACAAGAAAACAAAATAAAGACCTAATAACCTATTTACAAAAATGCCATCATCAAGTAATTAATAAAAAGAAAAATTTTGCTTCAATCTTGACCTTTGATCTATTTTAAATCTTCAATTTATTTGCCCAAAATTGTCTTCACCATTGATTCCTAATTCATCTCCAAAAAATCTGCACAAATTTAATAAATATTTTAAAGATTGAAAATATTCAACCCATCAAAAAAATATGGAAAATAAAATATTATCAATTTAAACTCAAAAATTTTCCTAATTAATTCAAAATTATATTATTTTTCAAAATTGACCAAAAATTCAAATATTGTATAATAAATCTATTTAAGCTCAAATTAATAATTAAAAACAATAATAAATGTGGGTAAAAATATATAAAAATTAGCATTTATCAATACCCAAACTAACTAACAACCTCTCAAATTCATTCATAGAGTTTTTTTAATACTAAAGTGCAAGGTTTTCTTATGGCATATACCTTCCTATAATCCTCAATATAGGAATTTACATCATTTGTGGACCTAAAGGTTAGTAAGACCAATCCAATCTTGCATCATATCAGCACAACACCCATGTTGACAACAAAATGGCATATGCTACCTCAAGTGGCAACCTAAAACGTGCATTTTACTAGCTATTGCCTTAAATCACTTGGAGTAAGTTTTATTTTGACCAATTAAACATGATCTTATCCTCAAAACTCAAAAACAACCTTAAATGCAAAATATGGCTATGGTGCATGCCCAAATCCCACATGAAGCATATATGACAGCAAAAACCACATAATAGAACAAAGGCTAACATTACAATTAATGTCACAGTTATAATCTTTGATTGATAAGCAATCTTTACACAATTCATATTAGTTCATATTTGCTTAGTAAAATGCAATTACATCATATTCATCATAAATTAAAGCCTAACCCCCTTCATTGGCGTACATTCCAAATTACAAAATATCAAAATATTTACACCTGGTAATATGAATGCATCGTGATACTATACAAATTAAATTGCAAAAATTAGCCTTTAGACTAAGTTAAATGTCTAAGTGCAAAATCTGCATATAAGGCCTTAGACTAAGAATGGTCATCCACTAGCTTCCCTTTTTTCCTTAGCTGAAGAATCTTCATATGAAATTATTAGTCTATAATAGGGGTAAGATGTAAATCTTTGTAACCAAAGGAAATTCCATCTATATGTACAATATAATCAATATAAATGCATTTCATTCAAATAAACACTAGAAGTATATCATATAAATTAATAAATAAACAAGTTTGATTACTAATAACTATTATCCTACACTAACAATCACATACAATATATTAATGGCCAAAAACAGAGGAAAATGGCATAATTACAACATCAACTCTCTATTGAGTACAATCATGACTCGATGCATTCCAATAAGTACGATTACAACTCAATGCATGATCATGGCATAATGCATGAGTGAAGGCATGATCACAACTCCACCAAGGACACGATCACGGTGCAATAACAACAAATAGCCAAATCAATCAGTTATCATAGAAAACACATAAGTGCAATAAATATATGAGTAAAATGAATATATACATAGAATTAAAACCTTTTGTTACCTCACTCAATAGCCAAATTTCTCACAATCAATGCCAAACACCCTAAGGATCCTAAATCAACCAAAATCCAACCTTTAATCCTTACTCACTATAAGATTCAGACACCCATTCATTTTAATCATTAAGAATTATTTAGAAAACACTTATCCAAGCCTCTAATGAGTTTAAAGTTTGGATTTGAGCCTTCCACACCCAAAAACTACAGTGGTTTACACCAATGCCTTTCAATTTCACACATTGATAGAACCTAACACAAAAATCAGTTATAAAGGCGAAGTTTCAACATATTCACACTTTAAAATGGAGAGAAATACTTACCCAATAGCTCATCTAGTCTCAAGCTTTAAAAATCATGCAAAAAACAAATACTAACACCTATTTTTAGTTTTAGGGTTTGGACAAAAATCCATCAAACAAAGAACTAATCAAACTATAATGAAAAGGAGGATGAGATGATCAACTTTTGTATAACTTACCTTAGTTAAATCTCTCTTTAAGTGTACAAATAGGGGCATAAATTGTGAGAAACCCTAGCCTCCTTCTCTAGGTTCAAAAATTCTTTCTCCCTCAACTGACCAAAAGTTTTCTATAAAACAAATGGAATAGCTACACTAGTATTAGGGTTTTGTAAAAATAGGGCTAACCTAAAGGGCCTTTTGTCTAATTGGACCCATATTTGAATATTGAACCATGATCGAGTAAGTCCAATTAAATTGGGTCTTTATAATTTATCCTTGACATAATTAAATTAATCAAGGAGCTCAAATTAAATTTTTACCCAATTAAATCCTAATTTACAATTAAAATTATTTTCTTGCCAAAAATTGCTATTATTTGTCTCAATACCGCATTAATTAGTTTCCTTGAGAATCTCTATTTTCTAAAAAATTTTGAATTTCTCATAATAATTTCTCATTTTTCCAATTTACATCTATAATTTTCTATAATTCCTTTTAATTTTTGGTTGTTACATTCTCCTCTCCTTTTAAGAATTTTGTGCTTAAAATTACATATACTTTACTCAAAGAGTATTGGATAGTCTTTCCTTATCACTTCCTTTATTTTCCAAGTAGCTTTTATTAGGAGTTATTCCTTTCCATACTGCTTTTACCAAGAGGATGTTCTTATTATATAACTATTTAATTTTTGATTCCACTATCCTTTCCGTCTTAATCACATAAGATAATTTATCTCATGGATGTATATTCTCATACTCAATAACATGTGAAGGGTCCAGGTGATACTTTTTTAACTGGAGTATGTGAAACACATCATGTAATTAGGCTAAATTGAGAGGTAATGCCACTTTATAGGCCATAGGTCTTATCCATTCAAGGATTTGAAAGTGGTCAAGATAACGAGGACTGAATTTTCTTAATTTAATAGAATGCCTTATACTTGTTACTAGAGTAACCTTAAGGACCACATGGTTTCTCAT
Source organism: Erythrophleum ivorense (assembly GCA_026724425.1). Taxonomy (NCBI): domain Eukaryota; kingdom Viridiplantae; phylum Streptophyta; class Magnoliopsida; order Fabales; family Fabaceae; genus Erythrophleum; species Erythrophleum ivorense. Next base: position 11,602,314 of record JAIUCV010000012.1, on the reverse strand, counting down.
CTTAAGCTCTAAGCGTCCCCTCCTCTTATCTATATAACTTTTCTACCTACTCTTAGCAGTTAACAATTTCTTCCTAATGAGTTCAATTTGATGGGTGGTTTGATCCATAATATTAAGGCCTAAAAGGCTTCACAAATAGTCCCACATTGCATCCAACTCACACTTGAAACACCACTCCAGTGAGAAACAGAATTTGGTTACATGAAGACAATTTTAACCTTCATTGAACAAGTAAAAGACATTATTACATTTAGTCACACAAATAGTATGCATTAGCTACTCCCTAACCACATCACCCTTGACCCTAAGGGTATAACATACTAGTAAACTCTGAAAATTTCTTCTAGATATCAAACCATAGTTCCTAAGTAGCTTCTTCAGGCATTTCATCTTCCATTTAACAAGTACCTCAATCACAATTTATGCCTTCTTTTCACCATGCATCGGTTTAGAATGGCTTTTGGCTCTCTTTTAGTTGAGATTGAACCCTATTCATTAGGTAATTAGTGTAGCTTTGTGGTGGAATTTAGGTTTTTTTTAATAATTACACACAAAAAGTAAGGTGGATTTTTTTAAAAAAGAGGCAATTTCAAGGTGTAAGCAATTGACCAAACTCAAGCTTTAATTTGATACAAAGTGAAGTATTGTGGAGACAACTTTTAGTGTACTCTCTTTTCCACAAATTTATGCATAAAAGGTTGCAATTGGATTTAGGTGCCTAACATATGAAGCTTCTTAGATACTTTTCCAAGTGACAATTCAAAACCTCACTTTGTTAATTTGAGTAGGGATGGTAGGCTAAAGACAAACTTTAAGATACCACCAACCTTATCATAAGTGTAACATCCGATTCTCTAAAAACGAGAGAAAACGTGAGAAACGTAATGTACAGTTTCTCTGTCAATGAACAAAACTTATCGGATATAAAAGGAAGCCCTCCAAAATGATGTAGTTAAGGTCTCAAAAAATTTGAGAAGCATTCTAGACTCCTAAAAATGAGAATCCCAGGCTCAGACAGAAAAAAAATAGAGTTAGAATGAAGAAACAATTTCTTACGAAAAGCTTACAAAACGTAATGACATTTTCGTAATTTTGAGTAAATTTTGAAATTCACATAAGAGGATTTTTAAAATGAAAGTTTTGAGTTCCCCAGGGTTCTTAAAGGCCCTAAAAACCATGGAAAGCCCTGGGATAGCTAAAACCCCTTCCGGTGGACATTTTCCAATGTCAGTGCATCTGAACTTTGACGAATTCGTTCAGGAAGGTTTTAGCTCTGATTTGAGTGATTCCAAAGGCATTTTACTAGATTGGGAACCTAAATTTTATAATGGAAAAGATGGTTCTTAAAAAGGAGTTAAAACGAAGGAGAAACGAAAATGCTACGAATGAAGGGCAAAATGAGAGTTTTTGAAAAGTGTAACTTCCTCCCACGTATATATATGATGCATCCTTCTTCTCCATTCATGTTGCATGATCAAGTTCTGCCCAAAACCAAAGGAAAACCCTAGGGAGAGAGGCGCATAATAGGAGGAAGAAAAGGAGGAGGAATTTAAGGTAGAAATGTATGGATTTTCATGGTTTTTCATGTTCTTTCTCTTCCAACCCTCTTCTCCTTCATTCTCCTTTATTTCCTATGATTATAATGAAGTATATAGATCTATTTTAAAGGAAAAATTGAGGGGAAAATTTGGATTTGAAGAGAGGAGCTCAAAGAACACAAGATTCAAGTGAGAAAACGCAAGAAAATAAAGTAATTTCTCTTCCTATGGTTGTCATCTTTGGTTTCCTCCTCCTCCATTTCGCCCAACATGAGAAAACCCTAGGAGGACTTGATTTTTAGATGGAACCAAGGGTGAATCTAAGAAAAAAGGGTGTGGAGATTAAGAATATGCAAAGAAAATTAACAAAAAATCTTTAAATTTCAAGATGCAAGTTCTAGGGTTTCAATTGCACCTTGTAAAATCTGATTTTGCATGATGATTCTTAAGCCTAAATAAGAGTTTAAATGAGCTCCCAGGATTCCTAAGAGGCTCCCCATATGCATCCTCCCTTGAGAAAACAAAGTCAATTCCAAAAAGCCTCATTTCTTCCATAGCCTTGGTCTAAAGGGGTTTGTGTAGCTAAGGAGAGTTTTAAAATTTTCTAAACCCATTCTTGAGTCACATATAAAGAAATGAAAATGAGGAGAGGCCTTAGAAAAAATTTAGAACCCATAAAAAATGAGTTGGTGCTTTAGGTTCCATATTATGACCTAAAGAAGCAACATGTAGTTAGGCTCTTGGTTTTAATTGTATGATGACTCCAAGAGGCTTAAAAGGAGTCAAGAATCATATTTTAAAGGAAAGAATAGAGCCTAGAATTCATTTGAGGAGTGTTGCTTCATTAGGTATAATTATGGAATCATAATGAAGTTATAGACCAAATTAGTGTTTAAGAAAATTGTATGGCCTTAGAATTTGTTTCATGAACCTAATTGACTTCCATAAATTGTATTTAGGCTAAGAGAAATCTTCTCCATACTTTTGTGTATGTGTGGCCAAAAGAGGGAGCCTTGATTCAAGAAGAAAAATGTGTGATTGTGTGCAAGGTAGCTCTCTCCACCTTCTCTCATACATGGATGTGTGCTTAGCTTGTCTTGAATGTATGTATGTTTATTTTTAAGTTATGAAAAGTGTTCTAACATGACTTTAATTCTATGGTGCCATGATGTTATAATATGTTCTTATATGATGTTTTTGATGTGTGCTTGGGTTTGCATGAGTGTGGTGAGGCCAAGAACCCTTAGTTATGGTGAGGATAAGCCAATAACCCTTAAGATTGGTTGAGACAAAGAAAAGAGTCTTCCAAAAGCAAGATGGGCTCCCAAGAGCATGGTTGAGTCTAAGAATCTCTTAAAGAATGGGTGAGGCAAGTTCAATATTCACAAGAAATTGGGTGAGGCCAATCCACTTACTTAGCAAGCCTTTGTATGCTATGTATGACATTTTCAAATGATGAAAATACTTTTTGAATGTTTGCACATGTCAACATGACCATACATACATTTATGAGACTTGTATGCATCCATTATGTATGATTGAATGGGGGATGAGCTATTGGGATTTGTTGAATCCCATTCCCTCCTCTCCATGATCTAATGTGCTAGATGGATCTAGTAGATAAGATAATGGAAGCCAACCACCTTGAAGAATAGAGCTTGACAACCTAATACATAGTTTTTAGTTCTTTAAGGCCATATTTGTATCAAAGCATGTAAACCCATCATGTATATGGTCTATGACCTTTTAAACATGTGTAATTATGATATTGTGCCATGTATGAATGAGAATATGTTATGTAGCCACTAGAATGTGAATTGAGTATATGATGGCAAATTAGCTCCATGAATGGTTTGATAGAATTATGCACATGTGTGGATGAAATGGCCAAAATGAGATGTATGGAGTTTGGGACCATTTGGGTAGCTTACACATGTCTTAATCATGCTTTTAGACTTTCCTAAAAGGTGTCAAACCCTAAGGAAAGCCATTTGGTTATTTTGGTATCTCATATAGAGTCAAAATTGACCACAATGGAACCCTATGTCACTTTTTAGCCAAATGAGTTCTTCTTGATCTAAGATTTCAATTAGAATTTTTTGAGAGCTTTTTGGGAAGCTAAATAATGTAATTTTTAGAGGTCTACATAATATTTGATAAATTTCTAAAATTGGAAAATTTTTTGATTTTGGTCTGCTGCATTATTTATTTAATCCAAAAATAAAATATGTCACACAGGGCCCAAATGATATCTAATTGCCATGAAATGTTATTCAAAGAAATTAGACATTCATAGTGACTTGTGCCAACTGGAAGCACCTCATTTGGAGTTTAGAGATGGAGATATGAATTTTTAAAGATTCTGTCTAGTATCAGGAGCTTCACCCAACCTTAGTTACTCTTTTATTAAATTTTAGGGTCTGGGCGTGCCTGAGATGGTCTGGAAATATATTTTTCCTCTATTTAACATTCACAGCTTTCCATATTGGTATCATTTTCATGGATTGGATTTTTATGAAATTAATTGGACATTTTCAAAATTTGCTGCAGAAATTTGTGACAGTACCAGTGGGCAGTTTAACCTCTAGACTATTTTGGATGTCAAATGTCCTCTATGATGGATGTTATGGTCTGGACATATTTTTAGTATGAAGTAGACATTTGTAGGTTTCCAAAATGGCTAAGAATGTATTATTTTTATTTTTCTAAAATTATTTATAAATTTATAAAATTTAGTAAAAAAAGAGCCAAATTTTGGCCAAAAATAGACATGAATATTTTGAGCTTTCCTTTGAGTTCCATGAGTTGTAAGCCACATTTTATGATACAAATAAGTTGTATTCATGTAATTAAATATAAGAATATGATACATGAGTCTGTATAGCCCACGGGACTCTAAATAAAAAATTTATGCATAGCGTAATGCTAAAAAATTTATTATTTTATGTCCTTTTTCCTTGCTCCTTCAAGGAATGCATAATGTGAAGCATGAGAACGGCGCAAGATAAGCTAGGAAATTATGGTTTTACATTAAGCTCTTACCAAAACTTGCTAATGAACAAAGGATCTCTGTCACTCACAATGTTTAAAGGAGCACCATATGGCTTATAATGTGATTTAAAAAGGTTAGGGCTAAGTCAACTGCTGTGAAAGGATAAGACATTGCTGTAATGTGCACATACTTGTTGAGCCTATCCCCTACCACCAAAATTATGTCTTTTCCTCTAGATGTTGGTAGCTTTTTTTTTAAAAAAAATAAAATCCATAGCCTGGGTTTGCCATACTCCATTTGTAATGGGTAGGGTTTGACATAATCCCAGATCTACCACAATTTCATACTTGCATATGAGGCAAGTTTCACACCTTTTAATGAAACTTTTGATATCTGTTAACATTCTTTTCTAGTAAAAAACTATTTTATTCATTTTCTAAGTTGCTTTAATCCCTAAGTGACCACCATGTAGAGAAAAGTGTAACCATTAGAAGATACCTCTTGGAGATGTATTTGAGAATTACCAATGACTAGCTTATTCTTTCTTGTAAGAACTTCACCATTCCATTTATATTTAGGATGAAGAGAGCCATTAACCTATAATTGGTTAATGATATGATGTAATATCAAATTAGTACTCCATTATTTCTTAATTTCTTCCCATAATTCAATTAAAATTAATGAAGTGCTCATTTTTTATCATTCTTCATGGCTATATCTAAATAGTGCATTGGTAGCCACATTTTCCTTGCCCTTTTTATAGCAAATTTCATACTACATGCCCATAAGTTTAGTCACGTTATTGTACAGTGCTAGGGTGAAAAGTCTTTGCTTTAACAGAAACTTCAAGCTTCTCTGATTTGTTAATATGGTAAATGACATAATACCTCATTATTGTTGCCACTTTTCTACTACATAAACTACTACCAATAATTCTTGATCATAAACTAATAATAGTCTATTTTGAGGAGATAACACCTTATTGATAAAATGCTATGGGGTGCTTATTTTACATCAGAATTGCTCCTATCCCTATATTTAAAGCATTAGTTTCTATGGTGAAGGGCTGAGTCAAATTACATAATGCTAGCGTTAGAGCATTAGCAAGTGCCCTTTTGAGGTGTAAGAAGGCTTGGTCTACTTTTACTTACCATTGGAAGTTATTAACTTTTAGCAAGCTTCTCAATAGCTTTGTTAAAATGCTATAGCATTTGATAAATCTATGATAATATCTCACAAGCCCTAGAAAACTCCTTTGTTCCCTCATAGATTTGGGAATTGGCCAACTCACCATAGCTTGAATTTTTTAGGCTTAGTAGTAACCCCTCAAGTTGATATTACATGGCCTAAGTACTTGATCTTTGGGGTGGTAAAAGACATTTGTTTAGGTTAATAAAAAATTGATGTTGTTTGAGGATCAAACAAAACTTCACTTAGATGCTTCACTTGTTCTTCCTTACATTCACTATATATCAGTATGTCATCGAAGAAGACCAAAACATATTTTCTCTACAACTTCACAAAATGTGTTCATGATACCTTGAAAGGCAAAAGGAGTATTAGTCAGTCCAAAAGGCATCACTAAGTACTTGAAATGGCCAAAAGGAGTTTGAAATGCTATCTTGAAAACATCATCTTTCTTTATTCAAATTTGATGATAGCTAGAGTGTAAGTTCAATTTAGAAAATACCTTAGCTCTTTTTAATTCATCTAACATGTCTTTAATTAGTGGGATAGGGAATTTACTCCTTATAATGGCCTTGTTTAATGACCTATAATCTATACACATCCTCCAACTTCTATATTTCTTTTTAACTAGCACCATAAGTGAGGCAAATGTCAATGAACCATGTTGAATAATGCTTGCTTCTAGCATTTCACCCATTAAATTTTCTCTTGCATCTTTTTGGATAATAAGGTACCTGTAAAGTTGCAAGCTAATTAGATTGGTTCCTTCTTTTAAGACAATTTGATGATCATAATTACCTCTGCTGGGTGGGAGTGATATAGGCTCATCAAATAGCTTTTAGAACTTCTCAATTAAATTGCTAACAACTTCAAGTAAGGACTTTTTTTCTATTGTAGTCACAATATAACAAGATAAATTCTCTTACTAAGGGACCACTTACATTATAAGGGACTTAGGGTAATTGTTGGGTAGTTTGTGCAGCTTTACTTCACTTGTCACTTTGCTTTTATCATCATTCAATGTAGTGATTTAGACCAATTGATCCTTCCACAAAAACTCCATAATTAGATTTAAGCAATCCCATTTTATGATTCCCAAAGTTTGTAGCCATTACATTTCTAAAACCATATCACTCCTTATTAAAGGAAGTAATATCACATTTGCTTTAAATGTTATCCCTTAGGTTACCCATTTCAATTGATCACATCCCTTTGTTCCTTGTAAATTGCTCCCATCACCCATTGTTACATTGACAGGTTCAATAAGCTTGGTTTCCTATAGCCTTTCTTCATTAAGAGATTCATCTACAAAGTTGTGAGCACTGCCAGTATTAATAAAGATGTGTAAAAGTCATTTATCATAGTGACCTATGATCCTCATAGTTGGAGATGATGCAATGCCATGTAATGCATTAAGAGAGATGATAGGGTTCAATGACGTTAACTTTTTGTTTTCTTTTACTACTTCTATCACCTGAACATTTACTTCCTCATCATCCCCTTCAACTTCCATTAAATATATTTGCATCTTTTTCGTTTGAGGGCACTCATGGGCAGGTGAATATTTTTTGTGACAAAATAGCATAAGTTCTTACTTCTATGTTTCTCCACCTTTGTTGGTACCAATTTCTATTGGAATCTCATTAATGGCTTCCTTATAATTCCTTTTTGGTTACTACCACTAGATGTACCTATTGTAACACCAAACCATGTCTCATTTTTAGTACTAGTCACCTACTATTTATCCTGCTCTTAGGCCCACCATTTGAATAGGTGAATATTACCCTTAGTACTCCCCATATTAGAACTAGTTGAGCTCTTATGCAATAAATCAACATTTAGCTCCTACAACTTAGCTAATCTAAAAGCATCAAACAAAGTGTTAAGATGAAAAAGTTTAATACCCATAGCTAATTTAAATTTCAGCCAACCAAGAAATAGCTTAGCTTTTGACTTTCAGTTAAATCTACTTTACAAATTAAGTTGTCAAATGCTTCTTGATACTTAGCTAAACTTTCCTTTTGTTTCAAGTGCATAAGTTCCTTTATCAAGTCATCAATCACAATACCAAATAAGATCTTAACAGCTTCTATCAACACATTCCAATTAAGCTTGACATTTCTACTATTTTCAAAATTTTGGAACCACTTATAAGTTGCCTTATCAAGAGCTAAGCTAGCTAATATTACCTTGTTATCTTCCAAAGTGCCATCTAAGATGAAGAACCTCTCACATTTTAAGATCCAGCCACTAAAGTCATCCACAATAAACCTCAAAAAATCAATTTTAGTGAATTTGGTAGGTAGTTGATAATCACCCCCTCCTTAACAATGTTCTAACCTTCCACCATTACAATTCTAGTTCATAAACTCAATGAATTGAAAGGAAAGTCCATGAACTAGTTCTTGAAGTCCTATCATTTGTTGTTCTACCATTGCAAGTCTTTGGCTCATTTTCATCCTTAAATTCTCCTTATTTTAATGTTGATGAGTTTGCAAATGAGTTATATCTACCATGATGGATCGAGTTACTCTAATATTAGTGATAAGATAGAGAATTATAAAAGAGAGAAACGAAAGAGAAAATAATCAAAAAGGAAGAGAGAAGAGACAAGAAATTGCACTACATTCATGATGGTTCCACATCACATCTGACTCATGCTTAAAATATCATCCAATGAGAAACAAAATTCAATTACATGGAAAAGACAACTTTGACCCTCATTAAACAAGTAAAAGACATTATTACCCTTAGTTACACAAATAGCATGTATCATGCAAGATCAGGATTTGAACATGTGCCTCCACCAAGTAGCCTTGTGTAACCTTATGGTACAAAGTTTTATATAAATATGATGTTAAGTTCAACCACAGTTTGACCAAACTACTAAACTATAAACCACTCCCATTCAATAAACTATCCAATTTTTAAAACATTGCTATTGATTTTCTTCTTTTATAATTCTCTAAGTTAAAAATGGACAATTTAGATACCATTAAAGTTAAAAAGAAATTATGAAAATACCTTCAATCAGTAGCATCTTGGTACCATCTTTTTCATTTACCACCATATCAACATTAACATATATAATTGTATTATAGACTTGATTTGAAATGAATTGAGCAAAGAAGGGAAATTATAGCTAGTAGAACAGATGAAGGGGGTTCAAATTTACATGCTAAATAGAAAAGGAAAAAGACCCAACACAAGAAAATATGCAAAAGTTGAAAAACCTGTGAAACAACCTTAGATTTCCATACCAATCTAGTGCCTCTTTAGGGATGAGCACAACCATGGTTTAATAAGAGAAATGGTTGTTAAGAAAAGGAAAAGGGATTTAGAGAATGAAGAATACAAAGTTCAATCTAGTTTCAACATTGTTCTACATGATTGGAGCTCACCTTTTAGGAAGAAGGGAAAGTAAACAGGTGTCATTTGGAAGAAGGAGAGGAGAATGATTTCAATCTAGGTTCTATATGTTTTGGGACATGGTTAAATTGATCCCCAAAAAAGAAAGAAAGAAGCCCTTCAATCTATGTCAAATGTCATATTATTCTAATGTGTACAAGTTAAATTTGATATGGCACACTTTTATTAGTGATTTAATAGATGGGGGGAGGTTCTACGCATAATATAAAAAGTTTGAAGAGATCTAATGTCACTTGTTGGGAGTAAAAGCAATTTTCTATATATATATATATATATATATTAGCTTAAAAATGTCAAATGTAATTTGTAAAATGTCCATGAATTTGGTGATTATAATCCTCTATTTTTTTTTACTATTTTTGACACCAAACATGACTATTTAATTAGTTTAATAATGATTAAAAATATATTAATTTAATCTTGTAATTCAATTAAATGTTAATTTAGCTAGTAAAAAACCTATATTGATTGGTGAAAAATTATTGGAAGATGAAATTAAGAAGATTACAATTTAGTAAGCCAAATTAAAATTTTAATAATTTTTAAGAACAAAAAGTATAATTTATTTAAACGTTAGGGGTCATCTATTTTACCCAAGCTTAAAGTTGAAATATTACTATTTTGACATATTTGACATATTGAATCATCGAATTTATTTTTTAAAAAAACTTAAATGTTGAAATATTAGTATCTTTGTTGATTTGACATAATGAATTATTAAATCAATTGTATTTGGAAAAAAAACCTATACGGGTTCATTACATTTTTTATATCAAATTTTTTAATCATTGTATGATTTTTAATTAAATTAGATACTTATTATACTATTATTAAAAAAGTCATGTATTTATTATATTTTAATTAAAGATATAATAACAATAATATAAAAAATTATACCTAAATCTACTCCATTTATCTATTCAATCTAACCTATCTATATAACTAAGAATCCTAAACTGGTGTCACAACGATAATGTTTTAACGTATTAGATTTAGTTCCAAGCCTCAACTTAATGGTATGTTTGAATCTAAGAAAATGAACGAGAAAGAAATGGAGGAAAAGTTTAATTTGCAGTTACTTTTGATTTAATCTAAATAAAATACTTCTTTCTCTACTCCTATAATTTAATTTCTTCAATCTAAACATATTCTTAAGCTTAAGTTGGCCAGTACTAGGCCCAATTGATTTCTAATATTCGGGATTTCGGGACTTGACCTAACCCAATAAGCCCACATACATTATAACTACTGACTGATCTACTTAGGCGTCGAGTATAATACAAGAAATTCCATGAACAAATGAGCTGTTATTAATTTGAAGAAGCAAGTACAATGTTTCACATATTTTTTAATTGAAAAAATTAAAGTCTTTTTAATTATTCTCTTCAATTTGATTTAGACTCGAGTTTGAAGGAACTTGATTCTTGGATTGAACGTAAATTTTTCACAATTGTGAAGTGTTGCTAAATTTAAATGCTTGACTCATTGAATGGCTTGAAAACTTGAATGTTTCTTCAATCAATGCATCCTTTCTTTGGTTGATTTCAATATGAGAACTCGAACAAGCTTGAATCTCGAATTGGTGAGCTTGGTATAGGAGAGCCAAAATTTCTTCTATAGACTTCAAATTTGAGGCTTGAAAAAGCTAGAATGTCAAATAAAAATTCTTCGGATGGAGAGTTGTAGTCAAATTGTCAAGTTTTTGAAAAAGCCAAATTTCTCTCTTTTTTTTTTAAAGCAAAAAACTCGAATTCTTATTTATAGTATTTTAGACGAAGGATTGTAGTCACATCCAACCATTTCCATAATAAAAAAAGAAACTATTTCAATAATTATGGCATCTTTTTAATTTTATTAAATGATAAATTACATGGTAAACTTCCTTGGCTATTTATAATGATAAAACATTACACATGGCGTCATTTTATTTGTCAAGAGATATTATTGTTTAACCGTTATTTAAAATGGCTTAGGACTTGAACTTGTTCGACCATGACATGTCACCAATATATGGCAAATTTTGATTAGTTGCTTATGTATTTATTTTGCGAACCCTTTTAATGACATAAGAATTTTTTTTTCTTTTAATTTGTCAATAACTATTTATGTGGGTTATATTCTAGCCAAATGAAATTTTGTAATTGGCTTCGATTTATAAGGTGGCAAATTTCAATAGGCCAAAATTTGATTGCATACACACCCATTAAGCCTATGCCCCTCGTTAAGACAAACTTGAAAAAACGCACGACCTGTAACTAACCCTTTAAGGATATATAAGGTTGAGAGTTCAAACTAAAATTCAGTAGAATTTAAGAGGCTAATGATGATGAACTTAATTACTTGCAGGCTAATTTAAATGATGTAAAAAATAGAATGAGAGAAAAGCATGTGAGGCATAAACTGGAATTGGCATAAAAACTATGGTTAGTGAAAGGTGATGGAAATACTAGCTATTCCCACAAATTCAAAAAAAAAAAAAAATCCCCAAGAGTATCTATCAAATTAAAAGTGAACAGGTAATTGGTTATATGATTATAAACAATTTGAAAAGTAAGCTCTGAGTTTCTTTTAAGAATTTTTGTACTCCAACCCAGAATCTTCTATGGCAGCAGATTTTGAAAGAATCTACCATTCTAGTGTTGCAAGGTAATCATATGAAAATTTTGCAGCAACTATTTTCTGATAAGGAATTTCAAGATTCTATGAATCAAATGAGGACTCATAAGGCACTGGGTTCTGATAAATTTTTAGTGAAATTTTCCTAAAACTTCTTGGATGTTGTCAATTCTAACCTTGGTAACAAGATTAGAAAGAAGCTTTCTGGATAGAGGCTTTTTGCTTAAAAAAAGAAAAAATAAATAATTAGACTAATTATTAATCTCATTCTTACATGTCCTGTTGCAGAGAGTTTAGAAAACTTTCGTCCCATAAGCTCTGAAGCACAGGTATGCCAAATTTGGAGCCGTACCTGTATCGAATACATATCTAGTATGGATATGCATACCGTACAGGTACAAAAGTATCCAAAATGTATTTTTTGACTCGGTATGTTTTGAAACGTTTCTTTTCGTATTAAAACGGTTAGGAAATAGCTCCGAAATGGCGGCGAAACATTTTTTCTTAAACAATGTTGTTTTGTTCATCATTTAACCCCCATCTGTCAAAAGCTTCAGTTTTTCTCCCTCGGCTTCAGTTCTTCTCCCTTGCCCTCTGCTTCTGGTGCCACTGCATCTTGCCATGCATTGCCTACTGTGCTGCATCATCTTCTCTGGCAATGCCTTTTGTTCCTTCGTCATCTTCTTCGGCCAATGGCAGGTGTGTCTTCTTCTGTGGTGGTAAGGCTTCCGTTTTCATTTTTTTTTAGAAACTTGAATGACAGAGAAAAACGAGCTTGGGATCTTATAACTTGGCTGATAATTTCTCTCCCCTGCTTGTGTTTCAATTCATTTCTGTGGTATGTGCCTCTATTTGCAGAAAATTAAAATTGAACGTTTTGTGTTTGCTATATCTGATTTCAACTGTTCATTGTTCAACCATTTGACCATAGCAAAATGATTGTTGTTTTTTCTGAGAAAAATAGAGGCACGTTCTGGGTATGTGCCTCTCATTTTAGAATGATTACTGTTTTCTTCTTTTGTTATCTAATTTTGATTCCTCTGTTCATTAATTGATTAATTAGTTCATTCACTAATTATGCTTGATTAATTAGTTTTTAATGTATTAGATTATTGAATATATATATATATATATATATTCCTGTACCTGTATTCTAAAATTTTAAAAATTGTCATACCCCACGTATTGTATCGTGTCGTACTCGATACACATACCCGTATCGGTGCTTCTTAGCCCATAAGCCTTAGCAATATGGCATACAAAATAATTTCAAAAACACTATGTAATAGACTGAAGATAATTTAGACGATTTAATGTTCTCCATCTAAGAGTGGCTTCAGAGAAAGAAGATTAAAATATGATAATATCATCTTGGTGGTTGAATTAATGAATAAGATTCAGAAGGCTAGAAAGATAAATAAGATTGTGTGCCTTTAAGTTGGACATTAAAAAATTGTATTATATACTGTCTTGGTGCTTTATTCAAGTTTTGCTTATGAAATGTAATTTCCTTATAATTGGATTCAAATCATCATGTAGTGTGTTTCCACAATAAGTTACCAAGTCATGCTTAATGGAAGTCCAACAAAATTCATTTATCCTCAACAAGGTATCATGCAAGGTGAATATCCCCTTATTTATTTATTTTATGCTCTTGTATTCTGTCTTGTATGATCACTAAAGTTGAATCTGAAGGTAAGTGGAAAGGTAATTAGATTTGCAAGTAGGTGTTGAAAATTTCTCATATAATGTATATAGATGCTACGGTTATATTCTTTGAAGCCAATCCCTCTACTTGTACTATTATGCAGTAGATTTTAGATGAATATTGGAAGCATTATGGTCAAAATCTTAATAAACAAAAATCCTCTCTGGTGTTCACTCCTACTACTCCTCACAGCTTCCTTAAATTGCAAATTTCATATCTATCAAGAGCTGGTTAACATCTTTGAGATTCCTTTATGATGCAGAAATAGTGAATATCATCTATAAGATTCCTTTCTCTTTAACAAGGGAAAAAGATAAATTAATTTGGAAGAACAATCAGGCTGATTCTTATACTATCAAAGATGGTTATGGTATTTTGATGAATCAAGAAGAAGATATGATCCTTGAGAGAAATAAAATTATGAATGCCTTTTCTGGTTTTAAGCAATGGAAGCATCTTTGGAAGTTAAAAACTTCCTATGAGGATTATAACATGTTTTCTCACTCTGTTCCAGTGTTTGAAACTCTTAGAGAGCATCATTTTCAGTTATGCCTTTTGGGTAATGCTTATGAAGAATGAATGGACCATTATCAAATGTGATTTTGCTAGAGCAATGTGGCTTGCATCAGCTTTTTTGTTCAAATAATTAGACAGATAGCTGCTATAGAATATTGTTCAATGGATGAACATTTGGTTTCAATCATGTCAAACTTGTGATGCTTCTTCTATTTAGTTGTTCCAACTATTCCATATTATCCTATATACAATTTGCTAGTATTCTAGGAATGATACTAGACTTTGCCCTATTCAAGCTACTTTTTGAATGCAACATTGGCATCGTATTGTTATAACTTGAGGCAACAATCAGTGGAACAGAAATAAAGAGAAAAGGAAGAGAAACCTTTATATCACTAACACAAAAATTAGATTTGTTGTTACACATTCGTTGGTGGTTCCTGTAAAACTGCTAACAAAAGTTAGGTATAATTGGAGGTTCATAATAACCACCAACAAAAATAAAATGTAGAGCCTAATACATGGCAGTTCTAAGGAATCATCAACAAATGTATGAGCCTCTAATAAAAATTATTCATAGTTAGTAGTTCTTTAGAACCGCCAATTAAAACAGGGCAATGTTGGTAGTTCCGAAAAACTACTAACAAAAAAAATTTCAGAACTCATTATTGGCAGTTCTTTGGAACCACCAACAAAAACCTAGCTTTTGTTGGTTTGCTAGAATTGCCAACATAGGCCGCTTTAGTTGGCGGTTTTTTTTGAAATTTCCAACTATTTGCATTTTAAATTCCCTCTATAGTCTTTCACGTCCGCCCCTTCTTTGGTTTGCTAGAGCCTCCCTTCTTCTTCCTGCACATGCCTTTTTCTCCCCTATGAAGACTATGTCGTCCATCTGCCATCGTTAGCCTGCAAATAATCTGAACTTTCTGCTGTTTGTCCATGTGCCATTGTCCGTCCACACATGTTCGCTTGCCCACCCATTTTGCATCATTTTCCTTCCCGTTGTCTTGCGTCCATCGAGTGTCATGCAAGATCTACTTCACCACCTTCACCTGCCATTTTCGCACTACCACTATCCTCCCGCCTCCCATTTTCACTCTACCATCACCTTCTCGCCCGTCTACCTCCATTTTCATGTTGCTCCTTCTCTCTGAATCTCCTTTTCCATTTTCTTGTAAGTTCATCCCATTTTTTAATTTTTTTGAAAAATTAATTTATTTTAATTAATATATTTTTTCTTTGAACAAATTAAATGCTAGTTGTCTTTCTCCATTTTGGGTTCCCATCCTCCATTCCTTTATTTTTGCATTTGTCTTTTTTTTTGGGTGACGTATTGAGATAACTTTTACAATATAATTCTTTTGGCATGATAAAATGTGCAAAATATAATATAGCTAATTCATAATTTACATAAAAGAAAAGAAAAATTGTTCTATCATTGTTCTTTGATTATGAATTGTTAGAATATTGTTCTATTTTAGTTTGAAAAGAGGGTTTAAGGCATGGGAAACTTCCATTTTTATATTGTCATCCTACCAATTTTTCTTTGAGATATGGATTACAACAAAAGAATAATTAAATAAAGTATAATAGGGCAATATTTAGTAGAGTAATAGATAAGAGTCCAAGCAAATTAAGAGTCACTAATCACATTTCTTTTAAATTGATTCTTTTTAGATTGAAAAGGTATGGATCAGAAATGGATATTTGCCAATCGTTTGTCCAGGAAATATGAGGATGGAGTGAAAGAGTTTATTAGGTTTGTAGTTGATCATATAAAAGACTATAGTAAAATTATATGCCCTTATTTGAATTGCTACCATGTGAAGTGAATTAGTGTAGCTGAGTTGGAAGATCATTTTGTGTGTAATGGGATTAACCAAAGTTATACATGTTGGACAAAGCATGGCAAGACAAAGGATGAGCATAGTAACTGAAAGTATAGTGGGAGTTGTGCCTCAAACGATTTTGACACAGGTACATACAAGACTGATCATCTTGAAGAAATGACAAATGTAGTTGAAACGGATCTTCAAGACTGTCCTAAAATATTTGAGAGGTTGAAAAGTAATGCAAAAAAGTTATTGTATTCTAGCTGTACTAAATTCACAAGATTATTAGTTGTATTGATGTTATACAACTTGAAAGTAGGAAATGGATTGAGTGATAAGAGCTTTACAAAATTGCTTGCACTTTTGAAAGAAATGCTGCAAGAGGATAATGAGCTTCCTAGCTGAACATATAAGGCTAAACAAATGTTATACTTTATTGGCATGAGCTATGAGAGGATACATGCTTGTCCTAATGATTGCTTTTTATTTTGGAATGAATATGATTATTAGAGAAGTGTCTAAAGTGTAATGTCTTAAGACATAAAAAGAAAGAATCAAGTCTGGCGAAGGTGGTATGGTATTTTTCCATCATACCTAGATTTAGACGTATGTACAGTAGTACAGAAGATGTAAAACATTTGACATGGCTTGTGGATGAAAGGATTCAAGATGACAAGTTTCGGCATCCTCCATGTAACGCCCGATACGTTGTACAATCATTGGAATAGCCCGATTTGAAAAGCAAGTCCCCTGAGATGAGTGATTCAAGGCCAAATAAAATTTTAATAAAATTTTAAATAATAGAAAATGAGGATTTGAGCCTTGAGTTGCCCAAAAACTGGGGTCGGAGTGATTCAAAAAATTTGCCGAAAGGCCAGTGGCATTTTCGTAAATAAGTGTAATTTTGGAAAAACACTTAGGAGGACTTTTTAAATGGAAATTTTGAGTTGCCCAAGGTTCTTAGAAACCCTAAAAACCATAGGAAGCCTCGTGATCGGTAAAGTTCCTCTGGTGTACTCTTTCCAAAGACGGTTGACCCAAACTTTGACCGATTCGTTCGGGAAGATTTTAGCTCTGATTTGAGTGATTCCAAAAGTATTTTATTAAATTAGGAACATAAATTTTATGATGGAAAAGATGGTTCTCAAAAAGGAACTAAAACGAAGCCAAAACAAAATTACCATTACGAAAGGGCAAAATTAAAATTTATGATTTTTTGAATGTTTTAAAGAGTTCCACACTTTTCTCCCTTCGTCTCCTCTTTAATGAGCATGACCCATTCTACCCAAAATACAGAAAATCTTTAGCTCTCTTAGGCACACCAAAGGGAGGAGAAAAAGAGGAAGAAAGCCAAGGAGAAACTAGGGGCCTATTTGAAATTGTTTTTGTTTTAATGTTTTCAAAACATATGTTTTTAAGAACAAGTTTTTGAGAACAAAAAAATTAAAAAATCTGTTTGAATCATTATTTTGAAAAGTAATTATTTTCTATTTTTTACTTGATTCTGTAAAACAAAAATTACAGAACACTGAAAAAGTGTTCTGAGTTTTTTGTTTTTGAAAACAAAATCTTGTTTTTTTGTTTTACAAAACACTTCACTAAAAACACATTATCAAACAGATTTTTTTGTTTTTTTGTTCTTGAAAACAAAAAAATTGTTTTACAGAATCAAATCAAACAGGCCCTAGATAATTTCATGAAATTTCTTGCTCCATCTTCCTCCAATCTTGTTCCTCTCTCTTCCTCTTTTCTTTCCATGGATTTTTTGAATGATTTGGTTCTGTTTTTGACCCAGACCTAAGGGGAGAATTTTGAATTTGCTAAGGAGAAGAGAATGAAGGAGAAAGACACTTGAAAGCTCACTTGAATCCTAGGTAATCTTTGCTTTTTGTTGCATTTTCTCTTCCCCCTCCCTTTGTGTGGATTTCAGCCAAGAATAGAACCATAGGAGGGGAGGATGTTTTGTCCAAATACAAGAAGGGAACAAGGGTTTTAGGCCATGGGGAGATGGAATATGGCAAGAAATTCCAAGAAAAACCAATAGAAAACAAGTTAGAAAAGTGTAGTGTTGCCTAGGATTTTGCAAAATCTGATTTTGTGTGAATGTTTCCTTGGCTATTTGAATGTTTCCTTGAGCTCCTAAGACCTTTAGAAAGCCTCCCAAGTGGCTCTCCCATCAATAAAAAATCACAAAGTCCATGAACCTCCATTATGGTGCATATTTCGGCCAAGCTAGGTTCATTAGGCTAGATGATGTTTTAATTTGTTCTAACCTTGGTTTAGGACTTTATATGATGTTAGAAGATGGGAGAAACCATTGGGAAAAATTTAGAAGCCTTAGGTTGGGAGATGAGGCAATGGCTTCCATAATGTAACCTTATGAAGCAACATGGACCTAGGTTTGTGAAAGTGAGTGTGTGATGGCTTCAAGGACCTTAAATGAGGTCAAGAGGTCTAAATATGGTAAGAGAATGGAACCAAGAATATTAATTATGGTAGTTGCTTCATTAGGTCCTTAATGGAGCCATATTGTGATAAATAGAACAAAGTGTAGTGTTAAGAGTGAGTTGGATGTCATAACTTGTTCCAAGAGTATAATTAAGTGTTGTTTATTGTGAATAGGCCAAGGAAATCCAACCCCACCTCCTTGTGTTTGTGGAACTGAAAAGGAGAAGAAACAAGCAAAGTAAAGCTTGAATTTGCACCAAGGTAGCTCTCCCCCTTTTCTTGTTGCATTTTCTTGTTGCATATGGTGTCATTGTGTGCTTGTGTGTATGTTTATATGTTTAAGACATGCCACTTGATGTTATGTTGCTATTTTGGTACCAATATGCTTTCTTGAATGTCTTTGAATGGGGGAAATGGCTCATAAAGGTGAGGTAGTGCCAAAAGTCTCTTAATGTGGGTGAGGAGATGCCAAAAGTCACATGGCATAGGTGAGACAAGGCCAAAAGTCCCTTGGATGGGTGAGGCTAAGTCAAAAGTCCCAAGAACCAAGAGTGATGCAATCCAATAGTCCTAGAAATGGGGTGAGGCCAAACCAAAAGTCCCTAGAGCTCATTCTTATTCTTGACATGTGTTTGTGACATAAAGATGTGGGAATTGAATGCTTCATCGATTGAGTAGTTGCATACTTGTACCTTTGACATGTTGTATGCCTTAAAAATGTGCTTGAATAGGTGTATAAGCTATTGAGATTCAATGAATCTCACCCCCTCCTTTTTATCATATCATATGATCTAGGTAGAGTTCAAGATCCAAAGGATGGAAGCCAAGGAGCTTAAATCTCCATTTCTTGGCAAATCTTTCCATTTTTGATGGCAAATCTTTCTATTTTTGATGTACTATGATGTCTAGAATGTTAAAGTAGATATGTAAATGTTATTTTTGAGCCATGACACTTTGAACAAATGTAAAAATATGTAAAGTTAGTGTATGTATCAAGAATTGAGTTTAATGAATAGAATTGTATATTTTGACCACTTGGGAGCCTATTTGTGTATGTATGTTTATGGAAGTGACATAGTGAATTTGAGTTGTATTAGGATTCAGACCTTATGAGGGACATATTTGTGCTATATTTATGCTTTCTAAGTTGCTCAAATGTGTGTGGAACAATAGATGACTCATTTGAACCAAATTTGCCTCTTGTTGGGACCAAAATTGCCATATTCTTGAGCTATGGCAAAGTCTGACCAAATGAAATCTTCTTGACTTGAAAATTTGCATGCTACTATATTTTGCCTATAGATTTTTGGGAAGCTAAAGATCAGGTTATTTGGAGGTCTGTGGAATTTTCTATGATTTTTTAAAGTTGGTATCAGAATTTCAGATTTGTACAAGTACTGTTCATTTGGTCAGTTGTGAAATTGTGTCATCTGAAGGGAAAACATAGTCCAATAGCTACAAAATTTTATATGAAGAAACTAGGAATTCACAGTGACTTATAGAAAGTGGAAGAACCTCATTTGGAGGTCTGAGCTAAGAGATATGAATTTTTGAATTTTTAGAATAGCAATAATAGTGCAGCACGACCTGAGTCATTGTTCTATTGAATTTCAGTGTCTAAACGTGCTTTCTCTGGTCTGAGTCTATTTTTGCCATAAATTTAACATTCATAGCTTTCCAAATTGGTATCATTTTCATGGATTGGTTTTTTTGGAATTAATTGGATATTTTCAAAGTTTATAGCAGACACTTGTATCAGTACTAGTAGCTGTCCAAACCTTTGCCCCTTTTCGTGTGTCAAACGCTTCCTGTGTTATGTTTCATGGCTTGTGAATATTTTTAGAATAAATTAGACATATGTATCTTTCTATAATGACTAAGAATACATGATTCCAAATTTTCTAGAATTAGTTATGAATTCTGAAACTTCATATCAGTAAATTGAACCAGTGGCCCAGATAGTAGCGACCTCAGTGGCTTTTCAGATGTCAAATGTTCTCCCCTTAATGATTCATAAGCAGAAATTATTTTTATCATGGGGTATACATCTAGAGCTTTCTAGAATGGTAAATTTTGTTGAGTTTTGAGTTTTTTGAATTTAGTTATGAATTTCCGAAGTTGTGACAGAAAAACTGAGAATTTGGCCGAAAATAATAGTGTGAGTTTGATGCTCCCCTTTGAATTCCACGAGTTGTGGGCCAACTTTGGTGATGCAAATGAGTTGTATGTATGTAATTAAATATGATAATGTGACGTATGAACTCATATGGTCCGCGTGACACCGAATGGAATTTTCATACGCTACGCAACGTGAAATAAGGCATTATTTTAATGCCATCTTCCATTCCCTTTTGTGCAATTCATCATGGGAAACTTAGAAATGATAGGAAGTAAGCTAGAAATATATGGTGTTACACTCCAGATTCTCCTCAATGAAAAAAAATTGATCATGAGTGCTCTCACTTTGGGCAAGAAGACAGGAACTTACACCTTGCATTAGCTACCGATTGAATGAACTAGCACGATGTCCAAAGTAGTACCCATAGTACATGGCCAGTAATTTTGGTGATTTATAACCTACCTCTATGGCTATGCATGAAGTGCAAGTATATGATGTTGTCTATGCTAGTTTCTGGGCCTAAGCAACATGAAAATGATATTAACGTATACTTAACTCCTATAATTGAAGATTTGAAAGGAGATGGGAGTGGAGGTAGATGATGGGTATAGGAAGAAAAGATTTAACTTGTGAGTTATGCTATTTGGAACAATCGATGACTTTTCAGCATATGGTAATTTGTCAGAATACAGTATCAAAGGATGTTGTGCATGCCTTATTTGCAAGGAGGGCACACATTTTATGCAATTAGAATATTGTATGAAGAATATCTTTCTCGAGCATTGCAGATTTTTGCCTCTGGGACATCATTACCAAAGGTGAAAAAAAGCTTTCAATGGGATAACAGAAGAAGGCAGTGCATCTTTGCCGTTAACTAGTGAGCAATTGTATGAAATGGTAAAGGATTTGGATAACAATTTTGGCAAACCTTTTGCGAGACACCTTGGGATAAGTGGGTGGAAGAAAATGTCTATTTTCTTTAAACTGCCATATTGGAAGTCCTTGTATATGAGGCATTTCCTTGATATGATGTATATCGAGAAAAATGTATATGACAATGTAATTGGTATGTTTCTCAATGTGTCGGAAAAGGCCAAAGATGGGATCAAGGTGAGCTTAGACTTAGTTACTTTGGGAATAAGAGGAGAATTAGCATCGGTGAAAGAGGGATGGCATACTTATCTATCTCCAGCAGCTCATACTTTATCTATGAAAGAAAAAATTTCTTTTTATGAATTTCTTGATGGAGTTAAGGTTCCAAAGGGGTATTCTTTAAACATTAGAAAACTTGTATTAATGAAAGATTTGAAGTTGAAGGGTCTTAAGTCTTATGATTGCCATGTTCTGATAGAGCATTTGATTCTGGTGGCTCCTTGTTCCATTTTTCCCAAAAAGGTTCGAGGGACAATCACTAAACTATGCTTCTTCTTCAAGTCCACTTGCAGTAAAGTAATTGACCTTGTAAAATTGCCAGCATTGTAGAGACAAATTGTTGTCACTTTGTGTGAGTTTAAGATGTATTTCTCACCTTCGTTCTTTGACATGATAGTTCACCTAATAGTTCACTTGGTTAGGGAGACATAGATATGTGGCTCAGCTTATTTGAGGTGGATGTATCCAATTGAGCATTGCATGAAGATATTAAAAGGGCATGTTAAAAACCGAAGTGACTAAAAGCTTGCATTGTTGAATGATACATAGTCGAAGAAGCTGTTAAATTCTATATCGAATACCTATCTAATGTCGATAATATTGGGCTTCCAATATCTTGACACATGGGAAGAATTACTAGGGAAGGGATTAGAGGAAATGAAATAGTTAATATCATAAATATAGATTGGAAACAAGTACACCTATATGTTCTGCACAACTCTGATGAGGTTGAGCCATATGTATGGAAGCACAAGGAGATACTTAGAAACTTGAACCCTAATAAGAATGAAAGTTGGATACTAAAAGAACATAATTGGCTTTTTATAGATTAGCTCAGAAATCACATTTTCTTATAATTAGATGTGAATCTTGGTGCAATTTTTGAAAAATTGATATGGTTAGCAAGAGGTCCAAGCCTACATGTCCTCTCTTACACCGGTTACCTCATCAACGGCTACACTTTTTATATAAAAGCATAGGATGATCAGAGTACAATGCAAAATAGCGGTGTAACTCTTATAACTCAGTCTACACATGTTTCTCGTGCTAAAGACAAAAACCCTATCTATAGGAACATGTCATACTTTGAGATAATTGAACATATATGGGAGTTGGACTACATTTTGTTTTGAATGCCAATCTTCATTTGTAAATGGGTTGACAACAAGAATGGCCTTCAGATTAATAAGTCAATGTTTATCTAAGTGGATCTTAAAAAGGTGGGGTATAAAGACGAGTCTTTTATTTTTGCATCCTAAGCTCAACAAGTGTTCTATGTCCTCAATCCTAGTAGTAAGAAGTGGTCCATTATTCTATTAACAAACAAAATAAATAAGGACAAAGATAATATTTAACATGGTTAAGATACCGATATTGAGGATGATCCCTTTCTAGGGACATCGCTTGAAAGCGATTCCATTAAAGATGATGCTTTGCACATGAGAGATGATCATAAAGAGGGTATTTGGATTCTAAAGAAGGGGCAAAGAAGTCTAAATCAAACGAGCAAAAGGAAAAGATTGGCTTAAATACATATGCTTCATTTATTCTTTAATTTCTTTATTCGTCCCTTTGAATTTTTTAAATATTTTTTCTTTTAATCTCTGAATTAATTTTTTTCATTCTTTCAACTTATGTATTTGAATTTCATTGTAGGTCAATGGCTTCTCCAGGTAGTCATGACGGTGCTCTAGATGATGTGATGAAGGAAATAAACCAAATTAAATGAGGTTTGACTGTCTTGAAAGAGATGACCTGCACAAGAAGTATTAGAAAAAAATTCAAGGTTAAGTGGAATGCCAAGGGTCAACCAATTAAGAAAAATACTAAAAAATTAATTAGTTACATTGAAATTGTCGCTCGTATGAATGTGCCCATCATTGTAAGTTATTGGCAAAGGATTGACAAAGTTATGAAAAACACCATTTGGGATGAAATAGCAATAATATATTCTGCCACTTTGTTTATATTATTTCTTATATATTCATGCTTTGACAAGTTGATTATGTTAGTTTACAGATGTCTTTTAACATTGATCAGTGTCAGATGAGGTTTGTACTTGGAAAGCTGGCAAGACACTATGATTGTTCCGCTACATACTTAGTAGTAGATTCTTGAAAGATGCCGACGGCAACATCGTTGAGCGTCCCTTTGAATTATTCCAAGCTATGATAACTCAAGAGGCTTGGAATGCATTTACTAGTTGACGACAAGAAGATTCTTTCCAAGTAATCGTATTCTACAATATATAGTTATTCATTTTAGTATGCAACAATATGTATTGATTAGATTATTATGTATTTTCACAAAAATTAAGTCAGGATAATCGAGAAAGAGCAAAGAGTATTCAATACTCATATAGGAAATGGTGATTGGGATACTCAGACCTTGAACAAAAGATGGTATATGAATATATATGTTATCTATTTATGGATATATAATGTGATGCAATACTTACACACTGGTCTTATGTCCTAATACACAGATCGCATAAAAGGGATCAGAAGTTAGCATAATATCCCATCATATTCTCTAAAAGGCAGCTTGAGTCAATAAAGCAGGCAAAATTGACAATGAGCATGTTCCTGAAGTTTGGAACAAATGTGTAAGTATTAATTGATTATCTAAAATTTGAATAAGTCTATTTCATTTTTCTACTTTTAATAACATTTACTTTTTAATTTATGTGTCACAAGATGCCTTATCACAAACCCTCCCATAAGATGATATGCTCTCAGGGGGTGATGATATATTGGGTAAGGTACTTGGTGTCTCGGAGCACCCTAGTTGTGTTAGAGGTGTCGGCTTTAGCATTAGTCAAAGAGACTATTTTGGGATACAAATACACTTGAAGTTGCATTCTTCAGTTGAGGTTGTCGAGTTGAGAGAGAAGGTGAAGAGACAAGAGCAAGAGCAATCTAAGTTGAAAAAGTAACTAAAGGATCAATGATGACTCATTGAGAATTTGATCAAGATGCAGATGATTGGGATGTGGGCAGTGGAAACTAGTCTTAGCAATAAAGATAGCTACACACTTCCCTTTTAGCATCTCCTTGAGGTAATTGCTTTCTTTAACTAAGTTAATAGTTAAGTGCTTTCACTACTTATCAGTAATTTCTCTTGTTAAAATTTATCTAGGGTGAAACATATTGTCTTTTATGGTTAGACACCTCTACTCATCGTGTGGTTGCAGAGGGTCATATGTATAATATTACAAGAGACACATTTTACAATGCAATATTACCTGCCTACCACAGGAGAGTAACGGTTAATATCCTTATGGAGGAGAATGCTGAATTGCCTATTTTTACAGATGATGCAAGAATGGTAGGACAAGCAGTAGGGAACTTCATTGCATGGCCTACCAATCTTATTACAGTAGCTTTATCAAGATAGGTTTGTTAGTTGACATATCCTTATGATTTACTTCCTTATAATTCTTTATTGATTCTAAATTAAACTGACTCACTTTGTTGTACAGTCCAAAGGGAAACACTTGAAAGTGTCGGGATTTAGTAAGGAATCAATGACCACACCATCAAAACCAAAGCCTGACCTTCAGGTTTCAAACAAATACAGATTGGCTCTTGAAGCATTATCAAAACAAATATTAAGGGATGATAACATAAAAATTATAAAATTCGATATAGAGATTTACAATAGATAAACACATGATGTGCTTAGAATGGAAGTCATAAATAAGATCCTCCAATGCAAAATGATAGGGGCCACTGTTATTAATTTATATATCAGGTACTTCATCTATTGTATATAAACTATTTTTTACTATATTCATATCAATTTATCATTAATTCATTGGTTTCTTCATCTCAGGTACTTGTACCATACATTCTTGGTCCTTGGCAACATTACAAGGAGGTTTGTGTTTATCAATCCTTATGACATTATTGCTTTTTCTCCATAGATGTCACATAGCCTGCTTATAAGTCAATCACAACAAGTAGTAGATCTATTTGTTGCAAGAGCCAAGAATAAGGTGTTATTTTTTGCCCCTTATATGCAAGGGTGAGTCACTTAATGCTGAACTTTTCAATTATATGTAATTTGAATATCAACTGTTTAATTAGAATTTTCTAACACTCGTTAATTATCTTAGGAGACACTGGATGTTGATCGTTAGCAATCCATGTGCCCTGAAGATATATTACATGGATTCTTTGAATAGCAACCCAACGAACCGTGAGCAGATGCAAGAGTTATTTAATCAGCAAGCATATGCATTTATTTTCTACATATTTCTATATAGTTGTGTGTTTTAATTTCAAAATAGTTTCTTATATTAATTTTTTTTTCACTTGCTTGATAGAGTAGTGGTGATGTTCTGTGCAAATCGTGGGCTTAAGGTGACAAAACAAAAAACACTCGCCACGTTATACAAATGAAATAAAGTAAAAGTATTTATCAATATTTAGGCAATTATTGAGCACACAATTTCCTAAATTTAATATGTTTTATTGAATTTTGACAGTGTCCAAAACAACCAAACAACACAGACTGTGGATATTATGTAATGAGATTTATGAAAGATATCATGATACACAGACAATCTACATATCTTAGACATGGTATGTAATTCAGTTCCTTTAAATGATTGGATGGTTTTCCTTCCTCTATGTTTCCTTGTGTACTAAAATTTTACTATATGATGGTATCAGTTGCTGGTGATCTGCCATTACAAGTTGTATTTGGTGATGTTAGTGTGTAATTTGCTATTATTAACTGCAAAAAGAGGGTTTAAGACCTAAAGAATCTTTGTTTTTAAGCAGTTTTACTATTGCTTTTTTTTAATATAGAACTTACTTTAAAAATATAATTCTAAAATTTGACCAAATTTTAGTCATCTAACTTCAAATCTGATACGATATCAGTAGGCATGCCCATTGGAGTACTACATGTTCGAGAAGCCCTCATCCATCAAGATAATATCTATGTTAGACGTCGGCCCAAGTTTAGAGCCCATGATCCATATTTGATCAATATCTTTTTAAAGATGCAAAAGTGGAAGTCCAAGTGGAAGCCCAATTTCCTAAAAAAGAGTCCATGGAGCAACTAAAGTCAATATCCAATTGTAAGAAATTAAAAATCATATGTCAACCATGTGATTTTTAATGAAACATGTGCATCCCATGTGACTACTTAAAAAAGCTAATTAGTTTTGACTAGGATTCTTATGAATTTCATTTTTTTTTCTCCTTTGTTTGATACTTTGAGAATTTGCATTTTAGGATTCTAGTTTTTTGGATTGCCACTAGTCTGATCTTTTCATTTGATTTGCTTGTGACTTGCTTAGAACACTTGTAAGAAGCAGATTGTTGAGTGGTAAAAGGCAAGAGTGCAATTAACATTAAAGAAAAAGCCAAAAAGAGAGTTAAACATGAGTGAACTTATAATCTTTTGAGTGTAAAAACGTAAGAAGAGTGTGTGAGGTTTTATTCCTTCTTTCTTTCTTTGACTAACTTTTCAGGTGACAAGATGTCCAATGAATACAAATTTCTTGAAGAGGCTAACAAAGAGCGATTCAAGCAAATTTGTGCATGGTTAGATGCATTCCAATCCAACTCCAACTTTACAGGACAAGATAAGGAAAAGTCATCCCCTAATTTTCATACTAGATGCCTTATTAAAGAGAAAGTTTGCAGCGTGGCTATTGATAATAGTAGCTATATAAATGTTGCTAGTACCTTACTAGTTAAGAAATTAAACTTGCCTACTATAAAGCATCCTAGGCCCTATACTTTATTGAAAGGTAGTGCTAAATTTAGGGTTAATAAGCAAGTTTTGATTTCTTTCTCCATTGGTAAATATCATGATAAAGTGTTATGTGATGTAGCTCCTATGTTTGATGGACATATTATGCTTGGTATACCATGGAAACATGCGAGAAAAGTTAAATATGTCAAGCATAAGCACAAATATTGCTATTGCTATTCATTTATATTCAATGAAAAAAATTATGTATTGGTACCTCTTGATCCTATGGATGCTTATGAGGATCAAATGAAAATAGCGCAAGCATACAAAATGAAAGAAAAAGAGAGAGAATATGAGTTAAAGAAAAAAAAAAGAAAAAGAGAAAGAACATGAGTTAGAGAGAGAAAAAGATGAGATTGAAAAAGAAAAGAATGTGAGTGAAAAGAAAGAGCTAGAGAGTTGTGAGAAAAGCATGAGTGTGAGCTTGTTTGATAAAAAAAGAGAGGTTGAGAGCATGTGTAAGGATGTTTGTTTATCTACTAACAATCTTAACCCATCTTTGCCTATTGTTGGTTCTAGCTCCTTGCAGGTATGTGGAAATTTGTTTTCAAAGAAGCCATCTAATGGACCCTCATCTTTAACTAGCATTGAGAAGAGTTGTGATTGCTTAGATTTGTTCCCTAATAAACCATTTAATGGCGAAGATTCGAGGACGAATCTTTTCAAAGAGGGAGGGAATGATACGATATCAGTAGGCATGCCCATTGGAATACTACAAGTTCGAGAAGCCCTCATCCATCAAAATAATATCTATATTGGACGTCGGCCCAAGTTTAGAGCCTATGATCCATATTTGATCAATATCTTTTTAAAGATGCAAAAGTGGAAGTCCAAGTGGAAGCCCAATTTCCTAAAAAAGAGTTCATGGAGCAACTAAAGTCAATATCCAATTGTAAGAAATTAAAAATCATGTGTCAACCATGTGATTTTTAATGAAACATGTACATCCCATGTGACTACTTAAAGAAGCTAATTAGTTTTGACTAGGATTCTTATGAATTTCGTTGTTATTATTTTATTATTTTTTTAGACTTGTTCAATGAGCTTATCTAGGAGATTAAGTTAAAATTAATATCCTAATCTTGTTCTTTGATTTTAAGTACTATTTAAAATATTTTTAATCAGATTTTAGAGTTTTAGTTTTATTAGGATTTTAAGACTTTTAGAAATTTTGCCTATAAAAAGGCTCCCTATTGTACTCTATTTTTTGAAGATCATGAATGAATGAATTTGAGTATTATTCAATACTTTGTAAGGCTTTTGTTTCTTTGTGTTCTCTGAGAGTTCACGTGACTTATCAAAGGATTGATCTTCCTTTGTGGCATCTTGAGGCTAGGGTTCTAAGAGGCAAGTTCTCTTAGGGTCTTTCCTTTGACCAACATTCTTGTTTTCTAGCCGGTCCCAAGCAAAGTTTCAAATTGTTGAAAGTTCTCTAGGGCATGTTCCTAGTGGATCTTGCATCAAAATCGTTATTATTTTATTTTACAATACTTTCCAAATGCATATTGTAAAGAATACTCTAATGCTCAGATAGATGAACTCGAGGAAAAGTGGTCTCAATACATGTTCCAATAGTATCTATTGATTTAGTTGAAATTTACTTGGGTTAATTTTCACTGGTTTTATATTGTTTAGTAACATTTGATTTATTGATTGTAATTGTTATTTGATTATTTTATAATAGTTCTTCTTACTGGTTATTTTGAGTTGGTGAATAATTGATGGCTAGTAGAATTGTAAAAAAAAAATGAATTGAAGTGCATAAATTAGAGCTATATAATAAAAAAAAAATTGGCGATTCTAAATAGAACCACCAACAAAAGTCACCACTAACAAAAGGGGACTTTTATTGATGGTTTAAAATCGTCAACAAATGGTTGCCCTTTTTGTTAGCATTTGTATTGTTGGCAGTTACAAACTATCAATAAGAGAGAAAAATAACCGCCAACAAAGTTCTTTCTTGGTGTAGTACATATATATATATAGAGAGAGAGAGAGAGAGAGAGACCAAGGTAGAGCCGTAACTCAAACGATTTATGAATAGTATATGTAGGAACAGTAGGATTCCCTTCCAATATATATATATATATATATATATATGGACAAGTTAACTCTTCGTGGTTGGTCTGTTACAATATGGGAAGTTAGGAGATGCATGGGTTCTCAAACAATTGAAGACTACGATTGTTTTGATTATACATGGCCAAAATTTCATGTTGCTGGGATATGCTGAGTCTTAATAGATTGATACTAGAAAGTATTAGAGGAGGCTTGCAATGTATTGTGGATAATCAATCACAAGGAGGCTGTTGTTAAAAAGTTGCTATCTCAATCTCGTCATATGCTGCTGATCACTATAACTTAGGAAATAGGCTTGACGCCTTTAGTGTTCTATTTCTGCAAGATCCTAAGAGGAAGGAAGTCGTAGCTAAGTATACTAGATTGGTTGATGTGAGTTTCTTTTTTTTTAGGTTTCTTTGGGTGTTTTTCATCTATTAAAAAAAATTAAAGATGTAACTAAAAAAGAAAAAAAAAATTCAAGGTACTAAATTGAAATTACTCCAATAAAAAGGACAAAAACAAAGTTTTTACCTTGATAAAATTTGATATTAAGGTCAATTATAATTAATTCTAAGATGGTGCTTGGCATGGAGATTAAAATATTCTCATGCTAAAGTACTGTCCTTAAAATGTAATTATTGAGATTTTATTATTTTAGAACAAATGTCTTGCCAGTTTTTGACATATTTTAAATTGTATTTATTATTTAGTATTCAATTTTATCATATTTCTTATAAAAAATTTTATTTTTATATTTGTAATTTATTATATTAAATTATATATTTTTATATTTTTTTATTAATTAATTGCTTATCTTATTTGATTTTTAGTTTCTGTTTTTTACGTTTTATTAAACTGATAAGTTATTCATATTCTGTATATTGTTTTTTATAATTATTTTAGAAAAAATAAATTTTATCCCATGAACTATAACCTAATTATTTTACTCATTTTAGTTCTAATTGGCGTTGAAAAAAAATAAATTAATTAAATAATAGGCATAAATTAATTAAATAATAAGCATCATCAAATGTATTCTTCTACATGGAAATCACATATAACATTTTTAAAAAGTATTTTTTTTTAGTTTATAATAACCGATCATTCTCATATAAACAAACATTTGATAGTACCCATACAGTTTATCAGTCGATTTACGGAGTCAATCGGGAAGAAAAAGTCAGAACATTATCTAGCATTTGCTAGCTATAAAACTTGGAGGCTGATTAGAAGTTTCCGTGTGACACACTGGCATTAACCTAACTTCTCTCTCTTCGTTTTCTTATATGTTTGGTCAACCTTAGGACTATCCAAAAATGAAAGTGAAAAATGGGAAAAGCATCTGGGGACGAACAAGTCTGTGCATTGATTGTATTGGATAACAGCTATGGATGTCGGTAGTTTGGATTTTTCTTGGAGAAAGAATAAGAAAGAAAGATTTTTTTTTCTTTTTTTTTTCTGGTCGATTACTTCGAAGACTTTATGCATAGGCTTAATTGGAATTTTCTTTTTTAAACTAATCGAATCAATTTGCGTTAGCTAAAGAAGAAAGATTTTCTCCAAATATTCACAAAGAACAACCACATGCCAATCATTCAAACTACTTTATTTTATTTATTTTTTGTGTATACATATATATAGTATAAAAACTATTTTGAATTTAAATCTCCAATAACATCAATACAATAATGATGTCAGAATAACGTGAAATTTATGTGAGGAGAATACACACACACACGTATATCGAGATATCACATTGGAATAGTAAAAAGTTATAGGACTATTTTAAAATATTTTATCCGGTCTTATTTATAAAAAAATTTAAAGAAATTTTTTAATTTCAAAATATAAGAAATATGATATATTTTTTATTTCATTAAATGATAAATTTTTTTTACCTTTCATTTATTGTTACATTTAATATACTTAACAATGTATAACGTTTTCCCATGTAAAATAAAGATGGGTAAAATAGGAAAAAATTATCAAATTTGAACCTAATTAATAAATTAAACTAATATTAACTGTTTTTCTTAATACTAATAAAATAGTTTTTTGTTTCTAATAAATAGGACCGGAGGTAGTATTAAATAAAATTAAGAGACATTAAATTAAAACAAGTAAATAAGTTAAAAGACTAAAATAATAGTTAAGCCTATTTATTATTGGGGCCATGCTTACACTCTATATGAAAAAGCATTAGTTAGTGGGGGGGAATGATGAGGGAATAGTGAGAGATTGAACTCTTAGTTGTTATATAATAGGGGATTTTCTCTCACTTTGTAGTCACTAAAAACCATTTGCTCTTGGAAAATCCCTTGCTATATAGTGAGAAATGTATATGTAGCTAATCCTTTACTATCTTATAATAATTTTGTAGCTAATCTCTTGTTATTTCGCAATAACACGTGTTTCAAACATGTTATTTGGCAACAACTTCATTGTTATTTTCTCATTATATCGTTCTTATTCCCTTAATATTTCCTAGCTAATTCGTAGCTAGTATGGAGATAATCCCTAGCTATTTCATAACTAAACCCTAGCTACATTTTGCCAAATTTGGCTAGCTTCACTTGCTTTTTATGCATTCTCATATTTACTTGCATTAAGACAACAACCATAATAACAACAAGCAAAATGGCGACCAATTTTGCAAAATGTTATTTACATATTGAAAACATGATTCATCTAAAACCAATTCCATTTCCCAAAATGGTATTTACATATGCATAATACCTACCTCTATTCAAGTCCTCATCATTCCCACCCTTACCTTGATCCTTGTGTTCTTGTGTGCAAGCCCAAATGACCTAATGTCTAGTATAAGTAGCAATGTACTTTTGGTGGATGCCAACTATTGCATAGTTAAATTTGCTCGAAATCTAAGAAAGCCAACATAAAGTGATGGAAATAGGCAATCCATCACCAAACGGTCAAAATGCAAGTCCATTTGCTAGGTCAATGTGTTTAGCACCTTGCCCAACGTCTTGTTCATCTCACCCTTTGTAAGAATAAAAGGTTGGGAAGGATCTATGCTTGTGAACAGCTAGGGTCTAGGCTTATATTACCAAGATAGTGGATGCATGTCCACCGAATGATATGCAAAAAGGTTTTCCCTATACTTCTATGTTATCTTGTCTAGTTTTTACTTAAATAAGCACATTAACTAAAGAATTTATAAAAAAGGAATAATAAAATTAATAGTAACATATATGAATTAAATAATTACATTTTAGTTGATGAAAAACCCTTTTTCATAAATTGCTTACAATGCTCTGACGCTAATTGTCTAGTCTCCTTGTTCTTGTAGGTTTGGTTATATATGTCTTGGTATAGTACCACTCAATTTTCCTAAGCCTTTTATAAGTCAATTTGAACTTTAAGTGTGGAAAAATAAAATACAAAGTCACAAAACAATAATTATGAATAAGAAAAAAAATTAATGCCATCTTCTTATGCTTGACATAGCTGATGGAACCTCTTACATGAATGACTACTTTAGGCATGGACACTCAATTATCTTCTTTGTAGTATTAGACATGTCCTCTCATTTCTTTTGTAACAAATGTTTAAGAGCCCTTCTCACACATCAGCATGCATTTTAGGTGGACCATGACCTATGGTGTTGACAATCTAATAAGTAATTGGTATAGCCATGGCATTTTTTCTCACATTTCTCAACATTTTTTAGTATTAGTTAACATAAGTTCTTTTTTAGACACTCCTAATTAGGAATCAATCCTGTTCATTGATGAAGTGATATTTGGTATGTGTAGTAAATTTCAAGTAAGTAGGTATTATGATGAAGTGAAATGTTTAGTATTGAATAATGTCACACACCATGAAGTTAGCAAATATGACTTCCTTAATCTCTTATGGATATTTACTCCACTTTTCAACAAGGAGGGGCATCTATGAAGATATCTTATGAACGATGCATGTAGTGATCATCTAAAAGTCAGATCATTTCTTATAGGGAAATAATGTTAGATTACAACTTGAGATCAAACATCCTACCTTACAATAATACTTACAAGGAATAGCTAGGCTCTAGCTTAATAAGGTCCTTCCTATATTTGGTGTATGATCTACTTTGTGGCACAACAAATGGTCGGGCAATTGATACAAATTTTGTAAAGTTCCTTGTGGGCACTAGCTAAATGAGCCTCTTAAAGAACCTCATCCGTATCTAACATACAATAGTTAATGGGAATTACCCTTTTTAGGAACCCGAATAATCAATCCAAATAAATAATCACTACTTAACAAAACTAAATTAGCACAAAGCCCTAAAATCTATCAACAATAAATAATCATAATAAAGCAAGCCTTTCATGTTGAGAATAGTTTGAAAAACTAACAAAAAAAATAAGTCTAAAAAGTAGGCAATTAACTAGTTCATGGAACTAGTTGACTAGGATATCAAAGAGGTAAGGGGTTTGCTTCTAAAAAGAACTAGTTGAAATTTGAGTTTCAATTTTCAATTGGTGCTCCTTATATTGTAATTGTAGTAAGAAGTTAGAAAATATTTGCTAACTAATTATTGTCATAGAGATTGGCAAAGGAGTGATAACCTACTCCATGAATGGCATGTTGAGAATAGTTTGAAAAACTAACAAAAAAATTAAGTCTAGAAAGTAGGCAATTAACTAGTTCATGGAACTAGTTGACTAGGATATCAAAGAGGTAGGGGGTTTGCTTCTTGAAGGAACTAATAGACTAGTTGAAGGAAACCAGTCCACTAGTATCATATAAAGAGGAACAAGTTTGTTCTAGGGGTGAGGTAGTTGATTGGTTTCATAAATGAGTAGACTAGTCTTGTTTTGGGAATGCTAAGACTCGCTACTAAAAGAAAGCAATTGATTGGCTTTGAACAAGCAATCAACTGGTTTCTACAAGAAGTGAACTTGTATCATTCTATTATATACTAGTCAATTGGGTCTTAGACATAGTCGATTGGGAGGACGATGATAGTCAAATGGATTCAAGATTCAATCAACTAGTCACATTGGAAACTTCAAAAATTTTGAATTTTCTTATTAGTTCTTGGTGTCTTTGGTCCATAGGGTCATTTCCTTTCATGCGAACAATTAGATATCTGATTGGGGTATGTTAAATAGGAAATTCTCCATTCACTTAATACAATTATATGTCTATTTAGGCAAAAGTATGCATCACATAGCTATTTATAGCAAAAATTCGAGTACTAAATGCATCAAATTGACTTTTGATGCCCAAAAATGGTTTTTCACAATTCCAACTCACAAATTCACATTCAAATATTTTGTTTCATCCAATTCAACATGTACATAGAGCTCAATCATACAAAAGAAGTCGTTTGCTCACTTTAGCCATAATTCACATAGTAAAATATAAACTTCAACAACTTATAATTTGAACTACACAATTCTGATTGAAGAAATTTAGGTGTCATTTTAAACCTTATAATATAAACTTTCTACTATACAAATTTCAGGTCAAATTAAATCAAGTTGATCTTTTAAAATAAATAAAAACTAGAACTGGTTGTAGAATAAATAGTATCAACCATATCATTTTTTTTTTGGACCAATTTCAAAAATTCGCCAAATATTCTATAAAGCTCTAAAAATTATCAACTTTGACTCTATAGAAAGCTCTAAATGTTATTTAGGTGCTCACCAAAATTTAGCGCCAAAAGGCAGTTAGGGGCAAACAGACATTTTATTGTGCAAATAGTCATATTTTTGGCTCCAATGTACATCATCAATTATGAGTGGTTCATCACATTTAATTTGCCTTACACCTAAAAATTATTATCCTCCTTGCAAATATACATGTAAACTCAATGGGTTTCAATATGCAAAATCATGTTTCAAGGTCTTCTACATATATCCATTGGTCATATAATCATAGTCTATTACTTTTACACATGTTGCCTTTGTATTACATTAGAGTATAAATTTAAATAATCATATATACAATACCAAATCCTAGTCTAATCTTTTAAAATATTAGATTTTTCTAGGTCTTTGTCTCTTCTTTCTCCTTGCTTTGCATTTTAATTGGCCATGATTAGTGGAAACAAAAAAAAATGAGATTCAAATAATTATAGCATTCAAACATACATATAGTTCACTCAAATACATGGAAGTCAGCATGCATGTTATGCAATCATAACCAATCACAACACGAGAGCAAATATATGCTCTAAGGACTTCCTTAGCTCAAGCAAGAGTAAATCCATGCCCACTTTCCTAGCCTTACTGAGGATTAAAGCCACTTTCCCACAAATTCAAGTAGGTTTCATGTAATTACATAGTCTACTCAAATAATTAATAAGCTAAACAATTGCAAACAATACACACAAGTAACTAAAGACTTAAGCAAACTAAACATACATACAAGAATGAAGGAAAAACTACCTTATCAAAAAAAATCCAAGTTAATTCTCTTATTTTCCTTCCTTTGGTTCCATGACCTCACACACATATTTTGGTATGGTTTCACTTTCTTAGCTTAAGTATATCAATTAAGATGGAAAACAACTAATTAGGATATATCCAATCTTATTCTATCAATATATATGCATATTAGGGTGTTTGAATTATAATTTAGGTTATTTTAAGTGTCCTAAAGTGCCTTATCCCATTTCCTACATTTCATGTAGCAATTCCATCATTCATCTATCTCATTCTTACTCACTTTTCATAGATAAAACAAGTCTAAAAGTTTAGCCATATCACTCATTCCACTTACCCTTCATTAAGGTGTCATTATGCCTTATGACTCTCTACTGAATTCTCTCACTTTCTCTACTTTCCATTCTTATTTTTCAAACTATTTTCAACTTGTCTACCTTAAAGGAATTCATCGAGGGTTTATGGAATTAGGTTAACATCCACTTTCCATTCATAGGGAAAATTAGGGTTTATATGGAACCATGGTTCTAAAATCATCAAATCTCATTCTTTTTCTCAAATCAATAGTTCATCTAGTCTTTATATCACTCACTTGAGTCTTTTAAATCATTAGACTAAATTGAAAGCTTCCCTAGATACCACTTCTCTATCTTGGCTAAAAGCTCACCTATTAGGTTCAATCTTGAGATTTTGTTCATTTAAGAATGTATTTAAAGTCATTAGGATATCCATGATTTATTTCCAATTTAATTATGTTATTATAGAGATCAACTAATCCTTTTAGGATTTTTAAGTACTTAAGGCTGAACCTAAGCCCTAAGGAAGTCAACATGCATTTTTCTTGGTTTAGGTTAATCTTTTGGCATATTCTTATTCTTCACTCTTCTAAACCTTTAATTACATCAAGTTTTTGTCAAATATACATACCCTTCCCTCACTCTCTCTCTTGGCCAAAGATATATAGGGCTAAGGTTCCAATAATAGCAATTTTTCATAGTTTGATAAGCTTTTATATGAAGATTCTCATGGTATGATTTTTTTTCTTAAATGAGCTCTTTCACTCAAGATGACAGCCACAAACTTCACTTTTTTGAAGAGCCAAACACACCATAAGAGAGAGCATGATGAGTAGAGAGAGTTTCATAACTAAAATATAGCATAATTTGTCACTTTTCCTTACCTTTCTTAGCCTTGAATTCCCTCTCTTTCTCTCTTTAAATCATGCCATCATGAGAGCTTGGAGTTGCTACAAAAAGTCGATCTAAGTGAGGAAGAAAGGGAAGGCGTGATTGTTATCTCTAAAAGTTAGGATTTATAATTTTTCCACAAATAACCATTTTACCCTTACATTTTCTTTCTTTAGTTTGAACTCATTTTTCAGATTTTTTAGAAACTATCATACCATATATAACTAGCATTGAATTTGCATCATGGATAGCTAAAAGCATTAAACTATACTAAAGAATTACTTTTAACAGTGAAATTTATTGTCATTGAAAGCTAAATTGATTCATTCTTGGCTTAATGGACCATGTGAGCTTACCAAACTTATTTTCCATCCCTAACACATTTGTTCAATTAGAAATATCACAATTTGAAGCTCAAAACTTAGGTCCCAAGCATAGAACATGAAATTGTATCTTTCTTGCATTTATTCATGAATTCCATATTCTAATACAAACATTGAAAAATTATAACTAATTCTAAAAATGTTAAAATCCTACATACTATAGCTTTTTGGAAAGCTTAGAATGTCCTCTAACTACCATAAGAATTTAGATCAAAACAACAACAATTGGCTCACAAAATTCAATAGAACAATCTTATAGGTTTGGCAGATGTATTGCAGCAGAATTAGATTTGCAAAAGTTCATACCTCCGTCTATATAGATCCAAATTGAGTGCTTTTAGTGGCTATAGAAATTTTATGATGCCTAATATGTGCCTGTAAAATTTAGACCTTATTTGGCCCTTAAACGACATTGAAAACTACATTGACTATATGAACAATAACAGTGGCAGTTCTACATAATTTAGTTAATTTTAAAAATTTATAATAAATTCTCTAGAGTTCTAAAAATAGTGCTTTTTAGATTTGTAAAAGATCTAGATAACACCTATATGCCTGCTAAATTTCATGCAAAGATTTGTCCATTTGGTCATATTTTGATTTAGGGCAAGAAAGTGGCTAAAAAATAGCTCCATAATGGTTCCAAATGATACAAAATGGCCTTCCTCTTGAACCATGACTATTTAAGCAAGTCCAACACCTTATTTCTAGTATATAGAAACATCAAAATATGTTCAAACCACTCTAAGATTCAAAATCAACTTTCCACTTGATCTTACATACATATGCATCAAGGCTCTAGGATGTCAAATATTCACATAACCATACATTTAGCTCCAAATTCTATTCATACATGATAATTATATACTTGTATACATGCTTAAAAGTTTACATCTCATAAATGTTATATAAATACAAAATTTGACATCAAAACACATAAATTTCTTATTTTATTGTCAAAGTCTTATCTTCAAGTTGCTTGGCTCCCATTTCTTGCTCCATATGGTTCACCTAGATATGGTTAGATATAATATAGGAAAGAGTGAGATTTAAAGAATCCCAATAGTTCTTTGACTCTTTCAAGCATACATATATGACATATTTTTGTGTCAAGAAATGCAAGCATGCAATAAAAGCTTCTTGTAAACATAAACATATTCTCATGTCACAAAAACTCATTTAAGTCAACTTAGGCTCTAAGGGTTTTTGGTCTAGCGTCATCTAATTCTTTGGTACTTTTGGATTTTTCTCACCACTCTTAGGGACTTTTGACTTAGCCTCACTCTTTTTTGAGACTTTTGGTTTTGTCTTACTCATTCTTAGGGACTTTTGGTTTCTCCTCACTTATTATAAGGGATTTTTGGCATAACCTCACCCATTAAGAGCTATCTTGTATTTAAAATATATTTCAAGAAGTATAATGGTATTAAAGCATTAAATTAATGGCTATAAACATATCTCATGATTCAAACATACACATAAGAATTCAATGACAATTAAACATCCAAGAAATGCATACAAGAAAGGATAGAGAGCTACTTTGAGACAAGAAACACAAGCTTTTTTTCTTGGATTTCTCTTTCCCCTTCTCAACTTCACACACACACCTAGGGAGAGCTTGATTTTCTTGGCCTAGATGCATCAAATAAGACACAGATATATCATTGGAACCAATTCCAACCTTACATAAACTCTATGCAAACATATTGTAGCTTATGGTATAGTTATGGTTCCATATAAAGGTACAATGAAGCAACCTACATAATTCATGATCTTGGTTCCAACTTCTCATTCAATCTAAGTTTCATGACTTTATTTAAACTCATTAGAGTTATCACAAACTCAATTTAAGGAGCTAAACATCAAGTTGCTTCTTTATGCTTTAAAAAGGAACCTAAATTCCTATCTCATAAATCATGGTTTCTAAATTCAAAACAATGATTCCCTTGGTATTTATTAATTATATCTTGACCATTTCTACTCTTAGAATCAAAGAAAAATCTCCCTAAGTGCCATTTCTTTCCATTGGCCAAGACATACACTAGGTGAAGGACCCATTGAGTTTCATTCAATTTCCTAGGGGTTTTAGCATCTATGAAATTTCCTAGACTTCTTATGAACTCATACATACTCTTACATAAGCTAAATTATCATTAGAAAGCTTCAAAATTTGTTAGGTGCAACAAGAACCCTAGGTAACATAACTTGAATTTGAAAGCTTCTCTTTTAGTTCCAATTGCATATTCTTACTCCTCATACTTGAAAACCTTTGTTCCTACCTTACTATGACTAAAAACCATCCCCTCCTAGATGGGCATAGGTTTGGCCAAACACATGCACAAGAAGAACAAGCAAGGAGATGTAAGAAAGTCACAGGTTTTTACCTTATTTTCAAGCTTTCGCAAAGAGTTTTCTAAAGCTTCTAATCTCTCCTTTAATTCCTCTCTTCCTCCTACTGAACTAGCCATGAAATAGCTTCAAATAAGTCATCAAAACTATGAGAGAAAAGAAGGGAAAGGTGAAAAGAAGTTGGAAGAAGGAGAAAGCATGAAAAACCTTGAATTTCTTACACTTTTCTACTTGATTTCTTCCTTCCTTGCTCTCCTTGTGCGCCTCCTTAAGCTGGTCTCAATTCTATCTTGGAGCAGAATAAGGTAGGTGGAAATGAAGGGAGGAAGTGACATGCTGAAATAAGAAGCAAAGGGGTTCATTTTAATACTTTTCAAAACTCCACTTTAGTCCCTCATCTTGGTTCTTTTCATTTAGACTCATTTTAATTCCTTTTTAAAAATTGTCTTTTCCATCATAAAATTTAAGTCTTCTAATTTCTAAAATATTTTTGGTTTTATCCAAATTAGATTTAAAACTTTGTCAAACAATCCAATCAAAATTTTGGTCAACTAACACTTTAAAATGTATACCGGAAGAATTTTAAGCATTATAGCGGTTCCTATAGTTTTTAGGGCCTCTAAGAATCCTAAGAAACTTAATTTTTTCATTTAAAGATTCCTCCTTTGAGTTTTTTAAAAGTTGGCCAAAATTATGAAAATGCTACTGCTTTTCATCTAATTTTATTTAACTATTCTAAGTTTGATTTTTGGGCATCTTTAACCCTGTATTCTCATTTTTAATTATCTAAATTATTACTCTAATTTTTTTGGCCTTTAGTAATTCAATTTAGGGGACCTCATTTAGTAACTTCCTTAGTTTTAGGACTTTTAGAATAACAGGATATTACAAAAGCCAATTACTCTATACCAAATTTCAAACTTTCTTCTTTTTTAAAAATATTTGCTTAAGAGTTACAATAACTTAAAATTGAGAATCCCAAATTGTACACTGTCAAAGATTTAATTGAACCAACCTCCCTAGGTTAATTTGTTAACCTTATTTCATAATATTATAATGAGAAATATATATTTCTCAAGTCATTTCTTATATTTTCTAAATCCTTAACTTTTTCTCCAATTAAGACCGAATAGGGTCTTTTAATCATGATTGGTCCTTTCTCCATGTAAACTCCTTTTTAACCATCTCTTTTCATTCTTTAAGGCCTACATTAGTTTACAAAATATGGGATATTGTATTTCACCCCCTAAAATAAATTTTGTCCTTAAAATTTAGAATATACCTTAAGTAAAAAACTACAGATGCTACTTTCTCATGTCATCCTATAGTTCCTAAGTTGCCTTATTAGAAGATATGCCTTCCTATACCACTTTTCACTAAAAGAATGCTCTTATTTATCAGTTGTTTGATCTTAGTATCAACAATTTTCTCAAGTGTTTCAACATAGAAAGATTATACTACAATCAGATGTTTTCATATTTTATGACATATAAAGGGTACAATATGTGCTTTTTAAGCTAGTAGAGATGGAATACATTATAGATTTGGACTAGGTTAGGAGGCAAAGCAATATGGTAAGCAACAAATCTAATTCTCTTAAGGATTTTAGATAGAACTATATACTTAAGGCTGAGCTTTCTCACCATAATAAACTGACTCATTCTAGTAATTAGAGATACTTGAATGAATACATGGTTTCAAGTCTCAAAATCTAATAGTTTCCTTCTTTTATCTGCATAACTCTTTTGTCTACTCTAGACTGTAAAGAGTTTTTTTCTGATCAATTCTATTTATTTGGTGGTTTGGTCTATTATCTCAGGTCTTATCAAACTTTTTTAACCTACCTCAACCTAACACAAAGGTGATATACACTTTCTCCCATACAAAGCCTCATACTGGAATGATAACTATTATTATATGCAAACTCAACTAGTGAGAAATACACATCCCCAATCTCTTTCATTTCTAAAACACATGCCTTCAACATGTCTTCCAAAGTTTGAATGGTTCTTTCTGTTTGACCATTTTTCTGAAGGTGATATGCAATAGTAAATTTGAGTTTGATCCTTAAAGCTACCTGAAAAGACTTATAAACGTTTGATGTAAATTCAACTTTGTTAAAGGGATATGATGGTTTTATTGTCCCCATTGCATAAGTTTTTGGAATTTTGATGATAACAAAAAATTTGGGTAAGTGCACTAAAGAAATTATTGAGTCATAGGTTGGAGTATGGTTCATTAGAAGAGCATATTAACCTTTAGGATTTAGAATTTCCATTATAAAAGGATTATGGGTATTTAGAGCTCTTTTTAAATTTATTTGGAAATTATGTTGATTGTAAGTGCTTTTGTCATCCAAAAGAAAAATCCCACTAGAGACTTCTAAGGGTCTCTAACCAACTAGCCTCTTGGAACTAACCAACTAGTCTTGTCCATAGATGCAAAGGTGTATTCTGGATTAGATTAGTTAACCATTCACTAAGGAATAATCAACTATCGAGGGAAACTCTGGACTAATTATTATGCCAACCAACTATTAAGGCACAACCAATCGATTGTTCCTTAAAGAACAACCTACTACTCCTCCCTAGACTTGCAATCTTTGGCTTATATGACCCCAATAGATTGTCAGGGCTTGACTGGTTGACTAGGACAATACAAAAAAGGTTGCAACAGTTTTTAAATGGCTATTTTTGTAAAAGTTGACTTCCCTCCAATCTTTAATATTTCTATTGGAATTTGTGTTATAAATTGAACCTTATATGAATTTAGAATCACCAAGAAAACTTACTAAAAGCCTGAGTGATACTTTGGGTCAATACCTTATGTGAGGGGAGAGATACTTGTTGAAGTTGCTCATTTGAGCTTTCTTTATTGTAGTAGCTTGCAAGTGCCTACTAAAATCTTGCTAATGTAGTTAAAAATCTCAAAATTGCTCTTAAGGATTGGATATAGGTTCGTGGTAAATCTGAACCAAAATAAATCACTTATGTTTGATACTTCTTTTCTTCCTTAAATTTATTTTACTACACTTTGCTTGTTGGTTTTAGTTTGTGATGCATATTATTCATCTTGCACTTATCTTAATCTTGCTTTTGTCATTTAAAATCTATCCTTTAGTTGCAATTTTGTTAAACACACAGTTCACCCCTTCTTGGGTGTCTAGCCATTTCTAATAGGTTTAAGAATCATTCTATAGATATTGATTCTGAGCACACATTTATGAATTTTTTGAACAAGC
This sequence comes from Erythrophleum ivorense, assembly GCA_026724425.1. Taxonomy (NCBI): domain Eukaryota; kingdom Viridiplantae; phylum Streptophyta; class Magnoliopsida; order Fabales; family Fabaceae; genus Erythrophleum; species Erythrophleum ivorense. The sequence goes on along the minus strand of JAIUCV010000012.1, from coordinate 11,559,382 downwards.
CTCTATTCTCCTAGATTCCTTGAACCATAAACTATACTCTAAAATGTGAAGGATCTATTATTTGCTAAGTGTCTTCTCTAAGGTGCTTTGGATAACTCTTATAAATAACTTTGTCAATACCCTATGGCATTTATAGGGAACAAGTCTTTATTTAAGGATAATGTGCTACGCACACATTTCAAAGCCTGTAATTTGATTTTCTATTATGAATTTTGACTCCACTTACGATATTTCCTAAGATTTCATGCATGAACTAAAATCTAAATAATGAATGGAATCCTATAATCTATTAAAGTCTTATAAATTTCATAAGATATGAAACATAGAATAAAACACTAACATTAGCATTAAGCAATAATTGCTATAAAGAATAAAACACTAACATTAGCATCAAGCAATAATTGCTATAAACTATACCATCACCAAGTCATATTGAGATTAAAAAATAAATTTAGTCCCAACAACCATTTTAGTACCATAGTATGCTTACTAACTTGGATGTAATCAACCAAAAACAAAGGACTTTGCAACCAAATATTCTAGAAACCAAATGTGCAAGAAACTAAACATGAAACAACCACAATAAACTTAAAGAAGGCAAATTTTTATCTTGCCCTGAAACCCTAGAGAGAGGATGAGGATGAATGGTAGTTATCAATGACATGGCAATGATAGAGACATAATGAGCTTTTGATGTCACTAACGGGGAGAGAGAAAAAAGAGGAAAAGTGGCAAGAAAAGGGAGGTAGAAGTGAATGTGTCCCCAAGGGGTGAGAGTTAAGAATTTTGACAATAGTCAAAATTTAGTAAGAGAATAGTTAAGGACATTCTCTTACTAAATTCCTTCTTTAAAAAAAGAAAAAGAAAAGAAAAGTTGACACTTCAATTTAACAAGGTAATCCCTCACTATTCTCTCAATGTTCTGCCTTTAAAATGGCGAGAATGCCCACCAAATTATCAAAATTTAGTAAGAGAATAGTCAGGGACATTCTCTTGCTAAATTCCTTCTTAGAAAAGAAAGAAAGAAAAGTTTACACTTCAATTTAACAAGGTAATCCCCCACTATTCTTAGAATGTTCTACCTTTAAAATGGCGAGAATGCCCACCAAATAATCAAAATTTATAAGAGAATAGTTAGGGACATTCTCTTGCTAAATTACTTTTCTTAAAAAGAAAATTTACTCTTCAATTTAACAAGACAACCCCTTGCTATTCTCTCAATATTTTGCCTCTAAAATGGTGATAATTCCCACCAAATTGAATTTGGCACTTTTTAGCCAAGGTTACTCACCTCTTTTAACCTTGATACAATTTAAAAATTAGGGTTGTTTATAATCAATTCTAAGTTGACTTTAGCATGTAGAATAAAATATTCTCATGCTATGATACTTAAGAATGTGATTGTTGAAAAGTTATTATTTTTAAAAAATGAATATCCAAATTTTAACATATTTATATTGTAAATTATTTATAATTCAATTTTATTGTATATTTCTTATTTATTATTCTTTTTATTAGTTTGATTTTTATTTTCTCTTTTTTCCAGTTTTATTTATACTTATTTACTCATATTTTGTTTTCTATTTTTATGAACTATTTATTTCATTATTTTTAAAAGCCCAAAAAAATAAGTAAAATAATTTTTTATCATTATCAAATATAATTTTCTACATAGGTATTCTGTAGATTTTGAATTATATGTATAATAATTAGAACACCCAATAAAATTATTTAAATGAATTAGTCCCCAAAAAGAGAAAAACTTGAATGGGTCATTGCAATAAAATATAATTAATCCCCCAAACTAGTGTAATTTGATAGGGTGGTCTTCTCCATCACCATTTGCTTGATAATGGCTTTTAATGACTAAACTTATATTATGTGTTAAACTTCAAATATTATATGATGATTTAATTAATTGAACCTATTATATATCTTAATAAACTATTAGCGAATTTTTTATTTTTAAAACATAAAAATAAATCAATTAATATGAGCACACACCAAAAATTTTCCCAACAAATTCCACATAACATTATTTAAAATATTTTTAAATTTTATATGTACTGGACAATCATTCTCATATTTAAGTTTACCACGCATAGCATTCTAGGATATCCAAACACCTACCTGTAACTTAGCATTTGCTAGCTATAAATCTTGAGGCGGATTATAACTTTCCGTGTGACACGCGGGCGGGTTGGCATCAACCCCCCCTTTCCCTCTCTCTCTCTCTCTCTCTCTCTCTTTGTTTTCTTTTGACTGGTCTTCTGGGGTCCACCAAAAATTCTAAAGTGGCGTTCTTCAATTTTATAAACAAAAATTCCAGATGCCACTGAGATTGTTCCCATGTAGATTCTCCGGAAGGTAATTAATTATTTAGCTAACAACCTAGTAATTCAAATAGCACTGATTTATTGACACCTATTTCATATGAGCATTCAATTGCTTACTCTTATACCATTGAAAAGACAACGGTGATTAATTATTTAGCTATTAGATGTGCATGCATTGTTGGACTCTGAAATTTGAACATGTGATCCCTTGTGAGGACTAATTAACCAGAAGTTCAAGTGAACAAAGGAAACTTCATCTGGGGATGGAGCAGAGCATGCATCGATTATACTCCCTTCGGTCCTATTTATTAGAAACAAAAAACTGTTTCACTGGTATTAAGAAAAACAGTTAATATTAGTTTAACTCATTAATTAAGTTTAAATTTGATAATTGTTTCCTATTTTATCCATCTTTATTTTGCATGGGAAAACGTTATGCATTGTTAAGTGTATTAGATGTAACAATAAATGAAAGGTAAAAAAGAAATTTATTATTTAGTGAAATAAAAAAATATACCATCACTACTAGAAAAAAGACTTTTTCAGACGGCATTTTAGACGGATTTGAGACGAATTTTAAATGGTTTTGAGACGGAATTCCGACAAAACTTTTATTTCAGATAGATTTCAGACGAAATACATTCTGTCCCTAAAAACCTTGTCGCAAAATTATTTCCGTCTGAAAATCTGTCTAAAATTAGTTTGAGACAGATTTTCAGACAGAAAATATTATTTCAGACGAATTTTTGTATGAACGTTATTTATATAATAAGTCTAATTTAGGGACGGATTTCAGACAGAAATAAATAATTTATATTTATTAAATATATTAAGTTTAGACGAATTTCAAACGAAAATAAAATATTTTTCAGACAAATTTTGGACAGAAATTTAAAAAAGTTATTTGATTTATAGATGAATTTTAGACGGAACACATATATTTCAGACAAATTTTGGATGAAATTTGTTGTGCTTTTTAGACAGATTTGGGACGGAAAACAAAAAATTATGAATTTTTTGTTTTGTTTTCTGTTTTGTTATTCTTTTAAACCTGCTAAATTCTGAAATAGTAAAATATGAACTTTTTTAACTAATTTATCATAAGGATAATATTAAATATTCAAATTCAAATCTATAAGATTAGAAATACCTAAAATATTAAATACAAAACATGGCATATTCTATAAAAGTTCAATTACATCATATGTCCAATGAAAACAAAAGGAAAGAAGATATAAGCTAGTCAATGCAAATCACCCTCATCATCCTCATCACCATCCTCCTCCTCCTCCACCGTTGGCGGAATGTTCAAAGTTTGTAACACCAATGCAAGTTTTTTTTCATTTAACAACATTCTTTTTTCCTGTTTAACTATTTTCTGGTCTTGTTCAGCTATCTTACGTGCTTGCTCCTTATTGATTCGCTCTTGATCCTCATATTTTTTTTGCCACATTAAAAGTTCCTCTTGCATGGTTTCATCCACAGATAATGTGCAGGAAGATGAGCTAACAGAAGATTTTGCACTAAGACGTGATCCCATAGAACCTAGACCATAAACAACCCCTTTCTTCCCTCTAGGGACAACCTCTTTCCAAATGCTCAAGTCATCTGGTATAGACTGGCTTGCATTAGATGACCCTTCTCCTTCTACATCATCATTAGATATGGCCATTTGTGAAATCTCTATCCTTCTCTTTTTAAAGTTTTCCTACAAAAACATAATGATTAATTAAACATTTGGCAAACAAAATATTTTTAAAAAATTATAAGTTAGTCAGCATCACATACTATGGCATTCTTCGATCTCTCATCAACCCAAGATTTGTCTTTTCTCATATGAGTTTTAGTAAAAACCTCTACAATATCAGGATCCACTCCTGTAGCTTTCTTCTTCTTTTTTCATAAGTTGAACAAGTAAATTTACAATATTTTCCATTTAAAATCAACATCACATAAGTAAATTAGAGTTTTTCTTACCATCCTACGTGCATGCTCACCCGCAGATATAGAACCACCTGTATGCAAGGAGCCACCTTGACTTGAAGCACGATTTGCTGTATTTGCTATTGACAAATTCTTGAACTTGTTGTCTGATGCCCAATGACATAGTAATTGCCTCCATATTACCTCAGACATGTATTTGGGCTTATAATTTGAATTCTTGCCATAATTCTTCCTTTCTTGATACATCATACTCCTAAATCGAGCATCTCCCTTAACGTCAAAAATTTGGCGGATCCTTGCAGTATATTGAGGTTTCCATGTACAATACTTCTACAAATATTAACAAAAGTTACATATATACACATTTATATACATAATAGCAATAAGACTTATCATCTAATATAATTTTTACCTTAAATTCCTCAAACCATAAGTCTCGCATATCCTTAGTTGTTTCTTTCCAAGTTGGACAAAACCAATCAAATTTGCTCTTTATAGCAGAGGTCAAGAAGTGCACAGCAGTTGATGGATTAAACCTATTAACAAATATTATGATAAAAGATATATGCATGTATGTAATAAATAAAATAGATTGTTAAATACAATTGTGTCAAAAAATATACTCATTTCCATAAGGCTCTATTTCTGGAAGCCCTTCTTGAACTACACATGTTTCTTCTTGAGAATTAGCTATTGATGATTGAGTATGTGGCAAAGTTGGTGATGATGTAGAAGGCACTTGTGATGGCGTAGGTGTAGGTGTAGGCGTAGGTGTAGGTGTAGGTGTAGGTGTAGGTGGGACATTTGGTGATGGTCTAGGTGTAAGTGTAGGTGGGATATGTGGTGATGGCATAGATGATATATCTAATGGTGGATCTGTAGGTACTAGTCTAGTTGATGTAATTAGTGGTTGTATAGGTGAGACATTTGGAGGAAACTGAATAGACAGTGAGACTTTCTCCCCTTTATTAGATGAGCGTCGACCTCTAGATAATGGGGTCTTCCCACCTCTAATTGAACCTCTACCTCTGCCTGTCATCTGAAATCATAAGCACATTAACATATATTTTTCTCATTAACAACATTGAAGGCATGTGAAAAATTGTAATATTACCTAAGTACTTAAAAACAAATTAAGAGATACAAATTCAAAATACTAATTGAAGTATTTAAGCATAATACATTAAAAAAAAGGCTACAATATTTCAAATTACATAAAAATAAAAAAGAAACATGTAGCAATGCTAATTTAAGGAAGACAACATAAATAACTCCTGCAATCAATGTAGTTTAACCATCATTGTCTATGGTCTGATTCTTCAGCATCAGCTAATTCTTCTTCTTCTTCTTCCTCTTCTTCTTCTTCTTCCTCCTCTTCTTCTTCTTCTTCCTCTTCTTCTTCTTCTTCCTCCTCTTCTTCTTCTTCTTCCTCCTCCTCCTCCTCCTCCTCCTCCTCCTCTTCATTCTCCTCTTCCTCCTCATGAACAAATCTCTCATGCCCATCATTAATTGCATCAACTTCATCAAACCTTCCATCATTATCTAGTAAAGTATCAGGTAGATCAAGGTCAATTGTGAAGTCACTAATATTTTGACCCATGTAGTCCTCTTGATAAGCAAAGTAACCCTTGTGCTCATGCTCAATTATACGCCTTGCTTTAGTTTTGATAGCAAACCACCACTCTGCTTTGTCCCTTGTGTTTATTGGATACGATGCATAATACACTTGAATTGCTTTTTGTGCAATAATAAATGGATCATACTTGCCATAAGACTTAGTATGCCGGACTTGAATGATTCCATATTGTTTATTAACTTTTGTTCCTCTACCAATTGTAGGATCAAACCATTTACATTTGAATAATACTACCCTTTTCAGTGGTAATCCAGGATATTCAATTTGAATGATTTCTTCAACTTGGCCATAAAAGTCATTTTCATATTCTCCGAATCCTGTTCCTTTAACACATACACCAGAATTAATGGTGGACTTTCCAGATGAGTGTGCTTTTGTATGAAACTTGAATCCATTTACAAAGTAAATAGGCCAAGTTTTCACAATTCTTAAAGGACCCCATGCTAATGCACGCATATTAGGATCTAGCACATGATTTGCAGGATTGTTTACCTATATAATATCATTAAAGAGTGGGGAGTTAATAGAAATGATTTAAAAATAAGTATCTATAGTAAAACATTTTAGTATATAGACTTACATAATCTTTTAACCATACTGCAAAGTTTTCCTCAATAAGTCGATCAACATGTTCATCACTTAGATTAGGCTGGCTCATTCGCAGTGTCTCCACATATATCCTACATATAATAATGGATAAAACGAATTCCATAAAATTAAGCATATAATAATAATATACAAATTTAACTTTATAAAAAAAACTCACTTCATATAAGGTTGAACCTCATCACAATTGATTAATATATGATTCATGGCAGCATTAAATTCTCTTGAATCTAAAAAACGAGTCTTGCATTCACCAGCAGGGCGACCAGGCAAATTGAAAATGGATAAAGTTGGTTGGACCAAATCATTTTCACCCGTATCATCATTTCTTCTAAATCTAGTTCGATGGGAGTGGAGGTGTGGCTCAAAATAGAAAGAAGTAAAGTGAGAAATCTCCTCAATAATGTATGCCTCAATTATAGAGCCTTCAACACGAGCTTTGTTCTTAACCTTCTTCTTAAGGTGATGAAGGAACCTATAAGATTAGAAGAGTTTAACATGTGATGGGCTTCAAGATCAAAATAAAGATTTAAAAAAAAAATTAAAAATACCTTTCAAAAGGATACATCCATCGATATTGTACAGGACCACCAACCAATGCTTCATATGGCAAGTGAACAGGTAAATGTTCCATTGAGTCAAAAAAACTTGGAGGAAAAATGCATTCTAATTTACACAAGATAATTGGAATGTTCTGTTCAAGCTTAGTTAACTCATCTTCTCGTACTGATGTTGAGCACAAATCTCTAAAGAATTGGCTAAGCTCAGTCAAAGGCTTCCATATTTTCTCTGGCAATGAACTAAATGAAATTGGAAGCAAACGCTCCATGAACACATGACAATCATGACTTTTCATTCCATATAATTTTTTCTCTTTCATGTCCACACATCTTGCCAAATTTGATGCATACCCATCCGGCATTTTTAAGTCCTTCACCCATTCACATATTGCTCTCTTTTGTTCTATGGTAAAGGTGTAGTTTGCCTTGGGTTTTATAACTCTCTCACCACCTAATTCTTGCAATTCCAAATCTCCACGTTTACAATATTCTTTCAAATTCATTCTTGCCTTTACATTATCTTTGGTTTTGTCTTTGATATCCATAACAGTGTTAAAAATATTGTCGAAAACATTCTTCTCAATATGCATGACATTAAGGTTATGACGAATTAAATTAGTACTCCAATAAGGTAAATCCCAAAATATACTTCGTTTTGTCCAATTATGAGTAATTCTATATCCTGGTATTTGAATTGGAAATAAATCAGTTATCTTAGGATACATACAAACTCTATGCCATATTTGCTCTCCAGTCAACCTAGGAGGAGTTTCTGATTTCTCAATTCTATTTTTATAAAATGCATCCTTATTTCTCCTAAACATATGATCATTTGGTAAGAACTGACGATGACAATCAAACCATGATGTTTTCCCCCCATATCTTAATTGGAAGGCCTTTGAATTTTCCATACAATATGGGCATGCCAATTTCCCTGCTGTCATCCAGCCAGACAACATTCCATAAGCAGGAAAATCATTAATTGTCCACATCAAAGCAGCTCTCATCAAAAAATTTTGCTTGGTAGAAATATCATAAGTTATGACACCATCTTCCCACAATAGCTTTAACTCATCAATCAAGGGTTGCAAATACACATCTATCCTACTTTTAGGATTATGAGGACCAGGAATGATCATGGTTAAAAACATGTAAGGAGTTGTCATACACATCAAAGGAGGAAGGTTATAAGGAGTAACAATTACTGGCCAACATGAATATTGCGAACCAGATTGACCATATGGAGTGAACCCATCTGAATATAATCCAAGTCTAACATTGCGTGGTTCAGCAGAGAATTGTGGATGCATTCTATCAAAATGCTTCCATGCTTTTGCATTAGATGGGTGTTCAATGACATCTTGAACTTGTTGGTGCTCAAAGTGCCATCTCATATAAGGGGCAGAATTCATGGAAGCATACAATCTTTTTAACCTAGGTATGAGAGGCAAATAGTGCATTTGCTTTAAAGGCACCTCCTTACGCCCTTTACTTGTCTCATGTACCTTATACCTTTTAGCATGACAAAACTTACATTCCTTTTCTGTATCATTTTCTTTATAGTACAACATGCAACCATTAATGCAGCAATCTATTTTGGTACTTCCCAACCCAAGTTTTGACACTAACTTCTTTGTTCTGTAAAAATCAGATACCAATACATTATCTTTAGGCAAACTTTCTTTCATAGCTTGAAGTATCTCATCAAAGCATTGTTGTGACATATTATGGTCAGATTTAATACTCAACATTCTAACTGCCATAGATAACTCTGAATGGTCAACACACCCTTCCCACAGTGGTCGTTGTGCAGAGTGCAACATGTCATAAAATTTTTGAGCTTCCATATTCGGAGGCTCTTCCATATGTTGTTCAAAATGACCCCTAAATTCTGGCCCAGCAATATCAAAAACCATAGATTCATATAGATTTCTTTGTGAATCATCATTTAATGCATGACTGCTAGTGGCTTCTGAATTTACACTATTAGCATTGTTGTTATTGAAACTTAAGGGATTTTCCCCATGTGAATCCCAACACCAATATCTTGGCATGAAACCATGTTTATACAAATCAACCATAACTTCATTTGGAGTTAACAATGCTCTATTTCTATGCTTTGTGCAAGGACATCTAAGTATATAGCCATCATGAGTGAATTGAGGTTGGTTCATTACATGATTAATGAACCCTTTAACCCCTTCTACATATTCCCTTTTTAATCCCCCTCGGTTTGGATGAAGTCTATCATACATCCACTTTCGATGTTCTGGAATTTCAATATTCTGAATCAAGTAAAATAATAAATTACCATTTAGACACTAGCACATAAGAACAATATTATTTTTATGCACACCTTATGATCATGCTAATTAATAAATTGAAAATTTGAAAAAGAAATTAAAAAAATTCATTTATAAAAAAGTTTTTAAAACAAAGTCTATCTAAAATAAGATTGTAACAACTATTGAAACATCATGAAACAAGAAAAGAATTAATCAATTTCAGTGCCAAAGTTGTAAGTCATAGGAAAAGGAAAGAGTTGAGAAGCAATAATATTTTGAAACCTTCTTGTCCAACCTAGTATTTATATTTGAGTTCTATGGTGTAGTTTGGAAACAAAGAGAAAAAATCATGACATCATCTTGCACATCATTGTGCTGTTGTTGTTTTAAATGATGGCAATGGGATATTGAACTAGTAAATTTTATAGTTAAATCAAAATCGTTGCAAAAATGTACAAAGTTTCCCAATCAAAATCATTTTCATTTGGTGCCATCTTATACATTCTGAGGAGATTAAGATGCCAAATTTATAAATAAACAAAAACAGAGCAGCCATCAGCCATCAGTATAGCACCAACTCAGTATTAATATATTACAAGTCTCTCACAAGAACTTCAAATACTCAGTACTAAACAAGATTCAAAGACATAATAGACAAGGTTGGAGTACATCATAAATGGTATCAGGGTGGAGTACATACCTTCTACAAACTAGATCTGAGCATAAACAAGATTTTTATACATCCATTACATCACAGCAAATCCGTTGCATCTTCTTCACAATGTAGATCCAATACTCTGGAATGATAAACCCATGAAACCAACACCAATTTTTCAGCTTTCGAAAATAAAATTGTGCAAACAAAAATGCATCAGATTTTGACCTTTTACAGCTTAGATTTCGCACCTTCATGTTTGGGCATCAGCGTCTGAATCTCTAATGGCAGAAGTGTAAGGAAGCTCAACTCTACTATTCAGACAAGCTCTCTCATCTGCATCGCATCCCACCTCTAATAAAAATTATTTCATCTACTTAATTTTTTTAACAAAATTAATAATAATTGCTTGAGAATTAGAGGCAGTAATTCATTTAAAAGAGTGACTATGCATGAATAACAATAATATTCAATCTAAGTAACTTAGGAATTTTTTGTAATTACTACTTTTGACTTCAGGCCTGATAAAAGTTTGTAATGAAAACACAATAGCCATATACCCCTAGAATAATGTTAGCTAAATTCTTTTGGGTACAAAGTAACGTTATTAATTGTTAAATTGCCCAAACCCAAACATTTTCTTCCACACCTTGATATACTTCCATTCCCATAACCCCACTGTCCTGTAAAGTCCTGAAAAACTATGCATCCCCAAACCCTGATTGTTTACCATTGCATTGAGATTTTAATTTCCCCCAAATTCAAAATTCAAATGACCAATTAACCTTCTAAACCTTAATCATTAATTTTATAGTAAATAACGAATATTTATTAAGCTCAATCCTATAAATTAAAAAACTAATCCCTACACCATAAGCACAAATTCAAGCCAAAAATCCCTAAATCAAGATATTTCTTCTTTTACTACCAAATAATATTGATAATAATATAACCCCCCCCCAAAAAAAAAAACTAAACCTGAACAACTTTTTCCTAGCCTAAACATTATAATATACAAATACAAAACCATCAACCCACAACAAAAGCAATTTTTAAAAGTGTCAATTTTTAAAGAATAGAAGATAGTACATAATTTTAAATGAATTATGTCAATTTTTAAAAGTGTGTGTACCTATCTAAATTCTAAAGAATAGAAGATAGTACATCACAAGGGGTTTCTTAGGAATTCCTACTTATTGATGTCTCTTTTCCCTACGCTAAACTCAGCAACAGTCAGCAGAGGAGCAACAGAAGATGGAGAGATTTTTTTGAAACTGTAAAAAGGAAGGGACAAAATTTCATCTCCTAATATGTTACTCAGAAGAATACCGTGGACCATGGAAGACTAAACTTCTGAGAAGTCCTTCTTCAGCAAATCATTATAGAGATCAGCAGAGGAAAGGGACTCTTCGGGGAGTGGTCATTAAAGACAAATCTGGGCACAGCAGAAGATGTTAATCCAATCAAGAAGTAAGTTGTTCATATTAAAAATGTATTTTAATGTAATACAGCATAGGGTTCTAGGAATTATTCTCAGCATTTTCCTCTTGTTTCACAACTGAAACAGAAAATTTCAAATGCATGCTGTGAGGTTCAGCTATAAAACAATTTCTAGGAAAGATCACTGCAACAAGAGGCAAATGCTTAGTTCAGATGAAGTCCTGTCACTTTCAATCCGCATGGTAGGTTACTTTCCTCCAATCCCGTTTGTTTTTGGTTCCCATTGGGTTTACCTTGTTTACAGGTCGACCCCATGGCAGCAAGAAAAAAAATAGCGCCCGTGTTCTAAGTGGTCGTGGTCCAAACAAATTAGATAAATGACCACAACAAGTGGCTTCTCCATGATCATGGACGGATCATGTCTCTCAAGCAAGAGAAGAATTCTTGAGGATTCATTCTCTTAGAAAGGATCTTTCTCAATATTAAAATATCATCTCTGTTCTACCTCATAATTCACAACATTAATATCAAGTCAAGCAAGACTATATCAACTCCCTTACAGATCAAATTTGAAATAGAGTCTCTCACGAACTCTCCTCAAGAGCTATGAAGCTAGAACAAGTCTCACTTGGCAAAATATATCAACTAACTTGCACTTCATGCATTGGAAACATTCTATGATCACTATCAGTTCCTCCAGCAAGTAGAAAAAAGGGGAAAAAGCTTTACAAAGAATGTGGACGATCAGATATCCTGATCAAGTGAAAGGATATTTTTAACTGTACCAGCCACTCAAAGAAGAGATCTCCTTTTTAATTAGTGTGGTATTGGTGTATGGGGGAATGGTGGTGAAATAAATAGCCCCACCTAGACGTCTGCTTTGGAGTCATTAGGGGTTACTATTTTTTATTCAAAATCCCTAATCTCTGACTCAGGTTGTATTGAGTTTGCTAAGCGTTTTCGGGTTCGAGGTTGTTCTGTGGACCTAAGTCCCATTTCAATCAAGAACCTGATGAATGCGTTCCACCCTTATGGACTGATGTCTGTTCATATGACATACCCTGTCAAGTGTTTTAGTACTATTGCTAGGGTTAGTGGGATTGGCTATAGGTCATTAGCTAAACTTGATCATTCACGTAACCTTCACTTTGAAAGGATTTACGCGATGTAGACCAAGCACTCTCTACCTTTTGAAATTTGGTTAGGCCCTTGAATCCATATCTTAGGAGCATCATAATAGATTTACTTAGAAAGAGATGCGGCCTAAGGAGCTGAAATTGGTTCCTGATGAGCTTTATAGAACTCACCCGGAATTTTATTTTAAGGAAGCTTCTGAGTGGTCAACTTTAAGATGTTGGGTCAAGGAGTGGCTTAAGTACTGTCAATGGTACTATCGTATTGCTTTGGACCCTTGTGTGAGCATTGAGGAGTTCTTTAAGGCACCAGTTGTCAATTATAACTGGCGGGTCACCCGTACAGAGGTAACTTTTGTGCGGTGGGGCCTATTATGGAAAATATTTGACTTGGTTGCTTTATTGACTTCAAAAGATTTTGATGTGTTAAGGCTAACCGCTCCGTGAGTTTCATCCACATTGAGGGTCGGCTTGGTGAAAGGTGTGATGCTATCGTATATAAGGAATCGACCCAGTTGACTTCTAAGGAAGTAACTTTTCAATAAACTTAGAACATGTATGATGAAAGAAATTGATACCTCAAGAACAAATTCAGGAAGTTGCTTATTTATAAATTTTCCAGCTGTCTGAAATAATGCTATGGTGAGATTTTAAGGAAAACTAGTTTCAAGATTAGATTCCTATGAATTGCTTTACCATTAAAAAAAAGTGGAGAAAAAACCCTTCAGAAAAATTTGCCACCACAATATAGAGTATAGACATAAAAAAAGTACGAAAAAGTGAACCCTATCTACAAATAATCTCCGCATATTCAATAATGCACAAGACTAAACATGTCCCCTAGAATATTTAACTTTATAATTATCACATACTTCTGCAAAATTCCGCTCCAAGCTAAAACATTTCACTATTCCAGGGCAAGAAATGCCAACCCATTACCCAACCCCAAAGGATTTCAATAAACTGATTTATAAAGGACTCAGATTTCCAGAAAAAGATGGATAACCAACTAATTTCAGATGGAAATGCGATGTAAGAAATAGGGAAACTGGTAGATCGAACGCATCAAGCAAAGCAAAGAATAAGGAAGTAGAAGAAAGAGAGTGAAACAGATCAAGTTTCAGCCACTTACAGAGGCAGCTAAACCAGCGTTAAAGGCTAGAGGCAAGGCCGTGTCCTCGGATGCGAGCTTTCTGGTCTTCGTTTCTCCCCGCGACTTTCTCCCACTGCGACTTTCTCCCACTGCTATCCTTACACCAACCCGAAGCTTGCAATCCTTTTTGCTTTCATTTTCTTCACTCCTTTGTGCGCGAGTTTGCGTTAAGAAATCCTCTTTACTTTCGTTTTCTCCCACTGCGACTTTCATTTGTTTTTATGATTTAATGGTGTATTAATTTTTTAAGTAATAGAAAAAATAAAATAGAATTTTTAAAAATAAATAAATAATAACATGAAAGAGCAAGTAATTATTTAATTTTTGAGTCAATTATATAATTTTTTTAGTTTTATAAAAATTATACAATTTTTTTCTATTTTCAAAACATAAATAGACATCTCATAAAATAAAAATTACTTTATACTTTACTTTAATTTTTTTTACTAAAATATCCTTTATTTAATACCCATCTAAAAGATATTTAGGTCAACAAAATTTAAAATTAAACTAAAATATAAAAAAACTTTTATTTTAAGTGAAGTTTGTATATATTTTAAAAATAAATATATATATATAATTTTAACAAAATTTATGAGAGATATGTCTAATTTATTTTTAATTTTTTATTACTTTAAAATGATAAAAAAATTATCTTATTATATGAGTAGTTAAAATTAATTTAATATTATTTAAACAAAAATAGTTACCATTTTAATTTTTGTTAAGAATATTTAAATAAAAACAAATGAAAAAACAAATTAACATACCCAAGCATGGCAAGTTACTCGTTCTAATTATTACTCTTCATTTTTTTTTTTATAATCTTCATAGTAAATCTATGTTTTCTTTGAAAATAAATCATTTGAATTTTACATTTGTTTAAAAATGACAAGGATGTGCTTAATTATACAAATTAGAAATACAATATTTTTTATTATGAAAAAATTTAGATAAATTTTTTCAAGCATTAACGATTATGTTCTTAAATAAAAATATAAAATATATTGAAGAACTTTTTTAAGCCACAATCGTGTAAGAGTTTAAAACAAAAAGAAAAAAGACATAATCATATAATATTTTGTTGTTAAAAAAGTTCAATATCTAGTTTTTATATTTTATTTACATTTTTAATAACAAATACTTAAAGATTATTTGTATCTATATTTCCTAATTTTATTAATCATGAGGTGGATATAAAATTTGACTATCCGCCACTACATATCTGCAATAAGTTACTGTAACCCAAATGAACATTCAAGCATCTCTTGACGGTTTGTTTGGTTGTATGATTGAAAAAAACATTTTTTGTAACTTTTATTATATTATTATTATTATTATTTAATAATTTTTATTTATTATTATTTTTAAATAATAAAAAAATTATTTTCTATTTATTCTATTCACATTTTTATTCTTTTTTTATTTTTATACTTAACAATTATATATACCATTTGACTGATAAGTTCGTATTGTATTCAAACCCCATAATATATCTTGATTGGATATCATTAGCATTTCAAAAGCAAGTTCTACAGCTTATTAACAACTTTTTTTTTTGTTATGACTTAGATAATATTAAATAATGCTTTTGTATATCGGTGTAAACAAAAATATAAGTATTTAAAATAAAATTCCTTTTTTTATTGATGTTAAATCTCATTATTTTAAATAAAATGCATTGCAAAGCTTAAGATTAGCTTGGAATAAAATGTTTTTATAGTTTTACTATAATGTTATAATTTGGATTTGTTGAATATAAAATTATAAAGTTTGGTCCATTTTCTACCACTGATGTAATTGGAAAAGAAGCAGAAGTGATAAAATTAAGAAGCTGAATGGCGGCTTAAAGTTAAATGGCATCTACCCCAACAAACAAGTGTTAGAAGCTCCGAATGAATGTGATCTTATTGAATGTGGTTTCTAATGGAGGTTATTTTGGACCATGGCTAAAACCCATATTCCCTCAATTGCTCAATTAAACAATTTGAGTTATCTAAATTTCAAGTTTTTTTAAATCTTAATCATTATTTTTTTAAGTTCACTATTAAAAAATCATTTTCATATTATGTTCTATCTTTTTTGGAAAAAATTTGTCAAAATAAATTAAAATTTAAAATTTAAACTATCTAAATTAATTTAATTCAATCAAAGAATTAGCGGGACCGCCGTGGCTATCTAATCCTAGCGCATTATATTTTAATTTAAAAGAAAATTCTGACTTTTATTAACAGTTATTTAACAATCATCAACAAAATGATTAATAGTAATATTACATAATTATTCAAAGGTTTACAAGCTTTTATTATTAAATCCTTAAATTAATGGTTAATTAATTCATCTGCACCATATTATAAAATATATATGTTAAAAAGTTTGTTAATAGGCATATATTGCATATCAATGCCATATGCACAATTTCAGCCATTTTATTGAAAAAAAGTTTGGAAATAAAAGGAAAAAAATTAATCACTTTCTATTTACTCCGCTTGAGAAAATATGTAATGTTATTAGAGTTATTATTATTATTATTATTATTATTATTACAATTAAAGAAAACATCTTACTATTTTCTTTACACATTTTTATTTTGATTTTTTTTATTTAAAAAAATTCTTCTCATTAACTTGTTTCTTTATAAATTTTACAAATTATTCTATCCTAAATCTATCTAAAAGCTTAGATGTATTTTAAATAGCTTAACTTTTATACAAATATAATGTTAATTTATATAACATTTCTTCTCTAAATTTAAAATAATTTTTGCATAAAAAAAACTTAAAAAAATATTATAATTATATTATATTGTATTCCGTCCCTAATTCGTCTCAAATTAGAGATGAATTTGGGACAGAAACACTATTGTACAAAAATTTTTATCCTTATATAATATTTTGTCTATAAATCGTCGCAAATTTAAGACAGATTTTAGATGGATATTATATGACAAATATTCCATCATAAATTTGTTCAAAATCCGTCAAAAACATTTTGCCTCCAACTTGGTATGAACCATTGGGACGAATTTTGGACGGATTTGATACAAAAGTCTTTTTCTATATTTAGGCTTTGATTTCATAAAAATCTGTCTAAAATTTGTCTGTAATTTCAGACAAAATATAATCCGTCCAAAAATTCCGTCTAAAATATACAAATTTCTAGTAGTGCATGTTTCTTATATTTTGGAACAAAAAAAATCTCTTCAAATTTTCTTATAAACAGGACCGGAGGGAGTATTAGATAACAACTACATATAAATGTCGAACCATTCCAAACAAAACAAAGTCAATTTTGGTGTTTCCGTGAAAAAGAGAATATTTAGAAAGTCAAAAATTTCATTTCGATCACAAATGAAATAAAATATTTTTTTAATTTAGTTCTCATTGAATTATCTTTTTCATTTGGTTCTTCATAAGTTTTTTTTAATTTAATCATTCATAAAATTTCTTTCACAATTTAATTCTTTATAAACGAATACTTTTTAATTTAATTATTAACAAATAAAATCGTTATTAATAATATTTTTCTATTAATCTACTGTAAGTAATATTGATAATAGATTAATAAAAAGAAATTATTGATAACCTACTTAAAAATTTGTTACAGATCACCACATCTATTAATTTTATTTGCAGAAGATTAATAAAAATATTAATAATGTTTTATTTGTGAAAAATCAAATCCAAAAAACAGAATACATGAAGGATCAAATTAAGAAGTAAAAAAAAAACTAAATTAAGAAGACTATTTTATTAGAGATTAAATTAAAAAATATTCTATTCATAAGAGATAAAATAGAACTTCACTCTATTTAAAAAGAAAGATTTACTTGAAATATAAGTAAGGAACAATAATCATTGAATCTATTTACTTGAATAGCCTTAAGTCTACGTCTACACATGACAATGGAAAGTTGATTTTGCAAATACCAAATGTTGTTCCGTCATATATATATTTGTTTAATTGAAGTGTTTTTTATCAAAATAATAATAATAATTGAAGTGTTGACGACGCCACACGGCTAAGTTTAAAATTCAATACAATTGTAGCATGAATTAGAGGGCACATATATCAGTGGATTTTGTGGAGGTAGGTCGTAGCTGGACGTGTACAAGGGATCGAGAATTGGAATCATCATTTAAAAATAAATTATTTTATGTTTATACTCAATTTTCTTCTATACTCAAGTCAACTCTCCCTCTACATCGCTCTCATCTAACCAACCAGCATCTGGCTTGTAAATCTGGCAATTCTTAGAACCCTTTATATACTATATTATATTTATTTTATGTTCTCACCTTTTTAAAAATGAAAAAATAAGATTAATATTTTGATCCCATGACTATATTTAAATTTGAAACATGTTAAAATAGTTTATGTTTTATTTCATTTTATAAGCACCTAAAATTGTCAACTTTGTCAATTCAATCGTTGATGAATTGATTATACTTGTAATGAATTCACGATTAATATATAGTTGTTGGCTCTACTTTGTAACTTTTTATCAAAAACTTTTTTCTCAATTTAATATTTTAAAAAATTAGACAATTAATAAAACTAACAACCACACGAGATTCATCTCAGCATAGTTGAAATGATCTCAACAGCAATTAATTTGATGTATTTAACAATTTAAAACCTTTATGTGATAATAAATATGTGATCATTTTAGCACCTTTGAAATTTAAAGACTACTTTAAAACTTTAAATAGAGTCAAAGGATTAATATACAAATTTAACCAAGATAAAATAAATCTAGGTGGTAATAAAGTCATTTCATCATGAACGCACAGGAATATTTAAGCTATTTTTTTGACACCACAATAAATGCAAGATTATGAGAAAATGATCTATATATGCATGTATATATTTTATCCTTTTTAGTGAAAAAATTAAATAGTTTTATCAAATTATTCTATGCAAAGAATGTTAACTTTTACATAACTAGTATATTTAAGTTTATATGTATATAAGTAAAATTCCTTGAGTGTCGATGGTATCATAATTGTACATCGTATACGAAAACCGTGTATATAAAATACCAAAAACTGTTAGCTATAGCTGGCTGAATATAAGGGCTCGAAACCCAAATAATTGTAATATAGAAGGGTCAAAGAATATTGCCACATTTAGGTCTCGTCTTGCACTTATAGGCCATCTCTCTTCCACTACTGTTTGATTAATATTGCTCTCTCTTCTCTCTTAGGTCCGTCTTCATGACTTGTCCGTTCCATTCAACCCATCTGAGGTGATTATCAAGAGGAGAAGAGAGTACTGAGAGGTCTTGTGAGGAGAAGGAAGATTAAAAATATGCATTCAACAAATCAGTGGGGAGGATCCTTCGAGATAAGCAACAATGGAGGATTATTCAATTCAACATCAACAGATCAATACGAGACAATGGAGTGGATGGACAAAGCAGCGTCTCACAGTCATCAACTTCGTCATGATTTGGACGAGACTCAACAGAGTTGGCTGTTAGGACCTGAAGATCCGAAGAAGAAGAAGAACAAGTATGTGGACTTGGGATGCATAGTGTGCAGGCGCAAGGTCCTGAAATGGAGCATCGCTTCCATTCTCATCGCATTCTGCGTCATCGGCCTTCCCATCATCATCGCTAAGTCGTTGCCCAAACACAAGTCTAAACCTACCCCACCTGATAATTACACTCTTGCCCTCCGCAAGGCCCTTCTCTTCTTCAACGCTCAAAAATGTAAGTCTCCTCTTTTAGTTCTCTCTCCATTAGATAATTTTCATTTAAGTTTTTAATAAAACTGTGACATATGAATTTTTTCTTAAAAGACTCAATTATATATGTGATGCTAAAATGTTAAAAAAAATTACATTTAGCTATATTTTCATTGGAAAATATAATAATAAAAACTTAAAATTTATTTAACATTTTTTCCCATATATGCATGGTGTTCCATTTACATCGAGACATGATACATGCATTGATTTTAGATTTTTTTTAATAATTACAAGGTTATAATTAATTGTATTAGAATAGTGAGGAAGAAAAAAGTAAACACATAAGTAGTAGGATTTAGAATTTCTTTTAATGTAAAGTAAGAGATCAACATAGAATAATTCACATATAAAAAGATTAAAAAAACCATTTATTTATTTTTACATAATTATTATGTCACGTCAGATAGAGGACTTGATATTACCCAATTCATCAATTATATGACAAAACCAGTTATAATTGACAGCAATTCAAAACTTTTTAATGGACACAATTAATTGATAAATAGTAATTAATTAAAGTAAACTCATACTTGATGTTAATTAATGATAAAAAATGATTTTATTCATTAGAATTTAAAATCTTACAGTTGTATTTTGCATACTATTTAAACTTGCATTTAACGTGACGTTATGCATATTTCCTTGCAAAAAAATGGAAGAGTTTCTCATCATTCTATTTAAAATTGCTGTGTCCTATCAAGATTTAACCGGCCTACATATTATATTATGTTATATATTAAATTCTCACAAGGAATGTGAATTGAATTTTTTTATTACATAGAAGCAGTATTACTTAGAATAAACAATTTAAGTGCATATATGGACGTTATCATCTGTTGTATTAAAATATTTTGAAGAAAAATACCTGTATAGTTACACCCTTTGACTCTTTCTAAGAGCTTGAAATTTTTATTGAAGGGCTAAAACTACTAAAATTTATTATATGCATGAAAGCATTTGATTTTTCCACATTATGATCAAAGCCTGCTGCCAATCAATTGTTTAGAATAGTCCACAAATGGTTGTTGACAATTTGACAGATTCAAAGAGATATAAAATGAATATCGATGGCTTTTGGCGTGATTGGCTGTCTATGAATAGTACACAAATGGCTTTTCACACGGAGAGTTGCACTATTTAGAGTACAATTTGAAATTGATTGGCTGTCTATGAAAATTAATATTGTCACAGTAAATTAATATGAGTATGTATGACCGGAAAGTATATAAGTATTTCCTTTGAATTTTATTTATGTCGTTAATCTGAAAAATAAATAATTTTACTAAAATTAAAAGAACAACTTTTAATGATTACAACTTGAGTAAAAAGAAATATTCTTGAATTAAAAAAAATCTCTTTTCAAATTTTCATCAACTTCAACCAAAAAGCGATTTATAAAATAATCTTCAGTAAAATAATGAATATAATTTCATCTTTGATTTGAGTTAGTTTATCGGTATAATATTATCAAAATTCGTACTTGTATTACGGTGTATCTTTGTAGGTCACCATTGTATGATTTAATTTTCTAAGAATTTATATTAAAAATCCAAAAATTTAATGATTTATTCAAGAAAGAAATTGACTGATGCTTACAGAAGGAAACATAAAATATTATGAGTTATTGTATTTATAATGGATTTAAATCTTCCCAGGAAACCACAAAATATATACTCAATTATAAAAGAAACACAGTTTGATATATAATTCTTTCTTCTTAATTATATGACTGTCATATTTATTTGAGAAAAATAGTTATTTAAACTATTAAATACTAATCGAGAAAAATGTAAATACCCTTCTCATCTTTTACCCCCCCCCCCCAAAAAAAATCCGTCTTAGTTATATCACTATCTAAGATTTGAAATTAAAAAAAAAAACTTTTTTCCATTAACTTCATTAATAAATATGTCAAACTAGACTGTTATTTATGACATGACATATTTTTATTTGTCTCAAAATAACATATTGCTGATGACAAAATTTAACATATTTTTATATCTTCATTAAAAAAAATAAAATGATTTAAATTCTAAAAAAATATAATTGAGGAGGGTGTTTTTCTATTTTCAAAATCGGGGCAAATAGTTAGAAGTTGAATTTCTCGTATTAATCTGAGAGTTTTCCAATTTGAGATGCTAAACTATGAAATACTAATGGAGAAAAATGCAAATACCCTTCTCATCTTTGACAACGAAAAATATTCCTCTTGAGTATCACTATTTAATGTTTAAACTCTTTTTCCAATTATTTTTTCCATTAACTTCATTAATAAATATGTCTAGTTAGACTGTTATTACATATTTTTATTTGTCTACAAACACTGATGACAAAGTTTGACATGACATTTTTATTAACCAAAAAATAAACAAAATGATTTAAATTCTAAAATATTATAATTGAGGGTATTTGTTGATTTTCAAATTGAGACAAATAGTTTAAAGTTCAATTTCTCATATTAATTCTGGGAGTTTTCCAATTTGAGAGGCTAATTTGTGCAATAAATGAAGCTGGGAGATTGCCCAAGAGCAATGGGATACCATGGCGAGGGAACTCGGGGCTAAGTGATGGAAGCGACATTCCAGAGTTGAAAGGAGGATTAGTTGGAGGTTACTACGATGCAGGAGACAATGTGAAGTTCCACTTTCCCTTGGCATTTACTATGACAATGCTAAGTTGGAGTGTGATTGAGTATCGCCAGAAATATGAGGCCATTAATGAATACTCACATGCTCGAGAACTCATCAAGTGGGGTGTTGATTACCTCCTCTTAACCTTCAATTCTTCTGCCCCTAAGATTGACAAGATTTGTAGCCAGGTGTTGCTCTTTTCTTATCTTTTCCCTCCTTTTAATGCTACTTAATTTGTTGACTACTTGATCTTACAGCCAATTTGATCAAAATTTAACGTAGTTATTTTTTATCAAGAAAAAGAATCAGCCATATAATTTAACATATCGTAGTGACTTGATATGCTTTTAGCCCTGTATCAAAATGCCAGTTAATTGTAACTTCAAGAGGATGGAGCTGCGTGTGTTGCAGTTCGTGGATTATATGTATTTTTTTCACTTTCAAAATTAAGTTGAAAGATCTTTGCTTTATATGAGGATATATACATGCATATATATATATATATATATATTGTGATATCAAAAGACACCACACAGCCCACCCCACGTACACATAATTCCATAGAAATTTCTCTGGTGTCTTTTCTAAGAAATGTCTGCATTCATTTTGTAACGTTAATATAGTTTCACAATTTGGAGCCCATCCTTGCTAGAACAAGATAGGAAAAACAAAGAAAAACAAAATAACAAAAAGCAAGTGATCAATCTAAATGTCAACATGAATTTGACTAAGAAATGTAATATCGTATATCTGAAACATTTGTTTTCTTCTTTTAGGTTGGTGGAGGCTTAATAAATTCTACGATACCAGATGATCACTATTGCTGGCAGAAACCAGAAGAGATGGACTATCCGCGTAAAACCCAAACTACAGTTGCAGGTCCTGATCTCGCAGGTGAAATGGCAGCAGCATTAGCAGCAGCTTCCATAGTTTTCCAAGACAATACATCCTACTCTCAAAACCTCGTCAAGAGTGCTCAGAAACTCTACGTGTTTGCTAGAGACTTTGGCAAACGAAACCCTTACAGTCGGGGGAATCCATACATCGAACCCTATTACAACTCCACTGGTTACTTCGATGAGTACATGTGGAGTGGTGCATGGTTGTACTATGCCACAGGAAATGCTTCTTATGTTTCCTTGGCAACAAATCCTTCTATACCAAAGAATGCCAAGGCATTTTATATGATTCCTGATTTGCTTGTTTTGAGCTGGAACAACAAGTTACCTGCAGCCATGTTGTTGTTGACGAGGCTGAGGATGTTTCTGAATCCTGGGTATCCTTATGAGGAAATGTTGAGTATGTACCAGAATGTCACCGGTCTTACCATGTGCTCTTATCTTCAACAGTTCAATGTCTTCAACTGGACTAGAGGTGAGAAGCATATATCCAACCTTGCTATAAAAGTAGGCCAAAATAACCCTTACCGGCAACTCCATTCTTTGGCTTCAATTGCAATTTTTTGTCAAGTTAGCTAACTTTTGCAAATGACCTTCTGATTATTTATTTCATTCCGGTATATATCTGTCGTCTTAAGTTAGACGTGATCTCTAATTGACAGTAAACATTAAGAAGAGGGAATTGCACTTACTAACCTGATCTTTGTCTCTCCATTTACAATTTCCCTCCTAATTAATTAATTTTTGCATTCATTTATCTATCTTATTGCAATTAATCGATTAGGGAGAAAATTGTAATTAGAGGCAACTATCAGGATAGGTATATTAGGTACAATGTCTCTCACGTGTTGGGTAACTAGTATTTAGCGATATTAATGCCTAATTTAGATGGTAAGGAGTTTTTGCTATCGGGCAAATAAATTGGGGGGCCAATTGCAAAAATTAATTAATTAGGGAAAAAATTGTTTATACACAAAATCAAGGGCGAGTAAGTGCAATTTTCCCTAAAAATAGTGTATAATTCAATTAAATTATTCTAGTTAGATATTGCCTACTTATAAAGCATAAACACTTTAAAATGAGGAATACATTTATGGTTGACATATTTGGTACAATTATATGGGATGCGAGTTACCTCAAAATCCATATTGAAGTGTTTCACAATGTTTGTGCTTATATTATGTTGGTACCAACGTTCATGCTTCTTAATTATTAACTCATTATCCTCTTGCTTATGGTAATGAAACATATAAGCTAGCTTATCTATTCAAGATGTCATAGAAAATATTAAAGCATTGACTTTTAGCTAGGTTACATCAACAATATATATGGATAATAATGCATTTTGCTATTATCACTTGATGAATTAAGTCGATGAGACGTGTGCATGCATGTTGCAGGGGGATTAATCCAGTTGAACCATGGACAACCGCAATCTCTGCAATATGTTGCAAATGCTGCTTTCTTGGCCTCTCTTTTTGCCGATTATATGGAAGCCAGTAATGTCCCCGGATGGTACTGTGGCTCTGCATTCTTTCCATTGAGTGTTCTTAAAGACTTCGCAGCCTCTCAGGTAATGAATTCATTTCCAACATTATTATTATTATTATTATTATTATTATTATTATTTAGTGTCTTATTAAGTTATAAAATTAGCCGTTCTTGATCTTTCATTTTTACTTTATTATCAATTATTTAATAGAGCAATTTCATATTCACTTTGATATATATATTAATTCAAAAAAAATTAAAACACCCCATGTAATGCACATGTTCTTACTAGTTACTATTATTATTATTATTGTTATTATTATTATAACAGCGAGTAAGTTTTTTTTTTGGGCCATAATGACGGCAAGTAGGTTTCGGCTAAATAAGACATGCCCCCTTTGAGATCGCATGCACTAAAAAGGCTGCTTAAATCATACTTTGGGGCTTTTAAATTTGACCCATTAATTTGTATAGTAGGTCCAAATTAATTGAGTCTGGGCTTAACTTTTGAGTTAGCGAGTTTAAGTCCAAACGTGGCATATTGGACTTCACAGTTCCAACCTAATAACGTAAGCTTTGTATTATAAAAACTATTTGTCATTCTTGAGCTTTAATTTTTTTAATTTTTGTTTTATAAATTTGCTCTCTATAATTTTATTTTTTTCCTAACTATCAAATGCAATAAAAAATTTAAAAATATCAAGTGTGAACTTGAGTACATAATAATTTAAGTTGTAATGATGAACTAAAGTTAAGTTTGACTTCAATTTAAATTTAGATCCAAAGCATTTGAGCCTGGCCGGTGCAGACTATGACATAAAATTATGGATTAGACATAAAGTAAAACTTTTTAATCATTTTATCAGGTTCTTTAATTAATACAAATACAATAAATAAAAAGACGATTTAGAAATATATACCCAATTACATGTAGTATGTTAAATTATAAAAAATACTTATATTTTTATCTTATAATAATATATTATGCCAATAAACATGTGCACCATGCAGATTGATTATATACTGGGTAAAAATCCCATGAATATGAGCTACGTGGTGGGGTATGGACACAAATTCCCCAGACATGTGCATCACCGTGGGGCATCTACACCAAATGACCATAAGTATTACTCATGCACTGGGGGTTGGAAGTGGCGTGACAGTCGTAACCCTAATCCAAACGACATTACTGGAGCAATGGTGGGAGGGCCTGACAGGTTCGACCAGTTTCATGATGTGAGAACAAACTACAACTACACAGAACCCACTCTAGCTGGAAACGCAGGCCTAGTTGCTGCGTTGGTTTCCTTAACAGCCACCACAGGAAGTGACGGCATTGACAAGAACACCATTTTTTCAGCCATTCCACCACTTGGGCCATTAAGTCCACCTCCACCATCCCCATGGAAACCATGAATAAGCTTGACTTGAGAATACAGAATTTTTTTTTTCTTTTTTCCTTTGCACTTGAGACAATGTGTTTCCGTTCAATCTTTTGGATATTCATACATGATTGAGCTATGTGTGTATCATATATCAATGTAATAAAATTAATGTTTTTTCTTTTCTGCAATTTATAGGGAATGTTGAGCCCCTATCAGCTAGTTGAGATATTTGTTAGTCATTTGCTTGATTGGGATAATTCAAAAAACCCTGAAATTGATTTGGGGCAAATATATATATTTTGAAGAGGGAGATTTGGCGAATGGATGATCATGGATAGGTTATTATAGTCCCCATCCCTAAAACTTATATTTTGCGGATAAAATGCTCAAACCCAATTCCCTTGTTTATTGAATTCTTATAGTTCCATGTAATCTATTTTTCAAAAAATTTTAAAATGAACAAGTTTTTCTTAAGGTGAACTCACTCATAAAATATATTCATATAAAATCACAATAAGAAATAAAATATTTCAAATAACTAATAATATAATTCAAAACCCATAAAATGTTATTTGGATGGTGGTAAACCAACAATTGATTCAGTCTATTCCCTGGTTGGTTAGATGCTACATAGTCCCCTGTATAATAGAGAGTGGTCAAAGCGATGAGAGGGTGTTAGGAATTGTAACTAATTATTTATTCATGTAATATTGTGCCTTGTGTATATCAGGCTTCTAGACACGTGTATGGTGCATATATTTTCTGTTATAACCAATTACTGTATAAATACAGATGGTGGGCTATTGCATTGGTAGCTCATCAATTACGTCTTCCAATATTTTTGCTTTACTCTCTTGACTTTTTCTTATCTTGGTATCAGAGCATTTGGTTCCATCATCATGTCTTCGTCTTCTTCTTCCTCCATTCCTCCTCTTGCTGCCGGTGCATTTGTTGTACCAGTTACTTCAGGTGCTTCGGTTGCTACCTCTTCTCATTGTCCCGTTAATCTTCTCAAACTCTCTAACACTTCTGGGTCTCTGAATCAAATCTGCCCCATCAAGTTGGATCGCGGCAATTATCACTTATGGCATTCCATAATATTTCCTGTTATTAAGGGTAACAGATTAGATGGTTTTTTAACTGGGGCTAAACCATGCCCTCCTGAGTTTCTCTCTGATGGTGCAGAGACCAAGCTCAATCCAGCATTCGAAGAATGGGTTGCAACCGATCACCTTCTTATCGGGTGGCTTTTTAGTACAATGTCGCTTGAATTGGTGGCTCAACTGACTCGTTGCTCTACCTCCAAAGCTGTGTGGGATGGTGCGAGAGTTTTAGTCGGAGCTTCAAACCGTGCGCGAATCACATTTTATAAGTCTGAATTTCAGAGAGCTCGCAAAGGGTCATCGCGTATGGATGACTACCTCACTCAGATGAGGACTCTTGCTGACCAACTTCTCATCGCCGGTTGCCCTATTTCCGATGAAGATCTAGTCAACCAAGTGCTTGCTGGACTCGATATAGAGTACAATGCGATTGTTGTTCAGCTACTGAACATCCCAGATCTCTCATGGTTTGATTTACAATCTCAGCTTCTCACATTCGAAAGCAGGCTCGATCAACTCAGTCAATTCTCTCAACTCAGTCTCACTAGTGCACAAGCAAATTTTGTCAGATCTGATGTTCGAGCTTCCAACCCACGAGGCTCTTTTCAGTATCGCTCATACCGTGGTTCTCGGGGTCGTGGTCGTTTCTCTCGTAGTACACCACGCCTCATATGTCAAATGTGTGGTAAACATGGTCATGGTGCTATCAATTGTTACCATAGATTTGATAAAACCTTTACTGAATATACTCGAGAACCCAATGCTAACCTTGCTTCATATGTTGCAACTCCTGCTACTGTTTGTGACTCTACTTGGTACACAGACAGTGGTACTGACAATCATATTGCAAAGATGGACTCAGCAGTAAGTACTGATGGTAAGGCACACTTAACTGTTGCTAATGGTAACAGAGTTCCTATTCAGCATATTGGTACTGCTCGATTGAATACCTCTTCTAAAGCCTTAACTCTGAATAATGTGTTGCATGTACCTCAGATTACTAAAGATCTTTTAAGTGTTTCACGTTTAGTTGATGACAATCTTGTCACTATTGATTTTGACTCTACCTCTTGTTATGTGAAGGATAAAGCAACATGGGATGTTCTATTGCAAGGGAAGCGCAGTGAAGGTCTTTATCAACTAGTCTCTACCACTTCTACTTCCTCTGCTCCAGTTACTTCCATTAATTAACCAGTTGCTTTTCTTACTAAACTTGAATGGCATCAGAAGCTAGGACACCCTTCTGATAAAATTTTATCTCAAATTTTATCCTTATGTAATGTCAAAACTTCTGATTCTAATAAAACTCATTTATGTGATGCTTGTAAAATGGGCAAAAGTCATGCGTTACCTTACACTACTTCTACTTCTGAAACTAAAACTCCTCTAGAAATCATTCATTCTGACTTGTGGGGTCTTGCCCCAATTGCTTCAAGAGAAGGCTATCGTTATTATATTCATTTTCTTGATGACTTTACCTGATACACTTGGGTTTACCCATTAAAAAATAAATCAGAAGTTACCAATGCCTTCATTGTCTTTAAGTCTTTGGTTGAAAATCAATTTGACAAACGCATTAAAATATTCCAATCTGATGGTGGTAGTGAATTTCAGCCACTTACTTCTCTTTTCGATCAATGTGGTGTTATACATAAAGTTACTTGTCCCTACATATCTGCTCAGAATGGAAAAGCCGAGAGAAAACATAAACATATAGTTGAATTAGGTCTCACCTTGCTTACCCAGGCTGCTATGCCTATTTTTTATTGGTGGGATGCTTTTCACATGGCTATTTATCTCATTAATCGCATGCCTACACCTACACTCAAAGGTTCCTCACCATTTTATAAAGTACATAAATATCACCCTGATTATAAGAAGTTTAAACCCTTTGGTTGTGCTTGCTTCCCTTATTTACGTCCCTATAATCAAAATAAACTTCAGTACCATTCTCTTAAATGTGTTTACCTTGGTCCTACAACTAATCAAAAAGGCTATAAATGTTTAAGTAGTACAGGAAAAATTTATGTTTCTCGGCATGTTACTTTTCATCCAACAGAGTTTCCATTTGTTCATGGTTTTCTTAATAAACATATATCCCCATCTTACTGTGTTCAAGATTTACCTTCTTCCTGGACCTTTGTTAATTGTCCCTTGCAGGTTCTCTCCACTGTTGCGCTTCCTTCTGCAGGACAGACTACCTCTGCTGCTGAATCTTCTTCAAACCATCCTGAAATGATAATATCAGCCTCTCCTCCTTCTGCGGTTGCTACCTTACAACCTCGAGATCTTTCTTTAAGTCTCTCACCATCAGCATCTGTTGATGAATGCTCTGATAATACTGATGTACCATCTTTACAAGATTCTGATCAACTTCCTCCACCAGCTCTTGGCCACTCTATGGTCACACGATTAAAGCATGGTATTTACAAACCTAAGCTACCATATGTTGGTTTAGCTCAAGTTGCAGAACCACTCACAGTCAATGAAGCCTTAGCTTCACCTCCTTGGCAGCAAGCAATGGCTGCAGAATTTTCAGCGTTAATGAACAACAATACTTGGCAACTTGTTCCATCTTTGCCTCACATGAATGTAGTTGACTCTAAGTGGGTATTTAAGCTGAAATACAAGCCTGATGGGTCAGTAGATCGTTACAAAGCTAGGCTTGTGGCCAAAGGCTTTCAGCAGGATGCAGGTCTTGATTTTCATGAGATATATAGTCCTATAGCAAAAGCTACTACTATCAGACTTCTTCTTACGCTTGCAGTGACAAATAATTGGGGTATACGTCAGCTGGACATAAATAATGCGTTTCTCAATGGTTTTTTAAGTGAGACTGTATACATGAAGCAACCAGAGGGATTTATTGATTCCCAATTTCCTAATCATGTTTGTCAACTAAAGAAGGCTTTGTATGGCCTAAAACAAGCCCCTCGTGCTTGGTATGATAGACTTCGCTCAATTTTACTTCAGTGGGGTTTTATTAATCTTAAGGGAGATACCTCTGTCTTCATCCTTCGAACAGCCACAGATATTCTTATTCTTTTAATCTATGTAGATGACATTTTGGTGACTGGCAGCAGCTCTTCATCCATGGATCAGTTTATAAAGAAGTTAAACAAACTGTTTACATTAAAAGATCTCGGTAATCTTCATTACTTCCTTGGCTTACAGATTACTCGAGATGATACTGGTATTTTTCTATCTCAATCTAAATATATTGGTGACATGTTGACTAAGTTTCATTTAGATAATGTTTCTTCATGCCCTACTCCTATGGTAGCTGGTCGTTCTTTTCATTCTGATGGAGAACCTTTTTCTAATCCTTCTTTATATCGTCAAGCTCTTGGAGCCTTGCAATATCTTACAACCACCAGACCTGACATAAGTTTTGCTGTTAATAAACTTAGTCAATTTTTGAGTAAACCTACTGTTGACCATTGGAAAGGGGTTAAGCGTATCTTTAGATATCTTAAAGGTTCTGATCATCTGTCATTACATCTCAAACCTGCATCTAGTATGTCTCTTTGGGGTTTTTCAGATGCTGATTGGGCCTCTTGCATAGATGATAGACGATCAATTGGTGGTTACTGTGTTTTTCTTGGTGATAGCTTAATCTCTTGGTCTTCACGAAAACAACGAGTAATATCTCGGTCCAGCACAGAGTCAGAGTATAGAGCTATTGCAGACCTCACTGCTAAAGTGTTATGGGTCTCATCTTTACTTAATGAACTGGGCTTTCCTCTGACAGTTCCTCCTACAATTTGGAGTGATAATTTGGGTGCTGCTGCTATTGCCTCAAATCCTGTTTATCATGCCCGAACGAAGCATCTGGAGATAGATCTTCATTTTGTTCGAGATCTTGTGTTAGCCAAACAGTTATCCATATCTTATGTTCCTTCATCTCTTCAAGTTGCAGACATTATGACAAAAGCTGCACCTCAAGCTCAGCTTCTTCGTTTTAACAACAAACTCGAGCTAGTAGCACTACCCTTTCGTTTGAAGGGGGGTGTTAGGAATTGTAACTAATTATTTATTCATGTAATATTGTGCCTTGTGTATATCAAGCTTCTAGACACGTGTATGGTGCATATATTTTCTGTTATAACCAATTACTGTATAAATACAGATGGTGGGCTATTGCATTGGCAGCTCATCAATTACGTCTTCCAATATTTTTGCTTTACTCTCTTGACTTTTTCTTATCTGAGGGCTTAGAGCTTTGTCCTGAACACCGATGCCCTAGTCAGAGACATGGAGAGAAAGAGCACTTTGCAAGATAGATCAGAGAGGGAGAAACTTGCCAGTTAAGCTAAGAGAATATATGTTATCTTGAGAGTGTGCTTGGGCATTTAAAGAGGAGTCAGACAGGAGGAGTTGGATGCCTTTGGGCAAAAAGTTTTGTGGGCCAGTCAGGCCTTTGGTGGGCCGATTGTCCATGGGCCTGGTCTAGATTCCAGTCCATTATCAATCCCCTAAGTTCTGGGGTGCTGGTAGTCAAGGCCTTCAAGCTTCGAAGTTAGTGGGCGATCGGTTCATGAAGGCAACATTTTGGGAGACTCTGATCTTTTGCTACATATCAAATCGTTGTAACTAATTAGTTTTGGTGGCATTGCCTTTTTAGAGGAGTTCCACGTGTCTAAAATTGGTTGTTAGGCGTGTTGGCCAGTGTCAAGGGCAATGATGTTGGATCATGTCTCGTTAATTCACAAGTGCAACATGGTAATTTTAAGGGTTTTTATAATTTCAGAAGATTGCATCTGTTGGAGTCTCCAAGTCGTAGTCAGTTTATTCCAACGAGTGCATGGATGAAGATCTTGGTGAATTTTGTAGCCAAGTTTGTGAGCTGTACTTCTTCTATTTCTTGAAGAAGCTTATGAAGGATTTGCACAATTACTTTCTCCTGAAGGTGGAAAATTCTCAAATATTCTTACAAATACAAAGGCAATGCTTAAGCATTGCACATATTTTCTTCTTTGTTTTGCGAACAAAATAAGAGAAATTTTCATCTTTGTATGGGATCAGTTAGCACTTATTACCGCAAATTTCAACAGATAACAATGGCATATTTACTAATAATTAAGAAGCCCGAAAGAGTGATATAATCAGCAAATATGAATATGAACAGCACAACAGTTCAGAATGCATTCACCATTCAGCATACATAATCAGCGCATTTAGCATACATACCAATCCAGAAAGCGGAGTTATAAAGCTATGGACCAAATAGATATGTGCACATGGACACATACCTCTCCTCAACACAAAACAGAGAGAATATTCAGTAAAAGGATGTATTTTTTTTTTCTTTTTTATTTTTGAAGATGTGTGCTTTTCTAATCAAATAATTAACTATAGTCAATGTAGACATGAAATTCATAAGAGAATGCGTATTAATCAAATCTTAATAATATGCTAATTCCAAGAAGGGGTGAAAATCTTCTTTTGTATAGAGCTTGTTCAAGTCTCGAACTGCTTGGACCTCATTTTTCTGCATTCTAGCATGATGTTTGTTCCTGAAACTTTAAGCAGTTTATTCGGTAGCAAACAAGATGAAAGACATCATAATAAAGGAATTTTAATTAATTTTAGATTATTGAGACAATAATTTTTTAAAAAATAAATAAAATTAGATAATGAGAAGTTATAACTTTTTAAATAATTACTTACATTTTTTTTAACGTTAAAATTATATGTTGGACTGAAATACTAAAACTTCCCGAATGCATACATACGTTAAAATTATATGTAGGACTGAAATACTAAAACTTCCCAAGTGCATGCATACATATAATAAAGGAATTGTCTATCTCATTTGTTGACTAACAAACTTTCCTGACTGATTTTTTCCAGCTTGTTTACAGATGGAAAAGATACCATATAAGATGGGAAGAACTTTCTAAAGGGATCATTGGGAGGACAATCTCTTTTCTCTCCTAGTCTTTCGGACGCATCTTAGTTTCTAGCCTCTACATGGAAACTTTCTCGCAAAGAAAAACAAACTTTCTCGTCAATTCCGTTTCTCATTTTTCCTTCCTTCACCTAGAACCAGAATTGTTCGAGTAAACAAACTTCTGAATTCACCATCGCAGCTTCACTTTTGTTGTCAAACCTTTTCAGTTACGGCGCAAAAGTAATTGTGTTTCCAACTCAATTTGGCTTTGATTCATCAACGAAGTGTTCTAATACCTCAGTTTTCGCTCTCCAATCGAAGGGTATCTAAAATTTCATTCAGTTTTCGTAGATCCGTCCAAGGAGAGGACTACGTCTTTTCATTTACCTTCGGAAGGATGATAAACCAGGAACCCAGACTAACCCAAATAAGGGAAACAACAAGAAAGGGACAATAGAAATACAATCCTAATTTTGACGCCGAGATTGAAGGGTTCAAAATCGCTTGATCTCTGATGTAAGAAGCACATATACTAATATAGATAGAGGACAGGATACGATACAATCGCCACAATACAAGATATAGAGTATTTAAATTTTAAAGTGTTGAATCGTGTTTGATAAAAGTATTGTATCAAACAAGATACGATACATATAAGAGAATCCGTGAGGAAAGCATTATTATGGCTTTCCAGGGCCATCGTTCCTATAGAGCACACCCAGTGTCAACTCAGCAAGACTCACCTTTAGTAAAGAAAACAACAGAGGAGCCTCTTCCGAGCAAAGTGGCTCAAAGCACTGTCACATGCATATACCAAGCCAACATTGGAGGCTTTTGGCGAAATGTGAGTATCTTATGGTGCAAAAACCTCATGAACCATACATTACATCTTACAATTGATAGCATAAGAGGCAAATTTCATTACAACTGCAAGGTTGACGTCAAGCCTTGGAACTTTTGGAGCAAAAAAAGGAACAAATCCTTGGACGTCGATGGGCATCAGGTGGAAGTCTATTGGGATCTCCGGTCGGCTAAGTTCTCCGGCAGCAGCCCCGAGCCGAGCAGCGATTATTACATAGCCATAGTGTCGGATGAAGAGGTCACATTGTTGATGGGAGATTACAAGAAGAAAGCCTACAAGAGAACGAAATCAAGACCAGCACTTGTTGACGCCATGCAAGTTATAAAGAAGGAAAACGTGTTCGCCAAGAAAACTTTCGCTACGAAAGCAAGGTTTGATGAGAAAACAAAGGAAAGCGAAGTTATTGTGGAGAGCTCGAGCTGTGTAAGTGGGCCTGGAGACCCTGAAATGTGGATTAGCATAGATGGGATTGCGTTGATACATGTGAAGAATTTGCAATGGAAGTTTAGAGGGAACCAAACAGTGATGGTGAATAAGCAACCCATACAAGTGTTTTGGGATGTGCATGAATGGATGTTTAGTGGGTCTGAGTCAGGGCCTGGTCTATTCATTTTCAAGCCAGGGCCTGCAGAAGCGGAAACAGATAAAGAAGGTTGTGACAGTGATGATGGTAAGTCTGTGTATCATTCAACTGAGAATACCTTGGACTTCTGCCTTGTTCTTTATGCCTGCAAATTAGATTAACACAAAAATGTTGAGAGACCAATTATATCCGATGGAGGCAATAAGCAGCGAGGTTATCAATTGTAAAGTTAGCTGTATTTATGTACCTAATTAATGAATTTAAAACAATTATTTGTAAAGGACGATAAATGCATTTGTAAAGGCAAACCGAAAGAGCACAGGTATATTTGATATTTGCAAGTTGTTTGATCTTCTCAATTTCTGGCACAGTATGGATAAGACCCAATTTGAGTGGTGAGACTCTCTTGAATAATCAATTTCATATATTCTATGTCTATACTTTTCTAAAATTGAGGCTGTAAATTTTAGAAAAAAATTGAGGAAAACATTTCTCTATTTAAAGGAGGGCGTAGAAGTATTCATTGGCTTAGTGCTATCTAGCCAAATTGGACTAGTCACAAAAATAAAAAAAAGCAGGCCTTGGCAAGGCATTAGGTTGACCATGGTAGCCAGTCTGGCCTAACCCAACTTGGTGTGCTTATATATATATAAGGAACAAAATGAAAAGAAAATTTTTTTAAGGGTTATTTTATAATTTTAACCAAAATTTTTTAACATATTTTACAAATTATTAATAATTAAAGGGTTAAGGCCTTGTTAAACTCTTTTTGAGTATGATTCTCACATTTAAATAAGAGAAAACACAATATAAAACATGTATATTTTTAATTTGAAATAAAAAATCTCAAATTTAAAATAGTAAACAAACTTTTTTGTGGAATATAAGCAAGCAAACCACCTTTGACATTTGCATGATAGTTGTCTAAAAAAATTACTAAAAATAAAAAAACCTTAGTTAGACCATTAAGTTTCAAGTTATCGTCATTTAAAGTTTTATCCTCTATATCTACAATTCCCCCTATTTCTTCATTTAGACCCACATTTTTCATTTCATTGCAGAAATCTCACAAATTCAAAAGGTAAACAAATTACAAAGCTGTATAGCAAGGAAAAAAATTACCTCCTATATTTTATCTATTGCTTCTAATACATACATGTCATTGTTCCATTTGAAAGCTATGTTGTGCAGAAGTTCCTAATATTTGCACATGCATTTGATCTAGCTTCACACTCTTTGATAATCTATCCTCTACAAAATGCTTCTTCCAAAACATTTATTAAGGCATTGTCTTCGTCTAAAGTCCAAATACAAATTCAATTGGAGGCCAATGCTACTCCACAATAATTAAAATTGTTACTCCTCATCCAAGAAGCTCCACACCTAATGCCATATAATGAAGTTACGTTATATTTTCTAAAATGTATATAATAGACAAAAAGATCTTGTTGGGGAGCATGCTTTAAGGTTGTCAAAGTAAACATTACAAGAATCTTTTCAATTTCTAACAATTAATATAAGTAGCAAATATTTAGAAAATGTGATTTTCCAACCAAAACAAGTTGTCTCTTTTTCTCTCATTCTCGTGCTTACGTCTTTTAATTCTTTGTCACATCAAATTAATAAATATAAATTTTATTCTAAAAAATTATTGAATATAAATATAATATTAATAAAAATAAAAAATAAAAAATGCTAATAATAAAAAATAATAATGATTTTAATTAATTTAGTTAATTATTGATTGATTAATTAATTAATTAATTAATTGATTATTTATAAATAATGTTATTAAAAATGTATATTAATAAACTTTTAAAAAATTATTAAAAAATTGGTAGTTGTTGGAAAATGAATTTTGATAGCCCATTAATAAATTAAAAATATGTTTAAAGTATAAAAAGTATATTTTATTAATAAACAATAATATATTTTATTTTATCTTGTTAAAAATTTCTATTATATATTTATTATAATAATTAATAATTTATTTTATATAGATTTTTTAAACATTTCTAATAGGATTTTTTTAGAATTAATAATAATTTAAGGTATATTTAATTTTTTATTATTTTTTTGTTTCATTTCTTTTTCTGCATTTTTTTGGGTTTTAGTTCTTCTCCTTCTCATTTCATTCCTTTTTCTACGTATTCTACTTTTCATTTCTTCTTCTTCAAAATTTTCAAAGTTGTATGTGGTCTTCTCTTTCAAATTTTATCAATGTTGGGTTCTTTGATGAACTAAAACAAATTTTGAATAGAAAAAAAAGTCAAATCAAATAAAAAATGAAATAAAATAAATATAATAAATAAAAATAAAAAAGCAAGAAAAAACTAGATACAAATACCAAAATTTTCAAAAGTTAACTTGAAAATTCTTACCCCTTACTTATTACAAGAAAAAAAAATCAAATAATTACCTACACAACAAAAAGGAACATATGGAGTAAAAAAAATAAATAGAAATTCACAATAATAACTCAAAAATATAACAAATACAAGAAAATTAAAAAAATCCAAATAACAAAATCAAAACAAAACCAGTAACAATTCACAAGATTAAAATAAAATCAAAATGAATATGAGAAATAAAAGAGAAGATAAAAAGTTATAGCAACAAAAATATACTAACTAACGAACTAAAGAATAGACGACAAATGAAATGAAAGGGAATAAACATATTTAGACAAATGAAAATAGCTGAAATTTATATAGAGACAAAGGAGAAAAAAAAGTTGGTGAGGTAATTGATGTGAAAAGGAAAAGAAACATAACATGAAACAGCAAAGTTTTAAATTTATAAAAAGAAATGAAAAAATTGGCAGAATATTCAGATTTTAGATTTCCATGTGAAATAATGATAATTTTTGTTATTTTTCATACTTGCCAACCTCCTTTTCTTTTCACTATGTAATCAATTATAACTTAACATATGTATTATTAAATTAAGTTAATATATATTATTAAATTTTGATATGTGTAATATATTATAAGTTAATATATATATATATATATATATATATATGAGATAAGTTAATATATAATTTAAATTTATTAACCAAATATATAATATATAATAATATGAAATAAAAATATTAAATTTAAATAAAAATAGGAAAAAATATCTAATATAAATTTAATTATACAAATTATATTATATAAAATTTACAAAATTTAACAAACATCCTAATTCTAATTCAAATTATTATCTTCATCATCGTTATTTAAATAAAAAATATTTAGCTAACAGAAACAACTTGGCCCAATGTTATCTTAATAACATTGTTATGAAAGATGTTGAATGATCTAATTCTTGTTGGATTCGGGACTATTCAATTTGTGTTTTTTGATCTTTAAGCTAAGTACTATGCATTTGTTGGGACAAAGTTATAAATTAATTTTTTACAATTTTATGGATATAACAAGAGTGAGGATATGTTAGGTATTAAGGGTTAGTATATCCATATATAAAATTTCTTAATATAATATAAGACATACTCTTAATACCATAAACTTAGTCTCTTCTTTTTTGCCTCCAGTAGTAGTCTGTAGCTATAAAGCCAACCTTAAAACATTCTCCCCTATACTTTCATACAAATTTTTAAGGCATGTATACTCATCTTGAAAAATAAATAGTTGAATGAATCAAAATTCAATTAAAAAAATGATAAATGCAAATATAAATTAAATATAAAACCACAATTATATATACAACTTAAAATTTTTTGTCAAACCAAACTCCATTATTTTAATGGGTTTTTAAGAAGGCCTTAGAATATGTTGGCAGTCTTCCCAATTCTAGTGCCTACAAAATAAAATATTAAAAAGTAAATATATGTTCAAGATAATTAATAAATATTTACATAAATAAGATTAATTGTCCATCTTTTGGCATGTTCAAGTATTGAAACAGAACACCCAGTATGTAAGGATGAACCAACCTTGGAACTAAATGTTCTATTCCTTCTCATCCGCTCACGAAATGACTGATACTCTGAACTATTTCACTTTACACACAACTCATCCCAAATTAATTCTCTAATCCAATTAGGTTTTTTTTCTCATCTTATGTGCATTACCAATTAAATCTCTAAGATAATCAACTATTTTATTCTTTTAATTCTTCAAAATCTTATGAGACTTCTCAAGTTTTCAATAATAATATTTCTAAAAAAGTTAAATATTATAATTATTAAAAAATAAAATACATGGTATTATAATTATATAAAAAATGATGAGCAAAATTCACCTTAAATTCAACAAACTATAATTTTCTATATTTATAAAAAACATTTTTTCAACTATTTCAGGGCCTTTTATATTTACTTTAAAAAATAGTTATTATATGTGAATGAACTTTATTATTATTTGGTATAAATCTATATAGATTAAATATTTATTAGTTAAATATATAAATAATTAAAAGTTATAATAAATTAAAATAATATTAAAAAAACTAAATAATAATTCATTACCATC
Organism: Erythrophleum ivorense; assembly: GCA_026724425.1. Lineage (NCBI taxonomy): Eukaryota > Viridiplantae > Streptophyta > Magnoliopsida > Fabales > Fabaceae > Erythrophleum > Erythrophleum ivorense. Next base: position 11,520,559 of record JAIUCV010000012.1, on the reverse strand, counting down.
AAGTTGAATAAATTGCTTTTAAATACTGTTAGGAGTTGGAGGTTAGGACTTAAGAGTTGGAGCTTGAGACTTTTCACGGATTAGAGGAGGAGTATGTTAGGATCATGATCAACCCTTGCTAGATGATAATTCTCGTCAATATATCTAAATAAATTAATTAGTAAAGGATAAACAAATATATGTAAATAAATTTTTTAAAATATGAAATCAAAATAATTTAATAGAATAAACTACTCTTACTTCTACTTATTTAATTATGCTTTATATCTTAATGCAAACTACCTTATTTTGTTAGATGACAAAGTGAGGGTATGAGAGAGACAAATGAGATTGATAAAAGATATGGATTTGGTGTGTGAAAAAGGGTAGAAGACACGCGTGCATGCACACATAATATTAAATATTAAAAATATAAACACATCAATCCAATTAAGTCTAAGTTTATACATAGTAGTATAAAATAGTACTATACTAAAAAGTCATATCAATGCATAAGTATCTACATATTATTAATAATAAAATTATGAAAAAATTTAATACAAACATAAAAATTTATGCATTATTATTATTTTTTGTTACAAAGAGTTTCGTAATAACTCTTATATCTATTAATCTATCCTTATAAGGTTTCAATAGTTATTTTATTTTTTTTGAAATTGCAAATTATAAGGGTATAACACTGCTAATATTTGGACATAGTACTCCAATATCTAGATGTGTTTCGTTCATAGGAAGTATAGCTTTAATTTTACTTATATATTTCTTTTCATAATTTGGTACTTTGTATCTAAAGCCAAATATTGGATCTCCCTTTATTTCTTATGACATATTTTCGATACTATAAATCATTCCTCCAACTTTTCTTCCTCTAGATGCTCACATCTAAAGATTTATTTCTTCAAGTAATTGTTGTGATAATAATGATCCTATAGAAGGAATGTTTATAGTATTTGAATCTGCATCTTTAAGCTTGATATGTTCATTCTAAACAAAAGTCATAAAACATTAATTAATATGTAGTATCAATAGAGACAAATTAAATACATAATTGAATACAACTTTACTCTTACAAATATGATTTTTGATTTTTTATCAATCCACTTACCATCTCTATATTGGATATGATAGTGAAGCTTAGTTAGAGTTAATGCTTTTCCTATTTGTTTCTTAAAATCCTCCCAATAATGGTTTGCTAAGTATGGTTCTAGTATGAAAAGATGGGTCAAACCCAGAGCTAAATGCTTTATTTTTCTTATTCCTTTCACTTCTTTGTTGGAATTGTGAATTATTCCAACTAGTATATAATTCATTCTATATATGTTCTCCAATCTAATTGGGTCTTTTGCCTTGATTTCGTGCATATCCAATTGAATTATTTAATTTATTCTTTACATAATGCAAAAATATCTTATAAATTTTATGGTATTGTTTTGGAATCTAACAATAATATTTCTACAAATATGATTTTTTCAATTATTATCCAATTACAAAAACCTCAATTTATATCATGTATGTTTATAACATATAACATTAAATTATACCCTAAACTTGTAAATCCAGAATTGTCTAATTGGTTAAAGAATCTTTGAAACACAATTATATGGACCATTATGATTGTACTATATGATGACAATAATATATTCATTAACAACTTGACTATCTGGTATGAATTTGATTGAAAAATAAATTAAATTTAGAGATAACTAGAATTTGTGATAAATATATGCTATAATTATTTAAAAACATGTAATTAAATAGAAACATTAATTTATTTTGTTAGTTCTAATTAGTTTTTTTTCTCAATTTCTTATCCTTGTCAAACTTGAAGATTGCATTCACTTTGCATTGATGCTTTTCTTGACATCTAAAAAACATATATATATTAGTAATTTATTTTATATCTATCTATTACTCATAGGCATAAACAACCTTTGCTTCTGTCACTTTACTATGTAGGCAACATGGCTCATTGGTTCATGTTGCTTCACTTGAATGATGTATACTTTAACAATATAAAATATTTAAATTGATACATATTATAATCATAAAAGTTTTGAATTGGAGCAACAAGTAAGAACTATTATTTACTTTTGAAAGATAAGAGAGAATGATAAAAAAGATAAGAAAAAAGATGTAAGAAATCATAAACAAATGTAGAAAATAAAAGAGAAAGATATAAAATATATAGATATACAATATATAAAATATCTACTAAAAGAAATCTAATCCTTTAAACAACTTCACGTGAAGGATGCCCTTCACATCTCTTCTGAAGGGATGTGAAGGGCATCTCTTTATGTGAAGGCCCTTCACGCCTTCATGTGAAGGGTTGATGCTCTATGTATATATATATTTATAAAATTTTATTAAATATAAAATTATATTTATACAAATTTAAAAATATATAATTAATTATTAATAATTTATTTTATATTAATAAATTATTAAATATTATATTTATTGTGTAAGCATGTTAGCTTGATATAGTTATATGCATATTGATTTATCTCACTTTATTTGATTTATGCATACTATAAAAAGATTTTTAAAATAAAATAAAATAAAATAAAACAAAAATATTGCAAAGGACAACATTAAAATAGTAAGTAAAATTTATTATTTAAAAATAGTAAGAAAATAAGAGAAGAAATATAAAAAAATATATGTACAAAATATAATAAAAAAGTAAGATATAAAATATATAAATATAATATATATATATATATAATATTTATTAAAAAAATGCTCTTCAAGTGAAGGACTTAACTTTCATGTGAAGGGCTTTTTTATTATTTTAATTTAATAATTTCTTAAACAATATAAATTATAAAAAGAAATTAATAAAAAAAATTAATAAAGTAAGTTAAATATTCATATATTATAAAATTCAGAATATATTAATACTAATGGAAAAATCATATATCTTATATTAGAAAACTAACAAGAACGAAACTAAATCGAAAAGGATATAAAATTATATTTATATTATATTTATAAAATTTAATTAATAAGCAATAAAATTATATTAAAAATTATATTTATTACCCAATAATTTTAAAAAATTTAAACAATTCAATGTTTAATAAAATGCCTTTCATTTAATGATTGGTTGTCTTCTTCGTCATTATCTTTGTCTTCATCTTCATCAGTAGCTTCATCTTACATATTGATATGAAGATTCATATCTTCAACTAATAAATCTATGTGAAGATTCATCTCTTCCATTTCCTCTACTCTCGTAATGTACTAAATAATATCTCATTATCTATTATACTAACATGTGCTTCATCATCTTAATAAGCCAACTTTAACATATTATTATTATCGACTTCATTCTTTGCTTTAGTTTTGAGAACAACCTACTAATTGACCTTATTTCTACTTCTCCTAGGATATGAAACATAATATATTTGGATAACTTGTTTTATAAACATAAATGGATCAAATTTTCTATACCTCCTTGTATGCTTAATTTTCAATAATTCCATATTTTTGCATATTTTCATCCCTTAATTCATTATTGAGTCAAACCAATTACAGTAAAATAGTACTAACTTTTTTTGCAAGTTCTCTCCATCTTCTCCCATTCCTTTCACACAAACTCTACTATTTATTATCTTCTTTCAAGTGATTGAATTATTAGTGTGAAACTTGTATCTATTCACAAAATATCTTGAACGTATTTGCATCTCTCTAAAAAGCCCTTAAGTTAAATCTTTTAAATATATATTGTTTCTAGATATTGATTGATTGAGAACCTATTTGACATAATAGAATCAAGATATAATTATGCAAGCAAATAAATAAATAAATAAATGTATGCACATATAAATAAATATATAAATGATGATGTCACCACATATATAAGCTTTAAACTACATGTCAAATTCTTGCTCAATCTTAGCATCGTTCTTTGAAGCTAATGTACGGATTTGCTCCTTTTAACTCTTGCTCGAAAGTCCTGTAAGATAGCTTAAATGTTAGGGCCAAATGGGAATTCACTATGCTATAGCAATAAGTCTAAATCTTATTTAAGATAGGGCTTGATTTCATCGCAATTCAATAGGACATGAAGATGAGTGATGTCCATTTTTCTATCACTTAGATAACAAGTTGAACACTATCCAAGCAAATGTCTAACTTTTATAAAAATTGATAAAGTTGGTTTACTTGACTTTGCTTCATCCACATAATCATGTCAACCAACTCTGGTTTACCTTGGAGTTACATATGACTCAAAGCAGTACAAACAAAAGTGCGATAGCTCTTGTGACAAATACGCATCACATATAAAAAACTTAACATGAGCTTTATTTCTAATTATGCATTTTAATCTATTCAAAAACCTACATAAGCAAAATAGTCAATAAGTAGTTAAATATGATAATAAAGTGTTACAAGATAAACTAATTAGAAATGATTAAAATATTACATGAGTAGTAATTATCTTTCAAAGGAATACATCCATTGGTACTGGATTAGCCTACCAACCTTAGCCTTAAATGGCAATTGGATTGGTAAATGTTCTATAGAATCAAAGAATTTTAGTAGAAATATTCTTTCTAATTTGTAAAGAATAATATAAATGTTTTGCTCCCTTTACATTACATCATCAAATTTCAACGTCGTTGAACACAATTCTTTAAAGATTTGACTAAAGGCTTCCAAATTTGCTTAAAAAGTGCATCAAAAGTGATTGGTGATAAGCATTTAAAAAATGTGACAATCATGACTTTTAAGTCCAAATAACTTTCCTTCATTTAAATACACACATCTTGATAAATTCAAAAAATACCCATTGGGCATTTTCAATTCTTTCACCTATTAACAAATAGCCATTCTTTGATCTAACGTGAGATTGAACTTAACTTTTGGTTTCACCATTTTCTCATTAGCTAATTCTTATAACTCTATGTCTCTTTGCCTATAATATTCTTTTAAGTCCATCCTAGATTTTATGTTGTCTTTAGTATTCCCTTTAATATTTATAACAGTATTAAATATATTTTTAAACACTTTTTTTATGTACATGACATTTAAATCACTACCACAGAAATATGATTTGTTGTCGCATATTCGTTGGCGGTTCTTATAAAATTGCCAACAAAAGTAAAGTATCGTTGGCAATTTATAATAACTATAAACAAAAATCCAAAATTAAAAAGGAAAATAAAAAAATTCACTCTTTGTTGGCAGTTCCTACAAACTACCAACAAAGAAAGCCTATGTTGATAGTTCTTAGGAATCGCCAACATTAATTTGGCTTTCGTTAGTGGTTCCTATGAACTGCCAAAAAAAACTTTGGCCTATGTTGGCAGTTCGTATGAACTACCAACAAAAACTAAGGTCTTATGTTGGTGGTTCTATATGAACTGCCAACATTAAGCCTTTTGTTGGCAGTTCCTAATGAACCGCCAACAAAAACTTAGGTCCTACCACCAATAAAACTTGGTTTTTATTAGTAGTTCACTAGGAATCGCCAATGTAAGTTCCCTTTAGTTGATGGTTTCAAAAAAATAGCCAACTATTTACTTTTTAAATTCTCCTCTATACATTTTCGTGTCCACCCCCTACACTTTCTCTCTTCTTTTTGAAACTGCATGCAAACTCTCTGCCGTGAAAACTCCATCATCCTTTTGTCCATGTCATTCGTTCGTCCTTATGTTGCCCTTTTTTGTAACAACATATTCATTTAACTCATCCCATCTCATTTCTAGGCATAGCTTCTAGCATAACACAAGTTCATAGAAAAAATCCATTAAAAAAGTGGATTATTTTCACGTTACGTCGTGGATAAAATTTGAATTCCTTGTCTCGTGGGCTATATAAACTTATCCATCTCATTCTTATATTTAAATATACAAATACAACTCAAAACTATCTCAAGAAGTGGCCAAGAGCTCGAGCTCATGGAACATTTACACAAAAATTGCATGTGTTGCCTCAGGTTCATGGGCAAGTTTTTTGTCATCAATTTTAAAAATTCATAATTAATTTTAAAAAAATCAAAATCAAGCACAATATACCATTCTAGAAAGCTATAGATGTCTAATTTATGCTACAAATAATTCCAGACTAGAACAGGGATGTCTAGTCACTGGAAATTGATGAAATAGTAACCAATGTTGCTTGTCATTACTAGTATTGTCATAGAACTTCGAAAATTCATATCTCCCTGTTCAAATGTCCAATTTGGATGATCTCAGTGGTCATAGAAATTTTGTCATGTCTAGTTTATGCTTATAAAATTTTAGGGGCATTGGACACCATTTGGCCCTTAAATGATATAGGAGAAAAAACTAACCATATGAGTAGTAACCATACCAGAATAGCTAAAATTTAGCAACTTTGAAAAATCATAATTAATTCCACAGAGCTCTAAATAAATAATATTTAGCTTTCCAAAAACCTCTATATAAGATCTATATGCATGCCAAATTTCATGGGTAAATTCGTTCATTTGGATAGATTTTTCATTAGGATTGCAAATTGGTCCATTTAAGCTTTTTAAAGTGTCACAAGAGGTCAAAATTTGCTTCCAAGGCTTTCATGGCCACTTGAACATGTGGGAAAGCACCAAAATGGTCTACTAAATATGTCTCAAAGGTGCACAAACCCAGATTTCACAAACTCATGCTCTCACTCCAAGGTATACACAAAAACACATAAGCTAGATCTTGCCATTCAAGGTCCAAAAGTTGTTACAACATTTGTATGGCATCAAATCTCACACATATACAATATATCCATATATTTACAAGTGTTCATAGGTTCATACATTATATACAACATTAGATTACAACATATGCCATTCATATGGCTACAAAATGGCAAAATCACACACTTTATTGTCAATCTCCTTTCTTTAGGCTTGGTGGCTTTCATTTCTTAGCTCACTTAGTCCACCTAGTCATGTTAGACAAATGGAAAGGAAGGAATGAGATTCTGGGAATCCCAATAACTCTTCTCCCTTTCAACCATACATAAAGAATGCAAATCCAAGCCTAAAAATGCATGCATGGATATCATGGCTTTCATAATCATTCATGGAACATTTTTAGCATTCAAAAAGTCATGTAAAACATACATAGGTTTGCCAGAAAGATAGTTTAGCCTTACCCACTTCTCTTGGGGGATTTTGGACTTGCCTCATCCACTTTCTTAAAGGCTTTTATCTAAGCCTCACTCTTGAGGGACTTTTGGCTTTGTCTCATCTATTCTTGGGGATTTTTGGCTTATCCTCACCCTAGTTAAAAGACTTTTGGCTTCACCACACTCAAGCAAACCAAAACATGCTCATAAAACATCATTTAAGTGCATAACATAACATTATAGTATCATGGCATATAAATACATGCTAAAACATCTTTCATGGCTTGAAACATACATACACACCTTCAAAGACAAGATAAACATCTACTTATGCATGAAAGAAAGAAGAGAGAGCTACCTTGGTTACAAAAGCACACTTTTCCTTTTGAAAATGCTTCCTTTCCCTCAACCACACACTCACAAGGATGTGAGACTTGGTTCCTTTGGCCTAGACACATTATATGGAAGCCAATTACACTCTTGGAACAATTTCTAAAGCTACACATTCATTTTAAAAGCTAGGTGGTTCTAATGGCTCATTTATGGTTCCATAATGCACCTAATGAAGCAACCTTAGGAAAACATCATCTTGGTTCCATTTTTTCCCCTTCCGTCTATGGTTTTTGACTCCATTTAAAACTCTTGGGTTCATCACACAATCCATTTGAGGAGCCTAACTACATGTTGCTTCTTTAAGTCACAATATGGAACCTATGGTAGCATCTCATTTCCTAGGCTTCCTAAAATTTTTCCAAGGCTTTCTCTCATCCTCTCCCATCATATATGATGCAAAACCAAGCTTAAAAGAAATTAAAACACTCCCTTGGGCTCCTTCCATGCTAGGTTGAGGCTATGTCTCTTTGGATCACCAATGGAGTTGTTTTCATTTCTTTGATGGGAGAAGTATGTGGGAGGCTCTTTTGGTGTCTTAGGAACTCATATATACTTTTAGAAAACTTAAATTACTACTAGAAAACTTCATCTTAGCCTAGGTGTAACCAAAATCCCTAAATTCCATAACTTACATTCTAAAGCTCCCTTTTTAATTCTAGTTGTATATTCTTAATCCTCACACTCTATAACCCTTGGTTCCATCAAGAACACATAAATAAAGACTCTTCTCCTCACTTTCTCGCTCTACATTGAAACTTAAATGGTTTAGAAATATAAGATTTTGCAAGTTTTTCAAGTAAAGTCTTACCTTAAAATGGAGCTCTCTTCGCATAGATTATTTTTCACCTATTGGTTTTTTGAAAAGAGTTCCTTTTTGGCTTGGGCCAGACCTGAATCTTTAAGTTTTCAAGAAAAGAAAACCACCATTAGAGAGCTCTTAGAGAGAGGAATAACTTTTCTAACTGGCACGGGATGAAACATGGTCGTTTACTTACCTAATGGGAGCTTAAACTTATTTTCTCTCTCCCCTCTCAGTGTCATGCCATAGCTCTCTAAAAATCTGAAAATGGAAGCTTGGAGAAGATGATGAGGTGTAATCTTACTTAAGAAGCCTCTTTTACAATTTTTCAAAATGACCATTTTGCCCCTACGCACCTGTTTTCTCTGTTTAGGCTCATTTTAACTCCTTTTTGAGAATTGTCTTTTCCATCATAAAATTTAGGTCCTCTAATTTATAAAATGCCTTTAGTTTCATCTAAATTAGATTTGAAACCTTCCTAAACAAAGAGGTCAAAGTTTGGGTTAACTGATACTCTAAAACATAAACTGGAGGGGATTAAATCATTCTAGGGGTTCTTATGGTTTTTAGGGCCTCTGAAAATCCTAAGAAACTCAATTTTCCCATTTAAAAATCCCTCTTATGAGTTTTCCAAAAAGTTATTATGAAAATGCCATTATGTTTCATTGCATTTTCGTTAAATTCCATCTAGTTATTCTGACTTCGATTTCAGGGCACCTCTGACTTTATATCATCATTATTTAAGGGCTAGAATATTATTCTAATTTTATTGGACCTCAAATCCCTATCTTTGGGGGACTTCCTTTTGTATCCGGTGAGTTTTATACGTTTACGGAGAAACCAATCATTACGTTTCTCACGTTTATTGAGGTACCGGATGTTACATCTCTCGTCTGTCCGTGAGCCACTGTTGCAGTGTTTACTGTCTCACATTATCCCGCGTCAGTCGATTGTAGTGTCTGTGGCATCCCACGTTCGCCGGTTGTAGCGTCCTTCTGTCCATTCGTTCAAGAGCTCTGCCATTTTCATTCCTCCACCTTCTAATTTTATTGGACCTTAAATCCCTCTCTTTGGGAGACTTCCTTTTATATCTGGTGAGTTTCATATGTTTATGGAGAAACCAAACGTTATGTTTCTCATGTTTATGGAGGTACCAGATGTTACATCTCCCGTCCGTCCATGAGTCACCGTTGTAGTGTTTATTGTCTCACATTGTCCTGCGTCTATTGGTTGCAGTGTCTGTGGCATCCCACATTTGCCAGTTGCAGCATCCTTCTGTCCATTCATTCAAGAGCTCCGCCATTTTCATTCCTCCACCTTTTAATTTTATTGGACCTCAAATCCCTCTCTTTGAGGGACTTCCTTTTGTATCTGGTGAGTTTTATATGTTTATAGAGAAACCAAACATTACGTTTCTCATGTTTACGGAGGTATCGAATGTTACAACTCTCGTCCGTCCATGAGCAGCCGTTGCAGTGTTTACTGTCTCCCATTGTCCTACATTTGTCGGTTGCAGTGTTTGTGGCATCCCACTTTTGCCCGTTGCAGTGTCCTTCTATCCATTTGTTCAAGAGCTTCGTGACGAGTCATGTCGCGCAACCTTCAAAATAAAACTAGGTTAGATTAATATATAGCTAGTGGCACAACCTAGGTCATCTCTCTTGGAAATGGAGTTCAATGTTTAATTAGATTTTCTAAGTATGAAAAGATTCTAAAAATTTCCTAACTAAAGGGGGTTTGATTGACTTAAACTAATTAAAATGAAACTGAATTAAAATTCCTAATTGTTACTTAATTGATGAATTATGGTTGATAATGGGCTTGTGACTAGCATTTGATTCATTCCTTAGTATCCATTATCCTTATCTTAATTCAATTATGATTAATTCTGGTCTAAGAATCCCTAATTATGTCTATTGGCACATGATCTTGAATTACCACTCAAGATTCAAGAACCTAGCAATTTGATGTTAATTGAGACGTCAACTACCATTAAATTACTAATTCTTGTGATTAAGATCTACGAATATTTAAATTAAATGATTAATTGATCAATTAGCCTATGAATTAATATCCTAGGAGATTCAATTAACCAATTAAACCCCTATGGATCCTCAAATTTGATAATTAAAGACACCAATTCTCACAAATATTTCATCAAACACCTTGATTGCACACATGAAAAATGGTAGAAAAATGAAAATATAACACTAAAATTAATCAATTAAAACATCAATTGCTCTCCTAATTAGTATCTAACAAGCTACTAATCATAAACTACATTAATCCAGTCAATTACAAGCTTAACCAAGCAAATAAAATAACAAAAATCAATATAGAAAGAGAGAAAAGAAAATAGGAAGCTTAGTCGAATCCATTGCTATTCCATGGACTCAAGCTTCAACCAAGGATCCTTCTCCAAGCTAATCACAAAGGGAATTAGAGCTTCATTTGAATGGAAATGGAATGGGAATGGAGGAGATGGCGTGGAAAGGATGGAGGGGATGGACTTTGTCTTTAGTGAATGGATTGGACGATAAAAATTGCGAATGGAATAAATGAGTGCGTGTGATTTTAACGTGAATCGTCTCTGCCTTCAGCCTTTAGACCTTTTCACGTGCTTCATTTATCATTTCATGTGCTTACAAGTCAGCTTTTGTTTATATGAGTGTGGACCCCATTCCTTCCATGTGTGCATGCTCTATTCGTAGCTTCTCATGTGGCTTTTCTTAATTTTATTTCCTCCTGCAACCAGAGCCTCCCTCGTGCTTCATTTGGTTTTGCCCATGCATGGTTCTTCCACGTCAAAGTCTTGCTAACCCATGCTTCGTTAATCATTCCCCAGCCCGTCACATGCTTTTCTTCAATTTCATAGTAAATCGCGTTCTCTCATGTGGATTTGCATGGGCCCGTGGCCTCTTCTTCATGCATGGCTATGCTTCTTTATCAGCTCTAAACCCGTGGCTCTTCATTTTCCAGCTCATGTTTCTTAATGGTTCATTCGTGTGTATGAATTGGTGGGTCCCCCGTGCATGTAAACAACATGCTAATGCATTAAGAACTCTAGTACGTGCTTCTCCTTGTTCACTGCATTTCTTCATCTTCAAGTCTCATATGAGGGTCCTCACTAACCCGTAACTCTTCCTCTCTACATGTATGTGTTTTTGCTTGTGTCTTGACTTGTTGCTCAATGTTCTAGCTTTTTCCACGTTAAATCTAGCCTATACATGTAGCTTCTTCTTCTTATTTTATGCACTATTTTGCCATGTGAGATATAGTTGCTCAAGGTTCTCACGTAAATCATGTCCTATGTGTGTTTGTGAGTGAAGTGGCAGTATCTTTCTTCTCTATTCAAGCTCAGCTTCATGATCTCGTGTTTGTATGAACCCTGCCTCATTTGTTTCTTCATTTAACTCCCTATAACCCATGTCAGCTCTTCATGGCTATTGCATGCTTCTTCTACTCCACGTTCTTCATTTCCTTTAAATTGTACACATGAAGCCTTCATCTATTCTTCTTCTCTTCTTTAAATCAAATTCTCATTCAAACATCATTTGCCCATTAAAATTTGCACAAAAAGAATGGAAAAGATGAAATAGGAATATTCACAAAATTCATTTGAAAAGATTTGTGCATTAAAATTCCAAAATTTTGCAAATTAACTTCTAAAATATAGAAATGACTACTAAAATAAAATCTTATCTAATTAAAGTCTTAAAGCCATAATTCATTATTAAAATGCCCAAGTTTAGGAGAATAAAATATATAGAAAAATGTGTTTATCACTCTGCCATTTTCATTCCTCCACCGTCTTCGCCTGCCTCCCATTTGTTGCTCCTTCTATTTGAATCTCCCCTTCCATTTTCCTCTAAGTTTATCCCATTTTTTATTTTTATTTTTTGCAAAATTAATTTCTTTTAGTTAATATATTTTTTCTTTGAACAAATTAAGCGGTAGTTGTTTTTTTGCATTTTATGTTCCCATCCCCCATTCCTCCATTTTTGTATCTGTGTTTTTTTGGAACTATTTCTTTTTTTTGGTATGATAGAATGTGCAAAATATAATTTAGCTAAATTATAACTTACATAAAAGAAAAGAAAAATTGTTTTGTCATTGTTCTTTGATTATGTACTGCTAGAATATTATTCTCTTTTAGTTTGAAGAGAGGGCTCAAGGCCTGGGAAACTTACATTTTTATGCTATCATGTTGTTAGTTTTTCTTTGAGATATAGATTACAATAAAAGAATAATTAAATAGAGTAGAACAGGACAATATTTAGTAGAGTTAAAAGTCTATGTTACACCTCAAAATTAATTAAGGATAATTATGATGATTAAGGAGTTAATGTGGGATTAATTTGTAAGAATTAATTAAGAGATGTAGATACATAATTTGGGTCTTATGATTAATTCAATTATACTTGGAGCTTATTATAAAAGCCCAATTATGCCATGAGCTTAGTATGAAAGCCCAACATTAGTTTTCTTGTAGGTTCAACTTAAATTTTTTAGAAGCCCAAAACTCAGGAGTGAATTTGAGTGAGACAAGAGCCCATATAAACTTAGCCTAAATTTAAGGGAAGGAGTCCAAATGGGTCTTGGGCTATTGGATCAGCACATTCCATCCTTAACCTTAAAAAATTATGTAGTCCAATCCCTAAGGTCTGGCCTAACAAGCAAAAATCTCAACTTCAAATGGACCGAGGCCTTTGGGTTAGTCCACAATCCAACTTAAACCCTAAACATTTAGTAGCCCTTCCACCATTTTGCAAAAACACAAAAGGCAAAGGCAAAATTCGAAGGTCTCTTGGAGGCTAGGTTTTCCATCATCTTCTTGGTCCCATTTTCCATTTCTAGGGTTAAAATTAGCCAAGGTAATTATTATAAAACTTGATCCTCTCCTCTTCCTTTTCAATTTAACCTGAATGATTTTTCATTTGGAGTATTCACCTGCACCTCAAATCTAATATAGATTGTTTGATGTTTTCTTGGAGGATTTTCAGAGATTGAGGTTAGAAGGGATATTGGGTAAGTATAAACTTCTTATTTTGATGCATTTTCTACTAATTTAGGACCCATATAGCTAATTTATGATATAAGTGGTGATTTTGTGCAAATTTGCCCAGAATTTGGAGTGCTGTTATGAGGTTATTGGTGTAGGCATAACCAAATCTAAATTTGATTCTTGTAGTGGTTGGGTAAGTGTTCTTTAGGTAGTCTTTTGTGGTTTAATTCATTGAGTAATGGGTTTGCTGCTATAAATGATGATTAAGAATAGTAATGGTCTGGTTTTGTGCCCATAGGTTAAAGTTGTAACACCCAATTCTCTGAAAATGATAGAAAACGTGAGAAACGTAACATACGGTTTCTCTGTCAAAGAACAAAATTCACCGGATATAAAAGGAAGCCCCCTAAAATGATTTAGTTAAGGTCTCAAAACATTTGAGAAGCATTCTAGACTCCTAAAAATGTGAATCCCAAGCTCAGACAGAAAGAAAAATGAAGTTAGAATGAAGAAACGAATTATGACGAAAAACTTACGAAACGTAATGGCATTTCATAATTTTGAGCAAATTTTGGAATTTTCATAGGAGGGATTTTTAAATGAAAATTTTGAGTTCCCTAGGGTTCTCAAAGGCCCTGAAAACCATGAAAAGTCCCGAGACAGTTAAAACTCCTCCGGTGGATGTTTTCTAATGTTGATTGACCTGAACTTTGACTGATTCATTCAGGAAGATTTTAGCTCTGATTTGAGTGATTCCAAAGGCATTTTACTAAATTGGGAACCTAAATTTCATAATGGAAAAGACAGTTCTAAAAAAGGAGATAAAATGAGTTAGAAACAAAAATGCCAAAAACGAAGGGCAAAACAAAATTTTTTGAAAAAACTATTATCCTCCACCTATATATATGAGGTACCCCACTCTCCCATTCATTTAGTCTCATATTTTTCTGCCCCAAACCAGAGGAGAAACCCTAGGAGAGTAGCGCACCAAGGGAAGAAGAAGGAGAAGAGAAATCAAGGCTTTAAGATAAGGAAATTTAGTAGTTTTTCATGCTTTCTTCCATCAAAACCTCTTCTTCTCCATTCTCCTTTGTTTCCTATGATTATAATGAAGTTTATAAATCTATTTTAAGGGAGAAATTAAGGGGAAAATTCGGATTTGAAGGGAGGAGCTCAAAGAAGACAAGATTAAAGTGAGAAAAAGCAAGAAAACAAGGTAGTTTCTTTTTCCATGGTTGTTATCCCTTGCTCCTCTTCCTCCACCATTTCGCCCCACTTAAGAAATCCTAGGAGGACTTGGTTTTTAGGTAGAACCAAGGGTAATTCTTAGGAAAAAAGGTGTGGAGATTAAGAATATGCAAAGAGAACTAACAAAAAACCATGGAAATTCAAGATGCAATTTCTAGGGTTTCAAGTGTTCCTTACAAAATCTAATTTGATCTCTTAATTCCTATACCTAAATAAGAGTTTAAATGAGTTAAGATCCCTAAGAACCTCCCCATGTGCTTACTCCATTAAGAAAACAAACCAAAGTCCATGAAGGCCAAAATCCTCCATAGGTTCGGCCAAAAGGGGTTGGCATAGCTAGGGATAGTTTTAAATTTTGCTAAACCCATTTTTGAGTCATATATGATGAATGAATATGAGGGGAGGCCTTAGAAAAAAATTTAGAAACCATAGAAAGTGAGATAGTGCTTTATGTTCCATAATATGACATAAAGAAGTAACATGTAGTTAGGCTCTTTATTTTAATTGTGTGATGACTCCAAGAGGCTTAAAAGGAGTCAAGAATCATATTTGAAAGGAAAGAATGGAGCCTAGAATTTATTTGATGGGTGTTGCTTCATTAGGTGCATTTTTGGAACCATAAAGGGGTTTATAGGTTAAGCTAGATTCTAAGCAAGTAGTGTGACTTTAAAATTAATTTCATGAACTTAATTGGCTTCCATAAATTGTGTTTAGGCCAAGAGAAATCATTTCCACACCATTGTGTGTGTGAGGCCGAAGAAGGGAGAGGGAATCCAAGAGAAAAAGTGTGTGGTTGCATCCAAAGTAGCTCTCTCCACCTTCTCTCATGCATGATTATTTTCTTTACTTGTCTTTGAATGTGTGTATGTGTGTTTTAAGCCATGAAAAGTAATCTAGCATGATTTCATATGCCATGGTACCATGATGATGCATTATGTTTCAAAATGATGTTTTCTTTAGTTTGCTTGAGTGTGGTGAGGCCAAGAACCCTTAGCCATGGTGAGGATGAGCCAAGAACCCTTAAGATTAGTTAAGACAAAGTAAAGAGTCTCCTAAAAGTGAGGTTGACTCCCAAGAGCAAGGTTAAGTCCAAGAACCTCTTAAAGAATGGGTGAGGCAAGTCCAAAATCCACAAGTAAATGGGTGAGGCCAATCCACTTGCTTGGCAAGCCTTTATATGCTATGTATGACTTTTTCAAATGCCAAGAATGCTTTTTGAATGATTGCACATGTCCATATGCCATGCATGCATTTGTAAGACTAGTTTTGCATCTTTTATATATGATTGAATGGGAGATGAGCTATTGGGATTCTTTGAATTTCATCCCCTTCTCTCCAATGATTTAACATGCTAGGTGGACTAAGAGATCAAGGAAATGGAAGCTAACCACACGAGAGATGAGAGCTTGACATCAAAATGGATAGATTTTGTTACTTTAAGGCTTTATGGATGGCAATTAATGTACTCCATTATTGTATATGACCCATGACTACCTAAACATATATAATTATGTTAATATGTGATGTATAAATGGGAGAATGTTACGTGACCATTAGAATGTAATTTGAGTATGTTATGGCAAACTAGCTTCTTGAATGGTATTATGTAATTATGTATAAATGCAAGTGGGATGGCCAAATTGAGATGTATGAGGTTTAAGACCATTTGGGCACTTCATACAAGTCCTAATTATACTTTTAGACTTGTCCAAGAGGTGCCAAACCCCAAGGAAAGCCATTTGGATATTTTGGTATCTTGTATGGACTAAGAATTGACTATTTCAGAACCCTATACCATTTTTTATCCAAATGAGCTCTTTTTCATCTGAGACTTGGCATGAATTTAGAGCTTGTTGAGAGATTTTTGGAAAGCTAAATAATAGAATTCTCGGAGATCTATAGAATATTTGATGAATTTTCAAATTTGGAAAAAATTCTAGTTTTGTCTGATGTATTATTCACTTGTTCGAAAATAATTTCTATCACATAGGGCTTGAATGATGTCCAATTGTCACAAAATTTTATATGGAGAAACTAAACATTCCCAGTGACTTGTACCAACTAGAAGCACCTCATTTGGAGTCTAGAGAGGGAGATATGAATTTTTAAAGATCTTGCCCAGTATCAGGCGTCCCAACTGACCTCAGTTACTATTTGATTGGGTTTCGAGATCTGGGCATGCTTGAACTAGTCTGGAGTTATTTTTTCCTCTAGATAACATCCATAGCTTTCCAGATTGGTATCATTTGCATAGATTGGATTTTTGGGGCATTAATTGGACATTTTTGAAATTTGCTGCAGAAACTTGTGACAGTACCAGTGAATAGCCTGACCTTTAGACCTTTTCAAATATCAAATGTCTTTTGTGTTGGATATTATGGCTGGGACATTTTTTTAGCATAAAGTAGACATGTGTAGCTTTCCAGAATGGCTAACAATGCATGATTTTAATTTTTTTAAAATTAGTTATGATTTTCTAAAGTTTGTCATAGAAGTGAGAAAATTCTAACTGAAAATGCATATATGTGTTTTATGCTTCCCTTTGGTTTCCACGAGTTGTGGGCCAATTTTGATGATGAAAATGAGTTGTATCTATGTAATTAAATATAAGAATGTGATATATGAGCTTACGTGGTCCACGGGATATCAAACAAAAATTTTATACGCAACGTAACGCTAAATAATGCATTATTTTAATGTCATTATTTTGCCTCTTATGTGAGTTGTATGATGTGAGGCATAGATATAGTATGAAATGAGATAGAAATTTATGATGTTACAAAAGTAGCATTATTGTTGGCTCTCAAAGAATTGTCTACAAGTGAGATAACTGAGGTTAATGTTAAATTCCATGTATATATATACTTTAATTTTATATTTGCTGCACAATATAATTTTGAATACATAATGAATAGTTGGCTATTTGGTATGTTGTGATTAGACCTTGTGAGTTCGTGGTAGAGCTATAATGCAACTGCCACTCGTGTATGGTGCTTTGATCGGGTATTGAGTTGTGATCAGACTCTTGTATGCACTGAGCCCAGGTTGTGCTCATTGAATAGGTGCTATGGATAGGCCTCTCTCGATATTAATGACCTTTAACATGTGGAAATGTAATTACTAGTATGGGATGGTCATCACTAATAGTCTACTTGTTTCATTTACTGATATGATTGGTATATTTTTTGATGCTTATCTAATTTGATGCACATATGTTAATTACATTAGAATATAGGAATGAAATTTGCCTTTAGTTACTGAGATTTACATCTCACCTTGTTTCATGGGATAATACTTTCAGGTGAAAGCTCTTTAGGTAAGGATAAGGGAAATCAAATAGATACACATCTATGAGTTGAGGCCTTGTGTGGGAAGCTACACTTAGGCTGAGTTAATTTAAGGTAGATGCTAATTTTGGTTACTCTTCTGTGTAGCATCATCATTATGTAATTATATTGCCAAATGTAGGAGTTTTGTGTTTTGATAATTTAGAATGTATCTATTGAGGAGTTAGGCCTCATACTAAATTGTTATCTGATGTATGCACTTATAATATTTGATATGGAACCTTGTTAATCCTAAGTTGTGATTTATTATTTGAGAATATAATCATGTGATACTTTAATTGTTAACTTAGACTGGTAATGCATGGAACTTATATTGGAATTTATAATTGGATGATAATGTTAGTAGTTATGAATTCTTCTTGCTATTGTTGATACATAAATTGCTAATGTATGATAGTAGATGAGTTGGAACCAACACCTAGGATTTGATTTGGCAATGAGAGACATGATGAGTAAATTAGGTAGTTGAATGCCATTAAAGCCCTACAAATTAAGGCATAATGGTCTTATAGTGCTACTAGAGGGAGAGTTAGAGTGTATGGGACAAAATTTAGGAGGCATAGGTGTAGTAAGGGGTTAAGCCATGGCCAAAATCACTTAAGTCATGGCCAAGGGAGCTCCAGAGGCTAGGTGTGTTGCGGTGCAAGATGTCTCACCATGGTGCAACATAAGAAATTCACCCAGGGAGAGTAATAGAGAGCAATCTTGCTGTGACACAAAGGAAGCTTACTGTAGCAAGCATCGAGAGGCAAACTTGGAGAGCTCTAGAAGGGTCTCTCATCATGGTGTCATATAGGTTTACCACAGTGAGATTAAGGAAGGTTGAATAGTAGGTTCCTGAGATTAACTTTGCCGCGACGCAAAAAACATGAGTTGCTGTGCAATGTGCGAAACTTCAGTTCTAAGTTTTAGTAGCCACTTATGCCATGATGCATATATTGCAAGCCATGGCAGGAGTCTCTAAACTAGGTTTTTAGGTTCCAGTAACCAAGTTAGCCGAGGCAGGGCATTTCCAAGTCGCGGCGAAAGTTCCCAAAGTCCTATTTTTGACTTAGAAACCTTACGATTTACTATAATAATATTATATAATGACTTGGGAACATCTATAAGAGGTTTTGTATAATACCATATTATTTCTATCATTGAACCCCTTCTTGCAAGTGAGATTATACAATTCATTCAAGAAATCTCAAGAAAATACATTAAAATAATGAATTAAATTGCATTGCGTAACGAATAAATTTTTCATTTCGTGTCTCTGGGACCCCATGAACTCATCAACAACATTCTTTAATTATTTTCCATACATACAAATCATAATATTCTCAAACCTTAGCACAAACTACGGATCAAGAGTAAAAAACCTCAAATAATTACATTTTGCCTCAAGTTTCAGGATAGCAGAATTTGAGGCAACTTTGAAAAATTATAACTAAATTTAAAAAACTCAAAATCTGCCATGCCATCATTTTCTGGAAAGCTCTAAGTGTTAAATTTTATAAAAATAGATTTGGGACATGAGCATGGCCTTTGGACCACATTTGACAATGAAATAGCCACAAAGGTCTGATTGCCCTCTGATACTGATATAGTTTACTGTCATAAACTTTAAAAATATCCAATTAATTCTATAAAAATCAAATCCATGAAAATGATACCAATATGGAAATCTATGGATGTTATCTAGAGGAAATAAATAACTACAGACCAATCTAAGAACGTTCAGGGCTCAAAAATTAATCAAACAATAACACGGGTCTGACTGGTCGCTTGGTACTGGACAACAAATTCAAAAATTCATATCTCTCTCTATAGACCTCCAAATGAGGTGCTTCTAATTGGCACAAATCATTGGAGGGTCTAATTTCTTATTGTAAAATTTCATGGCAATTGGCATTGTTTTCCCTATGATTGACATAGATTCATTTTTAGACCAATTGCACAGTACCAGTGGCTAAACTAGAAAATTTTTCCAAATTAAAAAATTCCCCAAATATTCCACAGACCTCCAAATAATACCAAATTTAGCTTCCCAAAAAGCTCTCAAAATTTTCTAGATGCTGTCAAATTTCAGACCAAGAAGAGCTCATTTGGATAGATAGTGACATTACTCACCAAAATGGTTAATTTTGCTTCATGTGAAGGGTCAACTTTGTCCAAATGGCCTCTACAATGGTTTGGCTCCTCTTGGGTAAGTTTAAAAGCATGAATATGACTTGTATGAACTGCCCAAGTGGTCCCAAACCTCATGCATCTTAATTTGTTCATTCCACTTCCATTAATATACTAATACATTAAGCCATCAAGAAGCCAAAATTCCCATTTCCATTGATTTCATGCCACATATGGTCTATATAAGAGTCATACATCATATTATAATTGTCCATGATTTTACATCACAAAAATAATATGTACAAACCAACTTTGGCATTCAATTACATAACAAGCTACATAACTATCAAGACTTGACTTTTCAACTCCCTTGGCTTGTATTCTTTATTTCTTGAGCACCAACTAGTCATGTCAAGAGGAAATGGGGAAGGGGAGCAAGATTCCTTGAATCTTAATAGCTCACACACCCATTCACACACACATTCAAGGCATATACATATCAAAGCATATGTATGGAAGGTTTGGCAACTATAAAGTATGCAAAATCACAATTTTCATGCCACTTATTCATATTCAAGCCAAGAATATACTCTAAGGACTTTTGGTTTTGCCTCACCCCATTTCTAGGACTTTTGGATTTGCCTCACTCTTGGCCTAGGGACTTTTGACTTAGCCTCTCCCTTCCAAGAGACTTTTGGCCTTGTCTCACCCATGCCATGAGACTTTTGGCATCTCCTCACCTTCATTAAGGGACTTTTGGCATTACCTCACCCTTATGAGCCATTTCCACAACCAAAGCCATTCAAGGAAACACATCAGTACCAATGCAATGTCAAGGCATCAAGTTGCATGTCATCAAGTCACAAGAACACATATAAACAGATAATGACATACATATGCACACAAGAATGCAAGGAGAATGAGGTGGAGAGCTACCTTAAATTTATGCAAGCTTCCTTTGTTTTATCCTTCCCTCTTTTCGACCTCACAAGTGCACATAGGTAGGTGGATGTTCTGTTGGCCTAGACACCACAAACAACACACAATTACACACTTGAAGCAAGTTGAGATACTAAACTCACTCTTGAACACACACTTGGTTCCATAAGTGGCATAATGGTTCCATAAATGGCCTATTGAAGCAACCTTCACAATTTAAGCTCTAGGCTCCCATCTCTTTCCATTTCTAGGCCTCTTGGCTTCATTCAAAGTCCTTGGAGCCACACATTCAGTTGCACAATTGAAAAACCAAGTTACTTCACAAGGCACCATTATGGACACCATTGTCCCATCTCTCAATCCATGGCTTCTAAATTTTTTCCAATAGTTTTGTCCCATCTTCTAACATCATATAAAGTCTTAAACCAAGGCTAGAATAAATTAAAATACTCCCTAATCCTTCTAAGTAGCCTTGGCTGAAACTATAGACAAGAATAGGGTTCTTGGAGTTTTTGATTTTTTCTTGATAGGAGAGCCACTTGGGGAGGTTTCTAAGAGTCTTAGGAGCTCAAGGGAACACTTAAATAGCCAGGGAATTACTCACACAAAATCAGATTTCATAAACCCCTAAAGAAGCCTACACTTTTCTATCTTGTTTTCCATAGGTTTTTCTTGCAATTTCTTGCCTTATTCCTCTTCTCCATGGTCTAAAACCCTTGTTCCTCTCTTGTTTTTGAACAAGAATTCCCTCTCCCATATGGTTCTGGTTTAGGCCGAACAAGCACCAAGAAAAGAGCAATAAAGAGAAGAAACAAGATTGGAGAATTACCTTAGATTTCTAGCTTCCTTTTGATGCTTCTTCTCTTGTTTGAATTCCCTTCTTAATTTTTAAAAATTTCCCCTTTTTTATAGACTAAAAAAAGAACCAATCCCTTTAAGAAAACCATAGAAAGAAAGCAAAGAAGGAGGGGAGCAAGATTGGAAGAGAAAGAAGCATAAAATTCCATGAATTCACCTGTCTTTCTTCCCCCTTTTCTTCCTCTTCTTGTGAGCCTAAGAGAGTAGGTCATTTTCTGTATTTTGGGCAGAGGAAGTCGTTCTTAAGAAGGTGGGAGAAAAAGGGAGAAGTGTGTGGAAGCTTCAAGAAACACACTTTTTCAAAAACTCCAATTTCATCCTTCTGTAATGGCAATTTTGTTTCAGCTTCGTTTTAGCTCCTTTTTGAGAATCGTCTTTTTCATTATAAAATTTAGGTTCCAAATTTAATAAAATGCCTTTGGAATTACTCAAATTAGAGCTAAAACCTTCTCAAACGAATCCATCAAAGTTCGGGCTCACTGCCATTAAAAATCATACACCGGAGGGACTTTATGAGTCCCGGGGCTTCCCATGGTTTTTGGGGCCTCTAAAGACCTTGGGCAACTCAAATTTCCCATTTAGAAAGCCCTCCTATGTGTTTTTCCAAAATTTGCACTTAATTATGAAAATACCATTATGTTTTGTCAGATTTTGTCACAAATTGTTTCACCATCCTAGCTCTATTTTTCTTTTTGTTAGAGTCTAGAAATATCATTTTTAGGAGCCTAGGACTCTACCCAAAATTTCATAGGAATTGCTTTTATACGGCTCATTTCGTCATTTTACAGAAATTACGTTCGTTACATTTTGTGAATTGAAATCAATAGTAAAATGAATCAAAGGTCTTAATTAATAATTATGATTATTTATGGATTCGATTAGTTGTGATTGTTTAGTTAATGACCCTAATAATATCAAGGTTCAAATTTCTCCACTTTTTCTTAATATAATTAATTATAATGACTTAAGGGCTTAATTTATGGTCTTTAACTACTTAATTAAGCCTAATTGCTGTAATGAGGAATTAGGGTCATTACAGTCCAAGCAATTTAAGAGTCACTAATTACATTTCTCTTAAATTGGTTCTTGTTAGATCGAAAAGGTATGGATTGAAAATGGATATTTGCCAATCATATATCTAAGGAATATGAGGATGGAGTGAAAGAGTTTATTAGGTTTGCAATTAAGTATGCAAAAGACTTCAGTAAAATTATATGCCCTTGTTTGAATTGCTGCCATGTGAAATAAATTAGTGCAGTTAAGTTGGAAGATCATTTAGTGTGTAATGGGATTGACTAAAATTATAAATGTTGGACAAAGCAGGCAAGATAAAAGATAGTATAGTAACTGTGAGTATAGTGAGAGTTGTATCTCAAACGATTTCAACATAAGAGATCGCAAATGTGGTTGAAATGAATATTTAGGATTGTCCTAAAATGTTTGAAAGGTTGAAGAGTGATGCAGAAAAGCCATTGTATTTTGGCTATACTAAATTTACAAGATTGTCAGTAATGTTAAAGTTGTACAACTTGAAAGCGGGAAATAGATGGAGTGATAAGAGCTGTACAGAATTGCTTGCACTTTTAAAAGATATGATACCAAAGGATAATGAGCTTCCTAGCTGAACATATAAGGCTAAATAAATGTTATGCTCTATTGGTATGAGCTATGAGGGGATACATGCTTGTCCCAATAATTGCATTTTATTTTGGAATGAATATGCATCGTTAAAGAAGTATCCAAAATATAATGTCTCAAGATATAAAAAGAAAGAATCAAGTTTGATTAAGATGGTATGGTATTTTTCATCATACTTAGATTCAGACGTATGTACAACAGTGCAGAAAATGCGAGACATTTGACATGGCATGCGGATGAAAGGATTCAAGATGGCAAGCTTTGATATTATGTAGATTCTCCTCAATGGAAAAAAATTGATCATAAGTACCCTAATTTTGGGCAAGAAGACAGAAACCTACATGTTGCATTGGCTACCGATGGAATGAACCCACACGGTGTTCAAAGTAGTTCCTACAGTACATGGCTAGTGATTTCAGTGATTTATAACATACCTCGTGGCTATGTATGAAGTGCAAGTATATGATATTGTCTATGCTAATTTTTAAGCCTAAGCAACCTAAAAATGATATTGACGTATGTAACGTCTGATTTCATAAAAACAACAAAAATATATATGTTTTGAAAGTAAATCCTCTGAAATGAATTGGTTAAGGTCCAAAAAAATTAGAATAATGATCTAGACCCTAAGTAATGAAAATAGGAGGTCGGAGGTACTTTGAAACAGAAGCTAAAATAACCAAACAAAATTTAACGAAATAGTTACGTAACATAATGGCATTTTCGTAATTTCAGGCAATTTTTAGAGGGCTTTTTAAATGAAAAATTTGAGTTCTTCGGGGTTCTTAGTGTAACACCCCAAAATTAATTAAGGTGTTAATAATGGATTTGGATTAATTAAGAATAATTAATATGGAGTAATTGGGTAAGTTATGTGAATGAAAATTTTAGATAGATAAATTATTAATATGAGTTGAGATTTAATTAGGTTAGAAACACTAATGGAGGCCCAGTGATTTTAGGTGCAGACCCAACCTTTTAATGTGAGACTTAGCCCAAGAGACAGCACCTAGTGATGGCCCAATCTGATTTAGTAAGATACGGGTCTGACCTAACTTACATAAGCCCTTGTAATTGGCACAATAACCCTTATGTAGACCTAAACTAAGTGAGCTCTTGAAAGCTTAACCTAACCCAACTAAAAGTTTAAATTGTTGAAGTTGGTCCAACAAATTACAACTTCAGCCCAACAACTAGTGGGAGCCTAATAGGTCCTTGGGCTGATGGGTTAACCCATAATCTATTTAGAACCCAACTTAAAACCCTAAAAACTAGTTTAGCCACCCCCATTCTATAGAAACATAAGAAACAAAAGGGAAATTCGGAGGTCTAAAGAGGAGGCTAGGGTTTTTGACATATTTCCACCATTTCCCACTTTTAGAGCAAGATTTAGCCAAGGTAATAGTTATATAACTTAATCCTCTCCCCTTCCTCTTCAATTTGACCCAATTGGCTTCTCATTTGGAGCATTTTCACCATACCCAGAATTTGAAATGTGATTGTTTGGTATTTTCTTAGAGAATTTTCAGAGGTAGAGGCTAGGAGGGATATTAAGTAAGTGTAAACTCTCTATTCTAATGTATTTTCTGCTGGTTTAAGACCCCCATGGTTGATTTGTAGTATGGGTATTAATTCTGTACGAATTTGCTTAGGAATTAGGGTGATATATCTAAGTTTCTGGTAGAGGACATATTCAATCTGAATTTAGGGATTTGTAGTGGCTGGGTAAGTGTCCTTTAGGTAGCCATTAGTATTTTAATTCATTAGGTACTTGGGCTGATATGAGTAGAGTAGATGCAAATTTTGTTATTCCTTTATAGCATCATCATGTAATTATATTACCAAATGTAGGTGTTTGTATTTTGGTCACTTAGAATATATCTATTGAGAAGTAGGCCTCATTTTAGCTTGGTATTAGATGTATGAACTTATAACATCTGATGTATGAACTTTGTTGAATTTATGATATGGTTTACTATTAGAAATGTAATCACATGATACATTAGATGTTGATTTGAACTAGCAATATATGGAATCTCTAATGGAATATGTACTGAATGATAATTATTGATGGTTCATGAATCCTTGCTGTTATTACTCTATGAACCTGCTAATATAGGGCAGTTGGAGGAGTAAAAATTAACACTTAAGTCTTGAACTAATAATGAGGGATAAGCTGGGTAAATTAGGTAAGGGAAAGCTATTAGAACCCAACAAATTAAGGTAGATTGGCCCTAAGGTGTCACTAGGGGGAGAATTAGAGTGTAAGAGACAATATTTTAGAAGTTGTAGGATTAAAAGGCATCGGCCGCAGCCAAAATAGTCTTAGCCATGGTCAATATAGGTGGAGTTGCCCAGGGAGAGTACTAGAGGGCGATTCGCCACGGCGAGAAGTGAAATTAGCCGCGGCAAAATGTGAAAGGCCAAACTAGAAGTTGTCTAGAGGGTAATTGGTCGCAGCGAACTTTTGTGAAAATGTCCTAGGTGTTCTAGAGAGGAATTAGTCACGGTGAAAGTGGGATTTGGCCACGGCCAATAGTGAGAGGCGAGTGAGGTAGGCTCTATGAGGTCTCCTCATCGCGGCACCATGTAGGCTAGTCGCGGTGAAGCTCCAACTCACTACACTAAAACCTATGAAGATAAAAGAGTGAACCCAAGAGCAATTGGCCGTGACACAAATACATTTAGCCATGGCTAACGGCTCATTCTAACCTAGAAACCTTGGTTTTTCCTATGTTAACCTCAAGGAGTGACTTAGAAACATTAGTAGAAGATTCTTGTGAGTTGGAATTAATGGGTAATAGAATCCAAGGTTTATAAATGAGGGTTTGTTTCTCTTGTGTACATGAATGCTTGTAATTATTTGGTTGATGAATTTAATAACATTAAGGTTCAAATTCCCCTACATTTTTTCGAATGTAATTAGTTGTAATGAATTTTAACCTTGATTTATGATTATTAATGGCATATTTAACCTTAATTACAATGATTAGAAGTTAGGGTTATCACACTCAAAGGCCTTGAAAATGATAAGAAGCTTCAGAACAATTAAAACCCTTTCGGTGTACATTTTCTAACATTAATTGACTCGAACTTTGACCTTTTCATTTGGAAAGGTTTTAGCTCTAAATTGAGTGATTTCAAAGGCATTTTACAAGATAGAGAACCTAAATTTTATGATGGAAAAGACAGTTCTGAAAAAAGAGCTAAAACAGACTAGAAACAAAAATGCCAAGTTTTGGGACATAAATGAAATTTCTTTAGAACAAATTTTATTTCCTTAATGCTTATGAGTCATGCCCCACCTTTCTCCTCCCTAAATCGACTCCATTTTTGCCATTGAAGAGGAAAAAGGAAAAAGAAAAGCTAAGAAAAGGTAGGAAATTCTTAGTCTTCTCTTAACCAAACTTCCTCCCCTCCTTCTCCTCTTTCTTTCTATGGATTTGTTGATGTATTTTGTGCTATTTTGAGGTCAGACTAGTGGGGGAAATTTTGAATTTGGAGAGGATAATCTAAGCAAAAGAAAGAGCATCCAAGAAAGGCTAGGAAAACAAGGTAGTTTTGTTACTTTCATGCTTCTCCTTCCTTGTTCTTCTTCTTGAGTATTTCATCCTATGTACGGACGGCCAAGAAGAGTTGAACTTTGAACCAAACCAAGGATGAATCTTAGGAATTTGAGTGTGGGGAATAAGAATATGCAAAGGAAACAAAGAAAGAACTATGAAATTGTAAGATAGAAAAGTAAGGTTTTAGTTGCACCTTAGTTTGTAAGATGAGTTCTAACCATAAATTAAGATGTTTAAGAGTCCATATGAGTTTTTAAGACATCAAGGAAGCCTCCCACATGCTTCTCCCATCAAAGAAATTAA
Source organism: Erythrophleum ivorense (assembly GCA_026724425.1). Lineage (NCBI taxonomy): Eukaryota > Viridiplantae > Streptophyta > Magnoliopsida > Fabales > Fabaceae > Erythrophleum > Erythrophleum ivorense. The sequence goes on along the minus strand of JAIUCV010000012.1, from coordinate 11,493,259 downwards.
AACAACTCCATTGTTGTTCCAAGGAAGCATAACCTTGGCCAAGGAGGGTTCATCCACCTAGAAAGAGTTTTAATTCCTTCCAAACTTAGTTTTGTATCATATATGATGGGAGAGGATGAGAAGAAGCCTTGAAAAAATTTTAGAAGTCAAGGATAATGAGATGTAGCTATAGGTTTCATATTGTGATTTAAAGAAGCAACACCTAGTTAGACTCCTTAAAATGAATGTGTGATGGCTCCAAGGAGTTTAAATGGAGTAAAGAGTCATAAATTAAGGGAGAGAATGGAGCCAAGATCATGTTTTCCTAAGGTTGCTTCATTAGGTGCCTTATAGAACTATAATTGAACCTTAGAAGCAAGTTAGCTTTTTTAGTTCATGTGTAGCTTTAGAATTTGTTCCAAGAGCATAACTAGATCCCATTCAATGTGGTTAGGCCAAAGGAATCAAGTCTCACATCCTTGTGAGTGTGTGGCCAAGGGAGAGGAAGAGTTTTCAAGGGAAAAAGTGTGCATTTGCCACCAAGGTAGCTCTCTCTTCTTTCTCTCATGCATGATTGGATGTTGTTCTTGTCTTTGAACGTGTGTGTATATGTTTAAGTCATGAAAGATGTTTCTAGCATGTATTTATATGTCATGATACTATGATATGCTTTGTTATATACTCGAATGATGTTTTATGAACATGTTTTGGTTTGCTTGAGTGTGGTGAAGCCAAAAGTCCCTTACCTAGGGTGAGGATAAGCCAAAAGTCTCCAAGAATGGGTGAGACAAAGCCAAAAGTCTCTAAAGAGTGAGGCTTAGTCAAAAGTCCCTTAAGAAAATGGGTAAGGCAAGTCTAAAATCCCAAAGAAATTGGGTGAGGCTAAACCATTTTCTTGGCAAGCCTATGTATGTTTTATATGACTTATTGAATACAAGAAATGTTCCATGTATGATTATGCATTTTATGATATCCATGCATACATTTTTAGACTTGAATTTGCATCCTTTATATATGGTTGAAAGGGAAAAGAGCTATTGGGATTCTTAGAATCTCATTTCTTCCTCCCTATTGCCTAACATGTCTAGGTGGACCAAATGAACAAAGGAATGGAAGCCACCAAACTTGAAGGAGAAAGATTGACAAAGAAATGTGCTATTTGTTCTACTGGTAACCATTTTAATGGCATATGATGTAACCTTATGATGAATATGTTGTATAACTATTTGAACATGTGTAATTACATGGATACTTGATATATATATGATAATCGATGCAATGTGAATGATATGGAAAGTTTTTGACATTGAATGGTAAGATAAAGCTCGTATATTCTTGTGTATGCCATGGAGTGTGTAACACCATAATTTCTAGCTCATCTCATGCCTTTAAATAACTGAATTCCATGAATCATGTAAGTTTCTAATAAAAAATGCAATAAAAATATTGATTATTTTAGCACTGCGTCGTATATAAAAATTTCATTCAGTGTCATGTGGACCATGTGAGTTCATACAATAAATTTTCATATTTAATTACATGAATATAACTTATTTGAATCATCAAAAGTGGCCTACATCTCAAGGAACTCGAGGGGAATCATGGAATAAACATATTCATTTTTGGACAGATTTGCTCTCATTTCTATCACAACTTTGAAAAATTATAACTAATTCTAAAAAAACTTGAAATTATACATTCTTAGATATTCTAGAAAGCTACATATGTTTAATTTATGTTAAAAATATGTCCAGACCATAACATCTAACACAGAGGATGTTTGGTATTCGAAATAGTCCAGAGGTCAGGACGTCCACTGATGCTGTCACAAAATTCTGTAGTAAATTTCAAAAATGTCCAATTAATTACAAAAAAATCCAATCCATGCAAAAAATATCAATATGGAAAGCTGTGGATTTTAGCTAGAGAGAAAAAATAACTCCAAACCAGTTCAGGCATGTCCAGACCTCGAAACTTAATCAAACAGTAACTGAGGTCGGGTGGAGTTCATAATACTGGACAGATTCTTTGAAAATTCATATCTCCCTCTCTAGAAATCCAAATGAGGTGCTTCTAGTTGGCACAAGTCATTGGAAATGTCTAGTTTCTCTGTAAAAAATTTTTATGGCAATTAGACATCATTTGGGCTTTGTGTGATAAATTCCATTTTCGGACCTAAGTGAATAGTGTCATGACCAAAACCAGAAAATTTATTAACTTTGAAAATTCATTAAATATTTTGTGGACCTCCAAAAATTATGTTTTAGCTTCCTAAAAAGCTCTCAACAAGCTCTAATTTCATGCTAAATATCAGATCAAGAAAAGCTCATTTGGACAAAAAGTGATGTAGGGTTCCATTATGGTCAATTTTGGCTCCATATAGGATACCAAAATATCCAAATGGCTTTTCTTAGGGTTTGACACCTCTTGGACAAGTCTAAAAACATAAATAAGACTTGTGTAAGCTGCCCAAATGGTCCCAACCCTCATGCATTTCATTTTGGCTATCTCACCCACACATATGCATAATTCCATAATGCCATTCAAAAAACTACAATGCCATAACATGCTTAAATTGCATTCTGGTAATCACATAATACATTTTCTCATTCATACATGACATATTGTCATAATTACATATGTTTATAACATCATATTACATATACATTTATTGATTAAGTCATTTGCCGATAGTATGGCCTTAAAGTAGCAAAAATCACATTCTTGAATGTCATACTTTTATCTTCAAGGTGGTTGGCTTCCATTACCTTGCTCTCTTGGTCCACCTAACATGTTAGAATATTGGAGAGGAGGGGATGAGATTCAAAGAATCCCAATAGCTCATCTCCCATTCAATCATACATAATAAGTGCAAACAAGTCTCATAAATGCATGTATGGTCATGTTGACATGTGCAAATACTCAAGAGGCATTTTCATCATTTAAGAAAGTCATACATAGCATACAAAGGCTTGCCAAGAAAATGGATGGATCTCACCTAATTTCTTGTGGATGTTGGACTTGCCTCACCCATTCTTTAAGAAATTCTTAGACTCAACCATGCTTTGGGGAGTCCATCTCACTTTTGGGAGACTCTTTGCTTTGTCTCAACCAATCTTAAGGGTTCTTGGCTCATCTTCACCATAGCTAAGGGTTCTTGGCCTAAGCACACTCAAGTAAACCCAAGAACACATCATATAAAAGCATATTGTAACATCATGGCACCATGGAATCAAAATCATGCTAGAACACTTTTCATAGCTCATAAATACACATACACACATTCAAAGGCAAGTAAAGAAAATAATCATGCATGAGAGAAGGAGGAGTGAGCTACCTTGGATACAATTACACACTTTTTCTCTTAAATCCAAGCTCCCTTTTTTGGCCACACACACACAAAAGTGTGGGGATGATTTCTCTCTTGGCCTAAACACAATTTATGGAAGCCAATTAAGTTCATGGAATTAATTCTAAGGCCACACAACTTGAACTTTAGCTTGACCTATAAACCTCATTATGGTTTCATAAATGCACCTGATGAAGCAACTCCTCTCAAATAAATTCTAGGCTCCATTCTTTAATTTCAAGTATGATTTTTGACTCCTTTTAAGTCTTTTGGAATCATCACACAATTAAAACTAAGAGCCTAACTATATGTTGCTTCTTTAGGTCATAATATGGAACATAAGGCACCAACTCATTCTCTAAGGTTCCTAAATTTTTTCCAAGGCTTCTTCTTATATTTATTCATCATATATGACTCAAAAATAGGTTTAGAGAAATTTAAAACTTTCCCTAGCTACATGAACCTCTCTTGGCCGAACCTATGCTAGGTTTTGGCATCCATAGACTTTGCTTAGTTTTCTTGAAGGAGGAAGCACATGGGGAGACTTCTAGGGATCTTAGGAACTCATTTAAACTCTTATTTGGGCATAGGAATCATTGTACAAAATCAGATTTTACAAGGTACAATTGAAACCCTAGAATTTGCATCTTGAAATCTAATGACTTTTTGTTAATTCCTTTTGCATATTCTTAATCTCCACACCCTTTTTCCTTAGAATCACCCTTGGTTCTACCTAAAAATCAAATCCTCCTAGGATTTCTTAGGTTAGGCAAAATAAAGATGGAGGGGAACCAAAGGTAGCAGCCGTGGGAGGAGAAATTACCTTGTTTTCTTATTTTTTCTCACTTGAATCTTGCTTTCTCCAAGCTCCTCTCTTCACATCCGAAATTTCCCCTAATTTTCTCTCTTAAATCGAATTTGTAAACTTCATTTTAATCAAAGGAAACAAAGGAGAATGGAGGAGAGGAGGTTTGGATGGAAGAAAGCATGAAAAACTACCAAGAAACCATACCTTAAAGCTTGAATTTCTTCTCCTCTTCTTCTTCCCTTGGTGTGCCACTCTCCTAGGGTTTCTTCTCTGAATTTGGGCAGAACAATCTGAAGCTAAATGAAGGAGAGAGTGAGGCGCCACCTATTTATAAGGGGAGGAAGAAACACTTTTCAAAATTTCCTATTTTGCCCTTTGTTTTTGGCATTTTCGTTTCTCCTTCATTTTAGCTCCTTTTTGAGAACTGTCTTTTCCATTATAAAATTTAGGTTTCCAATTTAGTAAAATGCCTTTAGAATCACTCAAATCGGAGCTAAAACCTTTCCGAATGAATCTATCAAAGTTTGGTACTCGACATTGGAAAATGTCCACTGGAGAGGATTTAACTGTCTTGAGACTTTCCATGGTTTTCAAGGTCTCTGAGTACCTCGGAGAGCTCAAAAATTTCATTTAAAAAGCCCTCCTGTGTGAATTCCAAAATTTGCTAAATTTACGAAAATGCCATTACGTTTTGTAAGATTTCCATCAAAATTTGTTTCTTCATTCTAGCTTCGTTTTTCCTTCCATATGAGGCTAGGATTCTCATTTTTAGGAGTCTAGAATGTTACTCAAATTTTTTGGGACTTAACTAATTCATTTTGGGGGACTTGCTTTGAAAATGCATCAGTTTTCGTCGTTTAACGAAAATCGGACATTATAAAGTGGGAGAGTGAGTTTGTGAAATCTGGGTTTATGGACTTTTGAGACATGTTTAATAGACCATGTGAAATCAAGTGGTTATGGAAGTCTTAGAAGCTAATTTGGACCGTTTAAGACCCTTAAGAAGCAGAAAAGTGACCATTTTGCAATCTTATGTCAAGATCTGACCAAATGATCAAATTTTCTCATGAAATTTGGCATGTATATAGATCCCATCCATATATTTTTGAGAAAAAAAGATTAGATTATTTGGAGCTCTGTGGAATTAATTATAAATTTTCAAAATTGCTAAATTTGTGTTATTCTGGTATGGTTACTGTTCATATGGTTAGTTTTTTTCCCTATATCATTCGAGGGTCAAATGGTGTTCAATGCTCATGAAATTTTATAGACATAAACTATACATGATAATATTTCTATGGCCACTGAGATCACCCCAATTGGATGTCTGAGCAGGGAGATATGAATTTTTGAAGTTCTATGTTAGTACTATTAGCTCCAACTAAGGTTATGTACTGTTCCATTGATTTCCAATAGCTAGACATTCCTATTTTGTTTTGGACTTATTTTTATAAAGAAGAAATCTGTAGCTTTCCAGAATAGTAAAAGTGGCCTACATCTCATGGAACTCAAAGGGAAGCATGAAACACATACATATATTTTCGATCAGATTTTTCCACATTTCTATTACAAAATTTGGAAAATCATAACTAATTCTATATATATTGAAATCATGCATTCTTGGCTATTCTAGAAAGATACACATGTCTACTACATGATAAAAATATGTCCAGATCATAACATCTATCACAAAGGGTGTTTGACATTCGAAAGTGTCCAGAGGTCAGGTTGTTCACTGGTGCTGTCACAAAATTCTGCAGCAAACTTCAAAAATGTCCAATTAATTCCACAAAAATCCAATCCCTTCAAATGATACCACTTTGGAAAGTTGTGAATGTTACCTAAGGATAAAAATAACTTCAACTGGTTCAGGCATTCCCAGACCTCAAAATTCAATCAAATAGTAACTAAGGTTGGCTAGAGTTCCTAATACCAGACAGATTGTTTGAAAATTCATATCTCCCTTTCTAGAATTCCAAATGAGGAGCTTTAAGTTGGTACAAGTCACTGGGAATGTCTAGGTTTTCTATATAAAATTTTATGGTAATTGGACATCATTTGACTCCTATGTGATAGATTTCATTTTTGGACTAGTATGAACAATGACACGACCAAAATCAGAAAATTTTCCAACTTTGAAAATTCATCAAATATTCTATAGACCTTAAAAAATTCTATTCTTTAGCTTTATAGAAATCTCTCAATAAGTTCAAATTGCATGCCAAATCTCAGATTAAGAAGAGCTCATTTGGACAAAAAATGAAATAGGGTTCCATTATGGTCAATTTTAGCTCCATATAGGATACCAAAATGTCCAAATGGCTTTCCTTAGGGTTTGGCACCTCTTGGGCAAGTCTAAAAGCATAATTAGGACTTCTGTGAGCTGCCCAAATGGTCCCAAACCTCATGTCTCTCAATTTGGCCATCTCACTTGCACTTATACACATTTGCATAAAACCATGCAAAAAGCCAAATTGCCATAACATAATCAAATCGCATTCTAATGGTCACATAACATATTCTCCCATTCATATATGACATATTATCATAATTACATATGTTCATAACATCATAGTACATATACAACCATTAATTATATCAATTGCCATTTGTATGGCCTTAAAGTAGCACAATTCAAACACTTTAATGTCATCCTCTCATCTTCAAGGTGGTTAGCTTCCATTACCTTGCTCTCTTGGTTCACCTAGCATGCTAAAACATTAAAGAGGAGGGGATGAGATTCAAAGAATCCCAATAGCTCATCTCCCATTCTATCATACATAAAGCATGCAAAACAAGTCTCACAAATGCATGCATGGCATATGGACAAGTGCAATCATTCAAAAAGCATTCTTAGCATTTGAAAAAGTCATACATAACATACATAAGCTTGCCAAGCAAGTTGTAACAACCAGAAAAAGAGGAAAAAGAGAAGAAAAGAAAGAAAAAAAGAAGAAGAGAAAAAGCTGAAAAATTTTCGAGGGGTTGAAAATTTTCTAAGTCTGCTAGCTACAGCCTAGCTATAGCGAATGTACCTGTTCGCTATAGCGAGAAATGGTCTAGCTATAGCGAGAGTGCCTTCTCGCTATAGCGAGAGTACTTCTAGCTATAGCGAGTGCGAGCACCCCACACAAAAACCAGAGCATAGCTCGCCGTAGCGTGCGCTGTAGCGAAGGCAGGGGTCTGGGACTGATACGAGCTCGCCGTAGCGAGGGTTATGGCTCGCTATAGTGAGGGTTAGTCCGGAAAAGCGTAAAAAAAGAGGATTTGACCTATTAAAATGCCCCAATCCATTTCTTCTTCTTCCAACTGACTTAAGCTCCCTCTAAGACAGAGAAAAGGGCGGAGGAGAGAGAGAGAAGCCTAGAGGAGGAAGGAAGAACAAGAAAAGATAAGATTTCCATGGCTTTTCTCTTAGTATGTTGTTCTTCTCCCCTTACCCTCTCTTCCTACGGTTTTGGTAGTTAAAGTAGCCATGTTTTGAGCTTGGTTCAGAGGGGGGGGGGGAGAGTAGAAAACCCCTCCTGAAGAAGACCAAGACTCACATATGCTTACTCCTTCCTTGCTTCCTTTCTTGAGAACTAGAGAGAGGAAGGAGAGTTGGTGAATTTATAGTGAGAAAGAGCCCCTAGTTTCACATGCTTGGTAGGGTTTATTAGAAGAAATCCCTAGCTTATGAATCAAGTGTTAAGGGAATAATTCCATGCTTCTTGTATGGTTAGGCTCAAGAGAAGCACTCCCATCTAGAGGTGATTGTGAAACCCACAAGGGAGGAGACAAATTGAAAGGGGAAGTTTGAGATTAGCCAATAAGGTAGCTCTCTCCACTTTCTCTCATGCATAAGATGTGTGCTTACATTGTCTTGCTTGTGTGTATGTATGTTTTGAATCATGAGAAGTATGCTAGCATGATGATGCCTTATGTATTTCAATGATGTCTTATATGATTGTTTTGGTTTGCTTGAGTATGGAAAAGCCAACAACCCTTTAGCCATGGTGAGGATGAGCCAAAACCCTCAAGTTGGTTGAGACAAAGCAAAGAGTCTCCCAAAAGCGAGGTTGACTCCCAAAGAGTAAGGGTTGAGTCTAAGAACCTCTTAGAGAATGGATGAGGCAAGTTCAAAATCCACAAGTGAGTGGGTGAGGCTAATCCATTTACTTGGCAAGCTTTTATATGTTAAGTATGGCCTACTCACATGTTGAAAATCTTTCTCTTATGTATGGCCAACTTAAATGTTGCAAATGCTTTTCTTATGATTTCACATGCTAATATGCTCATGCATACATTGTGAGACTTGTTTGCATGCTTTGTGTGTATGATTGAATGAGAGATGAGCTATTGAGATTCTTTGAATCTCACTCCCCCTCTCCACCATCCCAACATGCTAGGTGGACTAAGTGAGGCAAGAGATGGGAGCCATCAAGCTTGAAGCTAGGGAGTTCAATGAAGAGATTGTAAAAGAGGCCTTTTGTATTTATCTGGTAGCTAGTCAAAGAATATAAATTAATGATGTATATGATATTGAATAGTTGTAAATCAATGTATTTATCATGTATGTATGAGAATGAGACCCAATTTGAATGAGGAAGCAAGTTTTGTTATGAAAAGCATGCTTTTAGTATTGGCCACATGGGTGTATAAGTGGGTGTGGGATAATGAGTTTCTCCAATCTGGGTTGTTAAACACTTGAGCCATATTTGATAGCCCATATGGATGCTTTCTCATGTCCTCATCAAGTCTTAGAGGTAGGAGAACCCACATTGGACCCCATTAGCCCCTTTTAATACAAGAAAGTGGCCATTTTGCACATGATGTCCAAGTCTGGCCAAATGACCTCTTCTTGCCTTGAAATTTGGCAAGAGACTAGATATTGTCTAGAGCTTTTTGGGAAGCTAAAGATCAAATCATTTGGAGGTCTATGAAATTTTCTATGATTTTTCAAAGTTGGTATCAGAATTTCGGATTTCCATAAACACTGTTCATTTGGTCAGTTTTGAAATCGTGTCATCTGAGAGGCAAACGTGATCCAATGGCTACGAAATTTTATAGGCAGAAACTAGATAGTCACAGTGACTTGTAGCAATTGGAAGAACCTCATTTGGAGGTCTAGAGAGGAAGATATGAAATTTCGAAGTTCCAGCCCAGAATCAGTCATCTTACCAGACCCGAGGTACTGTTTCATCGGTTTCCGGGAGGCTAGCTCGATGAACTGATCTGGAGATATTTTTTCTCTCTAGTTAACATCTACATCTTTCCATAGAGGTATTATTTTCCTGCAGTGGATTTTTTTGGAATTAGTTAGACATTTTTGAAGGTTATATCAGTAAGCTGTGACAGTAGCAGAGACTACTCTGAACTCCATATGATTTCGCGTGTCAAACGTCCTGTGTGGGGGATGTTATGACTTGAACATATTTTTAGCATGAAGTAGACGTCCTAAGATTTCCAGAATGACTGAGATCACATGTTTTTGATTTTTTTGGATTTAGTTATGAATTTCCAAACTTTGCCCAGAATTGAGGCCAAGTCTGCCGAAAATGAATGGGCATGTCTCTTATCCCTTTTTGCTTTCCATGGGTTTAAAGCATGTTTTTGGGATTGAAATGAGTTATAATGATGCAATGAAATATGAGGATACATAGAATGAGCTCACTTAGTCCATGTGACACTAAAGTAAATTTTTAACCATGCATGATGCCATGTGAGAGAGTGTAGGAACCCAATGAGGAAAAATCTCCCTTTATTCTTCCCACACCTCATATGAGCATGTAAGGCATGATGGTTATGAGCTAGAGATGATGGTGTTACACAAGTGGATTAGCCTCACCCATTCTTTAAGAGGTTCTTGGACTCAACTTTGCTCTTGGGAGTTAACTTTACTTTTAGAAGACTCTTTACTTTGTCTCAACTAATCTTAAGGGTTCTTGGCTCATCCTCACCATGGCTAAGGGCTCTTGGCCTCACCACACTCAAGCAAACCAAAGCAAGCATCATAAACATCATTTGGAAAACATAATGCATCATCATGGTACCATGGAGTCAGAGCTTATGCTAGAACATTTTTCATAGCTTGAAATACACACAAACACATTCAAAGACAAGTAAAGCAAGTAATCATGCATGAGAGAAGGTGGAGAGAGCTACCTTGCTAGTATTTGCATACTTTTTCCTTAAGCCTTGAATCCTCTCCCTTGACCTCACACACCTAAGAAGGTGAAGATCATTCCTCTTGGTTTAGACACATCGTATGGAAGCTAATTATACTCTTGAATTACATTCTAAGGCCACACATTCACTAGAAAAGTTAGATGACTCATAAGGCTCTTTTATGGTTCCATAATGCACTTAATGAAGTAACCTTAAGAAAACATCATCTTGGCTCCATTCTATCTATTCATTTATGATTCTTGACTCCATTTAATCCTCCTAGAGTCATCACACAATTAATTCTAGAAGCCTAGCTAGGTGTTGCTTCTTTAAGTCATATTTTGGAACATATAAGGCCTTCTCACTATCTATGATTTCTAAAATTTTTTCAAGGCTTCCTCTCATATTCTCCCATCATACATGATACAAAACTAAGCTTGGAAGAAATTAAAACACTCCCTAGGTGCATGAACTCTTGTTAGCCAAAGCTATGCTTCCATAAGGCATCAATGGAGTTTTCTTACTTCCTTTGATGGGAGAATCATGTAGGAAGCTCTCTTAGTGTCTTAAGAGCCTATATGAACTCTTAAACATCATAAAATATGGCTAGGGTTCATGATAGATGTAATACCATAAATTCTAACTTATCTCATACTTCTGAATGGCATAATATCATGAAATATATAGGATTCCCATAGAAAAAGTAAGGAAAATGGGTTATTTTTGCATTGCGCTATATCTAAAAATTCCATTCGGTGTCACGTAGACCGTGTGAGATCATATTATATATCCTTATATTTAATTACATCATTACAACTCATTTTCATCACAAAATCATACCCACAACTTATGGAAACCAAAATGAAGCATGAAATGGGTTTGTTTAATTTCGGCCAGATTTGTTCCATTTTCTGACCAAACTTTGGAAAATCATAATTAAATCTAAAAAAATTGAACTCATGCAATCTTGGTTATTTTGGAAATATTAGGATATCTACTTCACACTAAAAATATGCCTAGACCATAACATCCACCACAGAGGGCGTTTGACATCCAAAATGGTTGAGATCCGACTTAATTCTGGAACTATCATAGAATTCTGCAGAAAAATTTGAAAATATCCAATTAATTCCATAAAATTCCAATCCATGCAAATGATCCAATATGGAAAGCTGTGGATGTTAAATAGAGAGAAAAAATATCTCTAGATCAGTTCCTCAAGCCTAGACTTCGGAATTCAATGGAATAGTACTTCTGGTCGGGCAAATTTACTGATATTGGATAGAAACTTCAAAAATTCATATCTCCCTTTCGAGATCTCCAAATGAGGTGCTTCTAGTTGGCATGAGTCACTGTGATTGTCTAGTTTATGTGTATAAAATTTCATGGCAATTGGAAATCATTTGAGTCTCGTGTGACAGAGTTTAATTTCGGACCAAATGAATAGTGCAGCAAATCAGAAACTATAAAATTTGCCAACTTTGAAACATCATCAAATATTCTGTAGACCTCTAAAAATTATGATCTTTAGCTTCCTAAAAATATTTCAATGAGACCTAATTACATGCCAAATTTCAAACCAAGGCTAGCTCATTTGGCTAAAAAGTGACATAGGGGTCCATTATGGTCAAATTTGGCTCCATATGGGGTACCAAACTTGCCAAATAGCTTTTCCTTGGTGTTGGCACCTTTTAGGCAAGTCTAATAGTATATTTAAGACTTGTATGAGCTGCCCAAATGGTCCCAAATCTCATGCATCTTATTTTGGCCATTCAACCCACACTTATGCACATTTCCATCAAACTTCCACATTGCACGGTTTGGCATTACATACTCAAAATAAATGATAGAGGTCATACATTATATTCATATATCTAAACATCTCATAATAGTATATTTACACATGTCTCAAGGGTCATGGACTATTACAACATCATATATATCAAGAAACATAATTATGGTTCCCAAAATGGGTAAAGCTAGGCATAAACTTGTCAATCTCCCTTCTTCATTGTTGTTGGCTCCCTTCACCATAATTACTTAGTCCACCTAGCATGTTAGATAATTGGAGAGGAGGGGATGAGATTCAAAGAATCCCAATATCTCATCTCTCATTCAATCATATATAATATATGCAAAGCAAACTTTACAAATGCATGCATGAGGAAAGTGGAAGTCATGGATATTTTAAAAGCAAATTTGGCATATGAACAAATCATACAAGACATTCAAGAGCTCACCAAGTATTTGGATTGGCCTCACACTTCTCCTCATAGATTTTGGACTTGCCTCACTCATTCTTTGATAGCTTTGGACTCAACCATGCTCTTAGGAGCCCACTTTGCTTTTGGGAGACTCTTTACTTTGTCTCAACCAAGCTCAAGGGTTCTTGACTCATCCTCACCAAAGGGCAGAGTTCTTGGCCTCTCCACACTCAAGAAAACTCAAACAAACATCATGTATTCATTTAAAAACATAACATGGCATCAAGAATCATGGCATATAAAGGCATACTAGCATACTTTTCATAGCTTGAAAACACACATGCACACATTCTAAAACAAGCTAAACACACATCCATGCATGAGAGAAGATGGAGAGAGCTACCTTGTGTACACTCACACACTTTTTTCTTAGCTTTCAAGCCTCCTCTTTCAGCCACACACCTACAAATTGGTGAAGATGGTTTCTCTTGGCCTAGATAAATTTATGGGAGCCAATTAGGTTCATGAAACATATTCTAAGGCTACATAATTTGCTTAAACTCTAGATTGCTCTATAACCCTCATTATGGTCCATAAAGGCACCTAATGAAGAAACACCCTTCAAATGATTTCTAGGCCTCATTCTTTCCTTTCAATTATGATTCTTGACTCCTTTTAAGCCTTTTGGAGTCATCACATCATCAAAACAAAAGGCCTAGCAACATGTTGCTTTTTTAGGTCATAATATGGAACCTAAGACACCAAATCACTTTCCATGAGTTCTAAAATTTTTCCAAGGTCTCCCTTCACTTTTATTCATCAAATATGACTCAAGAATGGCCTTAAAAAAATTTAAAACTCCCCCCCACCTATAAGATCCCCTCTTGGCCGAGACATAAGCATCAATTTGGCCATATGGAGTTTTCTTTATTTTCTTGAAGGAGGAAGCTTGTGGGGAGCATCTTAGGTGTCTCAAGAACTCATTTGTACTCTTAATTAAACTTAGGAAGTATCACATAAGTTCAGAATTTGAAAGGTGCACTAGAAACCCTAGATTTTGCATCTTAAATCCTAATGCCTATTTTGTTATTTTCTTTGCATATTCTTGTTCTTCTCTATCAAATACCTAAGATTCATGCTTGGCTGGGCTTGGAAATCAGATCCTCCTAAGGTTCTTAGTGTAGGTCGAAATGGAGAAGAAGTGTGATGAAAGGTATCAACCATAGGATGCATTTTTACCTTGTTTCCTTGCTTAGTTTGGCTTGAATCTTGATTTCTCCAAGCTCCTCTATTCAAATCCGAACTTTCCTTGAATATCTCCCTTGAATCAGATTTATAAACCTCATTTTAATCCAAGGAAAGAAAGGAGAATGAAGGAGAGGTGGTGGAGATGGAGAAAAGCATGGAAAATAACCACAAAACCATACCTTAAGCTTGAAATTTCTTCTTCTTCTCCTGCTCTCTTGGTGCCCCCAAAACCCTAGCTCTCCCTTATGAAATTATGCAAAAATTTCTGAATCCAAATGGGGAGAAAAGTGGGGCGCCACCTATATATAGGTAGGGAAAAGTGACTTTTTTAAAAATTTCAATTTTGCCCTTCATACTTTTCATTTTTGTTTCTCCTTCGTTTTAGCTCCTTTTTGAAAATTGTCTTTTCCATTATAAAATTTAGCTTCCCAATTAAGAAAAATGGATTTGGAATCACTCAAATCGGAGCTAAAACCTTTTCGAACGGACTCGTCAAAGTTCGGGCACACCGACGTTGGAAAACGTCCACCGGAGGGGATTTAACTGTCCTGGGGCTTCCCATGGTTTTCAGGGGCCTCTTAGAACCCTAGAGAACTCAAAACTTTAGTTTAAAAATCCCTCTTGTGTGAATTCCAAAAATTGCCCGAAATTATGGAAATGCCATTACGTTTCATAGGATTTTCGTCAAAATTTATTTCTCTATTCTAGCTCCGTTTTTCCTTTCGTCTGAGGCTACAATTCTCATTTTTGGGAGGCTAGAATGTTACTCAATTTTTTGAGACCTTAACTAATTCATTTCAGGGGACTTGCTTTGAAAACGTGCCAGTTTCTATCGTTTAACAAAAACTAGACATTACAATAGAGGTCAAGGTGCAATTAAAACCTTAACTTTCCTATCTTGCAAATTCATGGTTTTTACTTAGATTTCTTTGCATATTCTTATTCTCCTTCCTTAAATTCCTAAAATTCACCCTTGGTTCTACCCAAAATTCAAGCCCTCATACATCTACATACATAGGGTGAAATAGGGAGAAGAAGGGGGAGGAAGTAGCTACCATGGGATGGAAGATTTACCTTGTTTTTCTTTGTTTTCTTGCTTGATTCTCACTTTCCTTGGCCTCCTCTCTTCAAATCCAGATTTTCCCCTCTATTCTTCCCTCAAAACAGATCCAAAAACTTCAATACAACCATAGGAAGAAAGCTCAAGAGGAGAGGAACAAGTTTGGAGAGAAAGGAGCATGAAAATTCATGAAATTCTTTACCTTTTCCTTGCTTTTTCTCCTCCTTTCTTCTCCTCCATGGTGCGCCTAAGAGAGCTGGTGTTTTCTCTAGATTTTGGGCAGAATGGGTCGTGCAAATGAAGGGGAGAAGAAATAAGAAACTTAAAGAGTGTTCAAGAAGCTTCCACTTTTTAAAAAATTCTAATTTTGCCCTTCATTTTTGGCATTTTTGTTTCTAACTATTTTTAGCTCCTTTTTGAGAACCGTCTTTTCCATTATGAAATTTAGGTTCCCAATTTAGTAAAATACCTTTGGAATCACTCAAATCGGAGCTAAAACCTTCTCGAATGAATCAGTCAAAGTTAGGTCAATCGACATTGGAAAATATCCACTGGAGGGGTTTTAACTGTCTCGGGGCTTTCCATGGTTTTTAAGGCCTCTGAGAACCTTGGAGAACTCAAAAATTTCATTTTAAAAGCCTTCTTGTGTAAATTTCAAAATTTGCTCAAAATTACAAAAATGCCATTATGTTTCATAAGTTTTCCATCAAATTTTGTTTCTTTATTCTAGCTCCATTTTTCTTTTTATCTGAGCTTGGAATTCTCATTTTTATGAGTCTAAAATGCTTCCCAAATTTTTGCGACCTCAACTAAGTCATTTTAGGGGACTTCCTTTTTGTATCCGGTGAATTTCATTTATTGACGGAGAAATTGTACATTATGTTTCTCACGTTTTCTCTCATTTTCAGAGAATCGGATGTTACAAAACACACGTGGGATGGCTATTTGGCTCTTTCTACAATAAAATAAAAGAAAAATGAATGCCTTAATCTTTCCATGCCTGGCAAATAAGTGAATGTGGCCTTGAATAAGATTCAAGTCAAGTTTTAGAGTAAAAGTAAGATAAAGGATGCACACTAGAAATGAACATTTAAAGGCACAAAATCTCACAAGGTAAATTGACTATCATTAAATTTAATTAAAGCTCATTAAAGCTAAGCTAATTGCCATTTAACTTACATTCTCAACACAAGGTTAATTTCTTATCAAGTAAAGGCATATTAAAACTACGATCATACCTTATAATGGTAGACCCACTAGATGACCTATTCTAGGAAACCTCCAGCAAGATGAATCATGCCCAAGGGCCAACTAGAGAACAAGAATGATCTATGGTAAAACCCTAAGGAAACTTATCCCTTAGAACCCTAGCCTTAAGACAATACAAAGGCTGATTACTCCTTTGATAAGTCAAGTGTATTCTTTCAAGAACACGAGGGTAGCAAGCAAAGCTTACCAAAAAAATACTCTCAAATTTTATTCAAGTAAAAGGTTCTCATTGAATTACAAAGAAGCCTATTTATAGGAAAACACTCTAAGAGAATCCTTTCTAATCAATGAGATAAAAATCTTCCCTAATTAATAAAGTTTTCTAAATAACTTACCAAATAAAAAATAGGAGACATCGAGCTCAACTGGTCATGCTTCTTTCTTAGTTGAGCAATTCCTAGCTATAAGATCCTAGATTAGAGGATGTAGGTGAGTTTAATTGGCTTGAGTTCATGTGGCCTTATTATATGAAACAAAAGGAAACAAAGCTAATATGATTATTATGAGATATTGCACGCCATTCTCTTTTTAAGTGATGCACATGACCAACATATGGTCTTTTTAAGTGAGTTCTTCTATTTAGACTCCATGTGGGCTTTGGGAAGTGTCATACCTAGCTTCATTTAGAAATTTCATATCATTTATGCCTATTAGCCATTACATTTACAACATTATCATACTTTATCTAGCTAAATTCGGTTCGTTCAGCTACCATACAGAGCCATAGGGGTCCCATGTCAAAATTTTCTCTTCCTTACTCATATTTATCATAAACAATTTTGCTTTGGCTCATTTTATCATGATTAACACGTGGGATACTCTAAAAGTGTCATAAACCCAAATGTCATAGAGTACATAATTCTGCATAAATGTTGAAAATTCATATCCTAAGCTACATAACTCCGATTCATGTAAATTAGGTGTCTACAAAAAGTTTAGGATGTGAAGTACATGATGTAAGAATTTCAAGTCAATCTAAGTTCATTGGCCACACAAAACCTAATGGAATAGTAATTGGCATGGTAATGAATGCATATAGTAGACCTCAAGTTCAAAAATGCATATTTTTAGCTACACAACTCCAATTTATACAAATTTAGTGGCCATGGAAAGCTTATAATACCAACTATATGCTTGTAAAATTTCATAAGCATCAGAGTTCGTTTGGCCCCTCAAATACATGAAATACTAGAACTGACCATATAAATAATACTGAGGGCCTAAAGAAAAATTCTATAGAATTTCAGAAATTCACAAAATATTATGTACAACTCTAAAAATTCTGGTTCTAAGCTTTTAGAAAGCTCTACTAAGGGTATATTGCATGCCAAATCTTAGACTTAAACTAGGTCATTTAGATCACTTTTGACATTGGAGTTGTTTAGGCCACTTTTAGAATAAAGTTTGGTATCCAATTGGACCATTTGGTATCCAATTGGGTTTCTTCCACTTTGAGCACATTTCTTTCATCCTAAATGACATTTCTTATCATTCCATTACATGTCAAGAAGCTTGGATCAAAATTTGACCCCTAAACATCCAAGTTTGCATACATACCTAATGGTACCAAATATGTTATTTGCTACACTAATGCTTATACATCAGCATGATTTGCCATATCCTTATATTCTCATAATTTTACATATGGTTTTATCATATAATATAGGATATCACATCATTTTACATCATAAGTCTACAATGGTATAAATGAAATGTCATTTGAGTAAATACATCAAAATCCATTACATATAGTGTAACGTCCAGTTCCTTCGTAAACGTGAGAAATAGAATGTCTATTTTCTCCGTAAACATACGAAATGCACAAGATATAAAAGGAAGTCCCCCAAATAGGATGATTTGAGGTCTAATAAAATTAGAGTAATAATTTAGACCTTAAATAATAAAGACTTAAGGTTAGAGGTGCCCTGAAAATGGAGCTAGAATAACCAGATGAAATTCAGCAAAGATGCAATAATATTTTTGTAATTTTGGGCACTTTTTGGAAAACTCATGGGAAGGATTTTTAAATGGGAAAAATAGATTTTTCAGGGTTTTTAGAGGCTCTAAAATCTATAGGAACCCCTAGAATGGTTTAAAATCCTCCGGCTTATGATTTAGAATGTCTGTTGACCTGAATTTTGACCCTTTCATTCAAGAAGGTTTTATATCCAATTTGAGTGATTTCAAAGGCATTTTGTAAGTTAGAGAATCTAAATTTTATGATGGAAAAGACAATTCTTGAAAAGGAGTTGAAATGAGCCTAAAGCAAAAAAGCCAAAAAGACAAGATGTAAATAGAATTTTTATGAACAATTTTTAAGACATATGACCTTATATGTAGTGTCCCTCTCTTCTCCTCCTTAGTTGCTACCCAAAATAGAGAGACAAACCAAGGGAGAGAGGCGCACAAAGGAGGAGAAGAAAGAGGAGGAAAACAAGCAAAAAGGTAAGGAAATTGATGGAATTTCATGGCTTTCTCTTTAGCAACTTGATTCTCCTCTTTCCCATCTTTCTTCCTATGGTTTTCTTGATGAATTTGATGCTATTTTGGGTCTGATATGGAGGAGGAATGGTAGAATTTGAAGGAGAGGAATTCATCACTTGAAAGAGCACTTGAGTAAAGCTAGAAACCAAGGTAAATCCATTGCTTTTCATGTCTATTCTCCCTTGCTCCCATGTGTGTGAGTTTCGGCTACTCCTAGGATAGCCAAGAGGGAATTGTTTTTGAGCTAAACCAAGAGTGAAACCTAGGATTTAGAGTGTGGAAAACAAGAATATGCAAAGAAGTTCAAGAAAGCACCATTGGTTTGCAAGATGTCTAACCTAGGGTTTTACTTACACCTTGGTTTGTAGGAAGCTTTCTAGTCATAATTTAAGGTGTCTAAGAGTTTGTATGAGTCCCTAAGACATCATGGAAGCCTCCCACATGCATCTCCCATCAAAGAAAGCAAAACAACTTCCATGGGTGCAATTGGAAGTCATGTCTCATCCAAGAAGAAAAAAAGCACCTAGGGAGTGTTTTAATTTCTTCCAAGCTTAGATTTGCATTATATATGATGGGAGAGTATGAGAGGAAGCCTTGAAAAAAATTTAGAAAGCCTAGAAAGTGAGATGGAGGTGTAGGTTCCATAATGTGACTTAAAGAAGTAACCTATAGTTAGGCTCCTCAAATTGATTGTTAGAAGGCTCTAAAGGGTCTAAATGGAGTCAATAATCATAGATGGAAGGAAAGAATGGAGCCAAGATCATGAATTCTTAGTGTTGCTTCATTAGGTACTTTATGGAACCATAATTGAACCATATGAGTGCCAAAGTCCTTCTAGAGTGTGTGTGGCATTAGAAATTGTTTCAAGAGTGTAATTAAATCCCTTTTGATATGTATAGGCCTAGAGAACTTAGTGCCTCCAAGTTTTAAGGCTTGGCCAAAAGGATGGAGGAAGATTTCCAAGGAAAAGTGTGAAACATTGGCTTCGAGGTAGCTCTCTCTCCTTTCTCTTATGCATTCTTGAATGGTTTCTTGTATTTGGATGTGTGCATGTATGTTTATGCTATGTAATATGTTTCTAGCAAATGTCCACATGCCATGGTACCATGTTGCTTTGTTTATGCTCTTGAAAGATGTTTTATGAATGTGTTTTGCCTTGCATGAGTTTGGTGAAGCCAAAAGTTCCTTAGTAAGGGTGAGGATGAGCCAAAAAACTCTAAGAATGGGTGAAACAAGGCCAAAAGTATCTAGAAGAGTGAGGGTTAGTCAAAAGTCCCTTGAAAGTGGGTGAGGAAAGTCCAAAAGTCCCAAAGAGAACAGGTAAGGCTAAACTATTGTCTTGGCAAGCCTATGTATGAGGAGCATGTTTTCTTGAATGAGAGAAATGTTTCATGTATGTTCATGAATGGCTAGATTGACATGCATTCATCTTTGGGCTTGAATTTGCATTCATTATGTATGATTGAAAAGGGTAAAGAGCTATTGGGATTCCTAGAATCTCACTCCTCCTTCCCCATTGCCTAAACATGTCTAGTTGGACCAAGTGACTGAAGAGATGGAAGCCACCACACTTGAAGGCAAGAAGATTGACAAAAGAGTTGCTAAGTACTTGTGTTGTAACCATTTTGTTGTCAAATGATGTAATTCCATGATGTATATGATATATGACCTCTTGAACATATGTATATACATGGATATATGATGTATGAATGAGAATTGGTAGCTTATGAATGAGATTTAATGTTTTTGCCAATAAGATGCATTGATGCACTTGTAATCTCATGTATGTGGGCAAGTGGGAGAGTGATTTTGTGATGAATGGATAGTTGAGCCTCTTGGGCATGCTTAGAGGAATGTTTTTATACTTTCCCACGTGCTCAAGTAGTCTTGGAAAAGCTAGAAGCCAAAATGGTCCATAATTGACCCTTTAGGAGACATAAAATTGCCATTTTGCAGCCCTATGTCACAATTTGACTAAATAGATGAATTTCCCTATGAAATTTGGCATGCATATAGGTTTCATCTAGACCTTTTTGAAAAGCGAAAAACCAAAAACCAGATTATTTGGAGCTCTAAAGAATTAATTATGAATTTTCAAATTTGGCAAAAAGCTATTGAAATGGTCAAGACACTATTTATATAGTTAGTTTTTTCTCCTATATCATCTAAGGGATAAATACTATCCAATGCTTATGAAATTTTATAAAAATAAACTAGACATAATAAGCTTTCCATGTCCACTAAGATCACCTCATTTGGAGGTCTGTAGAGAGACATATGAATTTTTAAAGTTTATAGATAATACCAGTAATGTAGCAAGACCTTTGGTACTGTTCCATCCATTTCCAATGGATTAACTTTTCTTTTTTGGTCTAAACCTATTTTTATCATCAATTTAACATCAATATCTTTCTAGAATGGTATGGTTTTCTAGGTTTAGATTTTTATAGAGTTAGTTATGAATTTTTAAAATTTATATTAGTAACCTATGATAGCAAACTTGGGTAGTCAGACCTTTAGTACTTTTCTATTGTCAATCGTGGTCCGAATAGAATTTCATGGCCTAGAATGATTTGTAACCTATAGTAGACATCCAAAGCTTTCCAAAAAGCTATCATTTACTTGATTTTTATTTTTTTATATTTAATTATGAATTTTCAAAGTTGATGAAAGAAACTTGAACCCTGGAGCCCGAGACTGATTTTGTATTTTTGAATGTGGATGTCCTAAGCTCAAGCAAAATGGAATCTTTTAGGATGGTTCTAACTTGTATACATGTATTTGGAATAGAAAATAACATGAATGAATTCATGTGGCCCACGGAATGTGAAACAAAAATTTTAAGCCCTACGTAACACAAAATAATCCATTATTTTATTTTATTTTCTTGTGGAAATTGCTATCCCAAAGGATTTGGGTTAAGTAAATGAGTAAAAAATGCTAGATAAATATGGTGTTACATATAGCATTGCTAATATGACATTTCTAGTCTTTAGGTCTTTTCAATATCCTTACTTTGACTTAGTGACCCTAAAATGATTAATGGGAGCATAGGAGTGAGATTCTAAGAGAATCTTAGTAGCTAATCTCAACCAATTCAATGCACACATGAACACCATGAGTAAATGCAATATGTGTGGTGCAAGAATGCTATGCATATGCATCATGTAGGTCAAATGCATGATAAAGTAGGAAAACACATTCATTCTCAAGCCATGGCATCATCATAAACTTGCTAGGTTCAACTAATCTCAACTTAAGGCCAAGAAAGAGCTACTGCGCTTACTTCCATGCCTAAGGGAGTTAGGAGCCATCTCATTGCCTTTCCATATACATATAACTCATTTAGAAAACATAATGAAACATAACTTATAAAAGTATCAAGCATCAACACACACAAGCATTTAAACTCAATTAGGTATTTAAATGTATGCAAGAAAGAGAGATGAAGCTACCTTGAGATTGGTAGAAACTCAAAATGCCACTAACCTACTTATTCCAAGCTTATTTTTGAGTCATATATGATGGAAGAGGATGAGAGGAAGTCTTGGAAAAATTTTAGAAGCCATGGATAATGAGATGGTATCATAGGTTTCATATTATGGCTTAAAGAAGCAACACCTACTTAAGCTCATTGATTTGATTGTGTGATGACTCCAAGAGGTTTAAAAGGAGTTAAGAATCATAAATGAGTGAAGAGAATGGAGCAAAAATCATGTTTTTATAGGGTTGCTTCATTAGGTGCATTATAGAACCATAAAAGAACCATATGAACCATTTAGCCTTTCTAATGGCATGTAGTCTTAGAAATGATTCTAAGAGTGTAATAGGCTTCCATATTATGTGTCTAGGCGAAGAGAAACAAGCTCCACCTTCTTTTATGTGTGTGTGGCCAAGGAAGAGCAACCAAATCCAAGAGGAAAAGTGTGCTTGTGTAATAAAGGTAGCTCTCCCTCCTTTCTCTCATACATGGATGAATGTTTGTCTTGTCTTTGAATGTGTGTATATAAGTTTTAAGCCATGAAAAAGTGTTCTAGTATGTATTCATATGCCATGGTACTATAATATTATTTTATGCATTCAAATGATACTTTGTGTATTTGCTTTGGTTTGCTTGAGTGTAGTGAAACCAAGAACCCACTAGCCATGGTGAGGATGAGCCAAGAACCCTTAAGAATGGTTAAGACAAAGTTTAGAGTCTCCCAAGAGTAAGGCTTAGTTCAAGGCCTTTAAGAAAAAAGGGTAAGGCAAGTCCAAAATCCTTGAAGAGAGTGGGTGAGGCTAATCCACTTACTTTGCAAGCCTATGTATGCTTTGTATGACTTCTTGAATGCCAAGAATGCTTCTCGAATGGTTACATGCTTCATGATGTTCATGCATGCATTTTTAGACATTTATATGCATTCTTTATGTGTAATTGAAAGGGAGAAGAGCTATTGGGATTTCTAGAATCTCATTCTTTCCTCCTCACATGTCTAACATGTGTAGGTGGACCAAATGAGCCAAGGAATGGAATCCACTAAGCCTAAAAGAAGAAGATTAACAACTAAGTGTGAAAAAAATGCAAATTTGTAGCCATATGAGTGGCACATGATGTAATCCTCCATTGTATTTGTTGTATGACCTTATAAACACATGTAAATATGTAAATGTATCATATATGTATGAGATTTAATGCCATATGTATGATATAGTACATTTTGGGTATGGAATGGCAAGACTTGACATATGCATCCTTGTGTATAACTTAGGGTGGATGAGTGAGTTTATAAAATTTGGGTTTGTTTGTGCACCTTTGAGACAAGTTTAATAGACCATTTGGTGCTTTTTCACGTGCTCAAGTGGCCATGGTTGCCTTAAAAGTTAAAATGGACCATTTGAGACCCTTACATGACACAAAATGAGCCATTTTGTAACCTAATGTCAAGATCTGACCAAATGAACGAATTTGCCCATGAAATTTGGCATGCATATAGATATCATCTAGAACTTCTTGGAAAGATAAAGATCAGATTATTTGGAGCTCTATGAAATTAATTATAATTTTTCAAAGTTGGGATTTTTCTACTAAACTGATGTAAATATTGTTCATATGGTTAGTTTCTTGTGCTATGTCATTAATAGGTCAAATGGTGTCCAATGCTCATGAAATTTTACAGGTGTAAACTAGACATGATAAGATTTCCATTTCCATTAAGATCATCCAATTGGACATATGAGCAGGGAGATATGAATTTTTGAAGTTGAGAGAGAGTACCAGTAATGACAGATGACCTTGGGTACTGTTCCATTGTTTCTAGTGGCTAGACATCCTTGTTGTGGCATGGATTTATTTTTAGCATAAATTATATATTTGTAGATTTCTAGATGGTATAGTATGCTTGATTTTGA
Organism: Erythrophleum ivorense; assembly: GCA_026724425.1. Lineage (NCBI taxonomy): Eukaryota > Viridiplantae > Streptophyta > Magnoliopsida > Fabales > Fabaceae > Erythrophleum > Erythrophleum ivorense. The sequence goes on along the minus strand of JAIUCV010000012.1, from coordinate 11,469,320 downwards.
TTTTTTTAGAATTAGTTATGATGTTTCAAAGTTCATGATAGAATTCTGGAATTTCAATATGAGGTTGCACACTTTATTTTCATGTATATACTTCATTTGCTTGAATTCTAGGCCACTTCTTGAGATGGTTAAGAGTTTTATTTGTGTAATTAAATATGATAATGAGATGGATGACTTCATATGGTCTATGGGACAGCGAATGAAAAATTTATACACAATGTAACATAATAAAATTGAATATTTTCAAGAACTTTTCTTGAGAATTCTATGTAATCCATGGAAATGAACCTAGAAATAATGTGAGATGAGCTAGAGAATTATGGTGTTATAGCTGGAATAGAAGGGGACATGATTTATAAGCCTAAGATCCATTTAAGCAACTTTTTAATTTTTCAATTCCCTCTTCTTGCTTTTGTCCAATTGGGCTCATTTCAATTCCTTTTTGAAAACTATATTTTCCATCATAAAACTTAGATCTTTTAACTTATAATATGTCTTTTCCATCATAAAATGTCAACTTGAGGAGTTTTAACTATTTTAGGGGTTTCTATAATTTTTAGAGCCTCTGAGAACCTCGGGAAGCTCATTTTTCCTATTTTAAAATTCCTCCTATGAATTTTTCAAAAAGTGCTCAAAATTACGAAAATGTCACTGCATCTTCGTTAAATTTTGTCTGATTATCTTAGCTTCATTTTCAGGGCACCTCTAACCTTGGATCCTCATTATTTGAGGTCTAGATTATTACTCTAATTTTATTAGACCTTAAATTATTTGATTTGGGGAACTTCCTTTTTTATCTGGTGCATTTTATACGTTTACAAAGAAACTGGACATTACGTTTCTCACGTTTATGGAGGAACTAAATGTCACATAAAGCTCTTTTGAAGTGTTCTGCATCTTCTACTGGGTCTGATCATACTAAAGAGCATACAACTTATTAATACCCCTCACTGGCTACACCATCCTACTACCAAACTATTGATCATTTTGGGCTATCTTAAAAATAAGCTCCCCGTGATCATACCTTTCCTTTATGTGATTTTCTATATCTTGTAAGCAAATATAGTTTTTAAAGAATAGAAAAAATTAGTTAAAAAAAAAGGTCAAAAGGAGAGAAAGGGCTAGTAAAAAATAAAAGGGTTGATTCAGGTCTAATTGATAAAAAAATTAAGGATTTAGAAAATATGAGAATTGACTTGAGAAATGAATATCCCTCATCATAATAAGGTTAATAGATTAACTAGATGAGGTTGGTTTGATTAAATCCCCAATAACGTACGATTTAGAGTCTTGGGTAGCAATAACTTTGACTAAACTTTTCCAGACTATTTTCAATTCCTATAACCTTTAAGAAAATATTTTTAATGAAGAAGAGAGTCTAAAATTTAGTATGGAGTTGTCAGTTTCTAAAAGTACTAAAAAATGAGCTCAAATGAAGGAATTAAACTGTAGATGTAAAATCAATATTTTTGAAAAAGTTATAAAACCCTAGATTGTTCTATTTATAACAAGCCATTTATCTCTTACCTCTCATAACCGACCTAGATAGCTCTAGAGATTTCCCATGGTGGTGTTAAAGCAAGGAGGAAAGAGAAGGAAAAGAAGGACAAAATAGGTAAGGTTTTGTGCCAAATTTTACTATGCCATAGTTATAAAACTTCATCAGTTTTGGTTTCTAAAAAAGGTGAATTGTGTGGCTACCATCTTGAGTGAGAAAGCTCCTTTCAAGAAACCAATTGTACTAAAAGAATCTCCATTAAGAGAGTTTCAAGATAAGATATGATTTTGTTAGGAAAAATTTTGTATCCTTGGAGTCCTAGCTCCTTATAATGTCGGTGAAGAGAGAGAATGAGTGAAGGAAATATATATTTGATGAAAACTTGGTGAAATCAAGGGTTTACAAGGATGAAAGTAAAAATATGCAAAAGGGATTTAATTAAAAACCAAGTGAAATGCATATGGCTTCACCTAGGGTTAGAATTGACCTTGATAAATTCAAAACCCCAGAAAGAATGGTTAATCCCTATAATACCACAATTAAACTAAGAATGAATTATAGATATCCTAAAGCCGTCAAATTTCCTATGAAATAAACAAAATATCAAGGCTAGGTAATATGGAGGCCTTCTTGGCCAAGCTAAAAAGATGATATCTAGAGAAGTTTTTAATTTATTTTCATGGTTTAAGAGGCTTAAATGAGTAATATAAAGGCTAGATGAATTATTAGTTTGAGGAACAAAATGAGATTTGATGAAGTTGCAAATTTAGTTCCATAAAAACCTTAACTTCCCTTAAGAATGGGATAAATAATATGGCTAAGATTTTGGACTTGTTTTAGCCATGAAAAGTGAGTAAATTGAGATGGATGAATGACGGAATTGCTACATGAAATATGCCAAGTGGAATGAATCATTTTGAAACACTTAAAGAAACTAAATTCATACTTTAAGTCCTAATATGCACATATATGCTAGAGTGAGTTTGAATATGGCCTAATTAGTTGTTGTATATCTTAATTGATGTGCCTAGACCAAGCAAATAGGACTACACCAAAGTGTGTGTGTGAGGCCATGGGATCAAAAGGAGAAGAATAAGGGAATTGATTGAAACTGCTTGACAAGGTAGCTTTTCCTTCATTCCTATATGTGTGATTAGTTTGCTTGAGTCATTAGTTGCTTTTATGTATTGTTTGCAATTGTTTGGCTTGTTGATTGTATGAGTAGAATATGCAACAATTGCATGAGACCTACTTGAAATTGTGAGTGGGGTGGCTCTTTGTTGGGTGAAGCTAGGGAAGTGAGCATGGATTTGCTCTACTTTAGACCAAAAGTCCCTTGAGGGTATAGATTTGCTCTTGCTTGAGTTAAGGAAACCCCTAAAGCATGGATTTGCTCTATTATGTGATTGTATAACATGCATACTTGCTGCCATAGGCTTGAGTGAACCATATATGTGTTTAAATGTTAGTTTATCTATTGGGATTCTTTGAATCTCACATTTCCTTATCTTCACCAACCATGGTTAGGTGATATGCAAAATAAGGACAAGGATGAGCAAAATACTTAGAAAAGTCTATTATGGCAAGAGATTTGGCCCAGGATATGATATTGCATATATGATTATGTAAACCTATATATTAATGTCATGTAATGTAAACATACAAAAGAATGCTAGACTATGAATTTATGACCAATATATATATATATGAGATGATGCAACATGATTTAATATATAGATATTTATGCAGGTTACATGCATTTTCTCATGTAGAAGAGTGATTTTTAGTTGCAAGGCAAATTTTATATGATGAATCATTTATATATGATACATTTATGGATTGAAATTTGTTCATAACAAAAAATGACATTTTAGAACTCATTTGGTAGATTTTAGAACTAAAATTTTGACTACTTGAGTCATAAAATGTCCTTCAACCCATGATCAAATTTAGGGCTAAAATTTGGTGGGCAATTAGAGGACATTTAGAGTTTTTTATAGAGACAAAGTTTATAGTTTTTGGATCTCTATAAAATATTAAATGAATTTCCAAATTTGGCCCCCAAAAAGGTGTCATGGCACTATACTATTCATCTAGCTTAGATATGGTTTTCATGGATTTTAGGGGACCAAATAGACTCAATTTAAATTAGAAATTTTATAGTAGAAAATTCATATCACAAATCTTAAAATGACACCTAGTTTACCTTAATCAAAGTTGTGTAACTCATTATGAATTTTTGCAATTTGATGCACTATTATTTAACTTGTGGCAAAAAGAGACAAGTGAGTCTTTTTGTATGATATAGCTCCATGTACATGTTAATTTGGACAAAAATAAACATGATTATGAATTTGTGATATGGAAAAATGAGAATCCATTTTTGAGTATTATGGATCCATTTAGTGTAATTAGTAACCAAATTGCTACTATTAATAGTTTGATTGCAATTATTTTGCCACGAATGGATATATATATTAAGAATATGAAAAATATTATGGTGTAAAACCATAGTTATTGGCCAATAACTCATTGAATGTAATTACTAGTATGAGATGGTAGTTATTTATAGTTAAACTTGTTCATTTGAAATGATGCTCTCACTCCTCTTGTTATAATTATTCATGTAAAGTATTATGTTGATTAATCTATACATATATATGAAATTTGTTTTTTGTTACTAAGATTTTATATATCACCTTGATTTGCAGGCTAATATTTTCAATGATCAAACCTCCTAGTAGCAAGAAGAGCTAATGAAGCCTATCGTAATGCTTTAGTGGTGTATACGCTCAAATGCCTTATTTAATTAGGTTTGTATAATTGAGATATTAGTTTTTATGCAATTGATTATTATGTGATGAAATTGCCACATTGCATCATGTATTGCCAATTATAGGGATAATTATATGATGTAAGTCATCATGGAATTGGTAGTTGTAATTGTATTTGGATGATTCTTGATGAGTGACTTAGAATTATATGATCAATAACATTTAGATATGTGAAATTAATGTTTGAACTATGGTTAATTGTGACTAGTAGTTGAAATGTCCACTATATTCTAGTAAATATTTTGGGTATAACATGACTACTTGCCATATTTTCATAACTAGTTCCTCTTTACAATATTCATACATATATGAAGCATAAATACAATAATCACATACATTTACATGAAATTAAATATTGAAATCGGGCCATTTATGTGTCATTTTAAGTTATAGGGGTTTAAACTTGATTATCACCTTTCCTTAACTCATTTTTATCATAAAAAAGTTTTCTCATACTCAAACAATGGTGCAAAACTCGTGGAATCCCTTAAATCCCCATGGAACCCGAAATGACAGCATAACTGCCAAAATCTGTACTAATTTGAAATTTCATAACTTGGGTTATACAACTCCAAATTATGCAAATTAGGTGTCTATGGAAAAATTAGGATGTGAAAACATGTTATAAAAATTTTAGGCAAAATTGAGTTCATTTGCCTAATCAAATATTATGAAACAATACCACAGTTAAGAAATGGGAGGCATGTAGCATACCTGAACTTTGAAATCGTATATCTTGTATTACACAACTCCAAATTAGTTGATCTTAATGGACAAAGAAAGCTTGAGATGAGACCTAATAGCTTCACAAATTTTAGGTCCATCTGAGTTCATTGTCCCATGAAATCCATTGCATAACAAAAGCTGCTATAATCTTCGGGCACCATCATACCTCTAACTTCAAAAATTCATAACTCCCTTTATACATCTCCTTTACAAGCAAAATTGATGGCTGTAGAAAGATTATAATGTCAGCTATATGGTTATAAAATTTCATAAGCATTAAACTTCATTTGGCCCTTGAATAACACGAAATTCTAAAGCTATTCTATGTAAATAGTGACAAGATTTATTTGAAATTTCTATCCAACTTCAAAAATTTGTGAAATATTTTGTACAACTTAAAAAATTATGGTTCTTAACTTGTCAAAAAGCTCGAAGAGTGGTCTAAATGCATCCCAGATCTTAAGCTCAAACTAGGTCATCTAGGCCACTTTTGACATAGAAGTTGTTTATAGCAAAGTTAAGACCATTTTCGGTACCAATTTGGACTATTTGGTATCCAATTGGGTTTCTTTCACTTTAAGAACATTTCTTCGATCATAAATGGCTTTTCTAACCATTCCATATCATTCCAAAATAGGTGAATCAAAATTTGACCCTTTGACATACAAGAATACCTATATTCTTATTAGAATTAACATAGCCATATGTCATCATAACACTCATACATTTTCACAGCTTGTTCTACATCCACATTCTCATACTGTTATACATAGTTCCATCATAAAACATGAAGTAGCATTATCATATATATCATAAGTGTGTCATGGTATATGTAAAGCATCATATGCATACATGTACATAAATTCTAGTACAAGATGGGATTCTAATACATAATTTCCTACTATCTATGATTTTTCTTGAATTTGACCTTGGCTTAGAGAGCCTGAAATGGTTAGTGGGAGCATGGAGGGTGGGATTCAGGGGAATCTTAGTAGCTAATCTCAACCAATACAATACATACAAAAATGCCATGAATGTATGCTATGCATGTGGTGCAAGAATGCAATGCTAATGCTTCGTATGAGTTAAATGCATCATAAAACATGAAAATTCATTTCTGTCTTGGCCATGGCATCATCATAAACTTGCTAGGTTCGACTTTTCTTAACCTAGGGGCTAAGGAAGAGCTACTATGCTCAATTCCAAGCCTTAGGGGAGCTAGGAGTCAAAACATATATCATTCTCATTCATATAGCTCAATATGGAACTTATGCTAAAATAAACATCATGAATACATCAAGCAACAACATATGCAAGCATTACAACTCATTCAAACATTCAAATGTATGCAAGAGAGGGCAATAAACCTACCTTGTAATTCTAAGGACTTGGATGTACCACTAACCCACTTGTTGACTTTCTTTTTCCTTACTTTCTGTGCTTTGGCACGTACGAATGATTGATTTTGAGTTATCTTGACCTACATATGACAATTACAAAGCAAATTAATTCCACAGAACTTGTAATGAATGTAATTTTCGTAAAATGACGAAATGAACTGTATAAAAGCAAGTCTATTAAAATGAGCTAGATAATGTCCTAAAAAATTTGGGCAGAGTCTTAGGCTCCTAAAAATGATAATTCCAGGGTTAGACAGAAAGAAAAATGGACCTAGGATGGTGAAACAAATTGTGATCAAACCTGACGAAACGTAATGGAATTTTCATAAATAAGTGTAACTTTTGGAAAAACACATAGGACAACTTTTTAAATGGGAAATTTGAGTTATCCAAGGTTTACAAAAGCCCTGAAAACCATGGGAAGCCTTAAGACTGGTAAAGCCCCTCCAGTGTACGTTTTCTAATGGCGGTGAACCTAAACTTTAACAGATTGGTCGAGGAAGATTTTAACTACAAATTTAGTGATTCCAAAGGCATTTTATTAAATTGGGAATCTAAATTTTATAATGGAAAAGACGGTTATAAAAAATGAGCTAAAATGAAGCTGAAACAAAATTACCACTTCAAAAAGACAAAATTGGAATTTTTAAAAAAGTGAGTTTCTTGAATGTTTTGTAAGCTTCTTGTCTCTTCTCCCCCTTATATAGCACGACCCTTTTTGCCCAAAATACAGAAAATAACAGCTCCTTGAGGCACACCAAGAGAAAGAGAAAAGAAGGAAGAAAATCAAAGAAAAGATGAGGAAATCTAAGGAATTTCATGCTCCATCTTCTTCCAATTTTGTTCCTCTTCTTCCCTCCTCTCTTTCTATGGTTTAGTTGAGCTTTCTGGTTTTTTTTTTAAGTCCAGAACTAAGGGGAGTTGTGGTTTAAATTCATTGGGGAGAAGCAAACTAAGAGGAAGAAGCCTTGAAAGCACACTTGAAACCAAGGTAATTGTTTGTTATTGTTGCTTCTTCTCCTTGCTCCATAGATGTGTGTATTTCGGCCAAGAATAGAACCTAGGGAAGGGAGGATTTTCTATCCAAAAACAAGAAAGGAACTAGGGTTTTAGACCATGAGGAAGAAGAATATGGCAAGAAATTCTAAGGAAAACTAATAGAAATCAAGATAGGAAAGTTTGGTGTTCTTTAGGGTTCTAGAAAATCTGATTTTGTGAGAGTATTTCATTGACCATTTAAGTGTTTTCTTGAGCTCCTAAGACCCCTAGAAACCTTCCCAAGTGGCTCTCCCATCAAGGAAAAATCAAGAACTCTATGAAACTCCATTATGGTGCATATCTTAGCCTAACTAGGTTCAATGGGCTAGGGAGTATTTTAATTTGTTCTAACCTTGGTTTAAGACTTTATATGATGTTAGAAGATGGGAGAAACCATTGAAAAAAAATTAGAAGTCATGGATTGGGAGATGGAGCAATGGTGTCCATAATGGTGCCTTATAAAGCAACTTGGTTTTCCAATTATGTAAATGAATGTGTGATGGATCCAATGACTTTGAATGAGGCCAATAGGTCTAGAAATGGAAAGAAATCGGAGCCTAGAGCTTGAATTGTAAAGGTTTCTTTAATAGGCTATTTATGGAACCATTATGCCACTTATGGAACCAAGTGTGTGGTCAAGAGTGAGTTTAATGTCTTGGCTTGCTTCAAGTGTGTAATTGTGTGTTGTTTATGGTGTTTAGGCTAAGAGAATACCAACCCACCTAGGTGCACTTGTGAGGCTGAAAAAGGGAAGGAGAAAGACTAAGAAAAGCTTGCATAAATTCAAGGTAGCTCTCCATCTCATTCTCCTTGCATTCTTGTGTGCATATGTATGTTATTGCATGCTTGTGTGTTCTTATGACTTGATAACATGCCACTTGATGCTTTGAGATTGCATTGGTAGCAATGTATTGCCTTGAATATCATTGATTGTGGAAATGGCTCATAAGGGTGAGGTGATACTAAAAGTCCCTTAATGAAGGTGAAGAGATACCAAAAGTCTCATGACATGGGTAAGACAAGGTCAAAAGTCTCTTGGAAGGGAAAGGCCAAGTCAAAAGTCCCTAGGCCAAGAGTGAGACAAATCCAAAAGTCCTAGAAATCGGGTGAGGAAAAATCAAAAGTTCCTAGAGCATATTCTTGGCTTGAATGTAAATAAGTAGCATGAAAATTGTGACTTTGCATACTTTATGGTTGTCAAACCTTCCATACATATGTTTTGATGTATGTATACTTTGAATGTGTGTGTGAGTTATTGAGATTCCATGAATCTCATTCCCCTTCTCTTCCTCATCTTAAAATGCCTAGGTGGCACACAAGAAGGGAGGAATGCAAGCCAAGGAACCTAACATGTTATATTTAGTCCATCATGTGGTTATAAGTGTAGTTTAACTTCAAAATGTACTTGTACATATTATTTTTGTGAAGTAAGACCATGAGCTAATGTAAAATGATGCATGGATACTACATATACTTTATGTAGCCCTAAATCAATGAAATCATGGAATTTACCTCTTGTATGGTTATGATTAATTATGTATTATTGGATGTGGAATGGACAAAACAAGATGCATGGTATTTGAGACCACTTGGGCAGTTCATATAAGTCATATTCATACTTTTAAACTTTCCCAAGAGGTACCAAACATTAAAGAAGGCCAATTGGACAAACTTGGTACTTCATATGGAGCAAAAATGGCCATTTTGGTGAGCAATGTCACTTTCTATCCAAATGAGCCCTTCTTAGTCTAATATTTAGCATGCATCTCGAGCTTGTTAAGATCTTTTTGGGAAGATAAAGTGGGTATTATTTGAAAGTCTAAAAAATATTTGGCGAATTTTTGAAGTTGGTAGAAAATTCAGAATTTGCCATTGGTACTATTCATCTAGTCCAAATTTTGTTCTCCATTATTCATGGGGTAAATGAAGTCCAATTGCCACGAAATTTTACAGAGAGAGACTAGACCTTCCCAATGACTTGTGAGAATTGGAAGAAACTCATTTGGATGTCTACAAAAGGAGATATGAATTTTTGAAGTTGCTATTCTGTTCCAGGCACACCTCCAGACCCGTGTTACTATTTGATTTTTTTTGGATTTGAATGCTCTTGGATTGGTCTGGAACTATTTATTTCCTCTAGTTAACATCTTTAGCTTTACAAATTGGTATAGATTATATGGATTGGTTTTTTTTGGAATTAACTTTGAATTGCCAAAATTTATATCAGTAAACTGTATCAGATTTCTAGATAGCTCAACTTCCCTACTTTTTATTGTCAAACGTGGTCCAAATGAGATTTTTGTGGCTAGAACTTATTTTTAGTGTGAATTTAACACCCAGATATTTCCAACAAGCTATAGTTTGCTTGATTTCAATTTTTATAGAATTATTTATGATTTTTTTCAAAATTGTCCCAAATTCTGCCATCTTGGAACCTAAGGCAAAATGTGATTATTTGGGGGTTTTGACCCTTGATCTGTGGTTTGTGCTAAGTTTTGAGAATGTTATGATTTTTATGAATGGAAAATAATTAGAGAATATTGTTGGTGAGTTCATGGGACCCTGGAGTTGTGAAATGAAAAATTTATCCACTACACAATGCAATTTAATTCGTTATTTTAATATATTTTCTTGGGATTTCATTGAAAAATTGTATAATCCCACTTGCACATAAGAGGATCAATATTAGAAATAATATGGTATTACATAACTCATTCTAGGTTCCAAGATGCTCACTTAATCTCATTTGGACTCAAGGTATCAATTATAACTGATTTAGGTCTATTGTGAAGCAACTTTTGGTTCTTGTTTTTCCAACCCTAAACTCTTGTTTTCTACAAGTCTTATTGTAACAACCAGAAAAAAAAAGCTGAAAATTTTTGAAGAGCTAAAAATTTTTTAAGTCTACTAGCTATAGCCTAGCTATAGCGAATGTACCTGTTCGCTATAACGAGAAATGGTCTCGCTATAGCGAGAGTGCCTTCTCGCTATAGCAAAAATACTTCTAGCTATAGCGAGTGCGGGTACCCTATACAAAAACCAGGGTGTTGCTCGCCGTAGCTCGCACTATAGCGAAAACAGAGGTCTGGGACTGATACATACTCGCTGTAGCGAGGGTTATGCCTCGCTATAGCGAGGGTTAGCCTGAAAAAGCGTGAAAAAAGAGAATTTGACTTTTTAAAGCCTCCAAACTCCTCTTTTCTCTCTGTAACCGACTTAAGCTCCTTCTAAGATAGAGAAAAGGGCAGAGGAGAGAGAGAGAAACCTAGAGGAGGAAGGAAGAACGAGAAAAAGGTAAGATTTGCATGGCTTTTCTCTTAGAATATTGTTCTTCTCTCCTTGCCCTCTCTTCCTATGGTTTTGATGGTTGAAGTAGCTATGTTTTGGGTTTGGTTCAGAAAAGGAAAAGTGGAAAACCACTCTTGAGGGAAGTTAGAATTCATGTAGCTTCACTTCCTTGATTTCCTTTCTTAAGAGCTTAAGAGAGGAAGGATAGTTGGTGAACTTCTAGAGAGAGAAAGAATCCCTAGTTTCTTATATGCTTGGTAGGGTTTGCTATAGAGAAACCCCTAGCTTTGTGAATAAATGTTGAGTTATGAGAGAGTAATCCCATGCTCTTGTGTGTCTAGGCTCAAGAGAAGCACTCCCATCTAGTGGTGATTGTGAAATCAACAAGGGAGGAGATAAATTGAAAGAGAAAGCTTGTGATTAGCCAATAAGGTAGCTCTCTCCACCTTCTCTTATGCATAGATGTGTGCTTACATTGTCTTGTATGTGTGTATGTATGTTTTACACCATGAAAAGTATGCTAGCATGATGATATCTTATGTATTTCAATGATGTTTTATGTGATTGCTTTGCTTTGCTTAAGTATGGAAAAGTCAAAAACCCTCTAGCCATGGTGAGGATGAGCCAAGAACCCTAAAGTTAGTTGAGACAAAGTAAAGAATCTCCCAAAAGTGAGGTTGACTCCTAAGAGTAAGGTTGAGTCTAAGAACCTCTTAAGAATGGGTGAGGCAAGTCCAAAATCCACAAGTGAATGGGTGAGGCTAATCCATTTGCTTGGCAAGCTCTTATATGCTATGTATGGCCTACTCAAATGTTGAAAATGCTCTTCTTATGATTTCACATGCTAATATGCCCATGCATACATTTGTGAGACTTGTTTGCATGGTTTATGTATGATTGAATGAGAGATGAGCTATTGAGATTTTTTGAATCTCACTCCCCCTCTCCACCATCCTAACATGCTAGGTGGACTAAGTGAGACAAGAAATGGGAGCCACCAAGCATGAAGCAAGGGAATTCTGTGAAGAAATTGTAAAAGAGCCATTTTGTCACTACTTTGTAGTTAAGTTAAGGGATGTAATCTAATGATGTACATGATGTAGCAAGTATGAATACTTGTAAATGAATGTATTTATCATATATGTATGAGAATTAGAACCATCTTGAATGATGTAGCAAGTTTCGGTATGAATAGTAAGATTTTGGCATTATGTACATGGTGTATGTGTTGGTGTGGGAGAGTGAGTTTTGCAAATCTGGGTAGTTAGACATTTGAGCCATGTTTAATAGCTTATGTTGATGCTTTCCCATGTGCTTATAGAGCCTTAGAGGCAGGAGAAGCAAATTTGAACCCTTTAAGCCTCTTGTAGCAAAGGAAATGGGCACTTTGCCCCCTTATATCAAAGTCTGACCAAATGACCTCTTCTTGCCTTGAAATTTGGCATGTGACTAGATCTTGTCTAGAGCTTTTTGGGAAGCTAAAAAATAGGTCATTTGGAGGTCTATGGAATTTTCTATGATTTTTCAAAGTTGGTATTAGAAATTCAGATTTTCATAAGCACTGTTCATTTGGTTAGTTGTGAAATTGTGTCATCTGAGTGTCAAACGTGGTCCAATGGATACGAAATTTTATAAGAAGAAACTAGACAGTCACAGTGACTTGTAGCAATTGGAAGCACCTCATTTTCAGGTCTAGAGAGGAAGATATACATTTTTGAAGTTTCTACCTAGTATCAGTCATCTTGCCTGACCAGAGGTACTGTTCCATCGATTTCCGAGATTTTAGCTTGATGAACTGATCTGGAGACATTTTTCCTTCTAGTTAACATCCACATATTTCCATAGTGGTATCATTTTCACACATTGGAGTTTTGTGGAATTAGTTGGACATTTTTGAAGTTCATATCAGTAAACTGTGACAGTATCAAGATCAGTCAGACCTCCAGATGATTTCGCGTGTCAAACGTGTTGTGTGTGGGATTTTAAGACTTCTACATATTTTTGTAGCAAGTAGACATCCCAAGATTTCTATAATGACTGAGATTACATGTTTTCTATTTTTTTGGATTTAGTTTTGAGTTTTCAAACTTTGCCCAGAAATGAGGCCAAGTATGGCCGAAAATGAATATACATGTCTCATATCCCTTTTTGGTTTCCATGGGTTTAAAGCATGTTTTTGGGATTGAAATGAGTTGTAATGGTGAAATTAAATATGAGGATGCATAGAATGAGCTCACACGATCCATGTGACATTAAAGTGAATTTTTAACTATGATGCCATGTGAGAAAGTGTAGGAACCCAATGAGGAAGACCTCACTTTATTCTTCCCATATCTCATATGAGCATGTAAGGCATGATGGGTATGAGCTAGAATTGATGGTGTTACACTTATAACTCTCAAGAGACTCATTTGAATCATTACATGCTTGGTTAGAAAGTTTTAGAACCAACTTGCTTCATTAACTTCATTTAGGCCTTTAAAATTTTAACTTCCATTCTAAGGTTCCTAAATTTAATCCAGTGCTTCCATAATTGTTTATTCATCATATTTAAGTGTAATGACCCTATTAGTTACATCATTATTTTCTAATACATCAAAATACTTATACTTGGCAATATGATTACATGATGATACTATACAAAAGAATAATAAAATTAGCATCTACTCTAAATTAACTCAGCCTAAGTGTAGCTTCTCACATAAGGTCTCAACTCATAGATATTTATTCACCTGCTTTCCCTTATCCTTGCTTGAAGAGCTTTCACCTAAAAGTATTATCCTATAAAATGGAGTGAGATACAAATTTTAGTAATCAAGGCAAATTTCATTCATATGTTTCAAATTAATTAACATATATACATTTTAAATAGAGTAAGATCAGAACATCAATTATATCAACAAATGAAATAGTTGAATAACTAGTGACTACTGTCCCATACTAGCAAACACATACAACATGTTAAAGGCCAATAACATCAAGAGAGGTCTGTCTATGGCACCAACTCTCCAATGAGCACAACCTGAGCTTAGTGTATTCAGGGGTCTGATCATAACCTGCTGCCCGATTGAAGCACAATGCATAGGTGGCAGCCGCACCACACCTCTACCATGGACTCACAAAATCCAATCATAACATTACAAATAGTCAACCATTCATTTAGCATTTAGAATCAAACATGTGCAACAAATATAAGATAAAATTGAACATATACATGGAATCAAAATTAACCCTTGTTACCTTACTTGTAGATAATTCTTTGAGAGCTAACAAAATTGCTACTTCAGCCTATGGACACAAAACTAGACCATTACTATTTCTCATCATCATTTATAATAACAAACCCATTACTCAAAGAATTTAATCATGAAGGACTACCTAAAGAACACTTATCCAGCCACTACAAGAACCAAATTCAAATTTGGTTATGTCTACACCAGTAATCTCAAAACAACATTCCAAATTATGGGTAAATTCGCATAAAATCACCACTCATATCATAAATAAGCTATAAACTAGTAGAAAATACATCAAAATAAGAAGTTTATTGTAACACCTTACTTTCTAGCTCATACCCAACGTGCCCTCTAGCCCATATGGCAATGCGGAACTCATAAGGGAAACACTTTCTCTACCTTATGCTTACTTTCTCTATGGCACTATGTGTGGGTAGAGCTCCACTTAGAAGTAACATGGACCGGTTGAGCCCTCTCTCTGATTCCTCTTGCTCAATTACTCCTTTGAGACTTATTTCAATCCCTACTATATGCTTAGAACTCATGGAAAGCAAAAAGGGATTGGAGACATGCATTTTCGCTAGTGGCAGATTTTGCTTCTTTTCTGGGCTAACTTTGGAAATTCATAACTAAATGCAGAAAAATTGTATCTACATGATCTGGGTCATTCTAGAAATTTTGAGACGTCTACTTCATGCTAAAAATACTTAGAAGTCTCAATCTCTCACTCATTCTGCGTTTGACATCGAAATAGTTCACTGGTCAGAGGGGGCTTCTTTGCTGTCACAGTTTACTGATATGGACATTGAAAATGTCTAACTAATTCTACAAAAATCCAATGCTCATAAAACTCTATCTCTATGGAAAGATGTGTATGTTAGCTAGAGGAGAAAAATATCTCCAGATCAGTTCACTTAGCCAATTTCCCGGAAACCGATGAAACAGTACCTCGGGTCTGGTTGGGTGTCTGATTCTGGGCAGGAACTTCAAAATTGTATAACTTCCTCTCTGGACCTCTAAATTAGGTGCTTCCAGTTCCTAAAAGTCACTGTGACCATCTAGTTTCTGTGTATAAAATTTCGTAGCCATTGGACTACGTTTGCCACTCGGATGACTCGTTTCTCAAACTGACCAAATGAACAGTGATTTCCCAAATCCGAAATTCTGATGTCAACTTTGAAAAATCATAGAAAATGCTATAGACCTCTAAATACATGAACTATAGCTTCCCAGAAAGCTCTAATCATAATCTAGCCACATGTCAAATCTCATAGCAAGAAGAGGTCATATGGCTATTCTATGACATCATGTGCAAGAAGGCCCTTTCTTGGCCAAAAGTGGGGCTCATAGGGTCCAATCTTGGTTTTTCTACTTCTATGACTCCTTGAGCACATGAGAAAGCATCTATAGGAGCTATCAATCATGCCTCAAGTGTCTAATAACTTAGATTGGGGAAACTCACTACCCCATGCCCACTTGTGCACCCGTATGGTCTATACTACCATTGATCATTTCACATTCAAATATGCCTTTTCATTCATCATAAACCTCATTCTCAGACATTCATCATCCATACATACATTGTCTTACAAAAACTATTAGGAACTACATCATATACATCATTGCTTTACATTTACAACTCTCATATACAATGTATTACAAAAGCCTTTACACTCTTCTTCATTTCTATCCCTAGCTTCATGCTTGGTGGTGGTTGCTCCCATCTCTAATCTCACTCGGTCCACCTGGCATGGTTGGATGGTGGAGAGGGAGGGTGAGATTCGGAGAATCCCAGAAGTTCAACTCTCATTCAAACATACATATATTGCATGCAACAAGTCTCATTATGCATGTATGGCATGTTAGCATGTAAAAACCATGATGAAAACATTTAAAACATATGAAATGGCCATGCATAACATTCAAGAGCTTGCTAAGTACTTGGATCAGCCTCACCCATTCCCTTGTGGCTTTTGGATTTGCCTTCCCATACTTTAGAGGTCCTTAGACTCAACCCTTACTCTTTGGGAGTCAACCTCACTTTTAGGAGACCTTTTTCTCTTGTCTTAACCAACTTAGGGCTTCGGCTCATCCTCACCTGGGCTATAGGGTTATTGGCTTTTCCATTTCCTCAAACAAAACCCAAAACAATCATATAAATCCTCATTTCAATTCACAACATATCATCATGCTAACATACTTCTCATAGCTCATATTATTCATACACACAAACAAGACAATGGAAACACACAATTATGCATGAGAGAAAGTGGAGAGAACTACCTTGCTGGCTATTCGCTACTTGCTCTTACACTTGACTCCTCCCTTGTTGGTTTCACAACAACTTCTAGATGGGAGAGCTTCTCTTGAGCCTAACCACACAAAAGCATGGAATCAAGACCTCAATACTCAATTCTTAAGCTAGGGATCACTTCTACTCAGCTCTACTGAGCTTCTCACTCTAGGTCTTTTCCTCTCACTAGGGTCCATTAGCTATCCTCTCTCTTTTCTCAACTCTTAAACTCTTAAGAAAGGGAAAAGCAAGATAGAGAAGACTATATACTTCTAATCTCTCTCAAGAATGGTTTCCCACTCTCTCTCCTCTGAACTAGACTCAAAACCTAGCCATTTTCTACCATTTAAACCGTAGGAAAGAGGGGAAAAGGGGAGAAGGGCAACATACTAAGAGGAAGCCATGAGAATCCTTATCTTTCTTGTGCTTTCTTCTTCTCTTCAGCTTCTCTCTTTCTCCTCCGCCCTTTTCTCTCTCCTAAGACGAGCTTGAGTCGGTTAGAAGAAGAAAGAAGAAATTTGGAAGCTTTTAAAAAGTCAAATTCTCTTTTTCTCGCTTTTTCTGGACCGCTCTCGCTATAGCGAGTCATTACCCTCGCTACGGCGAGCTCGTGTCTATTCCAGACCTCTGCCTTCGCTATGGCGTCGCTACGGCGAGCAACTCCCTGGTTTCTGTATGGAATGCCGCACTCGCTATAGCTAGGAACATATTCGCTACGGCGAGGAGGCATGCTCGCTATGGCGATTCCATTTCTCGCTATGGCGAGAAGACTTAGAAAATTCTCAGCTATTCGAAAATTTTCCAGCTTTCTCTTTTCTTTTTCTTTTCTCATTTCTTTTCTATTTTCTTTTTCTGGGTTGTTACATTTATACTTACCTAATATCCCTTCTAGCCTCAACCTTCAAAAATCCTCTAATAAAACACCAAATAACCCATATCAAATTTGAGGTGTAAACGAAAATGCTCCAAATAAAAGACTGATTGGGTTAAATTGAAGAGGAAGAGGAGAGAGTGAAGTTCTATAATAATTACCTTAGTTGATTTTGACCCTATAAGTGGAAAATGAGACCAAGAAGATGATAGAAGGCCTAACCTCCAAGAGACCTCCAAATTTTGCCTTTGCCTCTTGTGTTTCTGCAGAATGAATAGGGGCTGTTAAGGGTTTAGGGCTTAAGTTGGGTTGTGGGCTAACCCAAAGGCTTAAGTCCAATTGGAGTTCAAATTTTTGCTTGTTGGGGTAGACCTTAGGGATTGGGCTACATAATTTTTAAGGTTAAGGATGGAATATGCTGATCCAATAGCCCAAGATCCATTTGGACTCCTTCCCCCAAGTTTGGGCTAAGGCTATATGGGCTCTTATCTCACTCAAATTCACTCCTAAGTTTTAGGCTTCCAGAAAATTTAAGTTGGGCCTACAAGAAAACTAATATTAAGTTCTTCTACTAAACTCATGGTATAATTAGGCTTCTAGATTAGGCCAAAATATAATTGAATTAATCATAAGGCCCAAATTAAGTATCTGCATCTCTTAATTAATTCTTGCTAATTAATCCCACGTTAACTCCCTAATCATTATAATTATTCTTAATTAATTTTGTGGTGTTACACTAAGTCTTTAGATTCATTAGAATTTAAAGAAACATTCCCTAAGTGCCTCTTCCATAGCTTGGCCAAGACACCATAATAAGATAAGAAAATATGGATTTTTGTTGATTCTTGCTAGGAATTTGATGGATACCCAAAATCCTTCGCTTCTTTACATCTTAGACATGAATTCATATAGCTCCAAATACCTTCCAATGATTCTATAATTTCTAGGGTGAAACTAAAACCCTAACTTCCATATCTTAAATTCTAAAGCTTTTCTTTTGGTTCCAATTACATATTCTTATTTCTCATGCTCTAAAACCCTTGTTTCTACCTTGCTATGGCTGAAACTTATTCACTTTCATATGGTCCTAGGTCTAACTAAAACTTATAAAGAAGGAAGAGGCAAGGTAAAGCATAACCATACTACAAAACATACCTTGTTCTAATGTCTTTCAAGAGAGAAATTTGATAGTTGGCTTAGTTTCTTCAAACTCTCTCCTTCCTCCAACAAAATAGCCACAAAAATGCTTCTTTCTAAAAACCAAAACCACTAAAAGAAAGAGCTCAAGGAGGAGAACCAAGTTGGTGAAGGCAAGAGCATGAAAAAGTGTCATTTTCTAACCTTTTCTTGGCCTTCTTTCTTTCTTTTTCCTCTTTTCCTTGGTGCACCTTTCTCCTCTGGTTTAGATGGTCTTGGTTCTATTTTAAGAGGTTTGGGTCATGCTAGATAGAATTAAGAAGGGATGGGTTAGGTTATAACATTTTTCATAATTCTCATTTTGCCCTTCAAGTTCATTTTTCCCATTTTCACTTGTTTTAGCTCCTTTTTGAGAACTGTCATTTTGATATGAAAATTTAGGTCCTTTAATTTATAAAATTCCTTTGATTTTACCCAAATTAGATTTAAAACTTTACCAAACCATTCAATTAGAGTTTCAGTCAACCGATGACTTAAATCATACACCAGAAAGGTTTTAACCATTCTAAGGGTTCCTATGGTTTTTGAGGCCTTTAAGAACCTACAAAATTCAATTTTATCATTTAAAACTCCCTTTTTTGAGTTTTCAAAAAGTTATATAAAATTACAAAAATGCCATTACATTTTTGGTTGCTTTGTTTAATTGCTTTTGCTCTAATTTTAAGCCATTATTAGCTTTGTATTCTCATTTATAAATGTCTAGATTATTATTCTAATCTTATTTAGCCTTTAATCATTTTATTTTGGGGTCCTCTTTTGTAATCTCATCAGTTTCAATCAAGCTCTAGAAAGGCTGGATATTCCATATATTTCAGTTGTTCTTGATAAATTCCCTATGTTGGGTAAGTGTATTTGAGTGGTTTAGAAAGGTTGGGTGTGATTTGAAGTCACTTAGACTCCATTTGCTAAATTTGGGTGTGTAAACCTAAGTAATACATTCATGTAGAAACTAGCCCTTGAAACTGAGGTTTAAGGTGGTCATTTTTTGTTCCATTAATTTTAATGAAGGTTTGGATGTTTAGACAATCTTAAATATGTACTTTAGATTTGCTTAAGGTGCTTAGAGGAATTTAAGAGGCATATTTTGGATTTTGATTTATTACTCAGAGGTTTTAGAAGTAGCTTTTTAATTATTACTATCATTATGGTCATCCTGTTATCATGGGATGATTTTACTCGTGATTGCTTAATTATAACTTTCTATAGTTGTATGAGGGATTATCTTATCCAAAGATAGATTTTAGGTATGGTACTTGCATTCTGTGTTAGATTTGTTACTATTAAATGAAGAATTTTGTGGTCATATAAGGTGTAACATAGATGTTAATGCTTGAAAAATTGTGATTCTAGGTTTGATTGTAGTTTAGGAGCCTTGGGAATGTTCTTTTGTAGCTTTGGTCATGTGGAATATGTAATGCTCCATCCCTTGGGTGTTATCAAAACATATTTTGCTGTCATGGGTCCTACTTTGGTGATTTTGGATGTGGCATAGTGTCATATCTCATGTTTTCTAAACCCTTATACATCAAAAGGAAGATTAACAACCATGATAATTGTCATACCTAGCTTTATTTAACTCATTCATACCAAGCATGAAGTTCAAGGCAAAGTTCACATCCACTTTTAGGTTTTCCAACATCAAAATCAGTTCGTTTACGGGTCATATGGAGTTATAAGGGTCCAAATTTGATTCTTCCTTTTCTTTTAATCATATTCATCATAAACAACTTTGTTTAGATTCATTTTACAATAATTAGCTCATGAGACACTCTAGAAAGGTCTACAACTCGAAATGACATAATAACCAAAATTTTGTATTAACTTTGAAAGATTCATAACTTAGCATATATAAATTTAATTCATGCAAATTTGGTGTCTATGGAAAGTTTAGGATGTGAACTACATGTTGTAAACATTTTAGGTGAAATTGAGTTCATTTGCCTTATGAAATTCAGTGGAACAATAACCTAGTTTAGAATATGAATAGTACTAGGCACCTAAATCAGACCCCAAGTTTAGAAATGCATAACTTTTGCTACGTAACTCCAATTTATGCATTCTTAGTGGCTATGGAAAGCTTATAATGTTAACTACATGTCATTTGGTCCCTTAAATATATGAAAACCTAGATCTGCACTGGGTGAACAATAAAGGACCGATTTCAAAATTTTGTAAAACTTCAAAAATTCATGAAATATACAATACAACTCCAAAAATTATAGTTCTTAACTTGTTAGAAATCTCTACTAAGTATCTAAATGAATGTCAAATCTTAGACTCAAATTAGTTCATTTAGACCACTTTTGACATATTAGTTGTTTATGCCTCTTTTATGGCCCACCTTGGTACCAATTCAAATCATTTGATATCCAATTGGAATTCTTCAACTTGGACCAAGTTTTAATAATATTGAATAACATTTCCAACCATTCCATGACATGCCAAAATGGTTGGATCAAAAATTGACCTTTTGACACCTAAATATAGACACATGCATAATGGTGCCTAACATAACAATTACTACATAAAGCCTTATACGCACCACAAAATGCCATACATTCATAATCTTATACTTTTGCATAATGATGCTTTAGTTTAGCATTTATAATCTGATTTAGTGATACTATATAAGATAGATTATCCTGTAATTGAACATTTTCATACTCTATGACATGTGAGGTGTAGGGCTAGGGCTTTTTAATTTGGGATACATGGAAGACATCATATATTTGGGTCAAGTTCAGAAGAAAAGCGATTATGTAGGCTACACGTCCAACTTTATCAAGAATTTGGAATGAACCTATATACTTTGAATTGTGTTTCTTACTCTTTATGGACTTACCTATTCCTGTGACTGGAGACACTATAATAAATACATGGTCTCCAACATCAAATTCTAATGACCTTCTCTTATTTATATAAATGTTTTGTCTGCTTTGAGTCATTAAGAGTTTCTTTTTTATCACTTCTAGATGTGTAGAGGTTTAGTCCACTAGTTATAGGCCTATAAGACTCTTCTCTCCATTTCAACCTAACATATTGGGGACCTGCACTTCTTCCAATACAATGCCTCATATGGTGCCATCTAAATGCTAGACTAGTAGCTATTATTGTAGGCAAATTCTGTTAAAGACAAATAGGTATCCCAATTTCTTTTCATCTCTAATATGTATGCCCTCAACATGTCCTCTAAGGTTTAGGTGATTCTTTCTGTCTGGCCATCTCTTTGAAGGTGGTAGGCTATGCTAAATTTTAATATAATTCCTAGGACATCCTGTAATGATCTCCAAAAATTTAAAGTGAATTTAGGGTTTTTATCTAATACTATGCTTCTAGGTACACCAGGTAATCTCACTATTTACTTTATATACAATTAAGCTAATTTATTTGAGGTGTAAGTGGCTTTAATTGCTAAGATATGAGCTAACTTAGTTAGTTTATCCACTATCACTCATATGGCATCATGCCTTGATGATGTTTTAGGTAATCCCATGACAAAGTCTATAACTATATTATCCTATTTCCACTACAGGATATCTAAGGGTTGAAGTAACCCTGCTAGTTTCTAGTATTCAATTTTAACTCTTTAACACACTAAATATTTGGAGACATACTCAACTATGTTTATTTTTATTCCAAGCCACTAGAACATTTTCTTTAAATCATGGTACATTTTATTACTACATAGATGAATGGTATATCTGCTTTTATGTGCCTCTTATAATATCTATTCTTTCAATTCTAAATTTTTAGGCACACACAACCTATCCCTGTATCTCACTATTCCATCCTAAAAAAGGTTAAATTTTGAGGCTTTCCCTTAAGACATTTAGTCTCTAATTTTTCTTACATGTTCATTTGCTTGTTAGGCTTCTCTTATTTAATTTCTCATGTCACTTTCTATTCAGGTTTCACTCATCAATAACTTGTTAGGATGCACCTGACATGTGAGATTCATATCTCTAAATGTCTCAAGGAGTTCCTACTCTCTCAATATTGTATAGGCCATATGTATAGATTTTTCACTTAGTGCATCTACTACTGCATTAGCTTTTCCTGGATGGTATTTCAAAGTATAGTCATAATCCTTTAAGAATTCTAGCCATCTCCTTTATCTTATATTTAAATCTTTCTACTCAAACAAATATTTCAGGCTTTTATGATCATTGTATATTTCTATGGTTGCACCATCCAAGTAGTGTCTACATATCTTAAAAGCAAATACCACTGTTGCTAATTTTAAGTTATGGGGGGATAGTTTTCCTCATATGGTTTTAACTGTCTAGAAGTATAAGCTACCACTCTGCCTTTTATGTATAAGTACACATTTTAACCCTTTCTTAGAAGTATCACTATAGACTACAAAAGTCTCTTTAGGTCAGGTATCATTAAAACTAGGGTTGTGGTTAACCTATGCTTCAATTCTTGGAAACTCTACTCATATTTCTCATCCTACATAAATGGTACATTCTTTTTAATCAATTCAGTCAATGGCATAGCTATTAGAGAAAAGCCTTGGATAAATCTTTTATAATAACTTGCAAAACTCAAAAAGCTCTTAATCTCTGTAACTATCCTAAGTTTCTCCCATTGAAGGATTGCCTCTACTTTATAGGGATCTACTACAATCCCTACCTAGGAGATCACCTGGCCTAAGAATTTCATCTTTGTGAGCCAAAACTCATATTTACTAAGTTTAGCATACAACTATTTTTCTCTCAAGGTTTCCAAGACTAATCTCAAATGTTGTTCATACTCTTTCCTGCTCTCAAAATAAATAAGAATGTCATCTATGAAGACTACTACAAATTTATCCAAGTATAGCCTAAACACTATGTTCATATAATTCATAAATATAGTAGATACCTTCATTAACTTGAAGGACTTTACTAGAAACTCATAGTGCCCATATCTAGTCTTAAAGGTTGTCTTAGGAATGTCCTCAGCCTTAATTCTAAGTTGATGATATCTTGACCTGAAGTCAATCTTAGAAAACACTAATGCTCCTACCAACTGATCTAGGAGGTCATCTATCCTAAGAAGGGGGTATTTATTATTAACGGTAATCTTATTGAGTTCCCTATAATCTATACACAGCCTAAGACTCCTATCTTTCTTTTTAACAAATAAGATTGGAGCTCCCTATGATGAGACACTAGGTTTAATGAAACCCTTCTCTAATAATTCCTTTATTCATTTCTTTAACTCAACTAGCTTAATAGGAGTCATCCTATATAGAACCTTAAACACTGGACTTGCCCTAAGCACAATGTCTATAGCAAACTCTACCTCTCTGTCAGAGCGTAATCTGCTAATTTCCTAAGGGAATACCTTTGGGAACTCTCTTGCAACAAGTATATCATTTACACCTTCTTGTACTTCTGGTTATATGGAGAAGAAAACTAGGAATTCCTAGCTACCATGCACTAGAGATCTTTCAGCCTAGGTGGTAGTCATAAAGACTAGCTCAATCCTAGTACTAGGCATAGTTCTAGATTTAGGTAAAGTAATACATCTGTTATGGCAATCAAGTATGGCATTATTGATAGACATCTAATTCATACCAATGATCAAATCAATATTAATTAGGGGTATACAAATTAAGTCAAGTGTGGTAAAACAATGGTTAAACTGTATTATGCAATTCAAATAAACATAGGAGGTCATAACTTAGTTTCTTGTGGGGCTAGACACATGTAAATCATAGGGTAAATTATATATACTTAGATCTAACCTCCTAGCATAGTCATAGGATATGAAAGAATGATTAGCACCCAAATCAAACAATGCATTTACAATATAATTATTAGCCTTAATAGTATCTTAGATTAGACTTGGGGATTTGCTAGCCTCCTGTTAGTTAAGGCAAAAACTCTACCTTAGGTCTGTAGTCTAGATGCCAGAGCTACCTTTCTTTGCTATGTGTAGTCTCTAGCTATATACCCTATCTTGCCATACTTGAAACAAGCATTCTAGCCTATGTAACAAGGTTTGCCTCCATGCTTTTTACCACATTGACTATAGGCTACTAGTGTGGAACTGGCTCTATTAGACTAAGCAGGTCTCCTCCTACCCTTCCCTTTTTTATTCCATGATCCTCTGCCACCTCTTTTACTATTACTGGTGGTTGGTACTTCTTCTTATGGTCCTTTATTCTCAAAGAGGGGAGGTTTTGTACTAGGAGCTACTCATATTGTTCTTAAATTGCTTTCTATTACTCTACAAACCTCCATTAGTGTATTGAAGTCCCTGATCCATTGGGGCACCACTCTGTCTCTAATTTTTGACAACAGCCCCTCCTCTAGCTTATCAACTCTCCATCTCTCATCATGATGCTTTTGAAGGTAAGAGGAGTATCTAAAGAGCTCTAGGAACTTGTCCATATATTAGTCTACAGACATACCCTCAGTCTATCTTAGGAGAATAAATTCTGACTCCTTTTCATCCCGAATGGAACTAGGGAAGTATTACTCATAAAATGGCTATAAAAATGTTTCCCAATTAATTAGGAGGTTTTTTGACTTCAAGATTGGTTTAAGTACTTTTCCACTAATAGTTAGCATCTTGCTCCAGCTGAAAAATGGCCATCACAGCCTTCTGCTCAAATGTGCACTCTATAACTCTAAAACTCTTTTCTCAATGCATGATCCAAGCCTCAACTTTCTTTGTGTTCAGTTCACTATCAAATGATGGAGGCCTATATTTCTTGAGCTATGCTATAGCCTGCTAGATAGTTATATGAAATAGAGCAGGAGGCATCCAAGCTAGTGGAGTTTGAAAAGTTTGTTGATTTTGTGGGTTCTAAAATGAGGGCATTGCCTCTAAGTTTTCAAGATGATCTAAGTGCTATGGTTGGGGAGGATTAGGCCTTTCACTTTCTCTCTGAACGAGCCTCTCTTGTAGCTCTATAATTACTTCTTGCTACTACTACATCATAGCCTACTACTGATCCAGGTGAGCCATAATAGTTGTGGGATCAATGGGCTTTGCTCTAGCATCTCTAGAAGGCTTACCTCTGTTGGTGTTCACCATCTTATCTGAAACCATTTAAATATAATTTAACATAAAACATGAACATATGCCATAATCTAACACTTAATTCATCCTGTATAAGTCATATATAACTGAAATGTCACATTCTCAAGTGATAACTAACATTATAATGCTTGAACCTTTGCTTTGATATCAACTAAAATGTCATACCTAGCTTTAACTCATTCATACCAAGCATAAAGTTCAAGGCAAAGTTCACATCCATTTTTAGCCTTTTTAACACTAAAATCAGTTTCTTTACAGGTTATATGGAGCTATAGGGTCTAAATTTAATTCATCCTTTTCTTTTAATCATATTCATCATAAACAACCTTATTTAGAATCATTTTACCATGATTAGCTCATGAGACACCCTAGAAAGGTCTACAACTTGAAATGTCATAGTGACTAAAATTCTACACTAACTTTGAAAATTCATAAATTAAGCTATATAACTCCAATTTATGCAAATTAGGTGTCTATGAAAAGCTTAGGATGTGAAATACATGTTATAAAAATTTTAGGTGAAATTGAGTTCATTTGCCCCATGAAATTGAATGGAACAATGACTTGGTTCTAAATATGAACAGTACTAGGCACCTAAATTAGACCTCAACTTTAGAAATACATAACTTTTGTTACACAACTCCAATTTATGCACTCTCAATGGCTATGGAAAGCTTATAATGTCAACTATATGCTTGTAATAATTCATGAGTATCAGAGTTCATTTGACCCCTCAAATACACAAAAAAAGAAACTAGATCTGCATTAGATGAACAATAACAGGACCAATTTAAAAATTTTACAAAATTTCCAAAATTCATGAAATATTTTGTATAACTCTAAAAATTATGGTTCTTAGCTTGTTAGAAAACTCTGCTAAGGGTCTAAATGTTGCTAAATCTTAGACTCAAACTAGGTCATTTAGGACATTTTTAACATAAGAGTTGTTTATGCCTCTTTATGGCCCACCATAGTAACAATTTGGATAATTTGATATCCAATTAGAATTCTTCTACTTGGAATAAGTTTTAATTATCCTAAATGACATTTTCAACTATTCTATGACATTCCAAAAGAGTTGGATCAAAAATTGACCCCTTGACACCTAAATAGTGCCTAACATGACAATTGCTACATAAAGCCTCATACACCACCACAAAATGCCATATATTGATAATCTCGTACTTTTACATATAGTCTCATCATAAGATATGGAATATCTTATCAATTACATCATGAGTCCATATTGATTCAAGTAAAGTGTCATATGGTTACATATATAAACATCTAATACAAAAATATTGCTAATACATCATTTCCTAATTCTTATGCCTTCTCATGGTCTTAACTTTGGCTTAGTGACCCTAAAATGGTTAGTGGGAGCATGGGAGTAAGATTTAGGGAGAATCTCAGTAGCTAATCTAAACCAAATCAATGCACACATAAATACCATGAGTGAATGCATATATGTGGTGCAAGAATGCTATGCATATGTATCATGTAAGTCAAATACATCATATAGCATAAAACTTGTAATATTTGATTCCCTGAAAACGAGAGAAAATGCAAGAAACATAATGTACGACTTCTCCATAAACAAATGAAATTCACCGATACAAAAGCAAGTCCCTCGAAATGGCTTAGTTAAGGTCCTAAAAAATTTAGAAAGCATTCTAGACTCCTAAAAATGAGAATCCCAGGCTCAGACGGAAAGAAAAAAGGAGCTAGAATGAAGAAACAAAATATAACGAAAGTTTGACGAAACGTAAGGACATTTTCGTCATTTTGAGTAAAATTTGGAATTCTCATAGGAGGAATTTTTAAATGAAAGTTTTGAGTTCTCTAGGGTTCTCAAAGGCCTTAAAAACCATGTGAAGGCCCGGGATAGCTAAAGCCCCTTCGG
Organism: Erythrophleum ivorense; assembly: GCA_026724425.1. Lineage (NCBI taxonomy): Eukaryota > Viridiplantae > Streptophyta > Magnoliopsida > Fabales > Fabaceae > Erythrophleum > Erythrophleum ivorense. Next base: position 11,441,998 of record JAIUCV010000012.1, on the reverse strand, counting down.
TGGACATTTTCCAACGTTAGTTGACCCAAACTTTGACCACTTCATTTGGGAAGATTTTAAATCCAATTTAGATGAAACCAAAGGCATTTTATAAATTAGATGACCTAAATTTTATGATGGAAAAGACAGTTCTCAAAAAGGAGCTAAAACGAATTAGAAATGAAAATGTAAAAAACGAAGGACAAAATGGGAATTTTTGAAAAGTCTTTCTTCCTCTACCTATATATATAGGATGCCCCACTCTCCTGCTCATTTAGCCTCATATGTTTCTACCTCAAACCAGAGAAAAAGCCCTAGGAGAGTGGCGCATAAGAGGAAGAGGAAGAGGAAGAGGAGGAGAAATCAAAGCTTAAAGGTATGGATTTTTGGTAGTTTTTCATGCTTTTTCCTTTCCAACCTCTTCTCCTCTACCCTCCTTTATTTTATATGATTATATTGAAGTATATGGATCTGTTTTAAGGGAGAAATTAAGGGGAAAATTCGGATTTGAAGAGAGGAGGCCAAAGAAGGACAGATTTAAGTGAGAAAACAAGGTAATTTCTTCTTTCATGATTGCTATCCCTTACTTCCCTTCTCTCCATATTTCACCCCACTTAAGAAGCCATAATAGAGCTTGGATTTTAGGCAGAAACAAGGGTGAATCTTAGGA